>CM055820.1:45293656-46493656 GCA_029582265.1 Zoroaster sp. YZ-2022
GACATTTCTTTTTTTGTAAATATGAAGCGTGGTTGGCAACAGGGAGTGGCAAAATTTTAAAAAAATTAATAAATAAATAAATACATAAATAAATAAATACATAAATGCATAAATACATAAATACATAAATACATAAATACACACTAAGTATTTTGGAGGGACATTTCTTCATTTTTGTTTTGGTTAATTTATCAATGTCTTCAAAATTGCAAATAATAATTGTTTTTGTTTTGTTCAGCACTGGCGGCCGCCCATAGTTTGCCAACCACCAGTTGGCAAACTGGCTCCTTTCTGGTGTAAACGGTTAACATGAAAGGTTTTGTTCAAAGCGAAAAGCATTTACCGGGCACTGTGGGAATGCCTAGGGGACAAATGATGCTGTAGACAGGGGAGCTCCCCGGTAGTATCCATCAACATTTAAATATTCCGCGGTCCGGTGGATTATTCGCTATTTTTGGACGAGATCGGTCACGAACAATTATATACAGCTACTAGGCTGCGAGAGCTTTGTTGTAAGTTTCGTCAGACCATACGGTTGGCCTCTCGTCTGGGGGCGTCACGGTGGAAAGCCCAAGATTGGTAAGAATACAAACAATATGCCGTCAGTGTAATTATGATAGAGATGAGTGGCGCGCCCATACCCACCATAAAAGGCCAATTCCCCATCGGAAATGTGTTTTCATTCCACTTCATACGTTATGAACACCGCAACGACGGCTGCATTGCGAGCGAAGCAAACTATGTACGACTTAAAGAGAATATCAAATGAAATTTTAGCTACGACGTTGTATAAATGAAGCTCAATTTCGCCACTTTCAATGAAAGAAAACAAATACAGGTAATCATTCACACAATCTTGTTGAAATATTGTCGAGAAATATAAATATAACTAATTTAGTATAAAAACAGTTACATTTTCTTCTTAAATGTCTGTACGTTTCATTTAATATCGCTTATAGGAAATATGTTCAAGAACCATTGCAGGTGATAATCCTTAAATTGCAAAACCTGGGGTGTTAAAAAAAACTACACCAGTGGTGTTGATACTGGATAACTCACCCAGTATAAACATGTGCATATTAAAGTTTACACCTGCCCTGTTTTTGCAGGGAAAAGACCCATGTTTTTGCAGGGAAAAGCTGCTTAGTGAGAGAATTTTCCGTAGCCAATATTTTTGCTAAGGAAAATTAAACAGACAATACCATGTACCAGCCAAAATGCATAGATTATGTATGAAAGTTTGTTTGGTATACGGTAACCAACGAAAACTGCTAACCAATATTGTTCCTGGTAAGCATTTGTTTTCGTAAAGTGGGTTCTGCGCAGCTCAATGAAAGTGGCCCCAAACTAAATAGAAACGTCGGCTGGCTGTAGATATGTATCTCATAGCACACATCAATACATTATGCTCAGTCCCTAAAACCAAAAAAAGTCCCTGGTTTCTGGTCTCCGCGCGCGTCGCCTCAGACCCGCGCGTCAGCATTTTTAATTTTCTTTTTTTTTTGCTGTGAAACGATGTCCAATTGCAGCAAAATTGCAGTATCGATTGGAATTCTGCCGGACTGTGCTTTAAATGACTTTTTCACATTGGGGTATGAATGTTTGACGGAATTATGAGGCCTCTCTTAGCCACTATACTTTGTATATGGGAAATTTGGTCCCTGCGTATACAATGTTGGCAAAAAAAAACATGGCCGAAAAAAGCCGCGTCACCGCACCGATTTTGAAGCCGACCGAAGCCTAACACATCCTTAAGACAGATGTATTGCCCATGTATTTAAACCAGCAATATGTATCAGAACGTTGTTGTTTAACAATTGAGAAAAAGGGAGAAATACTTTAATCTTACATTATTTCATAAATTATCCTCATTTTATTCTCTCTGACAATCAGTGGCGTAACTATGGAGGGGGGGGGGGGGGCACGGAGGAAGTACGCCCCAAACACAAGAAGCAATGTTACGATTTAAAAAAAACTTATACCGGTAATTACCTGTGCACAGCGAAAAACACGTGGGCGATGCATCTTTAAACCAAGACCGTGAATAAAGTCTCACTTGGTCATCCTATGATCGATGACCAGCTGGCGATTTTTGTATTATTTTATATTCGCTTTTGCCATGACCCCAACTGACTGAATAAAGCTAAGAAAAACAACTGCGCTGGATGGCTGGTTCACAGCGAATTACTGTGACGTTTGACGTAGCTAATGAACAAAGCGCTATTTCACCATTGTTTGACGCCAAGAAATTTGCTTTTTTTCCTTTGCATTCGCGTGAAGTATGAATCGAACTGACCACAACTAGAGGCCATTCGTGTCTTTCTTTCGCTTTGAACACAAATTATTACGGAGATGGAACCCATAATGCGAAAATGATTAAAATACGATTCCCAATAACATTTCTTTAGGGTTCGTTACACACCAGCATACACACACAAATTTAATACTAAAGTCATAGTTTTTTCACTAGGGATTCAATAAAATCAAATTAGACGATTCATTATGGCGCTATATTGTAAACATTTTGTATATAATTGTAAAAAATATAATTTGATAATACCAAAGAGAAAGTAAAGAATGGCCTTACTAATTGAAACCATGCAGCAAACAGCTGGGTGTTTTGTAAGCATGCCGGCACAAAGGGAGCCTTTGTTGTGTAAAACTTTCACAAAAAAATTGTATAGCCTAGACGCGCATTCTTACCTAATACAATTTTGTTGTTCATAATAATCAAATCCGTTTCGTGCGCCAAGCAGCCACACTACTGCATACAACATACCGGTACTGCATACAATCATCCGACAAAGATGGTCTCAGCTTGCTAAAACTGAGGTATATTTTGTTGAAAACTTCGAGTCAGGAGGCAAACAATAATCCATAGATGTAAAGAGCTACCAGGTGTTTATATTATAACTTCGGGGTGGTTTGCTGGAGCATTTTTTCGGAGGAAGGCATTCCCGAAGAAGAGATCAGATGACGGGCGAAACGGATGTGCAAATTTAACAATTATTACTCTTTTTCACACTGCCGGTTTCCTCACATTGCCTATTGGTATCCTCATTGGGAGAATGAGGTTTCATTCAAGATACAGGTATAATGTCCCAATCGGGATAGCATAGTTGGCATCGACCTAGTTAGCGCAGCGTCAGTATCAGACGCCACTTATTAATGGTGACTCCGTCCGCCACATCGTGCAGATGATGCAATTAATCACTAGGCCACGCGCGTTATGTTAGCAATCTGTGCTAGCTTGGTCTAAAAAATAACAAATTCAATTTTAAAAACAATAAATGAATTTTCTTTGTTGTTTATGTTTGCAAATAAATGCAATTTCAATATAGACATATTATGGAAATAGGATGCGGGGATATGGACTTCAGGGAAATATTTTGTATGTAATCTCCTGAGGACGATCAGAGCATACTGATCGAAACGTCGAGTTGTAACCTCCAGTTCTTTTCAGAACTAATTACTACTCAATTGAGAATTTCACATGGTGTCACCGCACTAGTCTTACTTATGTTATCCCATTCTCCCCATGTAAAAATGTGTAATTTTGTGTATTGCGTTCGATTGTAGTAGTTTTATAGTTTAATTGTAAAAGCATTATTCATGGGGACTCACGCATACAAATTGAAATATTATTGTGATGAAATTTTCACAAGTTAGTTTTATGATTGTCTTAAAAACTAGATGGGTGAAATGAACATACGTTACCAAGTGTACGGTACCTAAAGGTTGAACAACGTCCATGACCGTTAATGCAGTCATTTGTGAACTTTGAGGGAGTGTCACAAATTGGCACCAGACTCGGCAGCTCATACAATTTGTTTCGTTCGGAATTAATGCCATATTGAAAAAAATGGCCCGTAAAAGACTTTGAATTTGCAATTTTGAGCAATGATTATTCATAATCCAATGGCTGATAAGTCATTAATATTGATTTACTCCTATCACGATCAATTATTGATCGATCGACCGCAGAGTGATAATTGCGCCCTCTTGTGACAATACATCGTCGGTCTGTACAGCAGTCAGGTCCACCAGCTCCATGGCTATCATGAAAGTGCTACTTTGAAAAGGTTACCAAACTAATAATTATCAGCACATAGTACTAGTAGTAGTACATAATTATTTTTATTCAATCTCATCATACGCCACAGGCATTGCCTTTCTCGTCAACAACGGTAAGCAAAACGTTTTTTTTTTCACTTGTATTGCTTATGTTACGTAATTTTCCCCCTCATCCTAGCATGTATGAAATCTTGAATTTGTAGGTATTGTATCTGTAACTATTCAATCTATTGTGCCCAGATTTAAAACACAATAATTCATAGGCCTAGTTAGTTGCGGTTAAAGTAGGCAGTTTCATGAAAATTTGAAGTTGCTTCAATTCTTTTAAATGTCATATCACTGGATAGAGCAAAAAATTAGAAAGAAAATGAGGGGTCAATGGTCATGATAGGTTAACTCTATGCAAAGTTACGTATTTTTGTTGATTTAAATATTTGGTCATTTTGGAGGCCAGTTTCATTTGAAAAGTTGTGACCGAATTTGGCTGCAACGTATCCTTGTAGTACTAACAAAGTGTCTATATAGCATGTCCCCCTTTTATAAAAAAAAAATCTCATTGAATACCAAAATCCACCTGTGCGTGACACCTCGATTCAGCATGCGTGACACCCTGATTCACCGGGTCAAATCGCTGATAGTGGTGATTTTTTTATTATTTGCCGTCGGATCATTTTCCGCAAGTTGCACTGTTTTTCCGCCAACGTTATAGTTGGCATTGACTGACCAATTAAGATAACCACGATGTGTAGTATCCATTTATCGACACTAGAACATCGATAGACTACCCTTTGAATTAGTATTTTACCATGAAAGTTGGACAAGAAAATCGTGAAAACTTGCCGAAATTCCAGTTTTCTCTAACATAAGATGAAAGCGCTTAATAATATGTCAGGGTGATAAATAGGTGTACCATTGTTACACCTAGTAAGATTTTAGATTCACATGAAATCCTATCCCCGCCAGGACTTTAACAAAATGTACGATGTCTCTTTTCTTGAACAGTTAGCAAACTCATTGTGCATAGTAAGTCTCTGAAAGAAATTGAGAAGATGGCAGCCAAGGCACATGATGTGGAGAGCATCGTTGATGATTTTCGTTATGGAACCAATGTGGCAACAGCTCATGTCTCCATCCGCATGGGTAGGAATTCACATGTTTTGGAAAAGGCAAATTAGACAATTTAACAAGAATTTGGACAACTTTGTATGCCCAATCAGGGTGAAAATTAACTAGTTGCCCAACGTTGTGTTAATAATAGACTTCTGATGATATCAGCAATAACCCTAATTTGATGATAATGAACTGCAGGTTTGTTTTTTGACCACTAACAATACATTTATATTCAACAGGTTTCCTGCGGAAGGTTTTCGGTATTCTGTGCACACAACTCTTGGTAACAACTGTGGTATGTGCCATCTTCATGTACACAGATGGAGTTAAAGCATATGTACAAAATAGGTACGTTTTCATGTGTAATGGTGGTTATGGAAAAGAAAATGTCCCATTGAGCAGTGATTTGATGCAGTGAATACCCCCCACGCTGTGCAAAGTGCCCTACAATGGTGAAAGTGCACCCTGCATCAAGTCGAAAGAGCAGTCTGGCATTGCAATGACATGCAACTGGTGTTGGAACAAAGCTCCAATTCCAAAGCTCTGCGATTTTTTTTTTTTTTTTTTTTTTTTTTTTTTTGGGGGGGGGGGGTGATTGTGAAAACATAGCTGCAGAATCAAGTTTTCTCTCTTTAGGCCCCCCCAAAAAAACTCTGGTTTCTGGTCTCCGTGCACGTCCCTTCAGACCCACACATCGGCAAGTTTTAGTTTTCTTTTTTTTTTTTTTGCTATATGAAACGATGTCCAATTGCAGCCAAAATTTCTGGATCGATTGGAATTCTGAGTAAGACTAATTGCGGTGACACCATGTGGAATCTCAATTGAGTAGTAATTAGTTCTGGAAAAAACTGGAGGTACAACTCGACGTTTCGATCAGTATGCTCTGATCGTCCTCAGGAATTCTGCCGTGCTGTGTTTTGAACAACTTTTTCACAAAGGGGTATGAACATTTGCCCAATTTGTGAGGCCTCTCTTAGCCACCATACTTTATGTGAAATGTCGTCTCGGTCCAATAACCGTGTATACATGTATCATGTATTTCACTGGTTGGCCCAAAAAAATTTTAAATGCGTCACCGCATGGATTTTGAAGCCGTCCTATGACCACAATCTGGAGACTTTTTTAGGCCTTGATATATCTCAGCATACATTATATATATGCTTTTCAAGAAATTCCTCATCGTATCATTCCTATTTAAGAATAATAAACAAGTTTTATTTTTGTCTTGTTATTTCATAGCCAAGGAATGCTTCTGGTGGCATACGTCTCGTCCTTGGCTCTTCTCCTTGCATTATTTGTCAAACGCAAGGATTCACCAATCAACATGATTCTTCTTGCTCTCTTTGTAAGTACAGTATCTCAGAATGCATTGACCTGAAATTCATTACTTGCTAGCTTGGCTAAGGTGAGGTGTATCTTCAAACCATGATTGCCTTCCAAATTGTCCTGTCCTGCATTGCAGTTTTGATGTTTGTGGCTTCAAGGCCTGTGTCTCGCTTTTTAGGACATCTGTGTCAGCCAATACTTCCCAGTATTTCTAAACTAATGCCGGCCTTGAATCAGTACAAAAAGGCCTGTTCTTGGCCTTGGTTCCCCTTCAGAATGTATCCGTAGACATTCTATTATTATTGGCCTTGCCCCTACAAGAATGAAATTCTGGGCCTGTTGATAATGGTATGTCTTCCAAAGAATTAATTTTTGAAACTATTGTAAATTATTTCATTGGAAGGAGTACTTTTTGCAAAATTCCACAGTAGAATGAATACAGAAATAAATCTAAATACATTTTCACTATTTCCTTATTAGTGACACGACGTAATAAGTGGAAACTTTCACAGTTTGGTTGTGTAATGTGTATCTGGATTCAAAGAAATTAAGCATACTCATAAAGTTGTACCTTCCCTTATGTATATCTTGATTCAAAGAGAGTAAGCACACTCATAGAAGCAGTTTTGCCAACATTACCAATGTTGTACCTTCCCTTATGTATATCTTGATTCAAAGAGAGTAAGCATACTCATAGAAGCAGTTTTGCCAACATTACCAATGTTGTACCTTCCCTTATGTATATCTTGATTCAAAGAGAGTAAGCATACTCATAGAAGCAGTTTTGCCAACATTACCAATGCTATACCTTCCCTTATGTATATCTTGATTCAAAGAGAGTAAGCATACTCATAGAAGCAGTTTTGCCAACATTACCAATGTTGTACCTTCCCTTATGTATATCTTGATTCAAAGAGAGTAAGCATACTCATAGAAGCAGTTTTGCCAACATTACCAATGTTGTACCTTCCCTTATGTATATCTTGATTCAAAGAGAGTAAGCATACTCATAGAAGCAGTTTTGTCAACATTACCAACGTTGTACCTTCCCTTATGTATATCTTGATTCAAAGAGATTAAGCATACTCACAGAAGCAGTTTTGCCAACATTACCAACGTTGTGCCTTCCCTTATGTATATCTTGATTCAAAGAGAGTAAGCACACTCATAGAAGCAGTTTTGCCAACATTACCAATGCTGTACCTTCCCTTATGTATATCTTGATTCAAAGAGAGTAAGCACACTCACAGAAGCAGTTTTGCCAACATTACCAATGCTGTACCTTCCCTTATGTATATCTTGATTCAAAGAGAGTAAGCATACTCATAGAAGCAGTTTTGCCAACATTACCAATGTTGTACCTTCCCTTATGTATATCTTGATTCAAAGAGAGTAAGCATACTCATAGAAGCAGTTTAGCCAACATTACCAATGCTGTACCTTCCCTTATGTATATCTTGATTCAAAGAGAGTAAGCATAATCATAGTAGCATTTTTTTTTAAACCAATGTCATTTTCTGTGTCACTCTTGTTGCAGACTTTCGTCGAAGCCTACAGTGTTGGCACTATCGTGACGTTTTACAATAAGGCAGTAGTGCTCCAGGCTTTCAGCCTTACTCTTGTAGTCACATTCAGCCTCACTATGTACACCATGCAAAGCAAGAAAGACTTCAGCTCATGGGGAGCAGGGTGAGTAGAAACTGTGTCCATGTGTGTCTGGCTCCCCTATAATCAATTGAAAAACCACAGTGATTAAAATTAGTCTGGAAGGCACCAGTCCATTTTGGACACAAGCCTCATTTTGATTCCCATAGACTTGTACTTTAGAAAACTAATATGGCCGTCCCATGAGATTGGTATATTTAAACCCATCCAAGATTGTTATTTATGTATGTTTAAATTATTTTGAACTTTAATTGTTGTAAGCTTTAATTGTTGTCTTCTTTTGTCATCCTATTGTCTAATTGAATTTGAATGTTGTTGATTAACCCTTACCACCCCAAACCATTCAAACAGCTGGGTTTGTTGTATTTTGATGGATGCAATATTGTATAGCCCAGACAGGGATACTTTGCATGGGGCCTGGTGTCCCAATTCCAGCTAAGTCCAACAGTTGGGTGGTAGTGTTACTGCATGGTGTTGGATTTTGGCGGATACAGGAAGGTTCTTAGCCAAAACAGCTAAGGGGTTAGGGTTAATTACTGAAGGAATAACAGTTTGTCGTGCGGTCTTTACCGCAGGTTAACAACCAGTTTTGGACATGGTCACGGGCGATAAGAACCTTCCTGAATCCACCAAAATCCAACACCATGCAGCAACACCACCCAACTGTTGGACTTAGATGGAAGTGGGGCACCCGGCCCCATGTCAGGGCTAAACAGTACCGAGTCCATCAAAATACAACACAACCAGCCAGTGTAGTTTGATGGGTTTGGGGTTGTTAGAGTTAATATAGCAAAAGCACAGGAGACACATCTATTAAACGTGCTTGTTCATACACCATTTGGCAGTGGACTGGGTATACTGAATTTAGCCTATTCTAACACTATGCATTGTCTCCATCTGACAGGTTGTACTCTGCCCTCCTGATCCTCATCCTCAGTGGCCTACTCCACATCTTCCTACCTCAAAGCGACGCCGTGGAGTTCATCCTGGCCATCTTCGGGGCCATCCTCTTCTGCTGCTTCATCATCTTTGACATCCACATGATGATGCACAAGATCTCCCCCGAGGAGTACATCTTGGCCTCCATCAATCTCTACCTGGACATTCTCAACCTGTTCCTGCACATACTGAGAATACTCGGGCAGGCACAGAAAAAATAGGTCCCCACAACTTTGACCTCTGTCCCCGGTGATGGCTCACCAGGAAATGAACAGCCTCTGGCACCTTTATTTATAGGAGAGAGGCACGTACGCATAAAGCTGTAGTGACATAAGATAATTTTTGGGGCCATTGTGTATTCGTTACGCATCTGTTACGCATTGTTTGCATATCCACTGCATCAAATTTGTTTTTGCATATGTTATTTATACATCAATATCTGCAAAAATATAATGGATGCATCCTTGCAATATGTAGTACTATCATGATTTATTCAAGCAATAATATTTAGTACATAATATGTACTTAATTATTAATTAATAATTCCCTGGTGTTAATTACATATTAAGAGAACATGAAACCTTTTCATTTTAACATCATTTAATCCAGATGTTCACAAATAAACAAAATTAATTTGTAACTTAAGTGTTTAGTATTTTCGTAGCTTAATCGTACACCCAAGGTATACAATGTTAGACATGGGTCATTCCGTTTTGAGTCAACACACTTTCTCCATCAAAGTCACCGTTTTGGATGAAACTTGGCAAAGTTGTTTCCCTTTATAGAGAAACCCTCTCAGCCAACTTTGTTCCAACCCCCACAAGGTCATGAAATAATTTCCTTTTCCAACCAGATTGGTCACCCCCAGACACAAAATTCCATTTTTAGTTATGTATGACATGTCCACATTTTTGTAAAGTCACGAGGCAGTGTTCAGTTTGTAGATTTAAGAATTGTTATCACATCATGTGAAACAATGTGTCCCCAATATAACCCAATTATACCCACAGATGGATTTTACATATACATGTACCTTTATAAATCTGTTCTGTTTCAGAGGACACAGATGATGGCACTTCTACTGAGAATGCAGCATATATGTAAATTAAAACATTACATGTTAGCACATTATGACTTTGCTAAATTCTGCACAACTTATCCCTCAAACCCTCCTACAATCAGTGCAATTTTTGAAACAACCCATTCAGGCCACTTCAAGCTATTAGCTGTTGCCAGTGGCCTCCTATGGTTACCCTTCTGTGCACTGTCACACCACTGAGATTGCAGAGTAAAGTGGTCTCCCATCGATACAGTGCAGGCCATACTAATATGTTCAAACATTTACAGTGGCCTTGGGTGGCACACAGTTGATTTTGTAAGATTACTTGGAAAGGACAGCAGGCTTGTACATGTATGTACTGAAGGTTGCTAAAGAACATAATTTTGTGGATCGGAGTGGCCTCCATGTGTAGGAGGGTTAATAATCAGTGTTTTTCATTTTTATAATTTGCAACTTGTCACATGATCATCATTTGCAACATGACACATGATCATCATTTAGTGTTGTCATAATGATGTCAGATTTATTTATTTTTTGCTGTAAAGTTTACTTTCTGCAGTATGATTTAAAATGGTGTTCACCATTGGTTATTCCCTGAAAATAACCCAAGAGAATTAACTGAAAGCTTACATGGTCTTGAGATGGTAAATGGTTCCAATATCCCATCCATTCCGTCTGACATGTTGTCATTTTCGAGAAAATACAAATTCAAATCTGAAATTAATCACAGGAAAGTGAGTGATTCGTTTCCACATTAGAATGAATACAAGTAATATGAATGCATTTTCATTATTTTCTCCTTAACAAAGTAAGCTTAAACTTTCATGGGTTAGTTTCTGTACATATATCTCATCATATCTCTTTGTTATAAAGAATGGAGACATTTGACCAATAGTAAACATTGGCACTAAATGGAATGTACAGTGATACGCAATTGGTACATGTATTTTCAATATGAATTGGTCAAAGTTGAATTATATTTTGCTGGCATACTGTTGTTTTTAAGAATAGTCATATATTATTCCCCAATAATTTATGTACATTTTTATGAACTTTAGAATGTATTTTCTTTATTTTATTTTTGATGGCACAGCATAATCTGAAACTTTCACTGGTTGTTGGTTTTTTATATCTTAATTCAAAGAAAGAAAGCATAGTCTTAAAAAAACAATTGCAAACATAAGCAATGTTGTACCTCCTACTATAGCTGCACTTTAGTGGGAAGTTGCTGTAGAGGTCAAAACTAGTCAACTGCCTGTTTTGACTGTTGACCCAAATGTGCACACAGGGGCATTTTTGACTGGTTTTACTGTCATTTGACCACCCTGAACAATACAAGACAATGCTTTTACCAGTCAAAAATGGTCGACTCATTTTGACCAACAAATGTACTTACTACATGTAAGGTTTGACTTTTAAGTGCACTAGATATACCTTGGGAAGTATATTAACATTTTGACTGATTTTGACCCTTGTAGTAGTAGTAGGAGGGTTAATGAATACTTCATTAACGTTACGTATTTCATTGTATATTTACTCAGATTGTATTTACTCATTTTTATTAATAATTTGGATAATATGGTGATGGGAAAACATCAATTGTTTATTTAAAATAATAAATATATATATGTTATATTATGAAACGTGTTCTCTCTAACAATTCATATATTGAGTTCCCAATAAGAATTATGATCATCTAGTTAAACAGATAATAAAACGTTTCAGTCATAATCACTTCCCACCCTAAATAATACACTGATCCATATAAGGCCATAGTCCCCGCCCACCTTTAGCAATATTGAAAACATAAAAAGCCCCACCAATGGAGATACAGTTGTTATGGAAAGGCTTAAACCCTATCCTGTTGGTAAGTCGATCCGTAATACATGTGTGCATTGGTAGTACATGCATTCTTTCTGCTACTTCCAGTTGCAAAGCTGGCATACCATTGTGTGTAATTCAACCTACATTCCTTGATTTTAACATTCAAAAGCAATTCTTGAGACAGATATTGACTTTGTTTATAGGATTTTGAGTCTTTACAACACATACGTTAAAAACAAATCCAGAGCTTTCTAATTTCTTGTGTAAATCCTTCAAGAAAAAGGTGGTCAATGCATTTCCAATGGGCTTCTGATGATCGCTGGAGCCAGCACGTGTGAAGTGGGCGTGGTTTATGTTGTGTTTTATACTTCACACTTGCAAACAGGATTGGTAAATTCCTGCTGTTTAACTGACAGGCTGGATTGGTGTATTCTTAACAACTCAAGTCGGATTTTTTTCTTGGGTCAAAATGTTATCTCTTTGCAATGCATTGAAATTGATTCCGAGTCAGAATCTGAATTTTAATGGGGGTATTCAGTACATTTATTTGTTTCAGAATCGGTATCTAATCCTGATTCGGAATCAGATTCTGACTCGGATTCCGACTTAGAATCAGACTCAGAATCTGATTCTGAATCCGATTCAGAATCCGATTCAGAATTGGACTCTGATGCTGAAAGAGATGTTACTAATCCAGTACAATTATGATCGACCTCTCTAATGTTTGCATCTGTGTGGGGTTCCAAACTTTGCAGAGGTTCTCGTCCATCATGTCCATCATGCCTATCAGTGTTCACAGTCGGAGAAGGTAAGCACAACTGTTCAGCTATTTCAATGTCTGGGTCGGTCTCGGTGACGCCTTTTACCACAGGACTTGTACCGTCCTCTTCACCTTTATCCTTGCTCTTGGTGTCTGAGTGATTGCTGGAAGTAATCTCCTCACCAAAAACTTCAATTTTCTTTGCAGGCGGTCTCACTGACCACTCCTCAAGAGACATACTTTCTGAATGAGAGGCTGGATCAGTGTGGTTCCTATTCGAGGATGACGTGAGTCCGTGTTCCTTGCCTTGAAGTTCCAAGGCGGATAGTTTCGTTGCCATTTCATCCACTGTAGTTTCCTCTACAGAAACACATTCAGCTTGGCTCTCTTGTAACCAGTCGACATTTACACCAGATGAGTATTTTCTGCAATCCTTTCTATTGATTTCAGAATCATTCTCATCAGTTTCTCTATTTGTTCTACCGCTATCTTTCTCCACCTGATGCCTTGTTGCAGAGGGTAAACTTGTCTCCTGTCGGTGTGTAATTTCAGTGTCCAACCCCTCGTCAGCATGAAGGATATTTGGGTAACCATACTGGCTTACAGATGATAACGCACTTTGTTCCCCCTCCTGGTTGACAAGTGCAGCAGCTTGCTCCAGTTCCTCAAGTTCAAAGCCAACTTTACTCTTAGTCATTTTCACCTGTAATTATTAACCAAAAAATACACAGATCAAAAACAGAATACGGAGGAAACCCACAAAATATATTGTATACAACTCTTACCATGACACCTGTTTCTATGTGCCACTTCCTAAGTATCTACATGTACAAGTTAAAGGGGCAATATTGTCACGATCAGAGCAGACTTTCAACAGGGCATGGAACTTGTGCCATAGTTTAAGATGAACACAGTGACTGAAAATTGCTGGCTCACTTATGCAGCAGCAATGGCAATGTGACCTTATCATGCGGGGTATTATTTTCAGTCACTGACTTAATCTAAAACTAGCACTCTGATTCCATGCCCTGTTGAATATGACGATATTGTCCCTGTATTTTTTTTAAAGTGTCACTAACATAATTACATGTTAATGACAAAAGAAAGATGAAATTGATACAATCTGGATACATTTTTTTTCATCATTTTTAAATTTTGTTTAACTGATAAATGTCGACAAGTAATGTTTGTCTAAGTCAAGTCAAGAAGGAAAAAAGGTGACTTGAAGTCATATACAAGTCAAGTCACTGACTTTGTAAGTGCTCAATGTAATTATTTTAAGACTACCCCCAACAGAAAATTCAAATATTGAAGGAAAACACGAGGGCCCCCCAATGGCATTAACCATGTTGAAAACAGTGGTGAAAGCATGAACATTGTGTAACCTGAAGATCTGAAGTCACGCTTTGAGCTAGAGGCGCGTGAATTACGCCAGATCCTGGCTGTGCAGCCGCCATATTTTTCCCGATGCTGAACTTTGACCTTGATTGGTAGCAAGCGCACGCAAGCCTCGAAACGTGACGTCAGATCTTCAGCACAACGCGTTAACATATCCAATGAAATCCTTTGAGTGGTATGCCTGGAGCCTGTCTATATCCTCAGATATAGACAGGGGACCAGTCTAGAACATCGTGCTACCATCAAAGTTTGCCTAAAGTGTGGCCACATGATCGATATGCTAATTAGACTTGCAAAGGTTACCGAGTGCTGTATGAAATGGCATAGTGATACAAATTTTATTACCTTCTTCAGAGACACAGCTAGGGATGATATCTTGGCATGACTGACGGATTGTATCCATACACAGTAGTCAGTGATGTACAATTCATTGAGAATATAGTGTGGTTCCTCCCCTGCTAATATGCGCTGGATTTCCAGTAAACACTTCAGAAGATGTCGCCTTCCTGCATATTCAATATGCATGAACATTGGATAATTCAATAACATCAACATACTGATATACTGTGTGATTTATCAAAACAGTATCGATAATAAATCAAAGTCATCAAAAATATGTGGTAATACAAGTGTTATTAAAAGGCAATTAACCCTAACTCCCTAGGCATTGTATTAAAACAATAAAAATCCTTCAAAATCCTCCAACTGGCTTTGTTGTCTAGGGAGTTAGGGTCAACAATTTTGTAAACTTTTTTTTTTCATAATTCCAAAACTTTTCCTCCGTTCCATATTGCTATTATGAAATTCTCATTATTTGCACAAGTTTAAATTTGGCAAAATAAAAGATCTGAGTACTATTTATTTGTTTTATAAAAAACTCATTTTCACCTAAAAACCAGATAATGATTCAAGAATTTTTTTTTAAATTCCACTGTCGTTTTCAGATGATTTCTTACCAAGCATAAATATCCTCTTGACGTCTTGATAGATTTTCTTGGTCAGCTCCCAGTGTCTGTACAATGGGTAACTCAATGCCCTACGATAGCAAGCGGTTACCACCTCATCCAGTGATGTGAACCAGTCAAGCCAGGAGAGGGTGGGGCTTAGTTTACAGATGGTCCAGGCTGACTCCACCTGATGCCGAAAAAACAAGATTAACAGGTAAAATATGTCCAATATATTAATTTTGTTAATAATAATAATAATAATAATAAGTGGACTTATATAGCGCACGTATCCACCAACTAAGTGGTGCTCAAGGCGCATTCTTTTTTACGTGCATTACACAACACACGGGACCTACGGCTTTACGTCCCATCCGAAGGACGAAGCAATTATGGTTAAGTACCTTGCTCAAGGACACAAGTGTCACGACCGGGGCTCGAACCCACACCCTGCTGCTGGCAAGTCACAAAGGTCGAGTCAATAGTCCCTAGCTACCCCAAATCCTCTAAAATCCTTCTCCTGGTTTTGCCTGATTTCAATGGATTCAGTACTCCACAGTATAGCCCAGCGAATAGAGCATGTAGCCATGTGTACCAAATCCATCAAACTCCACCGGCTGCTTTTGTTGGATTCAGTACTCCACAGTATAGCCCAGCAAATAGAGCATGTAGCCATGTGTACCAAATCCATCAAACTCCACCGGCTGCTTTTGTTGGATTCAGTACTCCACAGTATAGCCCAGCGAATAGAGCATGTAGCCATGTGTACCAAATCCATCAAACTCCACCGGCTGCTTTTGTTGGATTCAGGACTGTGTATAGCCAAGCCATGGATGCTTTGCATTTGCCACTATACCAATTCCGTCAAAGTCCAACAATTGGGGTGCATTTTTACTGCATGTTGATTGCTTTAGAGGAATTGGGATGGTTTCTAGCAAAAATGCCTAGGGGGTTAGTCGGTGAAATTTCAGTAAAAAAAAAAAAAAAAAAATTAATCTGGACGAACAACTTGTTACAATTTAAATGATTGATGTGTATGATAACTATTTTATTATAATCATCAATTATAAAGAAATTTTATCAACAAATTTCCCCGGGAATTTTGTTTTCTTATTGATTAATTTTCACTGGGTTTAAGAATGGTTTACATTGAACAGGCAATTTTGTCATAAAGTTGAAGTCATTGAACATGTACATGATGACTCGAGTCCGAATCACCAAAAGTGTGGCTTGAGTTCGACTCAACAGTCATACAAGTCTGCTGTTATGTACACTTGTGGTGGCCATATCGCAGGTGTTTTCACTCACTGAGTTCTCACTGAGTGTCGTTCTAGCATTGTAGGCGTAGGCAAAGACGATATCAACCAGGCCGAGTAGCACGCCCTTCTCGGTCTCTACATCCAGGAGGTGATGTCTGGTGGGTAATCTCCTCATCTGTTCCCTGTCTTCCTCCATGAAGAGCACTGAGGCAAAGATGAAAAGTAGTTAGCATTAGTCATTGAATAAATTGGGTTGGGATACATTGGAGGGAGTAAGGACTTGCATTCAGCTGGCCTATTATAGGTCTGTGGAGTGTCCTGGTGAGCAGGCATTGAAATTGTGTCCTTTATAACTTTAATGGCTTCTCTCCACCCAGGAGTAAATGGACTGTACATGCAAGAGTTGAGGCTGTTATTGTGAATGATTACAATAATAATAATAATAAATAAAATGGGGTATTTATATAGCGCTTTTAACAAGATCAAAAGCGCTTAACAAATCGAGAAAAGAAACCTAGCAGTGGCTACAAAGGAAATAAAAAGAGAAAGGTTTTGAGAAGTTTTTAAAAAATCTAGATTGAAGAAGAGTCTCTGATGTGAACAGGGAGTTTGTTCCATTCCCTAGGGCCGGCTATGGAAAAAGCCTTGTCGGCCCTATGTATGCACCAAAGTGGTTGCTGGGACTGCATACTACGATGGAGTTAAGATACTACATATGGAGTTTCAGGAATGCCATTGGCTCGATAATGTTTATATCTCCAAATAAGTTCAAATATCTCACCGATTGTTTCATTGCCATATATAACCTCATCACGACCAGTAGCCTGTTTGCATTCTGCCTGTAAGCTTTTCCATTCCTGGTGCCATGAAGGCTTGTGGTTTAACAGCTCATCCAATGTACCATCTTCCTGGTAAAGATCAGCCCTGAAAATTCCAAGATTCAAATCAGTCAGGTCTGATACAAGCTTGGCCAGAGACCATACTAATTGGCAAGATAATTTGTAACATTTCTTTAAACATTACGAATAATGAACCTATCATTATTAATCTGTTAATAAAAACATGTTCTTAATAATTGTTATGAAATAATTTAAAACTTATAATTACTTACAAATAATGATCTTCATCAAATTTGCCATTCTCTGCCAACTCTCTGGCCTGTCGTCTTTCTGTAAGATGCATTGTGTCTGGTTTTGGCACGTCAACAACATCACAAAGCTCCTCCTGTGACATAAACCAAAATGTAGTTACTGTTAAACCTATCTGGGCACCTGTATATATACAGAGCAAGGTGCCTATACTGCGTGGACACCTGAGCATGAACAGAGATCACACCTGTACCTGTATTAGGAACGAAACTTGAGTTTTAAAAAAATCGCTTTCTTTGATTTATTGCCAAATGATGTCAGTCAGAAAATCACTGATGTCATTACTAGAGTCTTACTTGCAACCTCTGGAATACACCGCTTCTCTTATTTGCAAAGCCATAAAAGGTCTCTCCCAGGAGGGCAGTCTCCTCTTGCTGGAATGGCTGCTGTTCCACCTGCCAGTCAATCTCCCCCTGGTCATCTGCATTTTCTGTGTCTAGTTCTACAGCTTCATTCCCACTTTCATCTACATGTACAAGAGACCATCATAAAACAATAAGAAAAGGAGCCATATTTGGGCTAATTTTGGATAGAACTTGACTTCGGGCAAGATTAAATTAGACACTAAGATTACCAGACACTATGGTCAAAATTATAATGCACATAATGTGCTATATTAAAAATATGCATCCATGACAAACACAACACACATTACAAATACAAAATACTTGAGTTGAGATATGTGACCCGCTCTGGCAAAACCCAAAACTTCTCAGCATTTACCACAATATGTAACAGCCATGAAAAGCTCAAAAACTGACCCCTAGGACCAGTTTGAGGGAGCAGTTTTGATGTCACCCTATAGAGCATTTTTTCTAGATTTTGATGGAAAAAGAAAAATCCTGAAACGTTGTTGGGAACATTGTTAATTTTCACGATAAATTTGGGAGGTCACTTTTGAAAATTGGGCCCAAGTTTAGGGTTTCGCCAGAGCCAGTCACATATTATCTTTTCTGAGTGCAACATTTCGTAACTTTTAGCACTAGTGCTTCCCACAGTTAACAATTTAATCATACTTTTTAGCAATGAGTTCAGAAAGAGACAGACTCGCAGTCACCTACCAATGACTTCAATGCCAGGCTGCTGAGCTGACCTTTGCCCCCCTGGTGTTAGAAGTTTGGTCAGCATATCCAAGCCCTGGAAGACTTCACCCGATGTTTCCTTCGGGAGATTGATTTCAAATGATCCTGGAAATTGTGAATGATTTTCAGAGGATTAATACATACATGTATGTCCACGGTAAGTGGCTGAGTGACGATGTTATTTCATTACGATAGGCATTCTCTGAATCATGCCGCAATAAACAGAAGATGCTGAAGATTGTCATGTGTTCAGGAACATGTTTGGAAAGTGTAAAGGCATGGCGTATGTATGCTGCCAACACACATGAAAACGCATGTATCGGCAAATGTGTTGCACACAAATTATTGCCAAAACGGAATCTGAATCAAATTAGGAGCAGGGATAGTGGAATGTATACGTGACACTATCGACGTAAATAAATGTTAGTAGGTACCTGTATCTACATCATATTTGGCACTTTCCCGTCCATCCTCTATAACTCTGCCTGGAAGATGAAGCCTGAAGGTGAGAGAGTGAAAAAGAAATGATTTTAGTTTTCCGATTGTGTGTAGTGACTTTTGAAAGTCAATATTATACTGAACCCTAATCGCTCCGTGCATAAGCTGTTGAGGGCGCATGTTTTTAGACCACTGCTGATCATAATGGCAAGGACAAATTAGTGCATCGTATTTAGCACATTTTTCTGATGATTCACGTACATGTATGTGGAAATTTTTCCAGGGATCATTGGCTGGCAGATATATGTTTTACATATGCTTACACTGTATTTTTACAGTATGAATGTGCATATTTTATCCATGCATATTGTAGTAAATTAACATGCTGGTGATAAGAAAGGGGGAGAGAGACTAATGCATTGCATTTTTCTTCTACATTGTTCATGCATGGGAATAGGGTTCATAACTAAAATATTGGCAGATTCTTGTTGAAAAACACTAGATAGAACAAACAAAAAATAATTACGACAAATCAGAATTCAAATTTTACCTGAGGAAATATGGCTTTGCATAGAACTTGAAATCGTTACCATCAACAAACGTTTCCACCTCCGTCACTTTAGCGTAGCGAGCTTTGATTAGAATCCTCAGGAAGTCCACATCCTGGGTTAGCTCAAATGCTGGGGTCAACATTGTCCACGGCGATGATGATCCTGAAGTAAATCCTGAAGTCACTGCAACAAATGTATTCATTTATAAATGCATCAAGTAATCAAATAAACAACAAGGGATTTTTAAGTGATGAAAGAAAAATGTACTGACCAGTACCAGTGCTCTACCAAATGAGCTAACCAAATGAGCTAACCTGCCCTAGTTGGTGGCCTTCCATTTGTGGAGGTGCTAAACAGACTTAACCCCTAGTTATGATACTATGTGGAGTGTCGTGGCCGAGCGGTCTAGCGCACCGAACTCAAGTTCTGGTGTTGCCAGCAGCAGGGTGTGGGTTCGAGCCCCGGTCGTGACACTTGTATCCTTGAGCAAGGTACTTAACCATAATTGCTTCGTCCTTCGGATGGGACGAAAGTCAGAGGTCCCGTGTGTTGTATAATGCACGAAGTGGATTGTCGTGGCCGAGCGGTTCAGCGACTGAACTCAAGTTCTGGTGTTGCCAGCAGCAGAGTGTGGGTTCGAGACCCAGCCGTGACACCTGTGTCCTTGAGCAAGACACTTAACCATAATTGCTTCTCTCCACCCAGGGGTTAAATGGGTACCTGTGAAGGCAGAGATGGTTTGCTCTCTATGCGCTAGAAATGGCAGCAATTGAGCTGTATACTCCCCAGGGAGCTGAGATGGTTTCAGGAATGATTTATGAGCCTTATGAGCCTTATGAGCAGGGATAATAATATAATGCGCCTTGAGCGCCACTTAGTTGGTGGATACGTGCGCTATATAAATCTATACATTATTATTATTATTATGTAGTACTCTTTCATAAATTCCCATTAGAATCAATACAAACAATCTGAAAGTATAAATCACTATTTTCTCCAGAACGATACAACATAATGAGCTTAAACTTTCAAAGATTGGTTGCTCAATGTATACTGAGCATCAAAAGAAACTTTGGAAGGACACTCATAAAAATCCTCTACGGAAAAATGAAAAATATTTGAACACAGTAATCTTCACTAAGCACATGTATTACTGAAGTTTACCCATGTTCAAATATTTTTCATTTTTCTGTGGAGGATTTTAATGAATGTCCTTCCAAATATTTGATAAGTTTCTTTTGATGCTCAGTTTATAATCTCCAGGTGGAAACATGCTACTACCGTAGTACTAGATGTAGGTTTGACAACATAACAAATATTGTACCTTTCCTTTAATAATATACTGTCACAGCTAGACCCCTGGAACCCCAAATCCAGCTGTTTCACTAATGCCCTGATTGCTACTGTGCAGCAGGTACAATGGTTGTATCTAGACTATTTAACACTTTTTATAACAGATTAAGTCCTATATTGGTCCTATTGTTAAATCCCAAAAGTACTTCACAGGTGGCCTTTGTTACCAGGGAATTCCAGTCTCACAGGAATCCCATAACTAAGAATTATAGTGAAATGTAGATGGTGTGCTTGAGCAATCGGCAATTATTGGCTGTACAAAAAGAGTGAACAAAATACCAGTTAGAAGTTGCACAAGGAAGTCACTGTAATGACGTATATGCGGTATGCTGAAGTGAGAGTTGGTGTATGTACAGTGTATTTATCTCCTTCCCCGGTCGACGCCAAGGTAACAGTACAGATATTACACAGTTACAGATAATTATGGTGAAGTATAAAGTACTACTAATTACTATACCCCCTACTGTCCGGAATCTAGGCACGTGGACACTGAACCGTTTCCACAGGATCACGCATCTAATCCACTTCCTGCTAAAGTTAAGAACTCTTCCTCCCCTAACAATTACAAAAAGAACATTTATACCGATTTTTAAGTTTGATTTTTCATATTTTACCTTTATTAATGCCAAATACACTATTATTGCATGTAGCGTGAACTGGGCGCCGCCATTGCTTTTCAGGTTTCTCAACCTTATTCTCAAGAGATTCAATGATGCATGCTACGAATACATGTTAACATAATAAGGACAAAAATAACGAGGTTGCAATCATCGCGGCATGCAGCACATCATCAGGGGCCGATTTCACAAAACTCTTCTTATCTTAGGATCGATCCTAGGATTTAAGAAGAGTCCCAGCTGTAAGATCGATCTTACCTAAGATTAATCCTAAGATCGATTTCACAAGCAAGACGCAAGGAAAATATAATAAAGCCGTAAGCTATTTATTGAACGAGGCTAAATTTGCTCATGCGACGGCTAATTTATATTTATTTTACTACTCTAATGAAACGGCCGTCGGGACGTCATGCGCTCAACACGATTCAAGATGACTGATTGGCGAGTTGACGTTGTACAACTTTTTGGCTCCAAACATTTTCATGATTTTGGGAAATGTCGTCTGCAAACTCAAGTGCGTGAAATGACCAAATGACGGATGATCTGTAGCGTGGTTACGCAATATATGTACACATATCAACACACTGACTAATGGTGGCGCTAAACAAAATTAAAACAAAACGCTTGCGGGTGCCGTGGTATGCTATTAATGCCCCGTGAATTATTATATACGGACAATTTCCTCGTCGTTCCTTCCTCCATGTTCAAACTATCTAACGGATTCCGTCTGTCACGAAAGAGTCGTTCTCTTCTTAACGCGCGCCCGTCTGGCTTCGTGGTCGGCCAACATGTATGATGTAGCAGCGCCATTATTGCATCAAGCGGTCAGCAACGTACGTACAAATATAACACAAATGCATCAGCTAAGACGACCCACACCCGTTGTGAAGGTAGTTAGGACCCGTTAAACCCTTCTTATCTTTTGTGAAATCGTTCTTAGGACGCGTCACAAGTTAAGACGAGTTACTCTTCCTAACTCGAGATAAGACGCGTCTTAGTGCTTTGTGAAATCGGCCCCAGGTCATGAATATTTATGAGGTGAAATTATCCCACTTATATCCAATCACCTTGCAGCTAAAGTGACACAGTATGTAACTCTTAACCAATCAGAAAGAATTATGAATGCCTGGAAAGTCTCTGAAGAGCTAGTTTTAGATTATCTCAGTGACTGAAAATAATACCCCACATGATAAGGTCATATTACCGTTGCTGCTGTAGTAATTTCAGTCACTGTGTTCATCTTAAACTAGGACACCGATTCTATGCCCTGTTGAAAGTCTGCTCGGATTGTGACAATATTGCCTCTTTAATTACAAGATCTCTATGAGGCATTTGGATTAAGGAAATAGAAAAAAAATGCAGATATATTTTCTGACATGTTTTTTCAAAACTTTCATGTTAAACATTTTGCTTTAATTCAGAAGTTGCAATTAAATAAGAATTTTTTTTAACAAGTTTGAATAAAAAGTGCAGTGTGTAGGCCCAATTTGTGTAATATTCAATATTAACTATGGCATTAATCCACTATTGATTTATTATATTAATATGTATTTTTAATATGCATATCAAAATTAATTTGGTAATATATTGGTTTTGAATTAAAATTCATACTTAATTATACAACAATTGTGGAGTGTCGTGGCCGAGCGGTCTAGCGCACCGAACTCAAGTTCTGGTGTTGCCAGCAGCAGGGTGTGGGTTCGAGCCCCGGTCGTGACACTTGTGTCCTTGAGCAAGATACTTAACCATAATTGCTTCGTCCTTCGGATGGGACGTTAAGCCGTAGGTCCCGTGTACTAGATTAAGTAATGCACGTAAAAGAACCCAGAACACTTATCGTGGAAGTGTAAGGGGTTTACCCCAGTGTTTCTGGTTCACATTGCAAGCGACCTTGTTTACAGGTTTCCTCAGGCTTTCGAGCTTACAGTGCTTAAGTGCGCTTTTCTGAGGCATCCCTTGGTTTCATTACCAGAAATGATAAATGAAATGAAATGAAATGAAAATACAACATCAATAAAAAACAGCTTTAAACAATTAATTGTTATCCATTTGTTTTCTTGTTTTTGATTCAATCTGTAAGTGGACTATGGGGGGAAAACAACAAGAATGTCCTCCTCAGATTCACAAATAACGATTTACCAAAGGGGAGGGGGGTGTAGGTTATAGATTAATTGTTACAAGAAATTGCCAACACTGAGCACTCAAATGACAGTGTAACAGCCCCCAAAAATGGACAAGCTGGAAAATGTTTTAGATACTTTATAAATGGACCAGTGTCACTTATTAAGTCGAGTACCTCTTGTGAACATCAAAATAAATAAGAGTTTTGTAAATTATATAAAGTACTATATATATATATATATATATATATATATATATAGAAGTGCTCATATTAATTGTTCAACAGACTGTACACCCATCACATGTGTCAAACAGAAATCCTGGGTCCAATGCATTTGTGTTACTTTTCTTAACAATCAATGGCTTCGTTTCACCACACAGAGATTCTGTATTTGTTAAATCCGTAACTGTACACTGTGTTTCTTTGTTTACACTCGGTAAAGTGTAGATATTACACTGTGTTGCCTTATCTTCATAATGTATATCAGCGTCCTTGGTAGAGACATTGATTGTGTCAGATAGTGTACTGTGCAGTGTTATCTCTGGTTCTACATGACTAGTTGCTTTCTCTTGACAGGTGCTATCAGAGGATATCTCCACAATACCAGGGGATATCTCCACAGTAGCCTTTTCATCATCAGAGGAAACATCAGGATTTCCTGTGCGGTTTTCGTTTTGATTTTCACAATTTTCTGAACTCATTATGATCGAATGTTGGAGCCCTGTGTCTGGTTTGTGGTTGTCTTCTTTCTCTGGTTCTGTGTAACTCGTTGATAAATGGATTTGCGGCTTCTCTGACAGGGCAGTTGTGTGCTGTTGGTTCTGGTCAGGTACCTGTTGCTCATCATCAGATGTGTGTCCTCTAGGCTGTTTGGTGTCTGGTTCCCTGTCTGAAATCTGCTTGTGTGAATATTCTGGCACCTACAGTAGAACATTGCACAATACATAAGATATTTATTTTGAATGAAAATACACAATAACCATGAGAAATGATTATATGACCAAAGTAAATATATACTACTCAAAACAATTTAGGGAATAAAACAATTTAGGGAACACCGGATTTACTGCAAGAGGTGGTCACACCCGTTATTGAAATGTTCCATGAACCAGGATTTTCATTTGCAACCCCCTCTCTCTTTCAGTAGTCATGTCATGAAATGTGTAATTCACTACATGCGTCCTTTATCATGTTTCATTGTGCAGTTGTTTCTCATCAATTCTGTGAAACATTGTGTTTATCTGAAATAAATGATCTTGCTTTAATTGAGATTATTCCGGTGTTCCCTAAATTGTTTTGTTCCCTAAATTGTTTTGAGTAGTATATTACAGACATGTCAGCATCGTTATGTCAGTGCAATAATGGATACCAAAAATGCTTCAAGGTCATATCTCCAATATTTTCTACTTAAAACGTACATGTATTTTATGCCATTGATTTTGTACATAAATCCAGGAATTTCAGAAAGAAATTACGTTCTTGATTTTAGAAAAGTAATGCTGTATCTATACGGCATCACTGAACTGACATGAGGATACAAATACGTCTGCACACAAGCAAAAATGTACACAATGTTTGAAATCCTGAACAAAATAAAAAGCTCGCTCAGGGTTTTCAGACATTAGTCCCACAAGAACTAGAACTATAGAAGTATTACAATAAGAGTGATCTCACCTCTGCGATTGGAATGCTAAATTTCTCCATGTTATTATTGTTTTTTGTCACTGGAAAGTTGATGAAGTCCATCATGGAAGACAGGGATCCTTTAAAAAAAAGTTTATAGATGATAACAAGCAAAATTAGATTAAAGAGAAGGTACGACATTAGTAAATTACCAGCTTATTAAACAAACAAATTGTTATCTTAAAACTTAGTTTTTTTCTAGTATCAATCATCCTTAGAAATGATTTCATCAAAAGTGATTTAATCGTAGAGAAAGCAGCAATTGTAATATGGAATTTACAAAAAGTTGTTGTCCAGCTTTTCAATAGTCTTTTTTTTTAAATCTGGGTGTCATGCAAAATTTACTTACTCAAAAATTATTATTACAAATGAGGTTTATGTCACCTGAAGTACTATTAGAAGAAGGCAGAATTCATCATTATTCATCATTACCCTGTTAATATGAAGATAGAAAACGTCCAATTAATTGGATAAAGTCCTTATACCAGGAGGAAAGTATTATCTGACCATATGGTTACTACATACCTGTTTTTGATGTTTGATGTGGGCTGCTTTGACATAATTCTTTGTCCAACTGCAACACCTGTATAAAGATGGGAACATCATTTTGTAACATAACTCAAAAGTGGCGTACAGGTTCTGAAAAGGATATTGGGCAACTTGCCCGATATTGGTTCTCCCCTGAACCATGATCTCACTTAGTGACAGTCGAGATACGAGTTGTACGATGAGGTTCTTTTCAGAACCTGTACCTCACTTAATAGCGATAGTTGAGATAAACACACAGATACCAATACTCCACCATGCAAAGCCTTAAATCTTATACAACTCAAAAGGCAATTGTTATGTCCTCTAAAACGGCTTGTCTATCAGATATCATAGTAGGATTTATTTACACCAAGTACTATAAATCAAGTAAGCATTAGATAATAATTGTTAAATTTTGATAATCTGGTAAACAGCAATGATGCACAACTCTTTATTGGTTTATTACCCACCAAAGGGAATAGGAGTACTATTAACAATGGAAACAGTATTGCCGCAAAAGAAAACAAATAAATAAAAAATGGTTTGAATTATAAACCTGATTGTGAAGTTGATGATACCCTTTAGGTATATGACTCACCTCTTGAAGAACTTGTTTGCAAACTTTGCTCATGGTCTGTGTAGCGGTCCGCTTGACATTTCTAAATACATGCATGCACAACAGATAATACAGATATCATTCAAAGATGCATGTGTGTACAACACATAATAATAGGGAAGTCATTAAAAGACAGGCAGGATTATTAATTATTTGTGTGCAGCCCCACATTTATAAACATTTCCTAAAATTATAATTCAGATTATTTTCAAATTTCTCTACTGTTAGGGATTAAGAATGGTAATTTGAACATTATTTTAATAACTTTTATATTTTGATATTTCACAAAAATGGATCAATAAAACTAGCTTGACAAGTGTTCATCAAGTTATTGCCTTAATTTTTTTAAATCTTATTTGTATTATTTATATCTAGATAATTTGTTATAATCATTAGGTCTGTGATTTTGATAACTGTGATTGATCATTAGTTGATAAACATTTTGTTCTTGCTTACCTGTCTTTCTGTAAAGTAGGAGGGTTTTCCACCAAGTCATGACCTTCAGAAAGAAAGAAAGTATCTTCAGTTTCAGAAAACGTATTTAAAAGTTTGGTTACATATTTAAGTTAGTATCATAATTTTATTAACCAAAATTACATGAAACATGCTCACAATGTTGTTTTTATTGATTAAAGTTCATTCCTAATTAGCATAAGAAGGTAAAGAATTGGTAATTAAACAATTTTTGCATGTATTTTTTTTTTTTTTTTAAATGTAAACCTCACTTGGTAAAAAGCTCAACATGTTATCAATCTTCCCTATAAATAATTACGTTAGAGGTGTATATTTTGACTAAAAGAAGGTTTGGCCTACCTGATACAAAGGCTTTCCACTTGAATGAGTTTGTCATGCCTGTCTGGGGACCAGACACACCACCTGAACTATTTTCTTGATGGTTTGTTTCCTCTATAGAGGGGTCATGTTGCTTCTTTAATAAAGACATTACACTGGGCTCCAATTTAGAGAGGCTGCTGGAACTCTTGGATTTCACTTCTGGGCAAGTACCCAGCACATCCGAGTCCTGCTGATCCATCTTTCTGGATTTTTCTGATCCAGACCTGAGATTATCTCCAGTTTTTTTGCAGGGTGACAAAAAGTCGTCCATCTCCTCACAGATCAAATCAACCTTCTCCAGCTTTGGACCAATGTCAATCTTTCGTTCCAGTGGGAGTCGAGTTTCTGTTAACTTGTAGTATCCTTCGCAGGTTGTGGTTTGGCTTGTATTAGAAGCGATGTCCTCATCATCCTCACAGATGATGTCTGCGTCGGTGCATCTCATCTTCGTTTCTCTTGGTGGGTATATGTCTTGAAGCTGTACGTCTTGTTGACTGTCTGGACTGATAATCATAGGTGATGATGATGCTGAACCAGAGGCGATCGATTCGGATGGGACAGATGACAAAGGACTGTAGTCAAATCTGATTGAGAAAAACAATACAAATTCTAAGCAGAGGTGTAACTGGACAAAAATACTTCAAAATGGCCCACAGGGTCTGAAGCCTCCTTGGTTCCCAGAAGCTCCTGAGTTTTATTAATCTTAGGACATAAATAATACTTTTGCCAGACACTGATGTACTTAGGAAGCATGATATACTCTTTCCACACGTCTGTGGGAAAAAAACCTCTACAGGCGACTACAGCAGGATTTGATCCCATGACTTACAGGCTCTGCATAATGGTTAGTGGGGTTAAGGGTTAGTGACAAACATTGGGTTACTTTTTCCCTCATTTTCTTGCAATTTTTCTATTCTCAAAATGGCTCAAAATACCAGTGATTTAAGCTATGACAAATCCTGCTCAAGGAAATCTAGAGAAATTGGAAAAAAAATCAGGACAAATTCTGCAAAATCACAGGTATGGGCCTAATTTCATAGATCTGCTAAGCAGAAAATAGTGCTTTATAGCAAATTTATCTGCTCAAAAGAATTTAGCTGAGAACCTGCCGCAAGCGACATAGTATAAGCCAGCAATACATCTGGGTGTCTTTTGGACAATACACATGAAAAAAGATGCAAGTAAAAAATGTGGACACCCTGTTTTTCAAAGAACAACAAATTTGGACGCCCTATTTCTGAAGCCTGGCTCATACTCTGACAAGCGATACGCATTACGTGACAATTTGCCTGGTAATTTTCTGAAGCCTGGCTCATACTCTGACCAGCGATATGCATTATGTGACAATTTTCCTGGTAATTTTTGCTAAGCATAATTTTTCTGTGCTCAGCAAATTTGTTCACTTTGCAACTCTGTGAAATTGGCCTCTGATTGTATGTTGCTTACTCATCAGTACTCTTCCAATCATCACTGATCTCGAACAGGGCGGAAGGAAGCTCTTCTTGGGGAGCCAAGAGGTTGTCGTTGTTGTTGCTCCCAGGTGGTGCAAAGCTGAAGAAGAGATCCTCAAAATGCTTCCCCTGGTGTTTCAGCAGCTGCAGCGGTTGGTTGGTCTCTGTCATTGGTGTGCTGTGAAACTGACTTGACAGGAAGGTCTGATGGGGACCACTCTGTAAATGAAAATTATGCACTGCTGATAAAATATCACCATGAGCCAGTGGCTGATCTCGGGGGTCAAAAGGGGGCATTTGAAAATCAACCATTTAAAGTTATTATCTATTTCCAAATGTTGGGATCTTGTGTCACCCCCCCCCCTCCCCCCAGCTGTGTGCCCCTCTTTATGGTTGTGTGCCCCCTTTTCCGCAACCCTGGATCCACCTCTACCATAAGTGATACATGTTATTATCAATGGGAACTAGGAGTGACGATATTGAATTTTTTTGGTAGTCGATTATTGATGGCCATGATATCGGCGATATCAATATGCAGATTTGTTTAAATACATGAAAAAATGTATGTAGGCCCTATCATACATTAATCATACATTACCGTAACTTCGTTGATTTACCGTATAAGGCCAAAAAAAAAAAAGATGTTGAGTTGCCCTCCACCGACCGACCCAAAAGTGCTGAAATCTCGGGTCGGGTTTTTTTTTTTTTTTTTTTTTTCCCGTCATTCATAGGCCTATTTATTAATGAAACTTACCAATTTTCTTTGTATAAAACATAATACGTTTGATTTGTGAAATTTTCCACTTTTTTTTACCGGTAAATTTACCGGTACCCAAGACTCAATCTACATGTTTTCAAATCGAATGGCCCCGGCCGCGTATTTGTTTTTTACACCGCAGCGACGGGTTTTGTGCGCATTTCGCCCTTGTGTCAAGACTATGAACCCATTCAGCACGCATGCGCGCGAAGGGAATTTCCACACGCAAAAAAAAACCTACCATCAACGGAGAGGGAATGGCTCCATGAGTTCCACTTCAGAGCGCCATGGTCGACTGCAGCTTGGAGTTTTCTATCGTCGCGCGCCTAGGGTTTCGTAGTCTCTCTCTCAAGACCGGAATTGGCACTTTTACTGCACAAAACCCGTCGCTGTGGTGTAAAACAAATATACGCGCCCCGGCCCTCACACATGGTGCACTGCCTTCGCACACACTGTGTGCCAACGATTGCAACTCAAATCTACATGTTTTCCCCACTGGCTTCGCGCACTGTTTTGTATGTCAATGATTGCGACTCAATCTACACGTTTTCAAATCAAATGACCCTCACAAGTTGTGCACTGGCTCCCCGCACTGTACGTGTGTCAACGATTGCGACTCGATCTACACGTTTTCAAATCGAATGGCCACTCACATGGTGCATGTTGAGGATTGCACGCAATATGGATGAATTTGCTGTGTCAATCACGGCGAAAAGTACAACAAAAATGCTTGGGATACTTTTATTCTGAAGCAAAATTCCTTGCTGATAGGTATACAAATGAAAAACATGGTATGTGGTTTCAGTTCCAATGCATTTCAATCTTAAAATGACAGTCAAGGAGAAAAAAAAAAAAAAAAAAATCCCGACCGACCGACCGAACTCTTCAAATATTTTCACTGGAGGGCAACTCAACAATTTTTTTTTTTTGGCCTAATGACAATTTAGAGACAATTTATCACTCCGGAGATTTTTTAACAAAACAGAGTGCTATAAATTTGATATCAGCTATAATTTTGGAATATCGGTGATAATTTTGGAATATCGGCGATATTTTTGGAATATCGTCAATATGGCGATATTACAATATATTCAAAACCATAACCGATTTCGTCGATCATTTTTTGAATATCGTATTGTAATATATTATCGTGATATCGTCCACCTCTAATGGGAACAAACAAATTTTGCACAATGTTTTCCACAGGATAAAGACCAATCAGGGTGTGATCACGGGCAATTTAGTACCAAGCCAAAGGCAAGGTATCTCCCAAAGCTATAACCCCCACATTTATTCAAAAGGCAGTATACACTTCTAGTAAAATATCTGTAAATGCATCCATGCTTTGTAATAACAAATAAAGAGATCAGAAAGCAAGCTGTGAAAGTTCAGTTTATGTTATTTGTGTCATCTTTAAAGAGTAAATTGTGACAATGCAATCAAAATTTTAATGTGGAAATGGATCATCAGCTAATGATCCACATTTTTCACATCAGATTAAATAACCTCTCAGGATGTTTGTACCATTACAACCTCAAAAGAAAACTCTCAGATAAAGTTCCTTTTCAGAAAATAGGCCAATCCAGGCATTGTCTTAAGCCCACCCCCCCCCCCCCACCCCATCCAAAAGCTTGGTCACACCAAGCTGCATAGAAGTACAGTACTTGACCTACAGAACAACAAATGCTTTATAATCCCATTTATTTATCTGTGCCATTTGGTTGACATTCTGGATGGTCTATTATCAAGGGTATACAGCCCCTTTAAGTAAAACATTTATTTAAAAAAAAAAGGTTTTCAAAAGTTTATAGTTAAATGACAGAGACGTTCCACTGGAATCTGGTTTAGAAAACTTCATCAATCATTTGCATTGCTTTGTACTAACCATTGCATGTTCCTCAGCATCATTCCAGTATAAATTAGTACTATTAATTGTCTCAGTTGATGGTGGGAACGTGAAATTGCTGGTGGCTCTTTGGAGGTGCTCTCCAGTGTGCAAAGAATTGAGATGTCTGTATCAAAAATGTAAAATGTTTCATTGTAAATCGCCTATGCACCTTTCCAAGGAGGCAAATACACCGTCATGTCAAACACATGTACTCTAGCAATTAAAACATCTTGACTATATAATGCAGTCTGCCTGGATAGTCCCAGTACATTAGCATTGTGAGCACCTGTCAATTCTGTCCACTTTCCATTGTCCCTTGTGGGTGACCAATTTCATTGGCAGATTAATGGGGTCATCATGCATGTAAATTACTATACATTTTTGTATGTCTCCCCTTAAAGGGACAATATCGTGACGATCAACAGGGCATGGAATCGGAGTGCTAGATTTAGATTAACTCAATCACTCAAAATAATACCCACATACTACATAAATGCTGCTACATAAATGAGCCAGTAATTTTTTTCATTCACTGTGTTCATCTTAAACTTGGACACAGATTCCATGCCCTGTTGAAATTCTTCTCTCATCGTGACGGTATTGTCCCTTTAAGTATCACTAGCGTGTAGCCGGTAATTTTGTATGTGGACCCATGGCATTCATAGTGCGTGTGGTACAAACATTTAAAGTTCAACATGACCACAAATGAAAAGGTGGGTAAAAGGACCAAGTTATGTGGAAGCCTCGCTACGTATGTTTGGGCTATCGGGGACTTAACTTGTACCTTTCTTCAGGTTCCTGTAGCTGTAACTTTGACGGGGTACCAGGTGCCATGGGCAGCTCCTGGTGATGATGAAATGGAAACAGACCTCTACTCCGATCCATCTCAATCTTCTTGACTTTGCTCTTGGAACTCTTTTCAGCATCTGAAAAAAAAATGAAATGTGTTTCATTGTGTTTGGTTATGAGCTCAAGGAGTCTTTGGGAGGGCTATATTGTTTTTTTCTCAAAAAATCCACAATGGACTGTTGACTAAATATGTGCCCCACATCCCGCTTAAAATTCTCATCCCTAATAAAAATACAAGGTCCTTTTAAGAAAAGTGCCTCAAGTGAACCCCTGAAAAATCTGGTGTCCCTCCAAGCGTTTTCTGTAGGATTTAGGATTTAGGGCATCCAAATTTGTTATTCTTTGAAAAAACAAGGTATCCAAATATTTAAACTTACAATACTTTTGTATATATGTTTTAGAAATAAAACCATTTAACAAACGGGGCATCCAAAAGACATACAAAGGTATTGCTGGCTAATTGACCCCTACTGAACCATTCCCTAGTTAGGCGATTGTTTTTTTTTCTTGGGTATCACTGACCACTTTTTCTAAATTTGTTGGCGCTGTATTCTGCTGCTTGCAATGACAGCAGGTCTAAGCTGGTAGGAAGGGATGCCTTTGTTGGAGAGGATGGTCTTTTCAGTCGCCTTACTTTGCTTCCATACTTCATCTTCTCAAAAAACTCCTGAATTAAATAAAAACAAAATTGTCTTTATTTACTTGTTTGAGTGAACAGAGATCAATTTACTGAAGCAGAATTTGAACTTGAAATCAGTGGTGAGGGGGAGGGTGGTGGGGGTAGCAGGAGGTGGCCATCCCCCCCCCCCACCACTGATTTCAAGTTCAAATTAGTATAATTTGTCATAATTTGTCAGTTCATTTGAATTTCATTTGAGTTTTCTGTCGGTAAATTTAACCCCAAAAATGTCCCCCCCCCCCCCCATTTTAAACATTCTAGCTATGCCTCTGCTTGAAATCTCAGATGGGATGTTACTGCAATTTGTATTTAGAGCACTGAAGAGGTATTACTTTACTCAGGCCTGGAGTTTCATTCAAGGAGGCCACGGCCTCCATTGCCCTGGTCTTAGCCTTGGTGTCCTTAAAACAAATTTCCCATAGACATTCATATAGTCTAATGGTAGTGACCTTTACTCAGGAAAAGTGGCCTTGCCCCTACATGAATGAAATTCTAGGCCTATTTATTTGCACTGTCGAGTCCATATTGAGGCCATGGTCACCTAAAATTAGGTTAAAGCAAAACATTGAGAGGACAAATACGGTTCAGAAACACAATCTGATTTAGTGACAGTTGTGATAACTCACATGGTGTTAATGCAAACAGAACCAACAACAATACTCCGGTAAATCCACTAATATGCAAAACATCAAATAAATAAATCCATAACGATGCATAATACTAATAGCAATACAAAAAAATTGTCCTGGAAAAAAAAGACAACTGCAAGTGTATCATCTCTGGGGAAGATCCAGAGTTTCAAAAAAAGGAAGTCAGCACATTGCCAAAAAAAGGGTATACACAAAAAGTCATATTGTAAATTTACACGCATCTGATTCCCCTATGTATATCATCTACAGTATACATGTTTAAACTTCGATTAACAAAGAGTACAGGACATTCATCATTATTTCAATTGAAGGAATTAAAGTACAGTTAAAAATAATAATGTATTGGTTAACACTAACCTTTTGTCTCCGCTTTTCATCTTTAGTTTTTAGCCTATTTCTAAAAATAAGAAATACAAATACAATTATTTACAAAATTTTTATTGCAAATGCTTTTGTCAAACAGTAGAATTGATGAACTATTTAAACACTTCTGGAGGAGAGTGGCATTTTGAAGTCTTGAGTCTTGTTGGTTTAGCCATGTTTGGCGCTAACACTAACACAGTACAACAAGTACAGTCATGACAGTGTACTTTATGTTATTTTAATTTTTATTTTACAATTTAGCATAAAATGTTTGGACTTAAAAGGATAAAAAATGTTACTTTGACTTTGAAATTGAATTACTGCTGATTTTAATTATGTTACTCGTTATCTGTATGATACATGTAGGGCCAATCACTCCGTATCCAAGGAAACGAATGGATGTCCAGCGACAGTGTCAGTGACTGAGTGAGTGGCAGTGTACTGTTACTTTTGTTAGTGACTGGCCCCGTTTGTGTTGTTAAGCATGCTAATATAACTAAGAGGCTGTCCATGTTACTTGTAAGTGACTTACCTGACACCACCAACCCAATTCATCCTGAAGAGAGGCGAGATTATGTTAATAGTTTTATTGTAAGTTTCGAGTGTCACCCAGATAATTACTTTTTAAGAATTTAGTTAGCAGACGACAATCACTTCTGTCGAGTTTAATAAATGCACTGCGCCTATTCGTCAAAAGTTTGTTCAAGAAATTAGACAGGTTCCAACTTTCCTCAGGCATAAATCCGTGAGAGACGTCTAGAAATCACGCAAAATGTAAAACAATGACTTTATACTCAAACGATGAGGGCGCTGTTGAACGTGACCACAAAATAAAAAAATAATAGCATTGGCTAAATATAAACAGGGGGTGGAAACACGTCTATTTTCATCTTCATTATTCATCTTTAAGAATTTAGTTAGCAGACGCAATCACTTCTGTCGAGTTTAATAAATGCACTGCGCCTATTCGTTAAAAGTTTGTTCAAGAAATTAGACAGGTTCCAACTTTCCTCAGGCATAAATCCGTGAGAGACGTCTAGAAATCACGCAAAATGTAAAACAATGACTTTATACTCAATCGATGAGGGCGCTGTTGAACGTGACCACAAAATTAAAAAATAATAGCATTGGCTAAATACAAACAGGGGGTGGATCCACGTCTATTTTCGTCTTCATTATTTATCTTTGTGACTTCTATGACTTACTGTTCTTTAATGGAGGAGTGAGTATACATATCAACCTTTCAATAAAATGTTGCAGATAGCCTGAACCATTTCTTCCTACATTAACGTTAAACAAAAATGCTCCAGTGTACTATTATCATTTTAAGTCTAACGTAACGTAAGTCAGTGACAGTGCAGTGCAGTGACGTTAGTAATTAGTAATAATAATAATAATAATGTATAGATTTATATAGCGCACGTATCCACCAACTAAGTGGCGCTCAAGGCGCATTATATTATTATCCCTGCTCATAAGGCTCATAAGGCTCATAAATCATTCCTGAAACCATCTCAGCTCCCTGGGGAGTATACAGCTCAATTGCTGCCATTTCTAGCGCATATAGAGCAAACCATCTCTGCCTTCACAGGTACCCATTTAACCCCTGGGTGGAGAGAAGCAACCATGGTTAAGTGTCTTGCTCAAGGACACAGGTGTCACGGCCGGGGCTCGAACCCACACTCTGCTGCTGGCAACACCAGAACTTGAGTTCAGTGCGCTAGACCGCACGACAATCCACTTTACGTGCATTATACAACACACGGGACCTACGGCTTTACGTCCCATCCGAAGGACGAAGCAATTATGGTTAAGTACCTTGCTCAAGGACACAAGTGTCACGACCTGGGCTCGAACCCACACCCTGCTGCTGGCAACACCAGAACTTGAGTTCGGTGCGCTAGACCGCTCGGCCCATTCTTAGGGCCAATAGACTAGTACATGTACACTGGAGACTGGACTCCTTCCGTATCCTTGGCCATATGCTCCACATGTACAAAAAGGGAGCGATTTTTCAACTTTTGATCTGCTAATTATTACAATCCAAAATTTTGTGATTAGATAAGCTTTCCCAATTTCACATTTGGCATAAAGTTCACATTGTGATATCGGTAGTTTTGGTGAAAATTTAATTTTATTAGGGGCCTATTTTTATTTTTTAAATTTCAAAAATGTCTCTGAAATTTCATGAAAGTGAGTTATCCCAGAATAATGGATTTTATGCCAAAAGTGTCTGCTTGGGCAAGGTTACCTAATTACTAAATTTTAGGTTGTAATAATTAGCAGATCAAAAGTTTTTTTTAAAAAGAGAAAAATCGCTCCTTTTTTGTGCATGTGGTGCTAGGTACGGAGGGAGTCTAGTGTATTGGCCCTAGAATGGGGCTATAACATTAGGTAATTGCTGGAATTGTTTCAGGCAGTATCTTCTTCTCAGGCGCTAACGTTAACGTTAGCGTTAACGTGATGCACTTCTTTATATTTTGTTTTGATAATCTTTTTATTGCCAACCAGTGAAATACATGATACATGTATACACGGTTATTGGAACCAGACAAAATTTCCCCTACACAAAGTATGGTGGCTAAGAGAGCCCTCACAAATCGGGCAAACGTTCATACCCCTACAGGTATGTGAAAAGGTCGTTTAAAACACAGCACGACAGAATTCAATTGATCCATAAAAAAATAAATAAAATGACGACGCGTGGGTCTGAGGCTACGCACGCAGAAATCGGAGACTGTTTTTTGGGGGCTGAGGTAAACTGTATACATCTTGTGTGTCATTTCTGATTCTTAAATGTAGTTGGCTCATTTTAAATGCCTGAATTGACTTCTTAGCTGAAATTTGGAGTATGTAAATGTAACAGTTTTTTTTTTTTTTTTTACAGGACCAGGAGTGCCTCAGATACCATTACCAACCACATTACTTGCCCACTGTACAAACATGAAGAATTTATGAGAGATACTAAACATGCTACAAGGATCACATTATGATGATCACATTATGATGATCACATTATTGCCAGCTGCATTATATTTGAACATTTACACTGGACAGTATAGAAACTGTACCCCTACATGTATATATGAATATATAACATCTGTTAAATGTCAATTGCAGTCAGTCTTTCATTGTTACTACCTGAAGTCGGTAGGATGTGTGCTATGTAGCAATAAATAGTACTCGATCCAACCACAGAACCTGCCATTCACGTAACCTGTGTATTTCATCTCTAGAATCTGTAATCTTAATTCCTTCTCAGTATGTCGCGACTCCTGCAGCTCAAACAGACCTTCCAAAGCCTAAAGTCTTCAAACTTCAAACACCCTAAGATTCTCGCGGGCATTGCCATCTCGGCCGTCGTCGTCTATGGCACCAAGGGTCATGTGCAATATGCAGCCTCGGTCGTGAAAAGCATCATCGAGGACATAACCTCCAAACCCAGTGAGAAGGATAACGCCAAAAGGGGCAGTGTCGTCATCATGGATACTGTAACAGAACATTCTTCACACTCTGTTAATGCAGACTTCAATCGTAAGCTAATACGTCTTCTGAAGATCATCATGCCTGGGATCTTCACAAAGGAATTTGGTCTTCTCATGCTCCATACCATGACTCTAGTGTGCAGAACGTTCCTGTCCATTTACGTCGCCCACCTCGAGGGGAACATGGTGAAAGCGATTGTCAACAAAAACATGGTTCAATTCCTTCTGCATATCCTCAACTGGCTCGTAGTCGCCGTCCCAGCAACGTTCATCAACAGCGCCATCCGTTTCTTGGAGAGTAACTTATCGCTTGCTTTTCGTTCCCGACTCGTCACTCATTGCTACAAGCAGTATTTTAAGAACCAGACGTACTACCGGGTCGGCAACATGGACACCCGTCTCGTTAACCCAGACCAAAATCTGACTGAGGACGTCAGTACATTCTGTGAATCGGTCGCACATCTGTACTCACAGCTCAGTAAGCCGTTACTGGATATCATCTTGATGTGTTACACCCTGGTCGGCCTGGCAACGAAGAACAACTCGGGCACCAGTTTCTCCACCTTGATCGGCAGTCTCACGTTCATCGCCACGGCGAAGATCCTCCGGGCGGCTTCACCTAAATTTGGCCACTTGGTGGCCGGTGAGGCTGAACGGAAGGGAAATCTACGATTTGTGCATTCCAGAGTGATTGCAAATGCTGAAGAGATTGCCTTCTATGAGGGACATGAGGTACTGTACAATGTGTGGGGTTTGCATTCTCATCACATCTGTCAACATAGGAAATCATGGGTAGATGTGATGGGGAAGCATTGACTGATCGGGGGTCTACTACATGTACAATGTACATGGTGTATAACTTTTGAAAAATTAAAAAGCCCGTGTCTGTAAAATCATGATTATTTTGAGAAAATTTTTATGCATTATTAATCCATTGCTCAAATGAAATACTGTGGTTCCTTGAAAAAGACTGTTTTCAGAAATTGCCCTCAAAAAAGCCAAAAAACAGGCAATATATCTTTATAGACACATTACCAAAAACTAAATGTTCTTATCCAAATGACCATCTGTTACCTTCTAGCAGGGATAACAGAATGTGTCATCTCATATCTTTATAATCCACATCTATTATGATACAAAACATTGGTACTTGGTAACGTGCTTGCATTTCAACCTTCTAGTTTTCAAAATAAATTTGCAAAATAATTTCTCATTATGATTGATGCATATACCAACTTTACACCAAGTAATTTTTTGAATAATATTTTGTTAATTTGATAATGTTGTACCATCCCTTCAACGCAGGTTGAACATGAACAGCTGAGACGTAGTTATGAGTCCCTGAAGGAGCAGATGAGTCTGATATTCCAACAGCGTCTCTGGTACGTCATGCTGGAACAGTTCCTTCTCAAGTACACCTGGAGTGCAAACGGTCTGGCTATGGTTGCTATTCCTATTATTACAGCTAAGAACCCTACAGTTGGTCCTGGTAAGTGGATGAATGAACAACGTGTGAAGCTGCGAAGACCACTGATCTCTATACTAACTAGGGCATGTTTTGGCAAACGCGAATATAAACTTGTTTCTGACGTCAAATTCTTGACCGGAAACGAGAAGGCATAGCTACGCGAAAACGAGAATGTAACCGGAAACTTGTTTTTAGTTTGTGATGTGTTCAATCATCATCGTTTCTCAACATTAACCTCCTACTATTGCTGCACTGTAGTGGAAAGTTGCTACAGAGGTCAAAACCAGTCAACTGCCTATTTTGGCCACCCTGAACAATACCAGACAATGCTTTAACCAGTCAAAAACAGTCGACTCATTTTGACCTGTAAATGTACTCACTACATGTAAGGTTTGACAATGTTTGACTTTTAAGTGCACTAGATATACCTTGGGAAGTATATCAACATTTTGACTGATGTTGACCCTTGAAGTAGTAGGAGGGTTAATATACAATGTGTAATTAACTTTTTGGCAAAATGGAACTTACTTGTGGGTGCTAGTAATAAACTTGAAAGATACGAACAGTCATTCCATCATGTTTAACAAATAATTACACAGCACAACTGAACTCTCGAAAACGCTTAACCAATGACCGAATCCCAAACATATTTCTGGTCAGTGGTTTGGAAGTGAGCCCCGATTGACTGAAGTCAGTCTGTCAGCCATCGTCAATCCCCAAAGAAGCTAGTTAAGTGTACATAAATTAGTTATTTGATTAAGATTTTGGAACAGTGTAAAGCCCTCTCCAATGAAGGTCCAACTTCTGCTGTGTCTAATTAGAATGATTATAGCAGCATTCATGTGGCCGTGGTTTCGAATGACAGCACAATTGTTTCCATTCTGCGGGTATATAACCAGGGAGTCATTGCTCTGAACATGATCAACAACTATGAAAACAGACCACAGGTCATACTCTACACGCATGTAAAACTTCTTCACTTTTCTGTTGTATATTTTTACAGATGGAAAACCATTTACTGAGAGTCAATCTGTGAGTCTACGCACCCAGAGCTTCATCACGGCTAAGAGCTTACTCCTTAGCCTGGCTGATGCCATGGAGAGAGTCATGTCTTCATTCAAAGAGGTGGGTATGTCACGGGGTATTATTCCAGGCTTAAAGGGAGTGTACACCTTTGGTAATTACCTGGTGACAACATTACTAAATTAAAATCTAAAACTTACTTAACCTTCCTACTGCTGGTACCTTTTTCATACAAGTTGATCCACCATTTGAAACCATTCGCTTTTGTGGTTTTGAATGGTGAAATAACTGTGTAGAGTATTGATTTCCCCAAATGGTTTTGAATGGTAGGTCAGCTAATACAAAACCTTGTTTGGATCTTTCCAAATGGTAGTACGGCTAATACAATACCTTGTTTGGATACTTCTAAGTGGTGAATCAATGGACCCTCTATGCATTTGAATGGATTTAAATGGTAGTAAAGCTTGCTACCAACACTGTTCAAATGGTATCACCATGTGTGTACAAAACCAACGGGCATTTTGGTAAGTGGAAATTTTGAATGGTTTCAAATAGTCAAACAGTAGGAGGGTTAATGTGAAGGGTAAGAGGTAAAGAGCACCTCATTACAATATCAGAATGTCTATAGGAACATTTTTTAAGGGTAATCAAGTCCAAGACCTGGGCGAAAATAGGCATTTTTCTTATGAGGAGATGGCCACCAAAATTACCATGTCGGAAGCATAAGATCTATACAGCTGTTTAAATCTAGACTAATGATATCAGTAAAACAGATGGCATAAGTTCTTAACCGGAATCAGTAAATTTGTCTTCACTCATTTGTTATTTTGACAGATAACTGCCCTAGCTGGTTACACATCTCGGGTGTCTGACATGCTGACGGTATTCGAGGATGTCAGCAATGGTCACTATGTGAGGGCAAGGGTCGTAAAAGCAGAACATAAGATCACCCCGCACTCAAAGAACCTTGCACAATTTGAAGGCCCCTTGGAAGTTGCAGGTATGTGGTACTAGTGGCTATGTGGTATTACTATACCTCATACATATTCATGATCGAGAGCCGAATTCTCACTGGTCCATTCACCGTCACGTGCCAGATGCTATTTTTGCTGTTTACCTCGCGTCCGCGAGTATTCACGCACAGGGTAAATACGCATGCGCAGTAGTGAGTAGTAGACTGTCGCATCGGGGAACAGTCCCGGCGGGGAAATAGTCCCAACGATCTGTTCCCTGCATCCGGGAACATGCCAGCGGGGAACAGTAGTACGCACGCGCGAACATCGCCTTAGCTAGCTAGCTAGCTACGTACATGCACATGAAAAGATGGCGGCACACGTAAATGTAAATTTGCGTTTTATTTCACAGTGGTTATATTGCCTTTCCCCTTGCTTCTTATTGTAATGGCAACTGAATATGTATGAGGTATAGTAAAACAGATATAACATGGTTTATTTCGGGTGGACAGTCGATATTAGCTCCCCTCGGTACTGGAAGTTGAGAAACTAGTTCCCTCGGCTTCGCATCGGGAACTAGTTTCTCAACTTCCAATACCTCGGGGAGCTAATATCGACTGTCCACCCTCAAACCATGTTATATCTGTATACTAGTGGCTATGTGGTACTAGTGGCTGTGGTACTAGTGGCTACTTAACAAAGTGGGCACTTGCTTTAAAGGAAAGGTACAACATTAGCATTTGGTAGCATACATTCATTTCAACTCTAGTTTTTAAAGAAATACATCATCACTTAACTAATTTGTGAAAGTTTCATCACAGTGGGTGTTCGCATTTTTTTAGGGAAAAAAATGCTATATATTTATTTATTTATTTTTATTTTTTTTTTTTTGCTGGACAGCAACTTTTTGACAAATCTGGTTTTTCTCTAAGATGAAAGCCATTCAGACAAAATAATTCCACAGGATGATTGATACCCTAGCCAACTTTTCACCAAATATATTTTTAGATAATAATTTTTGATTTTTCCCTTTAAAACCCTCCTACTACTACAAGGGTCAAAATCAGTCAAAATGTTGATATACTTGCTAAGGTGTATTTAGTGCACTTAAAAGCCAAATACTATCAAACCTTATGTGTAGTAAGTACATTTACAGGTCAAAATGAGTTGACTGTTTTTGACTGGTAAAAAGCATTGTCTTGTATTGTCCAGGGTGGTCAAAATGACAGTAAACACCGGTGAAAAATTCCCCTGTGTGCACATTTGGGTCAACAGTCAAAACAGGCAGTTGACTAGTTTTGACCTATATAGCAACTTGCCACTAAAGTGCAACAATAGTAGGAGGGTTAATTAATGTGAGCAGCCTCATAGTGTTCTATGTGTACTGCAATTGTCTGTTACCTACACAAAGCATGTGTAGAAATATATTAGAAATCCATACTATTGGGTGAAGTCATCTGTGAGAATGTGACAAAAAAGACAATACATAGAGCTGAATTGTGGCCGAGCGGTCTAGCTTACCGGACTCAAGTTCTGGTGTTAGCAGCAGAATGTGGGTTCGAATCCCGGCCGTGACACTTGTGTCCTTGAGCAAGACACTTAACCATAATTGCTTCTCTCCACCCAGGGGTTAAATGGGTACCTGTGGGGGCAGAGTTGGTTGATTAGCCCTATATGCGCTGTAATGGCAGCAATTGAGCTGTATACTCCCTAGGGAGCTGAGATGGTTTCAGGAATGATTTATGAGCCTTATGAGCCTTATGAGCAGGGGTAATAATATAATGCGCCTTGAGCACCACTCAGTTGGTGGATACATGCGCTATATAAGTCCACACATTATTATTTATTATTATGTATAGCTTCATCTTAAAGGTACAATATCATCAACAGGGCATGGAATCGGAGTGCTAGTTTTAGATTAACTCAGTGACTGAAAATAATACCCCACATGATATATTACTGTAGCTGCTGCATACATTTCAGTGTTCATCCTAAACTAGGACACCGATTCCATGCACTGTTGAAAGTCTGCTTTGATCATGAGGATATTGTCCCTTTAAGAAAATATTAAGAAAATAGTTTAACATGTACAATCAATATAATACAATCAATATTGACATTTTCTCCCTTGTGTTTTTGTTTGCTAACCTTTGATAGGTGATGTTACCGAGACAGCCTCCGCCCTTATAATTGCCAAAGACTTACCCATCATAACCCCTAATAGAGATGTTGTTGTCAGCTCTCTGTCATTAAAGGTAATAGTCAAAGTACAATTTGTCAAGGGAATAAAAAGTCATCGGCTTGACGCTTGTTGCCATGACCCTTCAGTCTTTTTCCTGCGGTGAAAACAAGTGTCACTCTTTTATTTCCATTAATAAATGCCCATCTCGATTTTGCTTTCAAAAGTTCAATATTACATTTGTATTGAAAAAAAGTCTGAAAGAACATGACAAATCCACAGCTGGGATAAACTTATTACCAGTATTTTACCTTTCCTTTAATATGTTTAATTTTCACTGGTTTTTGTTACAGGTGACAGAGGGTATGCACCTGCTGATCACAGGCCCCAATGGGTGTGGCAAAAGCTCCCTCTTCAGGATCTTGTGTGGTCTATGGCCAGCATACAGTGGACAACTGGTTAAACCTAACCCTAAAGAAATGCTCTTCATTCCACAGAGGTAAGTACAGAGCCTCAAAATCTACCCAGAGTTTGCAAGAATACAGAACTTATGGGCACTTTGCAAACAAGCTTCAACGTGTTCAATATCTTTTTTTTTTTGGTTTTAATATTGAAACTGCAAACTCTTAAACTCAAAACCCAAAACTGAAAATGAAAAACAATACCGATCAATACCGCAGAACTAGGAGTCTATTACCTACACAAATGTGCCATCCAGCTATAACCCAGTCCATGGCATTGTACTCAATATGTGCGCATGCACAATGGCCATGTCAACGAGTTTGGCTACCCTGACTTGGGGGAGCGTCAGATAAGCGTTTGATACAGCTTCCTTGTTCCAGAACAAAACTGTATGCGCACTAGATGCGACTTGGATACAGAGTCACAGAAACTCATTCATTTTATTGGTGCATTTACAGCACAGTACACATTGAGCGTGTGTTAAGTTTATCTCGCATACACAGGCAAGTCACCTAGGATGCACTGCTTCTATTCGAAACCTTGCCCATCATCAGTCTGTGGAATACAACAAGACTGGCACACTTTACACGACTGGCACACTTTACACGACTGACACACTTTGTGAAGAACTTATAGTATTTATATTGAATATGCACTTTCACTTGGCCTGTGACCTCAACTAACCTTTACTCATGTCTGGTTTCAGACCCTATATGTCACTGGGCACCCTGAGGGACCAGGTTATCTACCCTGACAGGCATGAGAACATGTTAAAGAAGGGAATGACCGACAACGACCTGGAAAGAATCCTGGACATTGTGAACCTCTGTCAGATCGTCAACAGGGAAGGAGGTAAGATAAAGATAGCTGGTTTGGTTCATCCATTGTTATTGTAATTTGCATGTTGGCGGCCATGTTGGCTAACATTTTGATTGCCTTGTTGTCAGCCATGTTGGCAGCCATGTTGGCAGCCATGTTGGCAGCCATGTTGGCAGCCATGTTGGCAGCCATGTTAGCAGCTACGTTGGCAGCCATGTTGGCAACCTTTTTTTTTAAGAAAACAAAAATCAAGCAACAGGTCATACTTTATTATTGGAGGTATAGTTATTGGTAATTCAAACACTACAGTGTGCCATGGTGCTGAATTGTTCAGTTTGTTTGTAAACAATTTTTAATTACTCCGCCATTTTTTTTCCAAAAATTCTCAATTTCAACAAGTTCCCTATTGAAACATAACCAAACAGCATGGTGAGTGCCCCGTTAGCTTATTTTGAACCATTGACCCAGAAATCAACCCCCAAACACCAGAGCATGTACAATTGCCATAGGACCATGTACAATTCCCATAGGACCATGTACAATTCCCATAGGACCATGTACAATTCCCATAGCATATAGGCCTATAGCCCATCTGTCAACACAAGATCATTGAGTTTAGCCGCTCTTATCACAAGGCTTCAAATTGTTTTCTTGGGTCGAGAGGGCCTCTATCCGTCTGTTTAGACCATTTGAGAAAGGGTTGTGTTCAACAAAACAAATGTATTGCACGCTATTCACACGTACTTAACAATTAAGTACGATGGAAGAACGGTGTGTGTAGATTGTCATAGTGCACTGCAGGGTTTTAATAATAAATAAATTTGTTCATACATTGTTATTGTAATTTGCATGTTGGCGGCCATGTTGGCGGCCATGTTGGCAGCCATGTTGGCTAACATTTTGATGGCCTTGTTGGTAATTTAAAAATAAATAAATGGTTGAATATTTATGTAAAACGTGCTTAGTGTGAAGCTGATAAAGACAATTTTTGTTTGAGATTCTATCGTTTTAAGAAAAGTGAAAAAGTTTCCAGTTTGATTAAGGAAAGTGTACTCTTTCCTAAATTCCACATTAGAATGAGTAAAACATATCTGAAAGCATTTTCACAATTTTCTCGTAACCTACACAACATTATTGGCTAAAACTTTTACTGGATTTTGTTTAAATTTATACCTTGATTCAAAGAGAGTAAATATACTCTTCAAAGCAACTTTGCCACTGTAACCAATCATGTATCTTCCCTTTAAAGTTATTTAGCTGTTAAATTATCCTTTACATGTATGTAAGATATGACACTTAATTCTGCATAAGTCATAGCATATAGCATACAGCACAGCCTAACTTAGCCATTTCCTTTTCCTTCAACTCAAATCCGCCAGACCAGATTGAGGCTTGCAGGAAATAAGTCTGGCGCCTGTTATTATATATTCAGAAAGCATTATGAACATTGCCTGGTATTCAGGGAATCAGACCAAGATGGCTACAGCCTGATAATAGTCTACTGTTTTGATGTATAAACAGGTTGGGACGCAACCAGAGACTGGAAGGATGTATTATCAGGTGGAGAGAAGCAGAGAATGGGAATGGCGCGACTCTTCTATCAGCAGTAAGTTGTCAATTTCCTTGAATAAATGTTTCTGTAAGTATTGGAAGTGATACTAATAATCACAATATTTGACACTAAAAAGGAAGGTAAATCATTGGTAACTACCAGATTATCAAATTAACAAATTATTATCTGAAAGCTTAATTTGTTATAAATTATACAAATTTTACAAATTTTACAAAAGGTTTCTGTCTGGCTACTTTGCAAAACTTTTTGTAAAACAGTTTTTCATTGTTTTCTCAGAGAGCACCTATTAGAGAAAGTGGAACTTTTTTGAAAAAGCCTGTTTTTTTCAGGGCGTTTTAACAGTACCCTGCAAAAATACAGTTAACCACTTGTTTAAAACATATTAGGTCAATTTCATGGCAAAGTGAATTATCAATGCATTTTCACTGTGAAGCTTTTCAAAGTGATATCTCTTTGTTCTACCAGGCCTAAATTTGCCCTTCTGGATGAGTGTACAAGTGCAGTAAGCATCGATGTTGAAGGCAAGATCTTCCAGAGGGCTAAGGATGCTGGGATCATCATGCTGACCATCACACACAGGCCATCTCTGTGGTACGTCATCTGAAAGGATTTATAACCCTCCAAAATTAATTTCACATAACAACCTCTGGTTGTTCACATGCACTTTTTCCAAACTCCATTTTCACTTCGTTGAAGAATGAACGATCAGTTACTATAGTAATTTCTTTACATGTTGTTCAAAAATCAATGGAATGGCTTATAAAATGACCAAGTTGTCAATATTACTTCCTTAACCCTAACCTTCCAAAATCCTCCAAAATCCTCTTTGCCAAATTGAAGGATTTTGAAGGATGGAGGTTACATGCTACATGCTCTTTGCTAAAGTGAAGGATTTTGGAGGATTGAGGTTATTAGGCATACATGCCTTTCCATGGTACATGTACATCCATGTTTGTTGTAGTGATTGCAAGGTCAGTGCTTGGGTCATTGGACACTGTTTATTGCTCCATGCATGCAGGGAGGGTCCCTGGCCATGTACATGTATCACAGATTAGAAACACATGTGTGCATACATGTCATGTGCTTGCTTTACTACTGAAGGATTTTGGAGGATTCAGGTTATGTGTAAGCAAATGGGCCTAGGGAGTTAGGGTTAACCTTGTTTTGCAAACGCAATGAGAATTTAGTACATGAACGTATAGTGTTCCAGAGCACAATCAGCTATTTAAATTTCAGATAGTGTTTTGTGAGGATTCTGTAATAGCAGCATGCACTGTTGCCTGCACGTTTAGAAAAATCTGAAATCATTATTTTGAACCGTTTAAATTCCCTGTATGTGGTGACTTTGGTCGATTAAAGTCGCCAATTACTGTGGGCACCCTCCATGTGCAACATTCCATAAAACCTTAGGTGTATTTCAATGGGAAACAACATAGGTACCACCTAACATTTTATGTTTGTCACTGCAGGAAGTTCCACACCCACCTGTTGCAGTTTGACGGGGAGGGCGGGTGGCGCCTAGACGAGCTCAACATCACCAAGCGGTTGTCGCTGAATGAGGAGAAACAGCGCCTGGAAACCCAGCTCTCCGGAGTCCCCGGTATGCAGGAGAGACTAGACGAACTCTGCGAGATTCTCGGCGAGGGTTCCGTCCACAGGACACACAAGTTGTCGGAGCAGTCGAACACCTCCACGGGAGATGAAGAGGAACCAGACATTCTAGGGACAGAGAGTGATCAGTAGATGGCCAAAAATATTTCAAGATAAGTTCATTCAAGAATTGCACATTACTGAAATGTTTCAAATTCAAGGCCAATTAAACCTTAAACCTGTAACGTGTATTTTCTGAATGTGTTTTCTGGATACTTGATTTTTCCTCCCCCAAAAAAGGCTTTGTTGAGATTCCATAGGCACTGTTTTTTTGGACAAAAAATATTCATAGATCCATCCAGGATCCAACCTTCTAAGACAGATCTGTGTTATGAGGACAGATTCTAAAAACCAGCTTGAGGTTATTATTAATATTTCTTTCAGTTTCCATAAAAACATGCTCAGAATGCAACACAGAACATGAATATTTTTATTCTCAAACTTGGAACAGTACCAATTGCACTAATATTGCACATGCTTTAGCTTTCAAAAACATTTAACCAAATCTGAAAAGGGATTGGGTGTCATATTTCTAGCAGAATCATTGGGGATAAATGTAATTTTGTAATTATGTTACAACCAAAAATACAGTGGAGCCACACTTAAGACAATATTTAAGATCTTGCTACACTTAGTGTGCTTGTGGAAATGGTTCACCCAAATAATTGTATTAACTGAGTTAAATAATACTTTTTTGTTTTGCCTTTTGAGAAAGATTGTCATTTAGCTCAGTACATGTATGTGTTCTGTAATAAGTTGGATTATATATTAATCCACAGGGTTTGTAGGCATTATTATTGTGTGTACTGTGCTGTTTTGTACCCTGGGCACTTTTGATAAAACAGTGTTTCATTGAAGTCTCCCCAGGTTAAATAAGAAATATGTAAATAAAAAGATTATATAAAGTCACGGAATTTAAGTTGCAAGTTAGGGTTAAGCCCAGGATTTACTGAAATCATGTAATCATGGGCACAATCTCCGATCCACATGGAATACACGCCGTTGATCAAGCCTTAATTAGTGGTGAGAAGAAATATTAACCCTAACTCCCTAAGCATTGTTAGTGAACAATAAAAAAATCCTTCAAAATCCTCCAACAGCCTTTGTTGTCTAGGGAGTTAGGGTTAATAAAATAATACAATCAGTTTTGTGTTTCTGTGAGTCAGTTCTCCATACTATGAACATTTTGTATATGTGTAATACATGCACAATGCATTGCATTAGTGTCATTGATTTGAACTGTCTGTAAATCATGCTGTAGTTGGTTGTGAGTGTTTTTGTGGTATTACTCGGAACATTTCAACAAATTAGTGTCTGAAATGGTACATGAACCTTGGAGTATGGAATATTTAGGATGTCTACCAGTGGTGTCTGAATTTGCTTGAAACAAATGAGAAACATGATATTGTAGTATGTATTTGTTGCAGTGCAATTGCACACATGGGGCCAATTTCATAGATCTGCTAAGCAAATACATTTGATGATCACTGAAAATGAGCAAAATGAGGTTACTAGCCAGATTGCCATGTAATGTACATTGCTTCTGGCAGGTTTGCAGCTAAATTTGACTTTACAGCTAAATTTGACTTTACAGATAATATTTTCTGCTAACCAGCTCTATGAAATTGGGCCAAAGTTAATTGATCCAAAGAATACTTGTGTATGTGAATGTTATTAATGTTGACCTATCAGTATTTGTGACTTTGTCACAACTCTGAGGCAATGGTAGTATTTATGTAGCATTTTGTGTTTTTATGCACCTTGTGCATTTAAGTTTAAAAGGAAGGTACAACAGTGGTAAATTACCAGATAATCAAAATATTTGTTTATTATCTAAAATGTACTTAGAGTAAAGTTGATACACGTATCAATCTTTCTGAGATTTTATTCCATCTGAAGTGTTTTTATCTTAGAGAAAGCATGAATTGTTGTGTCAAGTTTACAAAAAGTTGACTTTTGGCAACTTTTTATGAAATAATTATTAAATAAATAAAGTTTTTTCATTGTTTTCTCAAAAACATGAGCACCAATTGTGATGAAACTTTTACAGGTTAGTTTATGATATATTTCTTGGAATCTAAATAGTTAAAATGAATGTATATGTACATTACCAAATACTAATGGTGTTCCTTCCCTTCAATTAATTTTAGCCAATTATATAAAGCAAAGAAAGTATTTGTACATTCAGTGCTGTATGTCTGTATATGGGAGTCAGTTAAAATATGAGTCAGTACCAGTGTTACTCAGATCATATGGTAGCAGTGTCTGGAATAGCCTTGGCCCGATCATTTCACTGCATTGGATCTGCATGACAGGAATGATCTAGAAGAAAGGCAATATACACTTATGTTAAAAACTCTGTAAATGCATCAGTCCTTGATATAAGCATTACCAGTAGTCTATAATATACACTAATAGACTTCTGTTCTTGTATTGTCTAAACATGCTGCTAACTGTCATGATTGTTCAATTTAGGTGATGATGAATGATGTTAGTACGTAACCAAGGGCAAATTTTTTGTGTGCTATTTCAATATTATTTTAAAGCTACAAAGATAATTTTTATTAAATTTAAAGTTTGTGTATATACATTAAATAAATTATTTTAGAATACTACATGAGCCAGTAGCTGCGCTACTGGTAGCATATTTTAGAATGATGCAAAATAAAAATAAATTGAAAAATAAATATTGTTTCCAGGGTTATATATATACACCTCAAAAAAAGAAAGTCCCCACCTGTATGTTTTAAAAATATTTTTAAATTTTAGAGACATGAGCATAAACATGATATGACGATTTAGCCTGATCATCGACACACATGTTGCAAGCAAGATTTGTGCGGATAACGTTGCGCATCAGTGCACACAACTCGGGTGATTGTGTGGGGGTACCTGTTCATTTCTCACAACTTTGCATTGTGGCTCAAAATAACGGCCCTGAACTCAAGCAAAATGGGTTATCCCTTTTGTCATCAGCTTTATTTGTCTGTTACATAATGTCTTGGAGCACTTTTAAACTAAAGACCTCATTATTGGAATGTTCATTTGCATGGGAAGGTATTGCATAGGTCCGCATCCGTCGCCTCATAAACAGTATGCACCGAAGGTGTCGGGCAGCAATCGACAATCGTGGCGGTTATACCCCTTACTGAACAAACCCAACATGCTGCTTATGTCTTAAGTATTGGTCAATAAAGCTGATGACAAAAGGATAACCCATTTTGCTTGAGTTCAGGGCCGTTATTTTGAGCCACAATGCAAAGTTGTGAGAAATGAACAGGTACCCCCACACAATCAACCGAGTTGTGTGCACTGATGCGCAACGTTATCCGCACAAATCTTGCTTGCAACATGTGTGTCGATGATCAGTCTAAATCGTCATATCGTGTTTATGCTCATAAGTCTCTAAAATTTAAAAATATTTTTAAAACATACAGGTGGGGACTTTCTTTTTTTGAGGTGTTTATATAAATATCTGTTAGTCTTGATTTTAGATACCGGTATATAAAACATTATGAGTAGACATTTTAACTGTTGACTTACAAATCCCCCCATGACAATGAATTCAACTTTTACAGCTTGATTTTGATACATATCTTGATTACTATAAAGTATGGATGCATATACAGACATTTTCATAAATTGTGTACTGGCTTAAACTGAAAATTCAAAAGAAAAAATATGATTCTCGAGCTTTGCATGATGTAAAGTTAATGATGGTATCAATAAGACTTATCCCTTGGAATGTTTCTTTCAGAAATGTAAATTAGTCAAATTATATTTTCTCTGATCTTGAATTTGAAGGCAGATCCAAATTGCACGAATAAATCTACATTCGTAGTGAGAGAATTTTAAATGGACAAATTGAGGTGAAAATTTTCTTCCAACAATTAACATCAATGGAAATATTGATGTCGTAGGTGTTATAGTTTCAGTACAATTAATCAAATTACCGTTGTTTGGAATGAACAAAGAAAAAAGTATTTGTAGTGGGATTTGAACATATGACCTGTGGGTTTACGTGCCAGCGATCTACCAACTGAGCTATCTAGCCCTACGTTGGTGGTTGCCCTATAATGTCAATTATTCAAAAGTGCTCTAGTCGGAAGTCATTCAATCAAATAACGCGTAGGGATCATATCCCACGTGACATGTGAAGTAACGTGGGAAGCTGCAGTTTTGGCCGGATCACAAGGAGGATATATATTTTTATCATGTGAGTGGCTCTGGCAAAACCGTAAACTTGGACCCAATTTTCAAAAGTAAGATTTTGGTATAGTTTGATTCTCTAGATTTTCCTCTTTCATTTGATACAAATCTGGTAAATGAAAGAGGAAAATCTAGAGAATCAAACTATACCAAAATCTCACTTTTGAAAATTGGGTCCAAGTTTACATTGGCGGATCCAGGGGGAACTAAGGGGGCTGTAGCCCCCCCCCCCCCCAAAAAATCGTAAAAAATAAAAATTAAAAAATTAAAAAACCAGAATACCAGAATCTGATACAAACGGTAAGATATTCCCCCTCATGTTTCCCCTCATTTCCCCCTCACTGTGCTTTGTTTTCCTCTCCCTTTGATTATTCCATTGTAATTTTTGTAGTACTGAAAATCGTTTTTGATTCTCAGCCCCCCCCCCCCCCAAAATATTCTGGATCCGCCCATGAGTTTAGGGTGTTGCCAGAGCAAGTCACATATAACCTTTCTTTTTATATAAAAGAAAGTGACTATTAGGTAAAACTTGTAGCTTTGCATGGTGAGAATGATAAGTAAGACTAATTGCGGTGACACCATGTAAGTGACTATTATTTCTCATATTAATGTTTGTCTTCCGCAAACGTAAATTCCAAGTTGGAATGAATACGAGAAACTTTTAATGCATTTAATTTTTTCCGGTAACGACACGCTGAACTAAGCCGAATTTGGTTATTTAAAGATGTATAGCCCGTGTTTTACCTGCAATTTCTGATTTTGTTGTATTATTCATTGTGAACATTGATAACTTCCTTTTAGAAACGAAAACAAATACTTTGAAAGATATGTTTCACAAAATAGTTGCCACTGACAAGCTAATTGGTTTTACAGTAACACAATCATGAATTGCCAACATGACCGAGACCCACCATAAATTCATTTCGGTACATGTATTTATTGTACATATATTTATTGTACGAACCATGTTTCTCAAGATTTTTTTAAAGAAATGTGTATTTTTAAAGCATTTGTTTTCCCTTATTTGAGTAAAATAGCAATGTTCCGATGAAAAAGACCATTTCCGGATATTGCCGTTAAAATAACTCATTATTATATTTTAATGGCCATCTGCAAAATAGAACTTACTTGTGAGTGCTAGTAATAAACATGAAAGATATTACTGGTATACGAACAATCATTTCGTCATGTTTTAACAAAACCTTTTACAATCCGCCATATTGAAACCAAGCGTAACGATCACAAACTTTGGTTCAAGTTTGGTCAGAACAATGACGTCATCGCAGCATAACTCGCAAAAACGTTTAACCAATGACTGAAGCCCAAACATGTTTCTGGTTACAATCGCGAAAACGCGCCACTGGTCAAAACAAGTTTTCGCTCGATTTAAGTTCTTATAAGGCCCCCCGAAAAAAGATGTTGAGTTGCCCTCCACCGACCGACCCAAAAGTGCTGAAATCTCGGGTCAGGGTTTTTTTTTTTTTTTTTTTTTTTCCCGTCATTCATAGGCCTATTTATTAATGAAACTTACCGATTTTCTTTGTATAAAACATAATACGTTTGATTTGTGAAATTTTCCACCTTTTTTACCGGTAAATTTACCGATACCCAAGACTCTACATGTTTTCAAATCGAATGGCCCCGGCCCTCACATGGTGCACTGCCATGGTGACACTGTGTGCCAACGATTGCGACTCAAATCTACACGTTTTCCAATCGAATGGCCCCTCACATGTTTTCCACTGGCTTCGCGCACTGTTTTGTATGTCAATGATTGCGACTCAATCTACACGTTTTCAAATCAAATGGCCCTCACACATTGTACACTGGCTCCCCGCACTGTACGTGTGTCAACGATTGCGACTCGATCTACACGTTTTCAAATCGAATGGCCACTCACATGTTGCATGTTGAGCATTGCACGCAATATGGATGAATTTGCTGTGTCAATCACAGCGAAAAGTACAACAAAAATGCTTGGGATACTTTTATTCTGAAGCAAAATTCCTTGCTGATAGGTATACAAATGAAAATCATGGTATGTGGTTTCAGTTCCAATGCATTTCAATCTTAAAATGACAGTCAAGGAGAAAAAAAAAAAAAAAAAGAAAAAAAAAATCCCGACCGACCGACCCCTTCAAATATTTTCACTGGAGGGCAACTCAAAAAAATTTTTTTTTGGCCTAATACAGCCACCACACCGGCCCAGGGATCATTGCTTCGCAGCGCATACGAAGACAATTTTAGATGCCTTTTAACGTTAACGGGATGACAGACCTCATGCTTTATTCAATGCCCTAAGCTTGATGCATGTGACAGGATGAATGGTACACACAAAATGACATCACATTAAAATAAAACAATGCAAACCGGAATGCAAACCGTAATTTATTCTTTGTCTGTTTTTATCAACTTTTTTCAAGAAAGCTTTTGTTAATATCGTCTTGTAGTAGTGCAGAAAGGGCTATATAATTAAGGCGGTTATTTTTGCACATTTTCTTTTTTATTTTTGTCTTTTGTTTTTATATTTTGTCTTTTTTTTACCCCAACGGCCCCGCCCAGGCCGGCCATACACGTACACATGTATGTAAAGTACAGGTACACTTTGGACCAATCACACACCGTATAGCTATGTGAACGCTCAGGGAGCTACCAATGTACGGCATGCATTGCATTGTCGGTGACCGTAGCTATGGCTGTGATTGGTCGGTCAATAATTTGCACAAACCTACAGTGTATCTTGATCTTGTGCATGCATAGTTTTTCGCAACGGTCGTCTTGCACCACCGGCCCCGGCCGGCCATCGCCATCACCACCGGCGCGGCCGGCGCGGCGCGCGCCGGGGGCGGGGACAAGATCAATTAACTAACTAGCTAGCTAGCTAGCTGCTAACGTTAGCGCGCTGGCTATATAAGCAAAATTAAGCTGCGCTGCGCTATGGCATATGCATGCAGCAGTCAGTCAGTCCGGCCGGTCGACGCGACCTGCACTGCAGTACTGACAGCTAGCATTGTACTCGTTTGACGTATACTTTACACAACATATGCCAGAAAGTTTTTCCCCAGTTGTTATGCCTAAAATGCATGGGGAAATGGACACCAACTTTGGGAGTAAACTGGACGGAGAACAAAAACAGTTAAGTGTCACTGCCGAAGAGATACATGGAAACGTTGTCACAGAAGTGAAGCCGAGGGAAAGTTGGACAGGACGGCTCGACTTCATCCTATCTTGCATAGGATTTGCTGTGGGACTGGGAAACATTTGGCGATTCCCTTATCTTTGCTACAAAAATGGTGGCGGTACGTATTTATTTAGTGCTTTTTTTAGTCTAGCTGTGTTACCATGGAGGAAGTTCTTCCTCCATGGTGTTACTAAGGTTAGTGTTGCACGGGCCATGCTCACAGTAATCACGAGCGAAGTGGTGCTTCGTATTTTTCAACTTTTGTAGTTGGACTTTTGACTTTTTGTAACGTTAACTTGGTCCAAGTAAGCTAACGTTATAATACTAAATTATAGGCATGATAGGCCTAACGTTTTGTAGTATTTTGTAACTTTCTCCTAACTGAAAAGCGAAGATAACCAGAGTAAGTTATACTCAATACTATACAACCCTATACTCCAATTAGCTTCTAACGTAATATCTGGAATAAAAAAGGATAACAAAAAACGCCTTGAAAGTTAATTAACTTTGACGAGGTTGTTTTAAAAATCTAAACATAGGTTATCAATGCAGTTTTGCCAACTTGAACAAAAGTGAATTATTTAGGTTTTGACTTTCTCTTCTTTTCATGCAGGAGCATTCTTGATTCCCTATTTCATATGTGCCATTGGTGGAGGAGTTCCCCTGTTCTTATTGGAAGTTTCTCTGGGCCAATTTATGTCCCTTGGGGGTATCAAAGCTTGGAACATATGTCCCCTATTCAAAGGTTTGTACAACTACAATTAATGTAATATCTTTATTTTTATAAAGCCCCATTGTTTTATTCTTAACAATCTTGCTGGTTGTTATAACCTTGTAGTGGTGTTATCCTGTTGATGTTCGTGGTCCAGTGTTTTTGTATTAAGCAACTTTTATTCAGATTCTAATTATCTGGTTTTGATCATGTAGTGTACAGTACATTATCTCTAATTTCTCATTGTACTGCGCATGATTAAGGGGCACTTGACACTTCAAAAATGTTTGCCTTTCAGTAATATACAATGTACATTTACATAATATAATCAAGTTTATTAATAATTAAAATTATAATATTTTCAATTTTCATCCCAGGAAAGTTTTCTACCTGAGCCTAGAGAGTGCTTTAAAGGGGTAGAATGTCGTATATGGCCGCCACTATTTTTCATTAAATATAACCAATAATGTAATCTTACCTACCTGGTAAGGTGGAGAACATATGGATGATGATGGACATATACTTCAAATTATTCCAGGATATTTATTTTATGAAAAATCAGGCATTTTTGGTATACGATGACTTCCTCAGTCATGTCAGTCTGATCTTGTAAACTCCACAATTAGTGACCAACACAGTCATTGTACATGCGTAGTGGCAACTATAATAGGATCCTTCTATTTTCTGAAGGGGAAGATTTTTTTAGAAGGGAAATCAAGTCCGAAAACCATCATAAAAGTGGATTTTAAAGATAGTTTTTGCTTTCTGTACCACCAAAAATCGATAGAATGATTTTTTAACTGGTTAGTGGTTGCCAAAAAAATCCCAAAAAGCCCTTAAAAAGTGGCGGCCGTATACGACATTCTTTCCCTTTAAAGCCCCATATACACTATTGGTAATGTAAAAAAAAAAACATACAGTCTACAGAAGGTGGATCTAGAACAAAGGTTTAGGAGGGGGACAAATGGTGAAAGGGCAAACTTGGAAAAAGGAGGTCCCTAGCCCACTTTGCAGCAGCCCACCCCCCCACCCCCACCCTCACCAAAAGGATCCGAGTTTGGATTGAATCAGATCTGTGCCAGGCGCATCTATGCACAAAATATTCAATTCAATTCAATTCAATTTTATTCATCATGACCACCATGAAAATCTTTCTCTTGTTCTGCACGTATAAAAATATAATAAACATATTATACAAAAACATTTGATCCGTGCCAGGCACCTAAGGAAAAAGATTAGGAAGGGGTGCCTAGATGTGCCCTTGGCATTTTATGTATTCTATGTGTCTCGCCCACTTACCATTGTTTTCATCAGTATGTACCCCTGGCTGTATTCATACTCTGTTGCACTTTTTTGTAAGCACTTGTCCAAACTCCATTTTCACCATGAATGTATAGATCTCGAAGCACAAATGTATACTGGCATTAAAGGGGCAGTATCGTCACAATCAACACGACATGGAATTGGAGTGCTTGTTTTCAATTAACTCAGTGACTGAAAATAGTTTACCACATGATAAGGTCATATTACCATTGCTGCTACATAAATGAGCCGGTAATTTGCAATCACTGTGTTCATCTTAAATTAGGACATGAATTCCATGCCCGGTTGAATGTCTGCTCTGATCAGGACGATACTGCCCCTTTAAACAAATTGATTAGCTATTGGAAAGTTTGGATGGGATTAGACTTTTTTACAATTTATTTGTTTATTTCTGTTTTATTATACTGTACAGCAATGGTGGGGGGATAGTTTTCTGTGAGGGGGGGTAGTTATTCTGTGAACTCAATCAAAAGTTTATACATTAAAAAGTGTAATGTTATAGCTTTGAAGCCTTATATTTTATATTAAAATTATCACAGTTTAACAGCTATAAAACTTACTTGGTGTAAAGTTGACTGTAGTATTAAAACATCTCATTGAGTTTTTCCTCTGAGGTGCTCTAAATATTGTTTTGGACAAAGTGGCTTTAAACCTTGAAAATGGTTCTGGGATCAAAAGGTCAAATGCCAATGTCGTAGAAGACTGGTATAGAAGATGGGATGAAGAATTGACCTTGAGAAATGTCTGGTTGATATTGGTTTTGGGGTCAGAAGGTCAAGGTCACCATGGTGAAAAATATAAAAACCAGTTGCCAGACAATGTGTAGGTTGTTTCCAGAGATTGTTTGTGTACTGTAATTTCCCCTTTCTGCAATGTTCCAATTGAAAAGGCATTGCCAAGAATTGCTGTGTGTAACTTTGAGGATCTACATTTTGCTTGATCTTTGATCAGGGCTGTGGAATGAATGCATACAGCTATTTAACACAATGATAAACATGCTGGGCTCAGGTGATCCTTGAGTAAATTTGTCAACCCTAAATTGCCCTGGGTAACTGGACAACCTTCATTGTTGACACTGTATGTAAAAAGGCTGCAATATTCTTGAATGTATACAGACACTGCATACATCAAGTTACGATCAATGGCTGAGGCTGACTTATATTCGAGTCCTCAAACCTCGAGTCCGAGTCTGAGTTCGAGTCCCCAGTGTCGAGTCCGAGTTCGAGTCTCGAATCATATGAGACGAGTCCGAGTCACGAGTCATGAGTCACGAAGGTCGAGTCTGAGTCTGAGTTGCAAGCAGGGTTGTCACCAGACCAAATTGAGTGCCGGCTAATTTTGTCAATTGCGTGGGGTCCAGGGGCAACGCCTCAGTAGGGGTCGAGGGGGCAAGCACCCCGAAGCTCCTGGGTTTTATCTTTTAAGAATGGATTTGGAGGGCTCACCTTTCACATAATTTGTTGTATAATAGTATGATATTTTCATAGTATTATACAAGAATTTATGATGTGAAGAAGTGCCCTCCAATGCAATTGACAACAATGTTGGCTCAGAAAAACTGAAACTTCTGTATGGCCTACCAGGTGTCCACTTTTCGCTATTAAACTTAGATGCCTGCTTCTGTTTTTTGATGAGGTGGTAACACTTGAGCAACCGGGGCCGTCAGGCATAGCAGCTCCGAGGTTTTGGCCTAAATCCACAGTGGCCGAAGACTCGGTAGCGTGATCAGTTCCCGGGTCAGTTGTACTCGAACACGAAGATGTGGTCGCAGAAGAATGTCTCGAATTTGCCGGCTTCTCGCTTGACCCGGCTGCCGTGTCTATCACTACCGGCCCCTTGCGTTTAGTGGCCGAAAAGAAAAAGCTGATGATACTTTTCTGCGAGTGCGACATAATTATTTTGATCAAAATACTTCCAAAAAACGTTCACAAAACTTTTCATGAATGGGCGGAGGGACGCACGTGATAATTTTCCCTTTGCTGAGCACATCGCGGGGAAAGCTAGACGTTCTGAAGTCACGCTTAACCAACCTGAAATTTACGTACATCGACATTACGAAGCATGTCGCATCATTTGCACACAGTAGAGACTAGTGCCATTAGCTCATCATGCAGGTGCAAACAACCAATCATAATGGGGATTCCCAGGTCTTTTCCCTGACGTCATAAATAAATGCTAATTAGTGTATTTGTTTGTACCGCTACAAACTGAGATTTATTTTATAATATCGTACGATGTTTTAATTGATCTATAGACTAAAGTCCTCAAAATAGTGGCAAATAACTCAAAGAAATGAAGAATACATGAACTTTTTTTACTTTTATTACTGTTTAATGAAATATTCACACAATTTTTGTGCCGGTCGGTAAGACATCAATTTGCGTTTGGTGCCGGTCGGCCAGCGGGAGTGCCGGTTAGACCCGACCGGCGCCGACCGGCGTAGCTACAACCCTGGTTGCAAGTCACTTTAAAAAATCAAAAGAAAAAAGAAAAACATATACATAATGTCAAGGTTCAAAGTTAAGTGAAAAAATACTCGACATCTGGACTAGTGTCTCATCAATTTGACTAAACCAAAGATTTATTTCCAAAATCAACATTATTTTATTTACTTTTCTTATTTTAATGAACTTGTGTCATAAAATTGAACAACTCACTGAATTGTATCTTTCTTGTGCTCTTTATATTTATTAATACAACATTTTTGAAAATCATCATATTAATTACATCTACACCATGCGCTCTCACCATGATTAATTTAGAAGTGGGTGGGGTCAGCAATTAGTCTCAGAAGCCATCCATCAACCCTTAACAATGTTGATCCATTGTTTGAATGGAACTATTGCAGAATGAAGATCATGATTAATTTCGATGTTGTCAAGTTTAAAGATCCTTAAGTCTGATCGCCATAGCACTATCATAATTAATTTGTATATATTAATAACCTACATGTTGAATCACTGGTGTTAGTGTGAATGATCACTCCAAAATAATTAGTTGGAAATAACAGTTGGAAATGCCTTTATCTTTGTATTTTTATATCAGGTAGTTGACACATTTAAATGTTAGAAAGGCTGGTGCATGAATGACACAGCGTTTTCTTTTCTTTCTGAAAAGCAATTTACATTACCTTTTATTGGTTCATAGAGCAATGTCAGATGGTATTACACAAAACGTCCTATTGTTTTCGAAGAGATTTTTTATTAATGGGTCACCATGAGTGTAAAATAGCAGTTCTTGTGTGCCGAAAATATTTTGCATCCTGGCTGATAATTTTTACATTGTATTTAAATGGAGTAAAAGAAACAAAGGACTTACTGTTGTCTACCTAAGCTGTATAATGATACTGACATTAAATACTGACAATGAGCACCATTGAAATTACATGTAGTTTTTTTATGGATTCTCATCTGCTATATTTAGCAGCAACAGATGTTTGTAGACCTATATCCTTTTAAACTATGCTCTGTGGTGATTTTGAGCAGCATTTGAGCGGCACTAGTCACCGACGTAGCGATACACAAATTATTAAAGCTAAAAAAGGATAAAATTTGTTTGAAAAAAATACATGTACATTGATTTAGGGTGGCTGGACAATATTTCTTGTGTGGCGGAATGAGCTGCTTTTCGCCGAAGGAGTGGCGGGCCTGCCACGCCTTAATATGCCTGGCGAGAGCTGTTTACTAGAGTTGTTATTCAAATGTAGTCCATCCATCTTTCTCCATGGTGCATTATGCAAGTTATCAAAATACACGTTTTATTTCTATGATGTTGTACGCTGAAGCTTTGGCACATGATTTGTAAACAATTTCTGGAAGACGTACTTTGTTTTCATGCGGCCGCTGCGTAAGCGATTCCGATCGCATTACTACAACGACATAGGATGCACGTTATCAATTTTATAAAACTGTTCGCATTGTTTAAAACATTATTTTGCAAATGGTGAATATTGGGCATTTTGCCGTCGAGTCCGAGTCACAGACATCGAGTCCGAATCCCAAGTCCGAGTCCGAAAGGTCGAGTCCAAGTTCGAGTCTGAGTCATTGTTAATTATGACTCGAGTCCGAGTCAGTCACCAAAAATGTGACTCGAGTCGGACTCGAGTCTGAGTCACACAAGTCTGATCAATGGCTCCCTTATGATTTACATTATTGGGTTTTAAAGTATGGGGTTTTAATTTACAAAATTGCACAAAAAAAACAGAAATGAATGATCACAGTTTAAAGAAATCTGAACTCCTTGAACTATGTCTGACTGAGGTACTTTTATTTTTTTTAAAGTAAATTTAATAGTTGATTTATTCCCAATCGAAATTCCATTGGCACCCTGTATGTTAAGGCTGCAATGTATATATGCAGGCACTGCATATATCAAGTTATGATCAGTGCACGCTCCCCTATGAATTGCATTATGAAAGTTATAAAGTAAAGGTTGCCTTTGCTTTGATCCTCTTTAACAAACTCACTGTTTTGTGAGGGTTCAGGAGTTGCTTTAATTGACACAAGTTGTTAAAGGGGAAGTATTGTCACGATCAGAGCAAACTTTCGACAGGGCATGGAAGCGATGTTCTAGTTTTAGATGAACACAGTGACTGAAAATTACTGGCTCCATTATGCAGCAGCAACGGTAATATGACCTTATCATGTGGGGTATTAAGATAGTCACTGAGTTAATCTAAAACTAGCATTCCGATTCCATGCCCTGTTGATTATGATGATATTGCCCCTTTAAGAAAACATGTTTCATTGTTTATGTGGGATGAAACTTTTTTTGAATTTGAATTTGAATGTGTAGGATTTTTTTTTTTTTATACTTTTTTTTCATAATTCTGTCATTAAAACCCTCCTACACATGGAGACCATTCCGATCCACAAAATTCTGTTCTTGAGCAACCTTCAGTACATACATGTACAAGCCTGATGTCCTTTCCAAGTAATCTTACAAAATCAACTGTGTGCCGCCCAAGGCCACTGTAAATGTTTGAACATATTAGTATGGCCTGCAATGTATCAAAGGGAGACCACTTTACCCTGTAATCTCAGTGGTGTGACAGTGCACAGAAGGGTAACCATAGGAGGCCACTGGCAACAGCTAATGGCTTGGGGTGGCCTGAATGGGTTGTTTCAAAAATTGCACTGATTGTAGGAGGGTTAAGTAATTGTGATTAATGTTTTGGTTTTGGGTTGTTACGGTCTTGTATTAAATTTTGTTTAATATACTTCTTTTTTTTAAATAATTCTTACTATATATTGGGTGCTTTCTCTGTTGGTTTTATTGGTTTTGTCTATTGTTTGTTTGTTTGTGTGTCTGTTACAGAAAGGCTGTTTCTGTGTGCTGCTTGTTTTGTGTGTTTGTGGGGATTGTGTTTTGTGTTGTTTTGATACAGGTATCACTGGGTGTAGAGCAGGGGTAGGCCTACTATCTTTGTTCATAACTTTGACAGGAAACATTCAGTGGCACCTGTTTGAGATGTTCACTTTCTGTGTGTTTTCTCTGAAATGAGAGCAGTTCTGCGGACAGAATATTTTTGTTTAGGATGAGGACCGTTACCATATCTTCACATCAAGTTTAGAAAGTAATTCACAGAGTTGTAGTTCTCATACTTGTACTCATTCTGATACTGGAGTCAATTTTTCTGTGCTCGTACTCACATGAAAATGTACTCGACTACAAGTCTGGTGATTCAGTAATTGTGTAATTAGCTACATCAATGTCTTTAACATGTGTGTCTGTGACCTACATTCTTTGTCATTGAATATTTCACCCATAATAGGGTGTCCAAATTTGCTGGAAATTTCAAAACAGGGTGTCCTAATTGTTCACGCACAATACATTTGCATGTAAATAACAGATGAAATAGGGTGTCCAAAATTGCAACAGGGTGTCTAAAAGACACCCAGACAACCCTCTGGCTAATACTATGTAGTCAATGAAGCAGTTGGACCCATCAGGAGGTCTCCTTAATCCCCATGCAACCTAGCTGTCCCACACTGAGGGTCATGCTCAATTTTGTGTGATAATACTTAACATTATAACCATGGACAAAAGTTTTCCACTGAAAAATCCCATATCAAACAGAATGCAAAGGAGAACTTTCACATGCTCCAATAGTCACACACCATACCCTTAGCCTAACCGGTTGGGTAACCCACCCTCACCCCCAAGGGCCAAAGTCAACAAAGCCAACTGCAAAGAGTTATTGTGGGAATAGCTGTACAAAGAAAACAGTTAGGCTCAGACTGTAAGTGTAATGAGATTAGAATTTGAAAGTTTCAAGTTACAAGTTTTAAGTTTATTTTATTTCCACTTTAAATACATGCATTGATGGTCCAGTTCAATCAAAACAGCAAGAATATTTTGAGTGGGAGATCACCTAATATTCATCCTTGCCCCCTCAATTAGGCCTGATATCCACAATGTGCATGTATTAGTATATAGGCTAATTATGTATCTTTCAAGAGGGCATCCCATCCACAATACATGAACATGTAGCTGATCATTTGGAGCCCTCATTTAAATAGAGATATTAAAACTATTAATACACAACTTACATAAATGACGGCACAGTGTTAATACATTCGCCACTGTTTTTCATCATAGGAAATGCTAGATTTTGAGTTAATTTTACCAGCGAATCCAACCTGTATGAGCAACTATAACTATATAAAGTGGCAGAGTTGTAATCGAGTCAAATCTCAAGTCAAAGTCAAATCTCAAGTCATTTCTTCGCAATAAAAGTCAAGTCAAGTCACAAGTGATTTTTTTTTTCTGTCAAGTGACAAGTAACCTTTTTTCTTAGTGAAAGTTAGTAATCAATTAGATGTATTCTTATTTAACCAGCAGGAAAAGCCAGTCACTGTTTTAAATGTTGCTCATTCTTCATTGTAGTATTCAGGTCTGTGATTTCTCAGGATTTTTCCTGATTTCATTTTTTTCTTTTACAAATCTCCATTTGCCTCAAAATTGTCCAGAAAGAAAAGAAGTAACCACCAAGGAAAGAAGGAAAATAAGTAGCCTGTATTGTGTCCAAACCTCTAGTTTCTAAGTTATTTGTGGGGATGTGGAGAGTCTGTAAATCCTCCAAAATTAAACATCCAGGAGGTTGAGGAAGCTTTGTCCTCTAGACCAAAGGGAGACCCAGGCCCGCTACCCATTTTTTAGGATTTTTTTCTTTTGTCAAATCACACCCTGAGTAAAACTGCAACAGTTTTACTCATCATGTTTGGTTCCTCATCATGTTTTTTATTTATAAATTTGAATTTGAATTGAATTTGAATAAAAAGTGCATCTTTATCTTCTTTTTGTTATTATGGTATAAATGACCGATGGCGCCCTTCAGTTTGTGACATCATACGCATATAGGTCTGTTGCAAATTGTGCAACTAATGATGTTGGATTGTTGGATCTGCAGTGAAAATAGTGTAGGCCTATTTGTTATTTATTTCAGGTATTGGCTATGCTACAACTGTCATTACTTTTTGGTTGAACCATTATTACATCATCATCATGGCCTGGGTTTTGTTCTATCTGTTTTCTTCCTTCACCACGGAGCTGCCATGGTCAACCTGTGATAACCCCTGGAACACTGAAAACTGCTCAGTGTTATTCAACGTGAGTATACAGCTGGGATTAATTGTTTGCTACAATAAGCGCACAATTAGGACAATTTGAGTAATGCATGCTGGTCTTATAATGATCAAGATACTGCAAAACTGATGGCCATACCTCAGTATGGGATAGTTCGCTAGGGGTTTGGGTAAGTTGTCACTGGATATGTCATGAAACTTTACATAGTGTCTGTAAGGTCATATGCTTCTTTGCAACAGCATGCTAGTGCAAGCCAATTTGCATATATGCATGCTGCAGGTCTATAGCTTATTCACAACATGCATGAGCTGTTGAGAGCACATGTTAAGTCACTGTGGGTGAAAGGGCAGCGATAGTGCATCACGTTTTGCATATTTTGCAGTTGATGTGCGTATGCGCGCAACATCTCCAGCAATCATTGGCTGGTAGAAGTACATGTACATGTGCGCTTAATACCATACTATATACACATAAAGTGCCAGTTATCATCAAGACACAGAGTGCAAATTCACCTACAGAGGGCTACGATGTGCACCGAGCACTTACGTGTACCTTTGCACACAGTCACTATAGTTTATATATTGCCCCAAATTATGTTTATCAATGTTACAAGCACATTACACTGAACAACAGTTTAATAGTTCTTCTATCAGTTTTTAAAATACAACTATTACAAACTACATGTACACAGTTATGTACATCATAGGGAAATGTGAGTGGTAATAATAATAATAATAATGTGTGGACTTATATAGCGCACGTATCCACCAACTAAGTGGTGCTCAAGGCGCATTATATTATTACCCCTGCTCATAAGGCTCACAAGGCTCATAAATCATTCCTGAAATCATCTCAGCTCCCTGGGGAGTATACAGCTCATTGCTGCCATACAGCGCATATAGGGCTAATCAACCAACTCTGCCCTCACAGGTACCCATTTAACCCCTGGGTGGAGAGAAGCAATTATGGTTAAGTGTCTTGCTCAAAGACACAAGTGTCACGGCCGGGATTCGATCGAACCCACATTCTGCTGCTAACACCAGAACTTGAGTCCGGTAAGCTAGACCGCTCGGCCACGGCACTCCAAGTGGTGATGAATTGCTATATATAGCTCTAGACCAAGGCCCAATTGGTGCTGCTATGTGTACATGTATATCATAGAATTCTGCACATTACTATCATCCTTTTGTAGAATGAAATTTTGCGCTACATGTAACTGTGAAGGTGGCCAAATGTTTAGTTTATAAGCTGAAGGGGTCATTGTAACCCAGGTATCCAGTGGTATGCAGGCAATTGTGATTGCCTGGGTACCATTGGGGACTACCCTATAGGTGACAATGACCCCTAATACCTTTACAGTGAAGTATGTACGCACAAGCAGAAATGCCTTGCTAATCCATAAAATATGCTTTACTCCATGGCTTCTGTGAAATTCTAGGCCTGCATTATATCAGCTCACAATTAGAAACATGATAATCAGAGTGCATCATTACAGGAAAACAAATTGAGTTGTTAGAAAATGATTTCTTTTCTTTTATTACAGAAGAATGGTAACTGTACCAACAGCAGCATGTCCTCGTTTAATAACTCACTGTATGATGAGTTAGGTAATGCTTCTTGCTCTAACATTACTCAGGTGTCTGCCGTTGAAGAATTCTTTGAGTAAGAATAAAATTTGTTTCTTGAAAACTTTTTTTTATATATATATTTATATATATATATATATCTTTTTTTGGGGGGGAGTGATTTATGTCTTCCTGTCAAGTTAACTGAAAAATAATTTTCCAGCAATCGAAACGTGACTAATTCCGCCGATATTTGCAAGTTTATTCACACCAAGAATGAATTTTTATTAATCCTGCATTATATGTGCATTAAAATGCTTTGAAGGTAAGGTACAGGATATGGTCATTCAAAAATAACCAAATGGTTTAATATGTACAAGATGTAAAACTGATATAGTGTAGGCCTAAATCCAGTGATGGTAAACTTTTATTTTATTCTCAGTAACACATAAATGACCATCTCGATTCCGTTTCAGTGCAGTGCGCATTAAACGAATGGGTGTGCAGTTTTCAAATACTTTGGCTAGGTCTCCCAAAACGCACTGCTTCTTTTTGAGAACTTGGGCATATGTCATGAATGACCCAAATGCATTGTTTCTTGAGACAATGCCAGTTGGACTGGTATAATGCAGGACAAACTGGCATACTTTATGTACATATAGGTGATGAACCTCTGTTACCATTATGTTGCAGACGGCGTGTACTTCAAATCTCCGGTGGCATACAAGAGGTGGGAATTATACAGTGGGAACTGGCACTCTGTCTTCTCCTCGCGTGGGTTCTGGTTTATTTCTGCATATGGAAAGGTGTACGCTCTACTGGCAAGGTAGGGCAAAAAACATCTCTCAGGCTCGATCATCACATCACTCACTGTGTAGGGCTTCACTTCTGTTTCAGTTATTTGTGAACAGACACAATCACAGTCTGAAAAAACAGGATTGCAGTGCCTGCTTCTGTCTCACTTACTGTAAAGTTTCAGCTATTTGTGAACAGACACTATCCTCATTATATAGCTATATCCTTATCTTATATTGGTCTGCCAATCACAGTGAGAAAAAAAAACTTTGTCGATCTTATACTGAAAAGTTTCATTTACACTTGTGAAAAGACACTACATTTTGCCATACTTATACAGTTGGCATGCATGGCCTACCAATTACAGTGAAACAAAAATGGGTTGCAGTAGTGTCTTATATCTGCCGGACCACTATATGTCCCCGACTGCAGGGTACGTACCACACTCACGTGTGACTTGCAAAAAATCTTCACTCATCCATTTTGCCTTGTGAAATGGAACGGGGAAGATTTTTACCTTGTGAGATATCGCAGTATATATTCATATTACGGTTTTGCCGTTGCAGGTGGTGTATTTCACAGCAACCTTTCCCTATGTAGTGCTAACCATTTTGTTGATCCGTGGAGTCACTTTAGATGGAGCCGTCGATGGTCTGATCTTCTACCTTAAGCCTAATTTGAGCCGCCTTCAGGACAGCCAGGTAATATGAATATTTGCTAGGATGGCTAGCCTCATAGCGCTAATACACTGGACTCCCTCCGTATCCTTTAAAGGGGTGATTTTTCTTCTTTTTTTTAAACTTTTTTTTTTTTACTTTTGATTTCCTAATTATTAGTGATTAGGTAACCTTCCCCAAGCAGACACTTTTGGCATAAAATATGTTTTTCTGGGATAACTCACTTTCACATTTTTTAAATTAAAAAAAAAAAAATTTCACCAAAATTACCAATCTCACAATAGCAATGGCTTCAGGCCAAAAGTGTCTGTTTGGGCAAGCTTACCTAATCACAAAATTTTAGATTGTAATAATTAAGCAGATCAAAAGTTGAAAAAATCTTTGTAAATGTAGGGTTTAGGTCCAAGGATATGGAGGGATGTTCAGTGTATTGGCCGTAGATTCGGGCTATATAATCCCAAGCCGTGGAACCTTTTAAAATTGCAATAAACAAAAACAATTGGAAATAAAATCTAACAATTAACTACAAGGATGATAACAACAATAATATTTTATTGAAACACACAAATAAAAACAGAAGAAAACCCCCTGGGTTTGAAATGCTAACACCTGAAATTTGAATCACATCATCATATATAGACCTCAGTACCCCCCGCCATTGAGACACCCCACTGTCGTACTAAAGGTTGTCCCGTATTTATAGTGTATGAGAAAACCTCAGATCTTTGTGTTTTGATAAGAAAAAGTTGAGCAAGTTAATTACCCTTCAATTCGTACCTTAAATTTACACCACAATTGTATAAGCCATAGGGAAGGTGAATTAGTTTGAATCTTACGCGGTCTGCAAACACAGCGTGAGGTAACTTCCAATAATCTAATCCCTGTGGATGTGGATGTGGGAGGTTGTTTAGGTTTGTGTAGGTGTATATAGAGTCATGATCGTGTGCACACTCAGATGAACATCATGTGTTCTAGTTTGACATGAACTCAGAGACTGAAAATAATACTCCACGAGAACTCGCTGGTCTAAACAGGGGGCTCAATAAGATCATATTATCATATGGCTACTGCATAAATATTGAGTCGGTAGCTGCTTACTAATGATGTTATGATAGACACTGGGTTGCGTTTGCGATAACAACAATCCAACCAATACGTATTTGACTCAGCACCTAAATTTACACCTAAGTTTCCAGGTGCAAAAACAAAAATATACACATTTTGCGAGTTTTGTTTGGAGTACCACAACGTGTTTACTCAATGTCTTGAAATACTTGACTTATTATAGGTTTGGATTGATGCAGGAACCCAGATATTCTTCTCTTATGCGATTGGATTAGGATGCCTGACTGCACTTGGTAGCTACAATAATTTCAAGAATAACTGTTACAAGTAAGTGCATGGGTCTGTCCACATAAAGTGTGACATGGGAGGGTCAAATAAAAGCAACTATTTTGTCCAAATCTTTTCCTGTACACAGCTTTGAATATTTGTGCAGATAAAATTGCTTACCAGAAAATTTTGCTTAGTGGATTACTTTGGATACCAGCCAAACTTTCATACAAAATATATTCATTTTGGCTGGTAGTCTGTTTTATTTTGCTTTATAGCAAAAGTATTTGCTTAACAAAATTCTCTGCTTAGCAGCTGTATGAAATTGGGCCCAGGTGTAGAGACGCTGCATTTTTAGTGTATTTTTTTTTTGTCTGTTGCCAGGGATACACTGATTGTAGTGACCATCAACAGCTTCACCAGTCTCTATGGAGGTATCACAATCTTCTCTGTCTTAGGGTTCATGGCCAAAGAACAACACATTGATGTGGCTGATGTTGCCGATAAAGGTTGGTATAAAAAGGTCTGCATGCTGAAATAAAAATTCCCTTAGTATTTTTTGGTCCAAAAAAAAAAAAAAAATTAAAAACCTATCCACTTTGTAAAGATATCGGTAAAATCATTTGTTGGTTGTCTCAAATTCAACAAACCTTGTAAAATGTGACTTTATTTTGTTAAAAACCTGAGACTGGGTCGCTTAACTCATTGAAAGGCTGGAAGGGTAGTGGTGGGGGGGGGGGGGTGGGTGGTAGGTGATCATTGGGATGATCATCAGAAGTTTTCTCCCTCCTACACCCATGTCCATGGGTGCTATCCTCAATCAATAATCCTAGACCGTTGAGAATTTCCATTTCGGGCAACCAGATTTACAAATTGCCTGCCCAAAGTGCTAGTGTAATGTACCCGAAACACCTATTGTTTTTGTTCGGTTTTGTTTTCTTCTTCTTCTTCTTCTTCTTCTTCTTCTTCTTCTTCTTCTTCTTCTTCTTCTTCTTCTTCTTCTTCTTCTTCTTCTTCTTCTTCTTCTTCTTCTTCTTCTTCTTCTTCTTCTTCTTCTTCTTCTTCTTCTTCTTCTTCTTCTTCTTCTTCTTCTTCTTCTTCTTCTTCTTCTTCTTCTTCTTCTTCTTCTTCTTCTTCTTCTCCCGCGACTTTCCGGTAACAAACACATACTTGCAAACTTCACATGAACTTGAAACTTGGCATGTACTTAGAACTTAAAGAGGGGCTCTAAGGTCAAATTTAGTTTTGTGATTTTCCAATAACTAGAGTCCTTATTAAAGTGTGAAAAAATTACCAAAAAAAATTAGTCTCTAACCTCACACGTTAAAGTGATGTAAAATGTCATTTTATTTGATGACCTTCCTGTGTGAAATTTGTTAACATCCAAAGACAACAGTGACGTCACATTTCAAATAAATGGATCTCTACATTTTTGTACGGTGAATTTGCAGTTCATTCCTGAATCTCCACAATATTTGATCAAATCGGCGTTGAAATTGACTTTTTGACAAACAAAATATTCCTGTATGGAATGTTACAGACTCATTTACCGTAAGAAAATAGTGACGTCATGTTTCAAATATCGCTCTGAAAGGGTATCAAATAAAATGATATGTTACACCACTTTAAAGTGAAGTTAGAGACTTGTAATTTTTTTCACACTTTAATAAGGACTCTATTGGAAAATGAGTGCATCACAAAACTGAATTTGACCTTAGAGTGCCTCTTTAACAAGTAGATGAAACACGAGTTGTTGAGTGACCCCAATTTGACCTTACTTCCTGTCCAAACCGGAAGTCAAAGTTTAATCTTTAAAAAATCATATCTCAACAACCACAACAGGTAAATTCACAATTTTTGTACCATTGTACAGACCGTTAATTGTCAAAGAATATTTACAAAAAGATGACCCCAATTTGACCTTACTTCCTGTCCAAACCGGAAGTCAAAGTTTAATCTTTAAAAAATCATCTCAGCAACCACAACAGGTGAATTCACAATTTTTGTACCATTGTACAGACCGTTAATTGTCAAAGAATATTTACAAAAAGATGACCCCAATTTGACCTTACTTCATGTCCAAACCGGAAGTCCAAGTTTAATATTTAAAAAAATCATATCTCAACAACCACAAGAGGTAAATTCACAATTTTTGTACCATTGTACAGATCGTTAATTGTCAAAACAATTTTACACAGAGGTGACCCCAATTTGACCTTTACTTCCTGTCCAAACCGGAAGTCAATGTTTAATATTTAAAAAAAAAATCATATGTCAACAACCACAAGAGGTAAATTCACAATTTTAGCACCATTGTACAGATCGTTAATTGTCAAAACAATTTTACACAAAGGTGACTCCAATTTGACCTTTACTTCCTGTCCAAACCGGAAGTCAAAGTTTAATATTTAAAACAAAATCTTCCACAAGAGGTAAATTCACAATCTTTGCACCATTGTACAGATCGTTCATTGTCACAAAATATTTAAACAAAGTTGACCCCAATTTGACCTTTACACCCTCCCGAACACCTAGAGTTTGTGTCAAAACAAACTCTGAATCTCTAGTTTTTAATTTTATTTATTTCGCAGACTGGTATTTTGCGGGGATACCTTTCAGTGAAACACTGTTTTTCAAAGGTGCCCATAAGCAGGGAAGACAATACAAACATTAATTATTATTATTATACATTTCTGGGAATGAAACCAAAGATCCCTTAAAAGCACACTTAAGCACTGTAGCTCGGAAGCCTGAGGAAACCTGTAAACAAGGGCGCTTGCTATGTGAACCAGAAACACCGGGTAAACCTCTTCCACGATAAGTGTTCTGGGTTCTTTTACAGACATTATTTTAATAATCTAGTACACAGAACGTATGGCTTAACGTCCCATCCGAAGGACAAAGCAATTATGGTTAAGTGTCTTGCTCAAGGACACAAGCGCAGTGACCGGCTAGGCTGGGATTCAAACCCACATTCTGACAACACCAGAACTCAAGTCTGATGCGCTAGACCGCTCGCCCACAACACTCCACTATATGACAGTTTGCCACTATTTCTCTGCCATCTTGCAGGTCCAGGCCTTGTATTCATAGCCTACCCTAAAGCTGTGTCATTGATGCCTGCTGCTCCTGTATGGTCATGCATCTTCTTCTTCATGCTTCTACTCATGGGCCTAGATAGCCAGGTCAGTGTATATAGCCCAAGGTACACTCAATCTCTCTTACGCATACACTAGGACAGTATCCAAGATGCAATTGGAAGTTTGCATGATGGAGTGGATTAGACTGAAATAATGGTTTGCGGGTAGTACCATGTATAAAAGTAATCTCTTCTAATGTTAAAGTGTGATTTTGAGAAGAACTGTTCCCGCTGGTGAAAGATCATTTGCTTCAGCTACTTCTTCATTGTGGAGCGACTTACCGGAACACTTTTCTCCATCTCTGGCATCACTCAAAACTGCCCTCAAGACACATTTAATGAGGGTTGCATAATCAAACTATCCACCCTGTTCATGTCTGTTTTTGTACATGTTGTGTAACTGCGCCATGAGCGTTTTTAAATGGATACCAGCACATTACAAATACTCATTAGCTGTTCCGCCAATGCCTGTCGGAACAGGTCTTGTTTTCGTCAAGATTTTTATTTGTTATGATGATGATCATGATGATGATCATGATGATCATGATGATCATGATGATCATGATCCCACCATAGCTCAAGAAGTATACATCCGATCATCAAACTTTTTTCAGTTATACATTTGTGGGGTACTGTAGATGTGCCTTTTGGCCTACAATGTCTTGTGATGTCATCATGACATAATTTTTAGCGAGTTTTGTATATCTGTAAAAAGACATGTACTGAAAAAGTGACATTTCGTAGGTCGCCAACACAACTTTTCGCCATAATCTCAATATCCGTGTCATTTTTTACATAAATCATCATTAAAACAAATCAGCTTCTAATATCAGTTAATTCAGGCCATTACAAATATTTTATTTAATAAATTCCTATTTAAAAAGGTCACTGTTTATTTGTAAATTTGGGAACTATAATCACCATCTCTGAAAGCAGTATTGCAGACACGGTGTGCAGTTATCGGATTCCTAACTGGCGTCCGGGCCAATTAGTTATCGTATAGCAGCCAATTAGTTATCATAGAGCAGCCAATTAGTTATCGTAGAGCACCTATACATAATGCACGTTCAGGACATATGTTTAACTTATGCTGCAAGTGCTCATTGTATCTTTATTGATACATTTTATAGCCCCCTCTAGTGGCTGCTTTCGATGGCCTGTGCATCAATAGTCAGTTATTGCAATACAGCATGGGAATTGACGCAAATACAAAAACAAAGTTCATGGCCTACTCAATTAAGTATCAAAGCTCAAGGTCATTAAATGTAAACAAAAGCACACATTATGAATCGGAACAGCTGTGTGTTCGTCCAAAAGACAAACAGTTTGAGTCTAGTTATTATTATTATTATTATTATTATTATTATTTGATGTTTGAAACTTTTTAAGATATCAAGTTGTCTGAACTGGGCCAAAATGTTTAAAAAGGCTGTGATAGTAATAACTGGTGTAAAATTGGTACAAGAATCAATAATCCTGAGAAATGATTCAATCTGAAATGCTTTTACCAAATAGAGAAAAAGGAATTGTGATCTTGATTTTCAAAAAGTTGCCATCTGGCAAAATGAGGCCACATATATTTTTGCAATATATTTACTCCTTTCAGTTTGTAGGTGTCGAGGGCTTCATCACAGCCGTGGTCGACGTCTTTCCTGTTCTGCATCGAGGATACAACAGGGAGTTCTTCATTCTCTGCATCTCCATGGTCTCCTTTGGCTTCGGCCTCACCATGGTGACCAATGTAAGTTGAAGTTTCAGGCCATAATCATCCAATAATAATAATAATAATAATGTGTGGATTTATATAGCGCACGTATCCACCAACTAAGTGGTGCTCAAGGCGCATTAATAATAATAAGCAGTCTTACAATAAGCAGATGTAAGACTGGTGAGATATTTAGGCAAGTGTCGGACCTACAATCAGAGACATAATTCCTTGGGACACTCCCCCTCTATGTTTCCCCCAAACAATATTGTCTTGCAAATGCTTTGGTCTGGGTCACCAGTGTCAATGGTATACATATGTGTTTCCCAGCGTGCATTGAAAGGTTACAGAAATAGAAATGGGCAAATGTACATTCTGTGGAAACACAAATCACTTATTAAAACACAGGCGTGTGATTTCTCAGGATTTTTCCCTGATTTCAGGACTTTTTACAGATCTCCCATTGCCTCAAAATGTTCCTGAAAGAAGAGAAGAGAAGAGAAGAGATTGTGTCTAATCCTCTAGTTTCTTGTTTGTGGGGATGCGGAAGAGTCTGTAAATCCTCCAAAATTAAACGTCCAGGAGGTTCAGGTCCAGGAGGTTCAGACCAAAGGGAGACCCAGGCCCGCTATCTATTATTTACTTTTGTCAAATCCCTGTAAAGCAAACACATGAAACAAACTTTGTGTTGCCCACCAGCGATGCCCGCGCACGCCATGCTGTTTAGGATAAGACCGGTCTTTACCAGATTTTAATGCACGCCGCATTTATGATTGCAGGTTAAAAACCACATGACAAACACACATACATTCGAGCTGTTTTGGTTTTGATAATACTGGTCTTTAACAGCTGTTAATGTATCCCCTATGTGATCATGTTTCATCCAATCAGATTGACTTAACTATCTTGGGCATTTATGAATGTAGGATAAACACCGCATGACAAACACACATAAATTCACGCCATTTTGGTTTTGATAATACTGGTCTTTACCAGCTGTTAATGTATATCCCCTATGTGATCACGTTTCATCCAATCAGATTGTCATGGGCATTTATGAATGCAGGATATAGAGACGGCATGACAAACGAATATATCTCCTCATTTATTATGTTTTCAGGGTGGGATGTATGTATTCCAGATATATGACTACTTCTCAGCCAGTGGTATGGTGTTATTATGCATGGCATTCTTTGAGACCCTTGTAATTGGATGGGTATATGGTAAGTACCTTAAAAGTTAAATTTTTAACAAAAACTTTATGCAAGTCGCTCCACACAAGGCCAATGGCCACTCCAAGGTGGGGGCTACTAATTCATTGAGTATTCAACAACTCCACACTGAAGAACCAGCCCCTCTCACCGAAACAAGACAAGTTAATAACCAGCCTCTTCACGGTGCGAATAGGACTGGGAAGGGTAACTAGTCCAGAACAAGGCAGTTGTTAAACTGCCTCTGCTCCACAATTAGCTATAGAATGTGGTCGTTCAAAAATAACTAAATTGTAAAATTGCAATGCCAAACTTACTTGGTTTTATACAAGCTGATAATGGTATGCAGTCTGCCCTAGAAGTAAATGTGTTCAAACAATTGTGTCTGAGGTGCTGTCAGTTTTTAAAGTGAAGGTTTGGATATTGCCTGGGGCCAATTTCATAAGGTAAGGAAATTAAAAATTTGCTAATTTCATGGGTTAGCAAGAAAATTCAGAGCAGCGTGTGTACGTTCACCATTGTTTTGTATTGTTGTGAACGGCAACTTTTTTAAAACATAAAATCAGAAGGAAAGAAACATGTAACAGGTTTATAGATTGGTGAAATTCTTGCGTCGGGAGATAAACAATTGATTTAATTTTGCCCTACACCGACGTGTGTATAGCACTGTATGCTCAGTGCTTTCCGAGTGTCTGTGAAAAAACTACACAGGCGACTCGGGCGGGATTCGAACCCACGACCTCCTGCTTACTAGTGCAGACGTCTTAACCTCTCGACCACCGAGCTTGCCCGATGACGATTGGCCGGCTAGAATCCTATAGCAGCGGGTTCCGCAATATATATAGATTTTGCCCTACACGTCGGTGTAGGGCAAAAATTTAATCAATTGTTTATCTCCCGACGCAAGAATTTCACCAATCTATATGTAACAGGTTTGTTTTTAAGGGTTTTTTTCGCAAAAACATGAACACCTATTGTGATGAAATTTTTCACAGATTAATTTTATGATACATTTCTTGAAACCTAGAGGATTTAAATGACCAACTACCTACCACCAAGTACCAATGAAGGTATCTCCGTTTTCAATTTTTTAAAAGAACTAGCATCTTCTACCAAAGTAGCTTATGAACAATTACTGATTTTTATAATCTTACCCAAATTTGGTGTTCTTGTACAATTTTGTAAACAGGGGCCGAGCGATTCTATCAGGACATTGAGAAAATGATTGGCTACCGACCCTTTTTTTGGTTCAAATGGTGCTGGATGATTTTTACACCTGGCATATCTTTGGTAAGATTTGTTCTCTTTAAAGATGGGCAAGATGATTGAATGATATATATTAATTTGTTTCTGAAAATGTCTTATCCAGGCTGTTATGTATTGCAGCTGGATTTTCGTGGAAAATTTTGTGGAAAATACTCATAGAAGCAGTTTTGCCAACATTACCAATGCTGTACCTTCCCTTATGTATATCTTGATTCAAAGAGAGTAAGCATACTCATAGAAGCAGTTTTGCCAACTTTACCAATGTTGTACCTTCCCTTATGTATATCTTGATTCAAAGAGAGTAAGCATACTCATAGAAGCAGTTTTGCCAACATTACCAATGTTGTACCTTCCCTTATGTATATCTTGATTCAAAGAGAGTAAGCATACTCATAGAAGCAGTTTTGCCAATATTACCGATGTTGTACCTTCCCTTATGTATATCTTGATTCAAAGAGAGTAAGCATACTCATAGAAGCAGTTTTGCCAATATTACTGATGTTGTACCTTCCCTTATGTATATCTTGATTCAAAGAGAGTAAGCATACTCATAGAAGCAGTTTTGCCAATATTACCGATGTTGTACCTTCCCTTATGTATATCTTGATTCAAAGAGAGTAAGCATACTCATAGAAGCAGTTTTGCCAACATTGCCAATGTTGTACCTTCCCATTAAACAGTTTTTGCTCAACTCATTGTAGGTTATCTGGATATTCAGCGTGGTGACATGGGAACCATTGGAATACAATGACTACACGTATCCCCTATGGGGTGAAGCCATTGGATGGTTCCTTGCCCTCAGCTCCATGTGTTGTATACCTATCTACTTTGTGTACAAGATGGCCACAGCTTATGGGAGCTTACATGAGGTGAGTTCATGTTCGCAGGACTTTTTTCATACAAGATATCAAAAAAAAAAAAATCACTAAAAAGTTTCCTATTTTGGGCAGGCCTGTGATTTCTCAGGATTTTTCCTGATTTCATAATTTTTTATAAATCTCCCTTTGCCTCAAAAATTTCTTGAAAGAAGTAGTCGCCAAGGAAAGAAAGAAGTAGCCTGTATTGTGTCCAAACCTCTAGTTTCATATTTGTGGGGGATGTGGAGAGCCTGTAAATCCTCCAAAATTAAACTTCCAGGAGTTTCAGGGGGCTTTGTCCTCTAGACCAAAGGGAGATCCAGGCCCGCTGCCCATTTTTTCAGGATTTTTTTACTTTTATCAAATCATACCCCTGTTTTGTTTATTACATAATTTAAAAACAATGTTTTGCAAGAAATATGATGCCCAATTCTTTTGGTATGTTCTGTGAAAATTTCATTAGATTTGGTAGTTATACTTCCCGGCAATCATGAAAGGCTGGCACATAATTATTTTGACAACCTATTCCAATTGGAATTTCCACAGAACCGAGACAAGTAATCGGGCATTAAAATATATGGCAAAATAAATAGTAGACAATATTGTAGGTTCCAAATGATGTTGAAAAAAATATGGGAATTTTGATTGGGAACACATTTTATTGAATACACTGTCACCTTATTGCATTATGGAGTGTCGTGGCCGAGCGGTCTAGCTTACCGGACTCAAGTTCTGGTGTTAGCAGCAGAATGTGGGTTCGAATCCCGGCCGTGACACTTGTGTCCTTGAGCAAGACACTTAACCATAATTGCTTCTCTCCACCCAGGGGTTAAATGGGTACCTGTGAGGGCAGAGTTGGTTGATTAGCCCTATATGCGCTGTAATGGCAGCAATTGAGCTGTATACTCCCCAGGGAGCTGAGATGGTTTCAGGAATGATTTATGAGCCTTATGAGCAGGGGTAATGATATAATGCGCCTTGAGCACCACTTAGTTGGTGGATATGTGCGCTATATAAGTCCACACATTATTATTATTATTAAAATTGAAACAAAATAAAGTAAGCATTAGAATTTGGAAACTTATATCTTAAATTGATATTTTAACAGCGATGGAGAAATCTGACAACTCCAGTCCTGACGAATCACGATGAAAATGTAATAACTTCATCTTACGAAGCTGAACCCATCAATATCAAAGGAGGCATGGAGATGACCTAAAAAAAACTCTTGATTAAGACTGCAATGGGGAGGGGAGATTCATCATCAATATACGTGTAGATTACAGGTACATTGTACATCACTAATATCATCCATCACTAGGTTGGGCAGTTAAAGTTTTAAAGAGATAATATTGTCACGTTCAACAGGGCATGGAATCGGAGTGCTAGTTTTAGATTAACTCAGTGACTGAAAATAATACCCACATGATAAAGTTATATTACCATTGCTGATGCATAAATGAGCCAGTAATTTTCAGTCACTGTATTCATCTTAAACTAGGACACCGATTCCATGCCCTGTTCTGCTCTGATCGTGACGATACTGTTTTAAAATCATCATTAATGATATGGTACAAACTGTATATTAATTGTTAGAGGGAACAAATAAAAATAGTATCTGGTAATGTAACAAAACAAATACACAGAGTCATGGCAACATGGTTTAAAGGGGCATTATCGTCACAATCGGAGCAGATTCCATGCCCTGTTGATCGTGACGATACTATCCCATTAAAGGGGTTGTACATCATTGTTTTTGTAAGAATTAAGTTTGTGGAAGGAAACAAATCTGTGAAACTTTCGGCTTATTTTGCTGTGTATTTGATAACGTTACTGTACATTCATTTCAGCCCTCTAGTTTTCATGCAATAAAGCATTTCACTAACCTGTGAAAATTTCATTACAATAGGTTCTCACGTTTTTGGGAAAACTGAAAGCAATTACATGTTGTTTTTCTTGCAATCTTTTTGTAAATTTGACATAACAACTCCTGATTTTCTCTAAGATGAAAGCACTTAAGACAGAATATCATCTCAGGATGATTGGTAATGATTTGTTAATTTGATAATCTGGTAATTGCCAATGTTGTACCTTGCATTTAATGAAAAATGCATTCAAACATTGTAACCGTTTTTCAAATCTTTCTCGTGTTTAAAATGGATTCACAGCTGTGATCCATTTCAATTTTTTTTGTATACATTTCACATTTTCTCAAAAGTAACAGCTTGTCAGAAAAATTTCTCATGATTTTCGGGTATCACAACCAACTTCACATCAAGTAAGTTTTAAATTTATAATTCAGTCATGTTGTAACTGGGTAATTTACAAAGGTGGAAACTCCCTTAAAACATCTATAAAACCGTTGCTGATCAATAAAAATTACTGTTGAAAATTGTTTCATTAACATGTATGTTTACAAACGACATCATATATTATAAAATACTTATTGTTGCACAAATGAGCTGTGTATTGTAGAAGTAAGGTGTGGGACAGCACCAAACAATCTCTTAGTAGAAGTTGTAATAGTTGTATGTTCTGAGAAGATCCAGTGGTGAGAAACTAGACATTTGGATCAGTAGGCCACTATGCTCGGATTATCTTCAGAATATTAACAGCCCTACTGCTAAGATTCAATGCAAAAACGAAGTAACAATTATGTCAAACTTGATATAATTTCAAGACAAAAGTGTGTATTTTTACAGCGTAGCCTATAGTGCCTTACAGTGTATTATAGTGCCTTACTGAAAGTTATCAAAACCAAGCAATTTTCTCTGCAGACAACTAATCATTATAGTGATGGTCGAGCGGTTTAGTGCATCGGATTTGTGTTCTGATGGCTGAGTCGTCAGAATGTGGGTTCGAATCCCAACCGCGACCATGGTGCTTGTGTCCTTGAGCAAGACACTTTACCATAATTGCTTCTCTCCACCCAGGGGTAAATGGGTACCTGTGAGGGCAGAATTGGTTGTTGTGTTTGATTAGCCCTATATGCACCAAAATGGCAGCAATTGAGCTGTATACTCCCCAGGGAGCTGAGATGGTTTCAGGAATGATTTATGTGCCGGATGAGCAGGGGTAATAATAAAGTGCGCCTTGAGCACCAGTTTGGTGGATACGTGCGCTACATAAGTCTACATTATTATTATTATTATTATTAGTGTTTTGTTGTGACTTTGTTGTCCCAACCTTATACCCCCTTGCATAATATGCATACACGTTACATATAGGTGACTTGAACCCAGTGTTTTGCTAAAGCAGAGAATCACTGCCAGAGATGTTTTCTTTAATGTGTGTCTTTTTGCTAAGCAGGTTTTTAAATATTATTTGCTGAGATATACATGTACAGGTCGTCAGGTATATCCAAAAAAATTCAGTTGTTAACACTCCTACAGCAACTGATGATTAAAGCCATGACCTATTCATGACCTGTAACCTATTCCATAGCATTGTACTGCAAATGTACAAACGCACAATGAGTGTGGTTACAGGTTTTGCTACCCTTCCCGTCCTACCGTAGGGCAACCATGGGATGAGGCGCTTGATGCGAGAAGCGAGTTCCTAGAACTAGACACAATCTTAAACTAGAACTGGCTGGTTGCAATTCGACGTTTCGATTAGTATGCTTTGATCATCTTCAGGAGAATGCTGCTGTTTAGGTATCTTCCAGAGTCCGGCAGACAGTCAGAGCATACTGATCGAAATGTCGAGTTGTAAACAACCAGTATTTTTCAGAACTATTTACGACTCAAAACAGACAGTCTTTACTTATCCTTTCACCATGCAAAGCTAAAAGTCTCTTCTTCGAGTACTATGTGGTAGGTTAGTACACAATTGGCACACTTCATGTTGGTAATAAACTTCTGATATGATATTTTTTATGTCGAGGAATATTTACTCAATTGTTTTAATATTGTAAGCAACTCAAATACCTGGTGCTTTCCATACTAAGATTTGTAATGGTACATTATGATTGGTGAAGGGATTTTGAAGGGATTTATAGATTATTATAAGCTTAATGATGTACTATGTATATACCATTTGTTTTAAAATGCTGTATAATGTACTAAACAGCTATTGAAAGATTAACCATATATTTTTATTATTTTACCTACAACTTTCAGCAATTTTTCTTTTCATTGGAAATCACTGATTTTCTTTTAGAAAGGAAAGCAAATACTTTGCAACAAGATATTTTACAAAATAGTTGTCAGAAGCTTAATTTCTCAAACAATGTAAATGATCACAGCTGTACAAGAAACTTACTTAAAAGTTGATGATGGTATTTCTTAAACATCTCTATAATTGGTGTACAATTTTATCAAATAATATTGCAAATAAATTTATGCCTTCCAGAGAAAATTTGTTATGTTAGATTTATGAGCAGTTTACAGAAGACAGCGATAACACCATATTACCACTGTATGTATATTAGAGTTGTGCAGTCTCCCTCCCCCTCCCCCCACCACCACCCCTCCCACCACCACCTCCCACCACCACCACCACCACCACCACCACCACCACCACCACCACCACCACCACCACCACCACCACCATCACCACCACCACCTACCACCACCACCTCCCACCACCACCACCTCCCACCACCACCACCACCACCACCACCACCACCACCACTCCCACCACCACCATACAGGTCTGATGTAGGTGCATTTAGAGACATTTTACCAAATAGTATACTGCCTATAAACATGAATATTCATAATGATAATAGGTAATTGACTGATATATCGCTTGTGTTTTGCTCTGTTTTACCAAATTCTTTTGGTTTCATTGGAACATTGATTAGTACTTTGTAAGAAAGGCAAACAAATATTTTGAAGTGAGATGTTACAAAAATAAGTTCTCAAAAGCTCTGTTTAACAGTGATTATGTGCCCAGTTGAATTTATAAATGGACCCAAAACAAATTCATAAAATAGTGAAAAACACAGGAGATACATCTTTATTTAATTTATTCAATTCTTCATTTTAATTAAATATTTACATTCATAGTTACATGACAAACTTTGGAATTTCTCCAATGCTTAAAATGTAGAATGTAGAATTTGACAGATATGTTTAAACATTTTGGGCCTTCAATTTGTTATTATGAATCCCTATAGCTCTCTATAAGGAAAGGAAAATATTGTTGTATTTTTATTTAGTCTACTGAGTAGAATTTGATGGATTTATATACAATATATTGAATTTAAGAACCATAAATTGTCTATTTTGTATTATTGTTTTGTTATATACTTTTTATGATTTAATCTTAAAAGATGAAGGAGTTGAGCAGGCGCATAGCCAGAGGTTTTTCATGGGGTTTGGGGGTGATCTCGAAAGTCCTCAACGGGAGAGGGGTGTTTAATGGGCCAATTATATTTGTGAGTTCAGTTTTTGCATGCATGCCTAGGTGTGGATAATTATCCCCCCCCCCCCACACACACCTGAAAACAACACTTGATGTACCATTTTTTTCTTCTCCCTTTTTTGGGGGAGCGGGAGATTGAACTCCATGACCCCCCTCCCCCCTCCTCCCACCCGTGGTATAGTACGCGCAACAATATTTTACATAACTTTCAATTTGTATTATATGTAGTTAAAGATGTACAGACCGTGTGGCTCGCTATTTTACTAGCAATCTTTTTCCATGGGGACATCGAAAATGTTGTTATGGAAAGGAAAACAAAAACATTGAAATGAAATATTTAAAGAAATAGACTAATATATAGTTTTACAATAAATCGCACAGTATCGTAATAAATCAGGCTTCGAATTTTCCAGTGGTCTGCTGGCCAGATGCCAATTAAAACGGTGGCGGCTAAGTCAAAATCACTATCCTTGTCTCCTTGTCCGACGGGCTAGTAAAAATTGCACTGAATCCAATCTGGATCACAATTTCATCATTTTAAAATATGCTAGCATCCTGAAATTCAAATATTTTTTTTCTCATGCAAAGTCTCCGACTCTATTGGTCCTAACTCAAAAATATATACATTTGTGGATCATTGTGCGGAACCTTATAAAAAAGTACCGGTACTTAAAAAAAACATGTGGACCAGTGAAAATGCATGTGGAATAGCTAAAAGTCAAACTTACTGGTCCGGCCAGCTAGTGATAAAAAGGTTAGTGAATAAATACGTGCCTACTTGAATTGATGATAGGATCCACCATATATTCATTTAGAAATGAGTAATTTTAAAGCATTTCTTCCCCTTTCCTTGACATAGGCCTAGGCCTGCCAATGTTCCAGTGAAAAAAAAAACATTTTCAGAAATTGCGGTCAACACGGGCGCCGGATAAATTTTTGGTAATTTGGTCATTTTAACCGTCCATTTTTCCAAGAAATATATCATAAAACGAACCCAATAAACTTTCATGAAAATAGAAGCTTTCATATAATTTGATATTTTTTTCTCTGTTTTTATGTTTTGCAAAAAAAGATTGCCGTCTGAAACTCTTTTTGTAAATTCGAAATGTTTCTCTAAGATAGAAGCAGGATAGATAGCCTATATAGGCCTACGTGTACCAAATTTTCACAAAGTAAATTTTAGAAAGTAATTCGCCTGTGTTTGGCTAGCTACACTCTTAAAACTAAAGTGTTGAATCAACATTTTAAAGAGTTCGGTCAGTGACTACTCTTTATAATGTTGGAGTTAACTTTTACAAGTGCTAAATTAACATTGATAAAGTTAGACTTAACTTGACTTCGTGTTAATTCAATACTTTCTTTTAGCTGAATTTAATTTTATAAAGTGTTGTCACTCACCGAACTCTTATATGGTTAACTCAAAACTTTAGTTTTAAGAGTGTAAGACGACCCATAAAATAGAATTTATTAAGCGAACAAATGTTGAATAGAAATATTATTGTTAATCGAAAAAAAAAGGGAAAAAGAAGCAATTCGGATGCGGAAACTGTAGACCCCAAAACAATATTTCATACATGCTTGATTCTGATTGGCAGCCGCACTGGCCAATCAGAAGACTGCCCACACTCTTGGCCTTTATACAATAAATTGTGCGGTCACGTGCCACCTGAGGATTCAAATTTGAATTTTTATTTTACTGGCACTAACGCCAACGGTTAATCATTGACGGATTTTTTTTTGTTCAGTGTCTCAAATGAAAACTTCCTTAACCCCAGAAAATAGCAAATCAAAATTTAAATCTATTTTTTACCGTCAAATCGGCCAAACACGGGCGATACATTAAAAAACTTAGAAACTCAGTCTTGAACCAACTAACTTCGGCGGTGCAGTCAGTCTTCTTTGCGGCGGTGAACGTAAGTATACTGAATCTTTTGCCTAGTTTTGGAAAGTATATTTGAAAAAATGTATTTTACAGCCACCGCTGTTGTCTCAAACTATGACAGGTATCACCAAGTTTACTGCAAAATATGATAGAGGACACTCTAATCGAATAGTGAAATGTCCTTCACTGGAAGACGAAAAACGAAGATTTTGAGCAATGAATTTGTGCACAACTAAAATGTGCACAGTCAAATTGTTAGCTAAATTTACCGTCTGCTAAAATATATACATAGACCATCCATGCTTAAACTTAAAGCCACGATCGGAGCAGACTTTCAACAGGGCATGGAATCGGTATCCTAGTTTAAAATGAACACCCAGTGACTGACAAACAAAAACTACCACTCCAATTCCATGCCATCTTGATCTTGACGATATTGCCCCTTTAAGGATGGGTGGCAGCCATTTTCTTTTGCTTCAGATCTGTCCATATCATTTGTGTACAGATGGTTGTTTCTGTATATTTTGATTTTAAAAAAAATTAGAAGCAGTTTTGCCATGAGAGTGTCTTTAATAATGTACATGGAATTAATAACAATGAATTAATAATTGTAAAAGTACTTGCTAATGATATTGAACCATTTTGTTTTGATATGTACAGGGTCTTACAATAGCGGTATCCCGTATACTAGGATGTAGCCAGCTGTGCAAGACACATAACGGATGTGAACTCTGGACATCAGCCACATGTATGAACACTGATGATGAATGTGTAAGTGTAGAAAACTTTCTCCATTTTATAAATATATATTTAAAGGGAACGTACAACATTGGCATTTCAACACTCTAGTTTTTGAGAAATATATCCTACTAACTGACCTGTGGAAAAAAAACTCATATTTTTGTAATGTTTTCATGTTTACAAAAAGTTTGTCTTTAACAATGTACATGGAATAAATACCAATAAATTAATGCCTGTGAAAGTTGATGACTGTTGACCTATGTATATTCTTTGCTAATGATATTGAACCATTTTGTTTTGATGTATACAGGGTCCTATGGCAGGACAGACAGTCAGCAGTATCCCATAATACTAGGATGTAACCAATGTGCAGGAGGACTTTAGACACCAAGCCACATTATGATAACTGATGATGAGTGTGTAAGTAAATACATTTAACAATGGCCATGGATATGGTTACAACTAAATGAATGCCTATAAAAGTTTATAATTGTTGACTTCTTAAATTTCTTTGCTAATGATTTTGAATAATTTTGTTTTGATATATACAGGGTCCTATGATAGGGAGGACAGTCAGTGGTATCCTGTACTACAAGGATGTATCCAATGTAGGACTCTGGACACCAGTCACATGAATGTGTAAGTATAGCGCTGTCAGTTTTATAAGTAAATACCTTAATTACAATGTACATGGAATGGTTACCACTAAACAAATGCCTAGGCCCATAAAAGTTGACTTCTTAAATTTTGTTCTCTAATGATATCGACACTATTTTGTTTTGATGTATACAGGGTCCTATGATAGGGAGTACAGTCAGCGGTATCCCGTACTACTAGGATATAGACAAAGGACACATAACGGATGTGAAACTCTGGACACCAGCTACATGAACACTGATGATGAATCTGTACGTGCAGAAAACATTCTCTGTTTTTATTTAGTAGATTTATAAGATTTCCTTCATTGGCAGACACTTGATCAGTGGACAAATCTCAAAAGTGCATTTAATTTGCTTCATACCTTGGTTTGGACAAAATAAAAAGCTAGTGAGATTTTAGTGTCTGAATAAATCAATGAAGTCTGAACTATTCAAGGGAAAATATACCACTGATATTCTGCTCAGGTCCTAAATTATACTTGTGATTAAACATAAATCAACCAAACTGTAAAAGTTTCAGCTTTTTATGATGTGGTGTTAACAAGACAATAGTGAAAATACATTCAGGTTTTTTGATTAGCAAACAAAAAACATGCTGTCAAATGTATATTCTGTCAAGAAAATTAGAAAATAATTTGCCTAATTTGCCCAATATTGCACTTAGATTGAGATGGGTTTATAGGGTATCAGCACCATCAATAACTTCATACAAAGTGAGTTATAAAACTTTGTTATGTGTGTTTTTTTGAGAAATTACCATTTAATCGCATCATTCTATGCCATAGAGAAACATTGCCAACAAATTATATTATAACTAGCCATTGCATTATAATTGTAGATTGTAAATACAGTTGTTTGCCTAGTTCCTGATTTTGTACAGGTGTAAGTATATCAGGAATTTCCAAATACCTGTTTATCCCAATCACTGTAGATTTAAAAGTACACTCCTTACTGATGTGAGGATTAACTATTCCTCTACTAAATGTAGTAATTTTATGTAAGACATTTAAGGGTAAATTAAAGGGATTGGTAAAAATAACAAAATGGTCCTAAATCTTCCCAATAAATAATTTTGTCTCAGTGAGGTGCTATATTTTTTTAAGAAAAGTGAAATAATTTATGAAAAAGAACTCTCCTCAATTCCTTAAAAATTCACAAAAAATTCTGAATTGCATTTTCATTTTTTTCTTGTAAACAATACAATGTAATAAGCTGAAACTTTCATTTTTTTTAAATTAAATGTATACCTCAATTCAGAGAGAGTCAGAGCACACATTTTTGCCAACATTTATAACATCGTACCTTCCCTTTAAAAGTATTAATCATTAAATTCATATGCTTTTTAAATCTCAAGGAATATAAAATGATTTCTTGTTGGCCTCTTACTGATTGAAACCAAAAGAGTAAACTAGAAATGGGCAATTCTCCGGTAACGGAATTAAGCCCAGCGGAATTTGCCATCACTTGAAAAATATGTTTTTGACAACTAATCTGTGTATCACATGGGAGCCAAGATCCAACAGATTCATTGGATACAAATGAACAAAACTGCTGGGTCCCTTTTAATGAGGTCAAAACTTTGGTAACAGAATTACAACAAAGGACAAACATTTTTCAGGTCTTGTATAAATTAATAAATTTCTGTGAAGTTTAGTAATTTCCAAACGGGGTAATATCTGTAATATATAGGATTAATAACTACAATGCAAAATAAAATTCTAAATCTTATAGGTTCATTTCTTTATTAAAAAAATGCCCTTCAATCATGGTAATGGAATTACATCTGGACAGTAACTGAATTATGCATTGTGTATAGGTCTAAAAATAGTTCTAAATGCCAGGCAAAACAGTAATAAAAACAGTATTTTATTTGCATATCCATTTTGTGTTTTTGTATGATATGCAGTAATGTTCTCCCTGAACATACATAATCCAATTGAATTATGCCAACTTGAGGAGCTAAAATTAATGAGCATTTACTGCAAGTAGTGTCTAGAACACTACTAATAAATATACAATAGCATACTTTTGCATTCCAACTAAACATTGTGTCATATTTTTTGGGAACAAAACAATTTTTTTTTAAATTATTTAGTATTTAACATTAAATATTGACAGTAAAACCTGAAGATAAGTGCATGGTTTGGAATGGATATAAAAGAACTAAGCAAATGACCTAGTATATTAGCACTTTTTTAACACGCTTTTTATTTTTTATTTCTTTGACAAAAAATTACTTTTTTGCATTTTTTTTTTTTTTTGTAACAGAATTACATGTAAGTTTTATTTTAAACTTTTCTGGAGAAAAGGAAAAGTTTTTTTGGTAATAGAAAGGTAGTTTTTGATACAATGGCTATCTAGACACATGATGTAAAAGTTTGACAATTTGATCTTTTCCATGGAGAATTGCCCAAATCTAAACAAATCTCAATATTTAAAGCTCCTTTATAATGTTGGTAATCATTCTTTTTTTTCGGTAACAGAATTACATGTAATTCCCCAAGTTTTATTTTAAACTTTTCTGGAGAAAAGGATTTTGTTTTGGTAATATAAAAGTAGTTTTTGATACAATGGCTATCTAGACACACGATGTAAAAGTTTGACAATTTGATCTTTTCCATGGAGAATTGCCCAAATCTAAACAAATCTCAATATTTAAAGCTCCTTTACAATGTTGGTAATCATTCTTTTTTTCTGTAACAGAATTACATGTAATTTCCCAAGTTTTATTTTAAACTTTTCTGGAGAAAAGGATTTTTCTTTTTGGTAATATAAAAGTAGTTTTTGATACAATGGCTATCTAGACACATGATGTAAAAGTTTGACAATTTGATCTTTTCCATGGAGAAACCTTGAAATCTTTCTGTCATTTTAGCAAAATAATTTGCCATCTCAGGGTACCAATTAAGAAAAATTAAATTTGATACCTCACCTATTCCACAGTACATTATTTGGCAAAACCCTTCCATCCCATCGAATAAATGTTTCCTGCCTTACATTTGGAGACTATTTTATGAGTCATTTTTGTTTATAAGAATTTACTGTTGGTCTATAAAGATAGGTGTTCCTTTCTCTATGGTTTGACCTTAGGTCCTGTAAAAAATAAATAATTGGTGATTGTTCTTTTAAAAACATCACACCGAGATTTAATTTTTTCCCATTACAATAACAGAAAATATTAAATTTTATACCCCATCTACACCATAGTCATTATTTGGCAAAAGCCTTCCATCCCATCAAATGAATGTTTGGAGACTATTTCATGATTCATTTTATTTACTTTTTCTCTATGGCTTGATCTAAGGCCATGTAAAATAAATAAATAATTGGGGATTGTTCTTTTTTTTTTAAACAGGAGATTAAACAATTTTCCCATTACAATAACAATACTTTCACTGCAGTCTTGATTGGGAAACTTACTGTTAGCTCATGTTTATGAACATTATTGGTAAATATGGGGGGAAATGTTACAGCAACTGTGCAATATGCTTTCTTTTTTTTTTTGCAAAATTATTATTGGATCAATTATTTAACCAATTACTGCAAAATTAAATATAATACAAATTCAGATCATGCAAAATAATAGATGTGGTTTGGACGATCACCATTATATATTTATTCCATGGCCCAAGTTAAGTGTATTAAGTGGTTATCCAAAATTTTCAATACAAAAATCCTAAACATCGAAGCACACATGGACAGGTGACCGTGGGGGTGGTATTCGGGTCATGTTCATTTTTCTCCTAGGGTGAATTTCAATCAAATTTCTATGAAATTGAGGGTAAACAAATATCAGGGCAGGCAAAAAACAAACATTTTTGTGTAGAATATTTTGAGATTATTGGAGTATACATAGGGAAGGGGGACAGGGTGGGGTTTCTCCATTCAATATGTACTCTGTATGCTTGTGAAATAGTGACAACTTTGCACAATGGGAACTTAAATGCAATATTAACTTAAAATAAAACGCATGTTAACAGAGAAAACAAAAATGACATACAATGTTTAGCCTATTTTATTGTTGAATGTTCAATGTATTTTGATATTAATAATTAGGTATAATAAAGAAATGTTATTTAAAATAAAACCCAGTAATTTGATTTTTCATCTGTACACTTCTTTTTTAATGTTTTTTCTTTTCTATAAATTACTTTCAAATCAGATATTACACAAAATAACTGACAGAAATCCATAAATTTCATTATTTGACCAGCAATAAATTTCTCAATATTCATGTTGTATTATACAACAAAAAATCTTTTAAGTACCTTTTTATTTGTGTCTTGGGCGAATGTTTTAAAATTAATTCCTTTCTACCAAAAGAAAAGACAAATGCACAAATTAAAAATGGAAAAATATTGCAAAATATGGATTCTTTCAGCAGCCTAAAACTGCCTATCATTCTGAAGAAGTTACACGTGTGTATTAATAGTTTGACCTGTATTTTTCAAGTTGTGGCTCCAAGACAAGAATAATCATGCATAATTACATAGACTGACATTTTTTATTTCACGTTTTCACAATTTCAGTATGATTCTATCACTGAAAATGTTTCCATTATCACAATCAACTATTTTTCTGTAATTCTAAGAAAAAAGGGGGGGGGGGGCAATGTGTTTTTGTACTTAAGAAGCAATATCTTGGGACCACTCCTTGCAATGGAGGCGTGGCTCATTTTGAAATAAAGCCACACTTTGGGGCCGGCCAAAGTTGTCAAAAGTGGGGGAGGGGGGGTCAGCAGACACATACTGGACAAACAACTGGACAAAATTTAATTCATGTAAAATAAAATGTTACCAATAAATACTACTTTGGGGAGAACAATCTGTACTACCTTGAACATGTTGACAACTTTGAACGACCCCCTTACCACCCAGATTGGAAAAAAAAACCTGGTCTAGTTTTTAAGTGGTAATTCCCCTAAATATTTAACACCCCCTGCTCAAAAAATGAAATAGTCCAATTTGAACGCTGGTTTTAAACGATTTATATATTTGTAAACAAATATGGAAAAAATTAAGTACATTGCCATAAATAATTGATAATACTTTAATTTGGGCACTTAATTACCTTTAAACCAAAGTTAGTTTTCATTTAAATACATCAATTTATTAATATAGAAAATGCCTGTAAAATACCAAATATCATTAGCAAAAAATATATGACATTTTGTTTGATTCACAAATGTATCTCATTCTTTAACTCTTTATCATTATACAAATATATTTGTGTGTAAATTTGTATACTCCTCAACCTAAATAGAAATTGTCATTTGAACTTATAGCAAATGTACTTAACAAATTTATACTTCACATGTATGTATAACTATTTATCTGATTTGAATCTTGAAAATAAATATCATTGTTCATGCAATGGATTCTGAAATGTACATTACAATCTGTTAAATGACTATTCATGTGTTGTTCCTACAGCTAAATTTAACTTTTATTTCCCCTACAGAAAATTACTTATTTCCCAATAAGTAACTTATTTCCCAACAGGACAGATTACCCATTTAATCACTGACAGAATTAAATTATTTCCCATGCCCTAGCATTTAACCATAGACCAAGGACCTATGGTTTAATCAACCTGCTAAAAATAAAAAACCTCTACTGACTATTCATATTTTTTCCTACAGCAAAATTCAATTTATTTCCCCAGCAGGACAGACTTACACCCTTAGCTCCCATGCCAGCATTTAACTTGCCACAGTTCTTATAGTGACACTATAAACTACCCTCTACTGGCTGAGGGTCCATGATTAATACCAAGTTGGTCAGATAGTTGGGCTGGTCTGAAGTTGGGCAGGTCTGAGGTTGGGCAAGCCAAGCCAAAAATGCTGGCTTGAACCCCTCAAACTTGGCCAAAATCCTGACCCATAGCCCAGTAAATCTGCCTCTCAGGCCAGTTGTCTCTCAAGGCGAAATTCATCGACTCTAATATTCATCAGGTCAAAAACCGTTAAGTTTTTAACCAGAACATGTGGTCTAATGGATAGAAGACATGTTACAAGAACCAAAGGTACTGGGTTCAAGTGCTGCCGATGACAGCTATTTTTCTTTATTTTTTAAAAAATGACCATAAAAAAAGGAAAATCCTGTAGCTCACAAGGATTTGAACCCAGGACCACAGCATTCCAGAATTCTGGAATCCATGAGCTTCCCAACTGAGCTATTCATCCACTTGAAAAAAAAACTCGGAACTTATATTTAAACCTTAGTATGAGATATTTTACTAAAAAAAAAAGCCTGGCCAGCAGGCTCATGAATATTCATGAGCCTGCTGGCCAGGAGAAATACACATTGCAATTAAAGTCTGGAACAATTGCGTGTAATTTTTGGAAAATTGCTAAATTTAGCTCTTTATTGAAACTCCTTGAACTTTACCATATATATATATACAAATAAGTTACGCATTACAGGCGAGTGTATAATTTGGTTAAGTACATTTGTCTGATACACCTAGGAAATGAAGTTAACATTAACAAATAGTTAAATTAAAAAACTAATCTACACATCCTATGTTATACACATATTCTGCTAATGTTTCTAATGGCAGGCATAAATTATGTATACTTTTATGCAACTTAAAGTTTACCACAATATATCTGTATCCATGTTGTCTAGTTCCCTGACCACCTTAAAGAGTACCCTGTCTATTTAGACAAGCCTCACTTTGACTCCAGTAGACATGTGAATACAAAATGGCCGATTTTTGATATAAAGTTCAGACAGAAAATGAGGGCAGCACTTTGGCTGTCTGCTTTTGGTCAATTGGGCGCAGTATTCCAACAAACTAACTTTTTCCCCCCAGTTTAACGTTTCTGTCTATAAACCTCTGAAATTTCAAATTATTCAAAAACCAATTCCCTAGTGAAAGTGCACTTCAGATGGGATATTTTCTCAGGATGATTGATACATTTAACAACTTTACAACAAGTAAACTTACAAATAACAATATGTAATGATCTATTAATGCAGTACCTATTCCCTTAAACACTAAAAATTATTGAATCAATTTGTCTTGGGTATAAACCATCAAGAATGTCATTAACTTCACAAAGTAGAAACTAAACATGTTTGAAAAATAAATTACACTTACAGTGGATTACAAATTGTGCTCTGAAACAAGTACACATATTTACTATGAAAACCCAAGTATATCAATGTTTTTATTGGCAAAACTGTCCCTACGAATACCAAACTTTTTGTAATAAATCAAGATAAACATTAAATACTGTTAAAGTTTCAGAGCCAATTCATGAGCTAAGTGCTATGAACAAATTATGAAAACTAAACATTCATAATGTTTCAAAGGAGCATCAAGGATATATCTTGGATGGAGAGGATAAGCCAATGCACAGGATAGGGGAGTTACTGCTGTTATATACATGTAACATCAATGGGTGGGTTGACCACGGATATAGATGATCCATTGGTCGGGTGGGGAAGACTAAGCCGCCCATGTAGGAGATAGGGGTGGTTGACAGGGGAGTGACCACTGATACAGAAGATCAATGGGTCTATGAGTTGACCATGAATATAGAAGATCCGTTGGTTAGATGGGGAAAGGATGTAAGCCAATGTAGGGGATAGGGGTGGTAACAGGGAGTGACCGCTGATATAGAAGATCAATGGGTCTATGGGTATAGAAGATCCATTGGTCAGATGGAGAAAGGATGTAAGCCAATATAGGGGTGGGTGACAGGAGTGACCGCTGATATAGAAGATCAATGGGTCTATGTGTTGACCATGGATATAGAAGATCCGTTGGTCAGATGGGGAAAGGATGTAAGCCAATGTAGGGGATAGGGGTGGGTGACAGGGGAGTGACCGCTGATATAGAAGATCAATGGGTCTATGTGTTGACCATGGATATAGAAGATCCGTTGGTCAGATGGGGAAAGGATGTAAGCCAATGTAGGGGATAGGGGTGGGTGACAGGGGAGTGACCGCTGATATAGAAGATCAATGGGTCTATGGGTTGACCATGGATATAGAAGATCCATTGGTCAGATGGAGAAAGGATGTAAGCCAATGTAGGGGATAGGGGTGGGGGATAGGGGTGGGTGACAGGAGTGACCGCTGATATAGAAGATCAATGGGTCTATGTGTTGACCATGGATATAGAAGATCCGTTGGTCAGATGGGGAAAGGATGTAAGCCGATGTAGGGGATAGGGGTGGGTGACAGGGGAGTGACCGCTGATATAGAAGATCAATGGGTCGACCATGGATATAGAAGATCCATTGGTCAGATGGAGAAAGGATGTAAGCCAATGTAGGGGATAGGGGTGGGTGACAGGAGTGACCGCTGATATAGAAGATCAATGGGTCTATGTGTTGACCATGGATATAGAAGATCCGTTGGTCAGATGGGGAAAGGATGTAAGCCAATGTAGGGGATAGGGGTGGATGACAGGGGAGTGACCGCTGATATAGAAGATCAATGGGTCTATGGGTTGACCATGGATATAGATGATCCATTGGTCAACTGGGGAGGACAGACCACTGATATAGAAGATCAATGGGTCTATGGGTTGACCATGAATATAGAAGATCCGTTGGTCAGATGGGGAAAAGGATGTAAGCCAATGTAGGGGATAGGAGTGGGTGACAGGGGAGTGACTGCTGATATAGAAGATCAATGGGTCTATGAGTTGACTATGAATATAGAAGATCCATTGGTCAGATGGGTAAAGGATGTAAGCCGATGTAGGGGATGGGTGACAGGGGAGTGACTGCTGATATAGAAGATCAATAGGTCTATGGGTTGACCATGGATATAGAAGATCCATTGGTCAGATGGGTAAGGGATGTAAGCCGATGTAGGGGATAGGAGTGGGTGACAGGGGAGTGACTGCTGATATAGAAGATCAATGGGTCTATGGGTTGACCATGGATATATGTAGAAGATCCGTTGGTCAGATGGGTAAGGGATGTAAGCCGATGTTAGGGGATAGGAGTGGGTGACAGGGGAGTGACTGCTGATATAGAAGATCAATGGATCTAAGGTTTGACCATGGATATAGAAGATCCATTGGTCAGATGGGGAAAGGATGTAAGCCAATGTAGGGGATAGGGGAGTGACCGCTGATATAGAAGATCAATGGGTCTATGGGTCGACCATGCATATAGAAGATCCGTTGGTCAGATGGGTAAGGGATGTAAGCCGATGTTAGGGGATAGGAGTGGGTAACAGGGGAGTGACCGCTGATATAGATCAATAGGTCTATGGGTTGACCATGGATATAGAAGATCCGTTGGTCAGATGGGTAAAGGATGTAAGCCAATGTAGGGGATAGGGGTGGGTGACAGGGGAGTGACCGCTGATATAGAAGATCAATGGGTCTATGGGTTGACCATGGATATAGAAGATCCATTGGTCAGATGGAGAAAGGATGTAAGCCAGGGTGGGTGACAGGGGAGTGACCGCTGATATAGAAGATCAATGGGTCTATGGGTTGACCATGGATATAGAAGATCCGTTGGTCAGATGGGTAAGGGATGTAAGCCGATGTTAGGGGATAGGAGTGGGTGACAGGGGAGTGACTGCTGATATAGAAGATCAATGGATCTAAGGTTTGACCATGGATATAGAAGATCCATTGGTCAGATGGGGAAAGGATGTAAGCCAATGTAGGGGATGGGTGACAGGGGAGTGACCGCTGATATAGAAGATCAATGGGTCTATGGGTTTATTATGGATATAGAAGATCCGTTGGTCAGATGGGGAAAGGATGTAAGCCGATGTAGGGGATAGGAGTGGGTAACAGGGGAGTGACCGCTGATATAGAAGATCAATAGGTCTATGGGTTGACTATGGATATAGAAGATCCGTTGGTCAGATGGGGAAAAGATGTAAGCCGATGTAGGGGATAGGGGTGGGTGACAGGGGAGTGACTGCTGATATAGAATATCAATGGGTCTAAGGTTTGACCATGGATATAGAAGATCCATTGGTCAGATGGAGAAAGGATGTAAGCCAGGGTGGGTGACAGGGGAGTGACCGCTGATATAGGAGATCAATGGGTCTATGGGTTAACGCTTGGATATAGATGATCCATTGGTCGGGTGGAGAAAATGTAAGCCGCTGATGTGGGGTAGGGTGGGTGACAGGGGAGTGACCACAGATATAGATGATCCATTGGTTGGGTGGGGAGGACAGACCACTGATATAGAAGATCATTGGATCTATGGGTTAACGCATGGATATAGATGATCCATTGGTCGGGTGGAGAAGATGTAAGCCGCTGATGTGGGGTATGGTGGGTGACAGGGGAGTGACCACGGATATAGATGATCTATTGGTCGGGTGGGGAAGATGTAAGGGATGGGGTGGGGATGAAGGTCAATAGTCCATAGAAGAGCCAGTCATTGGGTGGGGAGGATGTAAGGCAATGTAAGAGAACAGTGGCATAAATGTTCATAACACCCAGTCAAAATATTACATCTTTACAATCGAATATATACACATATGCAAAAACACAAAGTATCGTTTCTTAATTATCAAATATACACAAAATCAATAAGAACACTTAATTAATGAAAATATACTTGAACTGTTTCTCAAATACAGGATATTTCTATGACATAAATATACAGATACAAAACCAATATGAACACTGAAATGAAAATACACTTGTAGTGCCGTTTCTTATCAATGATATGATCCTTCATACACAATTTAAATACATTTCATCAAATGAAATAGATTTGAATACAAGATAAATACAAATAGCTTAATTTTTATAGACGGTCTTTAAAAATTTCAAGTGAACTTAAAAATTTGCTCATTGAAAGTGTTTTGTGACGAGGAAGAATAATTTGTTTAGTCATATAAAAAGCAACTCAAAAGTGACATGAACTCATGTTTAAAAGAAATTAGGTACATTATCGGTCATGTTGGCAAAACTGCTAAAGATAATACAGTAATTTTAATCCATTAATAACAATGATTTTATTTCAATTTAACAGGTCACATTGTAAACCAAAAATACTGGAAATCACCTTACTTTTACTAGGCTTAAGTTAATTCTACATTCAAATCAAGAATTGGTATTGGCACAATTGTATTATAGATTTTGTCTAATATCAGAACCATACATTACTATCAAGTATTATTCACATTAAAATCACATTAAAATCACATTAAAATCACACTAACATTCTTTTTCTATAATTCTTTAAGTATATGCAATATGTGACCTGTTCCCATGAAGTTATTCTTCACATGCATATCAATCTTTATAAATAAATACTAAATTTGGCTCTTTTTATAATGTCTCATGCCCCAAGACCAGAGTCTTGGTTTTTCAGGATTTTTTTTTTTTTACTAATATGCGATGTTAAGAATCAATCTCTTGCTATGAAAACAGATCACACCATCCTGGTAAGGTCTGTCTAGAGCAGGGCCACCACGTGCAGGTCCCAGGATACCAGCCCCAACACATTCTGGTATGATCGTCAGATTCCATCGTCCTACACTGTGCGATTTGCACGATGCTATGTGTAGCTTTCCGGTCCACCCTCCGAAGAGGGAAACCCTACTCCCGTACTAGTAAGGCCCCTTCAAGTACTCACCGTACTTTGTTAGGAAGGAACTACCTGCGTTTGTTGACCAACTCTGATAACACCAGTACCATGCTCCTATACCGGAGGTGCAGCCTGATAGCATCTTTAAGATCAACACCAGTTAACCTGGCCGTAGGTAGGGCTCTGTACCCTGTGACATGCAGTACACCGCGGGTACTCTCGCATGTAGTACACCCAAGCCCCTTTGGGTTAGTAAAACATCACAACAACAAACACCACAATAACATATTAGTATTACTCACTACTGTGTGACCAATATCCATCACACCTGCACTCATCACTGGGGAGCTAGGAAGCCATCTCTTCCATCACATGGTCCCTTTCAGTGCAAAGTCTTGTGGTCTTTCTCCATGACTCCTCTTGCAGCATCAATTTCTTGCCAGCTCTATTTGAGCTCAATTCTCCTGCAATAAAACCACTACCATCATCCTCATCTATTTAAAGGAAGGTACATCATTGGGAATGCTGACAAAACTGTTTCTACTATCGAGTATTCTTATACTTTCTATGAATCAAGATATTCAATGAACAATCAACCTGTCAAAATTTCAGTCTATAACCTTGTGATGTTAAAGATATATCGCCCGAGTTTGGCTAAGATGACCCACAAAATAGTATTTATAAAGCAAACGAATTTTGAAAGATAATATAATTGTTAAATGGAAAAAACAAATTATGAACAATTTGTTTTTAAAGGGCGAAAGATTTCAAGAGAGGATTGATACCATTCTCAACTTTATACCAATTTTTACTTTTATGTAACACTAATCATTTATGTTTTTTGAGATTTTCAATGATGTACCTTCCCTTCAAAAGTAAGATTAATAAAAAAATCACTCACTACTGTTTGACTGTTGTCCATCAGATCTCATCTTCCAAGATGTCGTCTTCTCTTCCTTCCTTTCAGCAGCAATCTGTCTGGCCGATGTAGCATTCCAAGTCTAACTGGTGGTGTGCGTTCAGCTCAATTTGAGCTTGGTACAACAACAGCAATTTGAAAACTCACACTAAACTGTATAATTTTATACAGACATAACAATATTGCAATATGTTCAACACAAGTCGAACTGATTTCAACAATCTTGTCTTGCCTTGGATGATCTTGTCCATGTAATCTTCTGTGTGATCCAGTCCATGTAATCTTGTCTGTGTGATCTACATGTAATACTTGTGCGATCCTGTCCATGTAATCTTCAGTGTGATCCAATCCATGTGATCTTGTCTGCGTGATCTACATGTAATACTTGTGCGATCCTGTCCATGTAATCTTCTGTGTGATCCAATCCATGTGATCTTGTCTGCGTGATCTACATGTAATAATTGCGCGATCCTGTCCATGGATTCTTCTTTGTTTGATCTTATCTGTGTGATCGAATCATTGCATTATCTCATCTGCATGATCTTGCAAGATCTTGCCTTGTGCAACCCCGTTTCATCAGACCTTGTCCAAGTCAAACTTGACCAACAATCTTGCAGTCATACAAGACTCCATAAGCACGCCACTGTGTGATTCAGTCCATGTAATATTGTCTGCGTGATCCACTGCCACCGTGCCGATTTTCAACAAGTTCTCCTGTTTTCCGTATGTGATTACTCCACATCAGTAGAATGCTGCTTCTGAGGATTAATGAAATGAGGTAAACAAAATATTACCTTTAATGTTCAAAATTTTGTAAAGATATGGCTGAACAAAATCAGAGCAGCACATATATTTGGCGACACGGATTTGAACCCATCAAAATTTGTTAAACCAGATTTGTTTTGCATCTTGCTGACTTGTGCACTTTGTAAGTGTTTCATGTGTCCCCACAACATTTGCCCATTTCAATTTGGGAAAAAATTATTCAATTTTGAAATATTGAAAACATAATTGATACCAGGATTTGTGATTGGAAATAAAAGTTTGACGCTTGGTCTTTACTGCAGGACAATGACCAGTTTTGGGTGTGTCCTTTGGCTCGGTCCTTCATCACCTGTGGCCACAACCAAAATCTGCACAACAAACTTTTAATTTATTCCCTAAATAATAGTATTGGAGCTCATCCATATTTTTGTTCGAATTTGGTAAACTGAAACAAATTAAATTCCATGCATATATACTGTAATGTTTAATATTTTTGGTTCAAACAAAATGTACTGATGACTACACCCATGGCCTTTTTTATTGATAACAGGAAACATATATTCATGTTTTCTCACCATCTTATTTGGCACCATTTGTTGCATCTATCTTCTGGCCATTGCTAGTAGACTCTGACATCTCCTGCAGTGAAATGCATCTTCTAAGCTCCAACATAGGCCTACTGCAAACCTGTAATACAGTGTAAAAGTGATTTAGTTGTTTTTAACTGCACGGCAATTGTGATGGAACATGATGGCGATATGCATGATTTTAAATCAATTTGCAGCTCCTGAAGATTATAAAAATATAGAAAAAGTCATGAAAGGACAGTGGCATCTAGCCAACACCACTATTTTTTTTCAGTTTCAGTTTCAGTTTATTTTCCACTCAATCAGAACACAACAAATTAAGATATAAGGCCAATAAAAAATACAAAATCAGTTAAACAATAATACATGTAATTATAAACGAAGGGCCAATGTGACAAAGGTGATTAAGTGGTGGAGGTCTCCAAAAAGCAAGCTTGTCGAGTAGAGACCCCCAAAAATAATGTGTGTAGAAATTTAACTGAGCTAATACAACTGTAATACAACTAGATGCATAAATTACACACACAGAGAAATATATTAATGTTACCTACACATAAACAAGACAGGACAAACACTAATGAGACAAGGCAGCATGGTGTAACTACACAGCAGTAATATATAATGAAAGATCGGGAGGGCATTATTAATATAAGAGTAAGGAGTAACTTAAAGAAATAATTAAAATTAGCTGAAATTAAATGTTACAGTATTTTTCCAACAAGCTATACTTAAGCTTCTTTTTAAATACGGGGCAAGTTTTAAGACTTTTGAGGTTAATGCCTAAAGAATTCCAAAACTTGGGTCCCTGATAACTGACAGTTTTAAGAGCTTGAGAGGTACGCACATATGGAATATGAAAGTCATCAGAATGTCTAGTTTGATGAAAATGAATTTGAGTATTTAAAGTAAACATACTCTGAAACGAGATTGGTAAATCATGTGAAATAAATTGATACATGAAAATACCAAGTTGAAGCAAATAAATGTCATTAAGTTTAAGAGTCTTATGATTAAAAAATAGAAGATTGGAATGTGCCCGAAAATCAACTCGATCAATAATTCTGAGGACCCTTTTTTGCAAAATATGGATTCTATTTAACAGGTTGGCACTAGTATTACCCCAGGCAAGAATACCATATGATAGATAAGGCAAAATTAATGCATTATAAATATTAAACAATATTCCAGAAGGAAAAAAATGTTTTAATTTGTTAATAATTCCTATATTTCTGGATAACAGTTTACATAAATAGTTCACATGATGATTCCAAGATAATTTAGAATCAACATATAAACCTAAAAACTTTATACAGTCAACTTGATTAATAGATATATTATCAAATAAAACATCACAAGGAAGCAACTTGGCCGTATTACTAAATAACATTAAATTGGTTTTTTTTTTATATTGAGAGAAAGTTTATTTGCTTTAATCCAGTTGGAGATATGAACGAGCTCTGAATTAGCAATATCTACAAGGATATCAAGATTTCTATGAGAACAGAATAAACTGGAATCATCTGCAAAAGAATGAAAGAAAAATGTTTGATGATTTAACAAAATCATTGACATAAATTGAAAAAGAAGAGGACCCAGCAGCGAACCCTGGGAACTCCACAAGGTACTTTATAAGAGAAGACTTCATGCCATCCAGACAGACATATTGTTGTCGGTTAGAAAGATAATTCCTGAACCACTCCAACGCAATACCTCTTATACCATAATAAGAAAGTTTGGATAAAAGAATTGCATGGTCAATGGTATCAAAAGCCTTGGAGAAGTCCAGGAAGATTCCCACGGTATGAAGAGACTGTTCAATACCAGCATTAATTTGATTAATCATCTGTAAAATGGCATGAGTAGTAGAATATATAAAGGATCTCCAAGTCATGAAAGGACAGTGGCATCTAGCCAACACCACTATATAAAGGATCTCCAAGTCATGAAAGGACAGTGACATCTAGCCAACACCACTATATAAAGGATCTCCAAGTCATGAAAGGACAGTGACATCTAGCCAACACCACTATATAAAGGATCTCCAAGTCATGAAAGGACAGTGGCATTTTATAGCAAACACCACTATATAAAGATCTCCAGATCAATAAACTACAGCCTTATGTGACAGGTAGATTTGACATGTAACCCTTATTTTTATATTGTGCCCTCGTTTGATACCATCTAAGAAGTTGCATTGTCTTGTGGTCATAACCACCACAGCTTCTGTTTGGACCACATACATGTAATCAAGATATTGTGCCGTTGATGTATGCAGGGTTTAATTAATATTCAAGTTCTTCATTGTACCTCACAACAGTTTCCCACTGATTGGACTGGGGTGAGTGTACTTCCAATTAATGTACACCATCCATGTCGTGATATATTCATTTTGAGCTGTCACACTAATGTCAGACTCATCAATCTCGGTAAAACAACTTTATTACATAAACGCACGCTAGTACCAATACCCCAACGACAAGTATGCTTGTGTAGATAGCACCCTCTTCAAGCATTGACCAAACCAATAGGTAGCTAGGTTCCTTGCATAATTGCAATTATTGAAGAGGTAAACTAAATTGCCGACTTCTACCACTGCATTGGGTGAGACAGATCTCATGGGTGCTTTAGATTTCTCGCTGTCACAATTGGTTTTTGAAACGGAGATGCACGGTGTTGGGTCAGAAAATGGGATCTGCTGAATTAACCCTAACTCCCTAAGCATTGTTAGTGAACAATAAAAATCCTTCAAAATCCTCCAACAGCCTTTGTTGTCTAGGGAGTTAGGGTTAAATATGTTAACTGACCACAATGAAAAGACATGCGTACAAATTTTCGAGTTCACACAAGCTTGCAGTAGTTAAAAATAGGGGTGCTGGCTGGACCTCCCACTGGGTCCACTTTCATTTTGTCCTCCAGTTTGCGCACTGCTTTCACAGTAATGGGTTTTTGTTTGGATATTTGATGTGACCAATCTCGATGCTCATTCAGTGGTTTGAGTAGCTCATCATGAACTAGACGAATGAATCCAGGGGCAGGGTCTGTGCAGATGACAGCAGGGGGTCTATCTAATGGGCACATACATGCAGAGACGGTGTTCAATCGTTATTGATAATGCACGCTGTTGTGTATGAGGTGGGTTGCACTCACGCAAAATGAGGATCAATGCGGACTCTTACGTTTAATCATTTCCAAAAGGGCTCTGGTATAGACTGTGTGATGACGGTGGTGACAGCAAGTGGTGACAGCAAGTGGTGACAACTGGAGGTGATAAATGGAGGTGATTCGATCCACTGCTGTCTTGGTTGAGAGTATATAGGAGGATGTCACAGAATGTATAGTTGATGGCAAGTTGGATAAGTGCAGTTATCAGTACTTGGAGACCGCAGCACATACACGTACGTATTTTTTTTTTTTTTTAATTGAGCATGAGTTGGTCATGAATGTGGTCACTTTGAACTGCTGACCATGCTGGTGAATGGAAGTTTGGCATTTACCAGAGATGATTTCATGGGTTAACATATTCACAGTGCAGATTCTTTCTCTCTCATCATGATAAAAGAAGATTTGGCAGGTGGGATCCGCGCAGTTTGGGGCATTGCAGGCTGGCAAAGTCAGATGGAAGATAAGCAGATCCAGCAGGTGGCTGAACAGTGGACAGGAACATTAAGAGCTCATTTAATTATTTAACGAGAGCACATCCTTTACTGTAGTAAATGGAAATATATTACTAAGTTTGTCACCATAGCTGTCCAGCCTTTTAAGTTAGTTCTTTGACTTACTTTATTTATTTCCTTATCTTCATCTTACTTGTGGGAACTGGCACTTTTGTCAATGCACATCCCTAACAAAACCTTGCCGAGATATCCCCATGGAAGAGTGTCTTGTAGGTCCAGGCACCAAGGGCTTGCTGTCTGTGAGGATGCACAGGTGCTGTTTTGACTGGATGATGAACTGACTAAAATGTTTTAATGAGCAGACAGGAGTCACATGAGACTCCGATAAAGTATTGCATATTCGGTGATAAGACACATGCAACAACCTCGTTCCTATGACTGGATTATCTTGACATGACATATTTTCCCAGCATTCCTTGCTCGATTGTAATGTTAGTGCTGTCATATGATACGAAGCGCTACCAAGGGAAACTGCGTTGCTACTGAAAACTAAGGCGGGCTAGTAGATTTGTTTTGTTAGTAGCGCTGCTGGCTACCATAAAATTAATGTTAATTTTGACCCCTGCTATAGAGTCTTGTTCAGGCAGGTTTGAGCATCGCTAAGAAAAATGCTGATTGTGGGTACACGTACTCAATATTTGACAAGATGACATGACATGGTAGGTTTATTAGGATGCTGTCTTGGTGCTGCATGGCGAGTCCTCTGTTGACAGCAACGCTGGATGAAAAGTGGTAAATTTCAGAGGTGAGGAGCTCGTCCAATATGGAGTCAGTTTAGAGCCCAAGATATGGATGTTAATTTGGTATGAGAGGCATTCAGTTGCATAGTGTTGTTTGACAAGCCAAGTGAGTATAGTGTTGCAAAGCCAGGTGAGCACAACAAAGTTCTGAGAGGGTGCCATTGTGGCCATGGTGGGTGCCGATGCCAATGTCATGTTGTAGGAGAAAATCCTCCACAAAAGCCATGATGCCCTGATAAGTCTTCAGGCACTCGTCTGGTTTGAGGTATATACAATGTAGATGTCAAGACACTGAAATGTCCTCCTGTTGACTGAAATCCAAAATGCAAACAGATTGACTACCAATTGTTGCTATAAACAGATGTGAAGTACATGTAATGGACTATGGTGTTACAGTATACCACAAGTAAATAGTTGAGGCACTCATACTATTACAACTAGGTCAGCCACAGGCCGGATCGCCTCCAGATATTCCAATCACTCCTGTCCTCCATGCACCCGGCCAGCTCTTCCACTATTTCTGCTCCGGCATCACATTTGAGCACACCTATGAAGCTTGCCCTGTGGCCTCCTCTATTATTCCGACCATGCTTTGGCTCCCAGAGCACCAAACCGACTGGCGGGGAAGTTGGGATGGCAGTGGCAATGGCCAGCTATTACCATTCTCCTGAAGGCAATCTTCTGTGAGACTCAGGGGGAGTTTGTCATATAGTGCCTCGTTGGCTACATGGTCCCTCCTGTCGATGTCGAGCACCGTCCTCGACATCCTGGTGTAGCAGCTGTTTCATGATATGGACTGCTTTCTCTGTGTGGTCATTGGATTGCGGATAGTGCACCGAGGATGTTGTGTGCTGAATTTGGTCGTTGTTTGAACTGCTGCTTACAGTTGTTAATGACTGATGTCGATTTTGTGGAGGACAATTTGCATATTTCGATGAAGTTTGAATAATAATCGAGTACTAGGTATAGATCCATTCCCAGTTCACACAGATCTACACCAACTTTCCGCCAAGGTCTTACTGGTATTTCGTGTGTGATCATTGGCTCTGGTTCTTGCTCTGGTGGGCACTACAAATCTCACAGCGTGTCACCATTTCACTGATCTGGGCTGACATGTCAGGCCAGTACATAATGTCTCGTGCAAGCCTTTTGGATTTCTCAATTTCCTGGTGGCTTTCATCAATTTTCCCTAGCAAAGATTCATCTGTCTGAGGTTTGCGGGTATGATCACTTTGTCTGCTTTGAAGATTATGCTTTCCTCTACTGTGAGCTGATCACGAATATCCCAGTATGGTCTGATGTCTATGGCTACCTGGGACTTAAATTCAGGCCAGCCTGCATGGATTGTTTGTTTCAGTTCTGTCATGATTGGATCTTTGTTGGTTTCAGTTTGCATTTCAGTGATTCTGCGAGGTGACATTGGCAAACAGGTCACCATGCATATTGGAAAAGTGCCGTCATCATCCTCAACAGCATCTAAATGCATCTGCTATCACAAACTCTTTTCCTGGTGTATAACTCTTGAGTAGCATTCGTTGTAAGCGCGGTGGAGTTTCTGTGAGTGTTTTTTTTCATTATTGCTTCCAGAGGCTTGTGATCTGTCTCAACATGAAAAATAGATTTTTCACAACCGCATACTTTTGCGTACAGCTCTTTCTCTATCTGGGCATATCTGCATTGCGACTGCATGAGCGAACGCAAGGCATAAGCTACAGGCTTGTTGTCTTGTAGAAGGACAGCCCCTCCCCCCCTGAGTTTGCTTTGGCTTATTGACATCGAAGTACTAAAGGACTGGTGCTTCAGTAATTAGTCTTTTCCATTTGTGAAATTCTGCGGCTTGCTCTGGTGTCCAATGCCAGAGTATCTCTTTCTCGAGTAGCGTGCGAAGTGGTGCAGTGACAGTAGACAAATCTGGAATGAACTTTGCAACGTAGTTTATCATTCCCAGAAATTGTTGCAGTTCAGTCTTGTTGGTTGGCTGTATCATGCCCGAGCTTGCTTCAATCTCATTGGGATCTGGCTTTATCCCATCAGGAGTCAGCTTGTGTCCAATGTGTGTGACCTCATTGACCTCTAAACCTGCATTAGGTTGGATTCAACTGCCGAGTTTATTCCAAATGGAATGTATATCTGTACCAGCCGTACGGTGTGTTAAACGTACACAGATGCGAGCTCTCATTGACTATAACTCCCAGCTTTTCCATTCGGTGCACTTCATTCTTTACTTTCTCTTGGAGTGCGACTGGCACCCTACGAGGTGCATGAATGACTGGTTTTTCATCCGACTTAAGGTGGATGTGTTGCTTGCCTTCAAGGCCTGTAAATACATCATACTTAGTGAGCACATCTGGATTGACGTTACATTCAATGTCTCAATTCACTTAATGAGACCAAGGCGCTCACATGCATGTAACCCAAGCACAGGCTGTACTTTGTATTTCACAACTTGAAATGGAGGCGGTCATATACTAACTGAATACGTTGTTGCCACTTATGCCAGTTTTCAGCAATCTTGCCATGTTCAGGGGCTCAGGAGGCTGCATTCCATCCATTTTGTTAGATTGCGTTTACTTCTGACACCATGTAATAAAGTGACTTTGATGAGTGCGAGTTTGGTACTGCTGGTTGCTATAGACAGCATAGCATAAAGATGGCTGCTTTAATCACATGGCTGAAACCTTCAGTAGGTGGCACTATACCATAAATACATGCACAGTATACAGACTGATTATTACAAAGCCTAGTTCTAGCCTGGAAAGCCCTCAACGGCATGAAGAGTGTCTGGAGCTCGAGAGGCATTTCGAGAGATGTCAGCTCAGCAAGCTTCTTCCTGGCTACGTTGGAGTCCGTCCTGCTGTACGGACTCATGGTCTTGCACGATAAGTTCTTACAAAGATGTTGCCATCATCACTAAATCGGCAGGGTGGGGGGGGGGGGTTGACTCTTTCTCCCAGCCAAACTCCTCAGCAAGGAATGGGCGAAGTTTGCTTGCAAGCGCAATATGTTTTCAGTCGGAGGAACTGGCATGCACAGGGATTTGGTAAAGGGGCACTTTGGTGGCATTTTAATAAAATCAACATTTTAATATTCAGTAGGGCCACAACTTTTTCCATGGGAGCAGGTGCAAGTGAAATCACAAATAACAATTGCAAGACATTTAAGTAACCACTGGATAAACCTTGGTTGTACAGTTGATGTCAAACATTAATACCCGTACGTGTGATTTTTTGGTGATCGCATGCCAACTTTCACATCAGGTTGCTTGTTTAATACATTGATTCAAAAATAAGTAGCTTACTATATCGTTGAAGGAGTTTTGCCAACAAATACTGTACCTTCCATTAAACGGTTTGCTGAAATAGAAACTCCCAACAAAAGTTTCATACAATGTAAACATGTCCTTAAATTTAATAATTCAGATGCAGAACCAAAAAATTGAGCTCTGGTTAGAACAGTTTCAGGAAAAATCTACTGCATAATGATCAGTGTACTCTCAGCACCCCAATTTACTCTCATTATGTTCAGCTAGAAATATAACACACTAACATGCGAGGCATATGCTGACATACCATGTGCACTGTAATCATGCATAAATCATACATTTTTCAATGATGTGTGCAACATTTGCTGTTGCCGTTTTTCAGCCCCCTGAAAAACAGCAACAACAAATCTAAATTTTCTCTAATTGAAAATATATTTTGGAGAAACAAAATATGAAATACATCTATACATCTACAATGGAAATATTTATCTATAAATCTTAAATATGATAATGAATGCAATGCAGGATCAAGTAGGCCTATACCTGTTCATTGATGATAAAGACATGAAGATCGGTTGTCTCCTGGTGTCTCTCATGTCAATGATTGTTGAACGGCCGAAGAGCTGGTACCTATCACTTGTTATAGTGGACGAGCTGAAACCGATGTTCCCTCAAGCACTAGTGAACAAGCGTGATGTCATCATGGACCACTGGTGGCACAAAGAGGAATGCTTTGTAGTTACTTCTACTCAACTCAATCTGTAAAAAGAAAATTTATTTCAAATTTAAAGGACAATTTATTCTGAACAGGGCTGTACTGTAGCAGTGGGAGTGGGAGTGGGAGTGGGGGTGGGGGGTGGGGGGTGGGGGTGTGACCAACCCCCAATAATTTTTCTCAGTCAGCATTTAGAGCCTCAGTCGGCAAATGAAGCATCAAAGGTACTAGAATAAGGGTTGGTCCAGAATAAATTTTCAGTCAGCAAACCTAGAGTTATGGGTTTGCCGACTGCAAATGTAACGTGTTTCTAAGCACTGAAGATTTGCCGAGTTGTTTGTTTGTTATAAGTCGTTTATAAGCTGCGGTTTCAGGTGGCAGTTGTCCCTAACCCCAAATTTACCAGCCAAAACATTTGCGCGCACCAACTCTGATGTCAGTAGGCAAATTGGCTCAACACACCCCCCCCCCAAAAAAGAAAACGCCTTCGCTATGCCCCTATCATGAATATTTAAATTGGGTAACAAAAATAGGTTGTAAATGAGACAAGAACCGGAAAAAAAAAGTCCAGAAATTGTCTTCAACTTACATGTAAAAAGCATGTAAAAGTTGTTCATCATTTTCACAAAAACGTGAGTAGATATTGTGATGAAACCTTTCACATGTTAGTTTTTATATTTCTTGCAAAACGGAGGGTTGAAATAAACATGTACATGTATGCTACCCAATGTTGTACTTTTACAGCAATTATACTATTGGTAAACTCAAAGAATATAAATGATCAAGCGGTATCAATCATTCCTTGAAATATTTCTGTTTCAGGTACAGTACTATTGTTTGAGTAAAATAAGTAAAATTATTCCTATTATTCTTTGACACAGAGGTACATTTTGGAATTAATATTACTGACAATCTGAATGCATTTTCACAACATGTTCTTGTTTAAAAGAGTGAATTAAGCTAAAATATGAATAAGGAATAAGGCATAAAGATCTCGATCATGTTTGGATGCATAAATTACAGACAATACCAACTAGCTTTAAAAACCATCTTAAAATAATATCACAATACTGTCCCTTTAAGTGTATGTTATTTATACCCTGTATCACTTTGCCTATGAGAAAGAACCTGCTAGGTTCGAAACGCAAGGCCAATAACATTTATTTTGCATTTATACTATGTATGTCCTTTACAGGTTGGTAAGCCGTTTGCAACAGCTAATTATCTATTTATTTTATTTTATTTAAATTTTCTATTGCTCAGTATGGTGAACTTGACCCTCCTACTATCAGTGTAGTTCTTCACAAAGTGGATCCATACTTCAAAATGTCTCAACTGGGACATATTGTGGTACACACTTTCTTATCTAATGATTAATGGCATAGCCCAAGGCTCTTCAGAGAGATGAGGTAAACTGAAGCAGCCACCTGCTTTTTTTGTTTCATTGCAAGGCTAACTTGAAATAAACCAGTGCAGTAACTTGCAGTATACACATACTGTGTGATGGTCAGAACAGTTTGGTTTTTGTCCCATACCCAGGGGCATTTTGGGGTATCCATGTACCATTCTTGTGTACAGTATGCAATATTTTGAGGCATGCACACAAAAAGCATTGTGTACTTAGCAGTTCTTTTTTTTGCAGCATTTTGGAGACTGCATGTATACAAGGGTTATATAACGAAAAGATTTGGGTAGAATGTCGTATCCGACCACCACTTTTTCTCATTCAATATAACCAATAATGTAATCTTACCTACCCAGTAAGGTGGAGAACATATGGATGATGATGGACATATATATACTTCAAATTATTCCAGGATATTTATTTCATGAAAAATCAGGCATTTTTCAGTGGTATACGATGACTTCCTCAGTCAAGTCAGTCTGATCTTGTCAACTCCCCTGTTACTGTTAGTGACCAACACAGTCATTGTACATGCTCAGGGCAACTATAATAGGATCCTTCTATTTTCTGAAGGGGAGGATTTTTTTAGAAGGGAAATCAAGTCCGAAAACCATCATACAAGTGGATTTTAAAGATAGTTTTTGCTTTCTGTAACCACAAAAATCGATAGAATCATTGTTTAACTGGTTAGTGGTTGCAAAAAAAATCCCAAAATAAACTTAAAAAGTGGCGCTCGGATACGACATTCTTTCCAACAATTATCGTCCATGTAGGCCTACGTAATTCGCTGCACTCGTGAAATGACGCACTTACCTTTGGCTTAGCATTTCTCAGAAAACGTACATAAACTATATGGCGTATTACTGGTTGCATTTAAACTTATCAAAGTCGTGCTTGTTACAAAAATTAAAATCATAGTGAAATTGTATGATTTACTGGAAAGTTAGTGCTTGTGAAAATGGAAAAAGTTATTTAACCACTGATTTTACTAGATACAAATATTAAGGGATGTACATGACCTCAATTTTTTTTCATGAACATCTGTGATTTTATTGTTCTATGCTGTCAACGAGCTGTTGTCTGTGGAAACCAAAAGATATGAATGCTTTGCACTTGCAACAATGTTTTAAAGAAATACTGATCCTTAAAATGGACATATTCCTTATAGAAGAAACGAACGAAGACAACTTAATTCGTTGGTGTTTACTTTGTCGGTAGTGGAAAATTATTGAGTAAATGAAACATTAATAACGTGGTTATTTAACAGCATTTTTTTTACATATTTCAATGTTATAAAATACTTTTGGCAAAAATTTTAACCACTTTGCATTTTATTGGTCTTTCAAGATTATTGATTAAAAGTTTTGAGAGCTTCTCCAAATTATACCATTTTATTTTAAAAATCTTTAAAAATATTTTTATTTTCAAGATTAAAAACAATTTTACAACCATCTGGAATAAGATGAAGTATGATTCAACTGCTTTTCTTCTTGGGAACATTTTCTGTGCCCCCCATCAACTTTAACAGTTTTTGGGTGAGTCATTATACCAACATAAATTTTTGGATGACCACAATTCTGTGCGTCTCAAAAACCGACGCGCAAGACGTCCACGCATAATGATCACGCATTGAAATTCGTCATTTTACAAGAGAATCCTTCACTGAAACAAACTGAAACAACAAACTGGTAATTTCATTTGTAAGTTACTGTCCAGTTGATGTTATAACACCTTAGGTGCGTCATTTAGGGTAAACTGAGGATATATGGACAGGGCTGAAGCTGGGTGCCACCTTGCCCCACCAGTATGGCACGGACAATTCAGGTCCATGCCATACTGGTGGGCCATCCAATATGATGAGCAAAAATTAAATGGAAATATTTTCTGAAATAGGGGGCCAACAGGGTCCATGTTAAAATGACCTTGTGCCAGGTCACATCCTATCCAAACTGAATTCAATAGAATGCAACAAAATATATTGCATATTGTTGAAGTGGTGATCGAGAACAAAGTAAATTTTGTTCTTAATTGTGCCTATATGATCTTGCATTCTATTTTCTGAAGGGGAGGATTTTTTTTTCGAAGGGAAATAAAGTCCGAAAACCATCATAAAAGTGGATTTTAAAGATAGTTTTCACTTTCTGTATCCTCAATTTACCCTAAATGACGCACCTAAGGCAGTGTTTTAGCCAGGATTTGGTAAAGTGGGAGTGCAAAAAAAAAAGTGGGAGTGCAACTTATTGGAGTCCAAAATTTGTGTGTGAAGCACACAACACGAGCGCGGAGCGTGAAGTCCCTCACGGCCGGGGTCCAGGGCCCGCTTAAGGACCCTGGAAGCTCTGGCTATTTTAGATGCTCTCTGGTGGTCTCTAATGCATTTCTGATACCTGTTTTTCAGGTAGAAATGAGCTAATTTGGTTAGATTTTTTCCTTTTTTAAACAAAAAATAATAAGTTTAGCAGAAAATACAGAATGTGCAATAGTCCACTAATTTTGCATTTTAAATGTAATTTAATGTCAGTTAATGGTATTAAACCACAGCTATGTCAATTAGTTATGTAAATGAGAATATGACACAAATGTTTTCTTTGACAAATCACTACAATTTTTAATTATATTTTTTTAAAGAAAAAAATAAATGTACGTGCATATGAATGAACCTTTGTATTTTTTCTGATTTTCTTCAATTTGCCATTTTGTTTGAATTACATCTTGTTTTTTGAGGTGTTGTGTGACTAGATCAAGTTTACTATTTTTTGCACACGGGCGCATACACACACGTCGTATAGTCGTACATAAACAGTCCGACCGTGCAATGCCAACAATGTACATGTACATACACCACGAGTCGACGAACGACGTGGTATGCACATTGACATGTTTTTGACATGTGAGGTCGGTCTTCAATGCTTATGATTTCAGATTTGCCAGTGGATTTATGTATGATATTATGAGGTGTTGTTCTTTAACAAGGTAATTTTCTGATCAGTTGATTTCGGCAGAATGACGGCGAAATTCTGATGCCAATTCCGATCAAGTTCATGAAACTCATCAGCATGATCATGACATGGCATTGTTAAACAAAACAGTATGGACGTTGAGCAACACAACCCAAATTTGGTAGGCATACGACTGCATTGTACCCCAAAGTATTTTGATTGTGCATGTTGTAAGTTAAACGTGACAATTTTGCTCTTACCTTTGTGAAGAAGTCTGTTATTTTTCCCCTTTTGGCCGACATGATGTAACTGACGTTCTCTGAATAGACTAAATCAAGTCTATGAAATACGGACTGGTTCCCCGTTTCGGTTGTGCACATGTAAATACAGAGTTGATTTTATACCAACACGTGTACCAGACTAAAGTCGGACCACAAGCGTGACAAGTCAATCGGAGACTCCGCTGTGCGTGCACGATCGAACGGAGGTGAAAAACTGGTGAAATTAAATTTGTCTGCGTTACGTCTTTTATGTTTTAAATTGTCCACAAGAAGAAGAAAACTTCAAAGTTAACAAAAATTGTTTTCATAAAATAAAATCACAAATTATTGACATGAAATTCCCTTTTACTGAAATAGATTTTCTAAAATATTTTAGCACGGCTTCGATTTAAAAATACAAGCCGTGCTTGAAAATATAGCCCGGGTGTTTATTTTAAAACTGGCCGTGCTAACACGGCCTGCACGGCTCGCTGGCTATCCACGTCCACTGGGTCCACCCAGGAACTTATTCTCGTTTCTAATATATAAACCTCAAAGTCTATATAATCAACTGGACAGTAACTTACAAATGAAATTAACAGTTTGGTGTTTCAGTTTGTTTCAGTGAAGGATTCTCTTGTAAAATGCCGAATTTCAATGCATGATCATACGCGTGGACGTCTTGAGCGCCGTTTTTTGAGACGCACAGAATTGTGGTCATCATAAAATTGATGTTGGTATAATGACTCACCCCAAACTGTTAAAGTTGATGGGGGCACACAAAATGTACCCAAGAAGAAAAACAGTTGGAATCATGTTTCATCTTATTCCAGATGGTTGTAAAATTGTTTTTAAACTTGAAAATAAAAATATTGTTTTCGATTTTTCTTGGAGAAGCTCTCAAAACTTTTAATCAATATTCTTGAAAGACCAATCAAATGGAAGGTGGTTAAATTTTTTGCAAAAAGTACTTTATAACTTTGAAATGTGTAAAATTGCTGTTAACATTTTGTCAAATAAAAGATTTCTTTTCATAACCGTGATATTAATGTTTCATTTTCTCAATAATTTTCCACTACCGTTGAAATAAACACCAACTAATTAAGTAGTCTTCGTTCGCTTCTTCTATAAGGAATGTGTTCATTTTGAGGATCAGTATTTCTTTAAAAAATCATTGCAAATGCAAAGCATTCATATACTTTGGTTTCCACAGACAACAGCTTGTTGACGGCATAGAATAAAATCACACATGTTCGTGAAAAAAAATTGAGGTCATGTAAATCTCTTACTATTTGTATCTAGTAAAATCAGTGGTTAAACAACTTTCCACTTTCACAAGCACTAACTTTCCAGTAAATCATACAATTTCACTATAATTTTTATTTCTGTAACAAGCACGACTTAGATAAGTTTATGCAACCAGTAATACGCCATAGTTTTGTAAGTTTTCCGAGAAATGCTAAGCCAAAGGTAGGTGCGTCATTTCACGAGTGCGGCAAATTACGTACATGGACGATACACCCAAAAATCGATAGAATCATTTTTTAACTGGTAGGCCTACTACTACTAGTTATAGGCCTATGTTAGTGGTTGCAAAAAAATTAAAAAGTGGCGGTTGAGTACGACATTCTTTCCTTACTTTGTTCTCTTTAACATTTTACATGACATTTGGTGATATTTGGTGATACCTGTTATTTAAAAAAAAATTGCCCCTACTGAATAATTTCCCAAGGAGCGACCAGGACCGCACTGTAAACCTTCAACCATATTTTCACCGCGTGGTTTTTCAAAGTTGGCGGGACAGCTATCAATCATTACAGAGTTATCCATCAAAGGTTTAACGCTAATGTTTTACCTTTCCGAGTTGTACAGTTGCCATCTTGGCTTCTTCTGCATAGAGTTCCGTGTGCATTCCTGGGTACTTTGTTTCAGTAATGTTTCCCATGACATTGGTTGTAAATATGGAAAAGGTGTAAGTTGTAAATGTCACTATAAAGCCTCCATTTTGTCTCATGGCTGCCCTAGAGCTAGTACGTACACAACCGGTTATATCCACATACAATTTGAAAGCATGAATTTTCCATGCACGTCACGTAGCTACGTGACGTAGTAGGACGCGCCTGACATCAGCAGGTGATTTGCATAATAAAGCGACATATTCTTCTACCACCTTTTTCCGGTAATCCACCAAATCGGATATCGAATCGGGAGCTAATTTGTAAGTTTTCAACCCTATTTTAAAACGTAAGTAATTCTTAGTACGAAATAACCTTAAATAAGACTACCATTATTTTTCTTTAACCCTTCCAAAAAACCTATGAAAATGTACTTCGCCATTCCAACGTCAGGAAATGAAACAAAGCCGTCGGGTCACTTTCACTGAGCCTATTTTGATGACGTACCATAACTGGAGAGCGAACGCGAAACTGTTTACTGGGGTACGTTTTGTACATAAAGCATTACTACATCGTGCACAGCTGCAAAAATAAGTTTACCAACAGGATTTTCGAGCAAGTTATTCTGTAACAGTTGTCGGATAAAAGTGGTATATTATTTATATTATGTTAACAGCTAGCATGTACATACGGTACCACATTGTAGTGTACCGTTAATATACCGACCACTTGGCAGAGAATCCTATGAAAAATACATTAGGGTGCCTACCTGATTTATATAGGCTAGAGTATGATTTTTTTTTATGTCTAAAAATAACTTGGAGCTAACGGGTGCTCTGGCCCTGAACCTAGGTGACCTCTTATTCAGGATTTTGTTTTACCTTGTCTACGTCTAATCTTGTTATCAGAATTGTACTTCACATTGAAGTTCTGTAACCCAACACTGCATCATTCCACATCATAGCGTGATCTGAGCACTCATGACTCTTCTTGCAATGTGCATGTGGCCTTTACTCGTGAGATGTAAACTTTGGCCTGAAGATTAGGGCTGATAAATCTTCATTGGACGAATGATATCATCGGTAAATCTTCACCACAACAAACAAGGGTTTGTCCTAGTATTTACCCAAACCCCAGGGTTGTTCAGCTTCCGTATAGGCCTATTGGCTTAATGAATTTTTTAAATTTTGTTCCTCTTTTTATGGTTAATTCTTCTTTTTCCTATTAAGGAAGGATCCTCCGGTTCAAACAAATTCAAATGAAATTTGTTTAACACAAAAGTGGTTCGATATTTCCAATACAAAATTAGGTTGTTGTAACAAGTGAGATTCAGTCCTTTTCAAAAATAGTTTTAATGACATCATGACGGAGTGCTCACCAGTGCCCCTGCGGCAGGTTAAGAAAGGTTACTTTTTGCTTTCTCGAAAAACATGAGCCAGAAACTCACCAAATGTTGTGTACATTATGCAATCACATTATATACAATAAAATATAAAACTATATGAATGCAATCACCTGATTAAACCTCAAGTTACGATTGTGAGAATTTTAAATTACATATTAATCTGTCAAATAATACGGAAAAATCCAACTTCTGAACTAAAATAGAAAAATTATTGATTTGTTCATGATTAACCTATAGTCCCAGTTTATCTGTCAGTATGAAAAATGTTAACATTGACTACCTAATATTTGAATCTCTGCATGCTGAGGTAACGTGCAACTCTAGATCTGTTCGCCTTGTTAATATATATCGACCAGAAAGGGATGTTGATGGTAAACATGTAAATTTCTCCATTTTCTGCAGGAATTTGATAAATTAATTGTGGATTATCTCTTGCACCCATCTGACATTATTTTAACCAGCGATTTTAACATTCATATGGACATTACTTCAAACAATTATGCAAATCAGTTTAAAGATCTGTTCTCTGCTCATGGACTTATTCAGCACATCACAGCACCCACTCATCGATATGGTCACTGTCTTGACCTCATGATAACGCGTGAAAATACTTCACCTCTCATCTCGAATATAACTACTCATCCCGGCTTATCTGATCATTATGCAATCATGGTAAATATGAACCTTAAAAAACCTCCCATACCTACCATTTCTGTAACTACTCGCCACTGGAAAAATGTAAATATTAAAGATTTATGTCATGACATTGAATCTCAACTGGAAAATGTAAACCTTGAAGATGGTGAGCTGGATTCTTGTGTCAGTCTATTTGAATCTACTGTCCGTAACATCTTGGATGATCATGCTCCGCAAAAAACTCGAACTGTTAAACTACAATCTGAATCCCCCTGGTTCAATGATGATATTCGTGCTGCAAGGAAAATCCGCCGTCAGCTTGAGCGAAAATGGCGTGACAATGGGAAACTTGGAGTGCATCGGCAAGAATACTGTAACCAACGTGATATTGTGAAGAACATGATTAACCAGGAAAAAATAACTCACTACTCATCTCTTGTGGAAGAGAGCTCTGGCGATCAGAAAAAACTCTTTAACATTGTTGAAAAGCTGCTTCATAAACCCAAAACTCCAGTGCTTCCATCTACACACCCCGATCAGGACCTCGCAAATGCTTTTTCAAACTTTTTTGTCACAAAAATTGAGAATATCCGTCGTTCTTTTCCCCCAGTACCTGCCATTCTATCACAAACACCGTCACGCAAAGATCCACAATGTAGACTGTCTATGTTTGAGCCTACTAGTGTTACGGAGATCAAGAAACTCATCATGAAATCGCCATCAAAATCATGTGAACTTGATCCAGTACCAACTTCGCTAATAAAACAAAATATTGACGTGTTTGCTAAGTATATCACAATTATTGTAAACAGATCTCTTTCTTCCGGTTGTTTCCCTGATAGCCAGAAGGCTGCTCATGTTAAACCACTCCTGAAGAAACCCAATTTGGACAAGGAAGTTTTCAAAAATTACCGACCAGTAGCGAATTTAAAGTACCTTGGAAAAACAATCGAGCGAGTTGTTTCATCACGGATCTCTGACCATGTTCGTGCTAATAACCTGTCGGACACATTTCAGTCAGCCTATAGGTGATAGGTCTTTTTCTGTCGCGGCTCCGAGACTCTGAAATCATCTTCCAACTAAACTCAAATCTTGTCATAGTATAACTAGATTTAAGTCGATGCTTAAAACTCATCTTATGTCACAATTCTTCAAAGATGATGTATATTTGTAATTGCATTGTAGGTACATGTATCTCAGTACATAATTTTTTTCCCTACGCTATCATTGTATATTGTTTGTATTCATGTTTTTTCTTTGATTCCGCGCCTTGAGCGCCCAGCAGGGTGGATATGTGCGCGCTACAAATCTTTATCATTATCATTATCATTATCATTATCATTATCATTATTATTATTAGAGATCTATGACTCCATGTATAGTCCACATCTTCGTCCCCAGGGCTGTCGATGATCGATCAGCCTCATACCCACCGCTCTCTCGCCCTGGATCTGGAATCTTTCAATATCCAAAAAGCATATCAAATGACAAAGATCTACTTGGATGTTATATAAAACAAATAATGAATGTTTTGCCTTCGTGCAATGGAGATAATATTTTCATAAGTTGAAAGATGGAATGTTCCATTCAACTCAGCTTCACCTCGTTGAATGGAACATTCCATCTTTCAACTCATGAAAATATTCTCACCATTGCATGGGGGCAGGAAGGGTCTCACGTGATCTGAGGCTTGACGCGCATTGTAGGCCATACCATTAATGTGACAGGGCAAAAAAAGCGAAACGGTTTAATATTTAAATGTTCATACCTTTTATCATAATTTAATTAACCATTAATAATCACAATGAAAAACACAACTCTCACATTTTTCAAAATATTTTGTAAAACTGAAAAGTTTAATTATGTAATTGTTTTTCCAGAAACTCATAATGAAATGACACCCCTGAATTGCAACAAAAACAGTGTCAACGAACAGAAGATTCTGTAATATTTTACCGTTGACCCTCTGACTTTTTTCCCTTAATCTGAATAAATAATGTTGATTTACCTTTCAAGAGAGTTTTACGGAAATCTGTCCGTTGACCCTTGCCGATATTTTGATATTTCTAACGTAAATGATTCAGAAAATGTTGTCGCCAAGCCGTTATAATACACGTACGTGCACGTATACGTTTGCAGCGCGCAAGAGAATGTTATTGACGCACATTAGCTGTTTGAACAGTGCATACGTACTTACACACAACTTATAATAATAAATCATACAACACATCCAACAATAAATATTCATATCCACAACCCTATAAATTTTCTTCCTTTCGTGCCGAGTTTGACAAAGTCTGAATCTTTATAATCAGTCGTCACTCTCATTCTACGCACTTCTTGGAATAGTTTTAATCCATTTGTCCACGGTGATAGAATTAACGTTTTTACATATCGTGAGATATGTTTAGGGCTAATGGATTTCTAATGGTCCCTATAAGGGACCATTAGAAATCCGTACGTGCGCGTACGGGATACATATACGTATAATCATGACGTCACGCGGCGCTTCCGTATCTCGAGCGGGATACGTTGCAAATGAGGATTGGATTGTGCACGTTCGTGGTGTGTACGCGCATGCGCCACAGCATGCGAAAGGCCAGTTTCTGCCGTACGCGTTTTATCTGCGACGTTCCGCAAGCGATGCATAAGCTGAATAAAATCAAAACAATTAAACCCGTGGTAAGTCATAATCCTGCATGATCATAAATTCCATGAAGACGTCTGGGGAGGGTAGGCTGTCGAGTTCATGAATATGGAATATACTGGGCCGTTTACTTTTAAATAAAAACTTTCCAAAGGGGCCTTGCGCTACACAATCGCCAAGCTTGGTCCTATGTTTTGGGACTCCAAGTCTAACTACTACTATCATGACTATCCCCCTTGCCTAGTCCCAAAATTTTAGACTAACAGTTAAGTAAGAATTTAAAAAAAAAAACAGAAAACAGCGACCCCAAATAATACCGGGATCACAGGCTATGGGGCAATTATTGTTTTGATTTTCATTTTCTTTCTTCACGAATAGCATGCACCGGGAAATCCTATACATTCGCGATGCTTTCGATTGCCCTGCATGTGTTAAATTGCATTCGGGAAATGTATTAAACTTCTGACTCACCGCTATAAATTCTCTGTTTAGTATTAAACATAAATAACTACACATTTTACTGAAAGTCTTGGGGAAAATACGAGTTATTTTGATAGTTATTTTAGTTGTTATACATCAGAGAAAATCATACGCGAACTCACCATTTTCACGTACGGTGCGGCTACGCGATGCGAGTGCCTGAACGATTGACCGAACAAATTGATGACGTAATCCACATCTTTTGCGAGCTGCATACGTATCCCGTACGCGCATGGATTTCTAATGGTCCCTATTGATGTTGCGGTCAACGCGCATACGGGCAGGAGGCGTCGCGCGCAATTTTTTACCAAGTACGCAACGGTCATCGGTGCATATCATAACGTCAAGTTAAGAAGTAGGCCTACATGTACGTAGGCCCCTAATAATAGGATATTTCCTTTATTGCAGAAGCTCTGTTACTAAACTCTTTTTTTTTTTTTTTTTTTTTTTAACCTCAAACACCTTCACAGTACCGTGAAGTTCGAGCGCCAGGTCACAGACGGCAACGAGTGTTCGAAATGAACAATTTTGGCCCGTCAAAAACATGGCGCATATTACCGTGACAAGTAGTTTTATATTGTCCAACATAACAATGCAGTCACTTTTATTTAAGCTAGGAGGGTAGCCCTCTTCGTTTCAATCTTTGTATACGGTGTTTTGTATAATTATGGTGGTCATATACTAATTATGTGTTTCAGAGGGGGTGAATACCACCCCAGACCTTTTCAAAAATATGATCACGTGATTGAACTGGAAGTTGACCCGAACACCGTATGTTTGTTCATAAGCACTCCTGAAATCTCGCGTTTCATTGTTGAAGTATACATGTTTGTAAAAATTGTATACAATATGCTGATATCGATACACGTACACGTGATGATCCAGCCATATCACAACCGGACCTTAGTTACATTGTGCTTGGTGCATGCCGGTGATCAGTCAGCCGCTTCCCTATTCTATACTATTACTAATACTATTGTACACCCTTCTTCTATAATATTTTCGCTTTACCTTTCTTCAGGCTCCGTTAAATATTTATTGTTGATGGCACCATCATCCTTCCTCCATGATGGCACAAACTAATTCTACCTCCAAGCACAAACCAACAACGACAACTATATAGCCTACGTATATTGGTGATTTTATCAAACGCAACGAAGGTTTTTGAAATATAATGCTTATTGTTTGATTCAGTCTTGCACAAACTGTTGCACTTTTCCTTTCTTCATTCAGTCAGTGTAGAAGTACATGTATATGACGGAAACACCATGAGTGAAAAGAACAGCCTGCCGTATTCCAAGGAGGAGGAGGTGGCGTGCTTGGATATCAAACAGGAAAAGCCCGTTTTGGAAGGAGATGACGGCAGCCACGGTAAGAACGATGTTGAAACGGCATCGTCGATTCCTGAACGTGGCCATTGGACGAATAAGCTGGACTTCATCCTGGCTTGTATTGGGTATGCTGTGGGCCTTGGCAACATCTGGCGTTTCCCTTATCTCTGCTATAAAAATGGTGGTGGTGAGTAGAAACATATATTTTGATAACATCAAAAGGATTAAAAGTTCAGTTTAATTTTGTTAAAATTTTGTTTAAATTTTTTTTAAATTTTTTTTAAACTTTGACTTTGTTGTGTTAAGGCATAGGATTTAATGGATGGCCTCTACACATTCTGGTATTCTGATGGATGTGGACTATTGATTGTTTTTAATACTCAGGAAAAGTGTCCTCAGGAATGAAATTTGGGCCTGAAAGTTGATGATGGAATCAAACATCCCTTGATTTTTTTTGTCAAAGCTGAGGTGGCCCCTGCTATCATTTAAGTAAAAAGAAATTCCAAATGAATTTTTCACAATTTGCAAAGATGAAACTAACTGTTAAGTCTATGTAGGTGGTGAACGAATATGAACAATCTGAATGCATATTTTTCATAATTTTTTAGTTTAACCCTCCTACTTTTGGTACCTTTTTCATACAAGTTGATGCACCATTTGAAACCATTTGCTTTTGTGGTTTTGAATGGTGAAATAACTGTACAGTATTGATTCCCCCAAATGGTTTTGAATGGTAGGTCAGCTAATACAAAACCTTGTTTGGATCTTTCCAAATGGTAGTACAGCTAATACAATACCTTGTTTGGATACTTCTAAGTGGTGAATCAATGGACCCTCTATGCATTTGAATGGATTTGAATGGATTTGAATGGATTTGAATGGTAGTAAAGCTTGCTACCAACACTGTTCAAATGGTATCACCATGTGTGTACAAAACCAATGGGCATTTTGGTAAGTGGAAATTTTGAATGGTTTCAAATGGTCAAACAGTAGGAGGGTTAAAACAAAACAAGATGAAGCTTTATCAGGTTAGTAATACACTGGACAAATACAGTATATAACTAGAGGTATAGAGTTTGTTAAAAACAAACTCAGGGTGTTCGCGCCGTAGCTCGAACACCTAATTATATTTTTATAAAATACATACTATGGATGAATCTTTCAGACATTTTAACATGAATTATACCGTCTTATAAACTACACAACATAATAAGCTGAAACTGTCCCATGTTGTTTATAATAGATTCAAAGAGAATTATGTACAATGTACAAGTTTTTGTAGTGTTAAAGATGTTTTGTCAACTTTCCCCTTTATGTGTAATTGCACAATAAAAGTTGGTTTAAGGCCAATCGTTGATTATTAGTTTCTGGTCAAACCACCTTTGAAAATTTCTCCATTATTCATTATTTTTAATGATTGAAACATCATCCCCCATTCACGATTAAAAACTACTGGAAGCGAAGTATAGACAGGCTTGCTGGAAAATGACTAAAAACAAAAAGAAAATTCTGTTGATCTTTTTGGGCAATTTTTAAAATTGTTTTGTGGGTGTGCTTTGTTGAATATAATGAATACTGAAATTTTCCAAACGGGGCCAAAATTCCATTCGGGCACTGACGAGAAACTAATATTCAACTTTCATTGGCCTGAACCAATTTAAATGATGCTTTATTTAGCTAAAGTACATTTTGCCTTCTTCCATACAATGTAGGCGCCTTTTTAATCCCGTATTTCTTGTGTCTCCTGGTGTCTGGCATTCCATTGTTTCTTCTGGAGGTCACACTGGGTCAGTTCATGGCACGAGGCTGCATAATGAGCTGGCAGATAAGTCCTCTCTTCCAAGGTAAGTCACTTTTTAAAAAACTACCAAAAAATTTATTTTCTCCCTTGAAATCTTTCTGTCCGAGGTTCTAGTAAAATTGGGGACATACATCATGAGGGCAGAGATGGTAGTTGTGTTTGATTTTAAAAGCTTGTTGCGTTACACATTTGGCTGTATGGGCTGCATAGAGATGGTTCTAGGAATGATAATGGCCCAATGACACCTGGGTAATATGTAGATGCACATTATATTCATAATAAATGTATTCAAATTTTAATTTAAAAGTTACTTGGCTGATGATCAATCTTCTTTAGAAACAAATTTTTTCAAAATGTTCAACAATGTAGGGAATGAAATTTTCTGTGTGGCGACTGGCCTTCGGGCTATTGGACTTCGTTTCTGTGTATACAGAGACAGAGTCCATATTTGGGCTTCTGATTGGCTAGATGTGCTTTTCTTTGGAGTCACATCAACTAAACAGGTGTAAACAGATTATCTGTACTGTCTGTTAAATGTTTCTGGCAATTATCCAAATTTGAAATGATAGATGATAAAGAAAACTATTTACCCTAGTATAACTTTAAGGGGAAGGTACAACACTGGTAATTACCAGATTATCATATTAACAAGTTTTTCTGTTTCAGTGATTTTAAATTAATTGTTACTTAAGAAATCTACCCCTGGGTGATCCATCATTTGTTAGTATACATGCAATAGCAAAAGTGCATGTAGAGTGTATGTGTGTGTTTGTTCATGTAGGACACACTGTGAATAGCATTACCTACATTGTACATGCACAGAACCCTGGATACAGAATTGAGCGAATCCGAATATACAGAAGTTAAATGAGGTTTCTTGTGTTTCAGTGATCGATGTATGCATACAATGCATGGATTGAATGGTTTCTGCATAACATTTGTTTGGTTTGTATGCAACAAAAATGTATACTGTAAATATTAAAATTGTGTATTTAATGGTAACAAGTTTGACAATTGGCCTGTACAAGCTGATGAATGTAACCTAATCCTCCCGGCCTACCTCCCTGTTGTCTCCCTCTCTTGTTTCCTTGTAACCTCCCCACGCCCACCCAGACCTCCCCTTCCTCTTTCCTTATGTTTCTTATACCATACCAACCTAACCACAGTGGACTCCGTTCAAATTCTGATTCCCGGATCTTCAAAAAGCCAACTACACATTTAACTGCGGCTAACAAGGGTTTCTATACTGCTGCACCCAGCATTTGGACTTGGAATGAGCTACCATCTGGTATCAGTCATTGCTTCTTTATTGAGTCAATTTAAAACATCTCTCAAGACTCATTTATTTTAGGCACTATTTTTAAATTGTAAAGTGCTGTGATACCGTTTGTGTAAGAGCGCTATATAAATGCCTTCATTGTATTGTATTGTATTGTATTCTTCAGATGTGCATATTTTAATTCATTACCCCCTTATGTACATGTAGGTCAACCACAATTAATTGATAACAAAGATACAAAATACATGGATGTCAATAATTAGTTATCATTTTATCTACAGATGCCAAACATAACATGTATAGTTTATGTGTTTCTTTATTTTCCCATCGGAATCCTGATGGAAATTCTTCATGCAGGAATTTGTGGGTGGTTTATTTTAAATGATGGCCAATCACGGGCCCCTAGCTTTAGTGAACTTGTTTGATCCCACACATGCACACACATGTTGTACATGTACATGGCATCGCAGTGTGCAGTTTCTGGGCCAACCAGTAACCAATGAGAGTGTTTCTTTTGTTTTTAAATTTAGTATTTTTTTTTAGTATAAAGTGTGTTCCTGAGTCATAAAGTCATACATGTAAAAAATTAATGTCAAGCTTGTATAATGATAATTTAGGCTTATATAGCGCACGTATCCACCAAACTGGTGCTCAAGGCACATTACATTATTACCCCTGCTCATCAGGCTCATAAATCATTCCTGAAACCATCTCAGCTCAATTGCTGCCATTTCGGCACACATGGGCTCATCAAACCACAATAATCAACTCCCCCCAGGTAACCATTTACACCTGGGTAGAGAGAAGCAATTATGGCAAACTGTCTTTTTGCAATCGTTATAAAAATTTGTTAAACAGTTGCAGGTAAATGTACTACAAGAATAAATAAGCACAGTAGATACACACAATTAATACATTGTATAATATACAAATGTAACAGTTTTATTCACCAAGACTGTCTGAATAAATAGAGACTGTCTAGTGTTGTCTGGTATTTTGGCTGGCTCAACATTATTTCACGATTACACAGCAAACAAGAGTATTGAATAGGAAATGAATATATTTCCCTATAGGGTGTTCCAAAAATGTACATTTTCAAAAAATATGATTATGACTTTCTATACTCGTACTCGATCTTGTATACCAATAAAAATGTTTAACTTACAATTCCATGCCTTTTTTATGTAGGTATTGGTTATGCAACTACCGTGGTCTGCACACTTTGTAATCAATACTACATTGTAATTCTGGCATGGGCTCTTTACTACTTCTTCAAGTCTTTGACATTGGAGCTACCCTGGGCCAGCTGTGGTAATGAATGGAACACTGAACAGTGTATAGAATCGAAGAAAGAAGTGAGTCCAAAAATCACATCTCCCATCCTCAAATAATCCTAAAGGGAAGGTACAACATTAGTAATCACATGTACCCACCCTTCAATAACTGGTGTGAAGCTGCCCTAACCCCCTTCAATAACTGGCCAGACACCCATCCATCAGTTGTCCGAGTGTGAAGCTGCCCTAACCCCCTTCAATAACTGGCCAGACACCCTGCTCAATGCAACAACATCCATCAGTTGTCCGAGTGTGAAGCTGCCTACCCCCTTCAATAACTGGCCAGATGTTGTTGCTCAATGCAACAACATCCATCAGTTGTCCAAGTGTGAAGCTGCCCTAACCCCCTTCAATAACTGGCCAGACACCCTACTCAATGCAACAACATCCATCAGTTGTCTAAGATCTTTTTTAATTTGTTGCATTATGTTGATTTTAGCATGATTAAAGTTTAAACTGAATATTGAATAGCCTAGTAGATACAAATGCCTTTTTGTTTTGTTAGATGTCCTTTACATGTAGATGCAGTTACAGAAATACTTTTGTTCATATCCCCCTCCCCCCCACCCCTCCTAATTCGGCATGCCAATAACCATCATGAATGATTTTAATATTTTTCTTTATGCACCAGGGATCTCAAAATGAGGCTTGCATCAACTACACTCAAGTAAATGAAAATTACTTCACAAACTACACGTTCACCAATAATATGAATGCTACGGACTCCATTGACACAAGTTTATTGCCCGATTGTGCCAATATGACTGGCCCATACATATCGTCAGTGCAAGAATTCTGGGAGTAAGTCCCTCTAGGGTGAATTCTGTACACTTTTGGTTAACAAATCTTCACATGAATTCATAATCTAATGCAGAATATTTAGAAACCAACCTATGAAAGTAATTTTTTTTTTTAAATGGAGGAAAAATTCATCTATATTTTCTAACCAAAATGTGTGATCATTTCAGTGCAGACCATAAGGCACAGTAATCAAAAACATCCTGACATTTCATTCAAACAAAAAAATTCAAATCTGAAATGGACTACCGGCAGGTGATCTATTTCCACACTGAAATAAACTGCTCAAAATAAAATAGGACTCAAAAGTATTTCTTGGTCTTTGTCCATGTGAGGACACAAAAGCAGTTTTTGGTGGAAGTAAAGTACTAAAGGTTACTCTGCAACATTTTAAACACTTTTCACGTGTTGTGCATGTCTAATGACGGTTTAAACTGGCAGATCATGTGATAAGGCATGAAAATGCAGATAACAGGTTGACGTACTCAATATCAAACTTGGCAAATATGCTTTACATTAAGAACACTTTCGTACAGATTGTCCTCTATTACAGTGTATGTGACAACCCCATAGGAGTGGGGTTTGTAAAGAAAAAGTTAAGCAAGTTAATCACCCTTCAATTCGCACCTTCACCCAAGGTTTGTTTGAAGGCGAATTAGTTTGAATCTCGCTCGTAGCCAACACAGCGTGAGGTCACTGCCTGTAATCCAATGCAATACATTGTGTGTGAGTTGGTTTTGTGTATAAGAGTGTGCAGTGTATATGTAAGGGGTCTAGAGTCATGTGCATGCTCAGATGAAAATCCTATAGGAAAGAAAGAACAGTGAATCCATCCCGGATACTGTTAATATAATCTAATCCTCCTAAATAATAATAAATCAATCCTTGAAAAGAAAACTAACATAATAACATTCATTTTATCATGGAGGAATGTTCTCTTCCTCTGTGATTTTACATAGTGTATATATATTGTTCCAGATAAGTACATGTAGTGTTGTAGCGGGGTAAGCTGCACAGATTTGTTTTGGCCACATTCAAAGGAAAGGGTGAATTTGCGGAAAAGGGGGTTCAGAGAAAAAGAAAGATTCCCTAAAGTTTGAAGACTAAATTAGTTTGAATCTCGCGCGGTAGCCAACACAGCGTGAGGTCACTGCCTGTAATCCAATGGGTGGGTGGGTGGGTGGGTGTGTGTTTGTTTGGGCATTCAATCCGGGGACCTATAACAAAAGGGACAATACGGCCCCGGTTGCTATCACAATGGAGAACAATATGTCCCCGTTTTCCCAGGACAAAGAAATTGGACAAAGGAAGTCCCCGATTGCAGGCAAGTGCGTGCGTGCGTGCGTGCAGGCCTTCGCGGGGTTGTGGGGACTTATAACAAAAGGGTCGGCCATGACACCGTAGTTGTGGGGACATTTTCATGTCCCCATAGCATTTTTGGTAAAAGCGAGTGTATGTCCCCACAATTACGGTAAAAAACATTGTGTGTGTGTGTGTGAGTTGGTTTTTTGTAAGAGTGTGCAGCATATTATGTAAGGGGGGATAGAGTCATGTGCGTGCTCAGATGAAAATCCTGTAGGAAAGAAAACAGTAAATCCATCCTGAATCCTGTTGTACTGTTAATATAATCTAGTACGCATAACTTCTAGTCTGCTTTTGCACTGATCAGTGGCTTTATATCGCTGTAAATGATTGACGACTCCTAAATAATAATAAATCAATTCTTGAAAGGAAAACTATAACATTCATTTTATCATGGAGGAATGTTCTCTTCCTTCCTCCGTGAGTTTACATAGTGTATTGTTCCAGATAAGTAGTGTTGTAGCGGGGTAAGCTGCACAGATTTGTTTTGGCCGCATTCAAAGGAAACGGTGAATTTGCAGAAAAGATTTCCCTTAAGTTTAAAAACTAAAAGTGATTTCAGTTAGTTTGTTTCCTGATATCCTTTTCCTTTTTTATTTTTTTTTATAGAAAGTTAACAGTTGCTTTAGAACCCATCTATCAAATCGCTGGCTCTTATTTGGCTGTGAACACTCATTTTTATGGGGTATACTATAGACGCATATTTTAGAAAGGCAACACATGTACGGGCGTGAAAGGAAAAAGTGCAGATCCTTTCTTGTATTTTAGTCATATGAAACGTATTGAAATAAGTCACAATGAGGGTTGCGCTCAGATGATTTGCAAAAAGCATAGCTAGCTTTCAAACTGCAACTGGACGGATGAATAACTTTGAATATGTCTGGTTTTTAATAGAATATTCAGAGTAGATGGCTTTGAACACTCCTGAAGTAGTTTAATGAACAATCTAGTTTTTCCTGTGGTATTTTTATATAAGAGTTCGAGCATTGGTATAAATTAAGATACCAAGACAAGTGATTGTTTGGGAAGGGCTATCCATCTTTGACCAATTTATATTAAATACTAACCATATAGTAAAACAAGTAATTAAAATGCAATTCACAAGCCTCCCGTGTATTTTCAATTTTGATGAGAAAATCATCCAGGTATAGCAACGGACCCCATTACAACCACGATGTTGCATCATACGAGAGACAGACAGAGTAAATCTATGAAAAATGCATGGCTCACGTTCATCTCCACATGGTAGTTTAGTGCCATTTAAATAAGTCATCGGGATGACAGGGAACATTCCGATAAGCACTTTTGAGATCCACTTTGGGAGTCATAGTTTTGGACTCATACTTTTGTTTATTTTTGTCCATGTCTTCCCAGCGCATTATCTAAATGGGCAGCAAATTGTGGTGCGCTTTCAACTTTTTCAAGTTTCGGATCGAAATTTAAGTCTGAAGCTATATGTACATGTACACGTGATGTATAGCCTACACTGATATTTGGAAAGGCACTAACACAAACAGCCTTGGCCTACCCATTGAAATATTTTGGCGTGAAAGAAAAGTATTTTTAGTCATATGAAACATATTGAAATGAGCTGTTGTGCTCGGATGACTTTCAAAAAGCATACTTAGCTTTCAAACTGCAACTGGAGGGATGATTAACGATGTCTGGGGGTAACTTTGAATATGTCTGGTTTTTAATAGAATATTCCACCAAATGTACACTGGTGTATGACAAGAAACCATATAAATCCTGCTATTTTGAGATATCTGCAAACACATTCTTAATTAATATGGTTTATTTTTAATTAGGAACTATACATCTCAAATGTCATCTCAAATTACATCTAAATATTAAACAAATTCTTTATATTTATGATGTGGAGAAGTACAAAATGTACAAACTCTGCATCTACTGCATGCAAATACTTTTGCCTGGCGGGAAATCTCCTGGGTACTCTAAAGGTCACGCAACGTGTAAACGAATCACATAGTCTAAACAAACACAGAAATAATGGAAGTGAATGTTCAAGTCATGTTTATAACTTCCTTCGCTTAAACTGTCTCATTGGTTATTTTATTTACTACCTAGGCCATGATGTAGTTTGGAGGTAACCACTGCTTCATAATATATACATAATTATGTTGTGTTATCTTAAAGTTCATAAATGTAATTAATTGTTCAATGTAAAATCGGCCATGAATACGAAATTTACGCATTTACCACTGATTCTCATTTTTGTATATTTTTTTGCCCACAACAGAAAACCCTGACTATATTTACCGTATTGACAAATGATACAAGTATGAAGATACGTAAATTAATTATAACTTTGTATTCAGCTATGCAGTATTAAAATCATGTAATATAGAAAAAAAATAATACAGCCAGAAAATTTATGTGGCGAGTTTCGGAGAAGAAACAAATATGTATCACTTTTTGCTGACTATTCTGACAGCCCATAATTCTGACTGCCAACTCCGACAGAATTTATCGGCCTAGGCTTACTAGCCAGTAGTGTAGCTCATGGGGGATGGCAGCCCCCTTGCCCTCTTTTTGATATAAATTATGGAAATAAAGAATTGTTTCGTCTATGGAAAAATACTACTTAAATAGAGCTAATATTCCAACTACCCAATACACGTTTTCCCGAGTTGGACAAAAAAACTGAAAATTTTACAGGACTTTTAGAAATGTTTTCCCCGACAAGAACCGGAAAGCACAAGAATATCCAGAACGGGTAATTAGTCCAATGCCTCATTACATGTCAGGTCATCTGCATGTGTGGTTCGGAATTTACAAACAATAGAATGATTCCGTTTTAGTTAGATAATTCAACCCAACTAATGGTTACATCCAATTAAAAAGCTCCTTATTCAAAAAGTTAGTTTAGTTGCATGATATATTTAATTAAAATGAGAAAATCAAAATTAAAATGTTTTCAAATGCCAATGTTATTCGTTTAGCATAAAAAACACTCCTGAGAATTTTAAAATGAACGTAAATCATAAACAAAAGCATGCCAAAAAATATCATTCTGAACTCCCATCCCTTTATTCAAGACAACTATATCATTCTAAAATAAAGACATTGTGAAATTAATATCATTCTGAACTCGCATCCCCTTTTACAATAACTCCCATCCCTTTATTCAAGACAACTATATCATTCTAAAATAAAGACAATGTGAAATGAATATCATTCTGAACTCGCATCCCCTTTTACAATGACTCCCATCCCTTTATTCAAGACAACTATATCATTCTAAAATAAAGACAATGTGAAATGAATATCATTCTGAACTCGCATCCCCTTTTATTTGCTTCCAATACCCGCGTATATATGTATAAACAAATAAATAAAACAAAAATGGGCATTAATGCACCGATTTTGAAGGCGACCTATGACAAGAAACCGGAGACTTTTTAAAATGTTGTCCTTACCCATGTTTATTATACTGCTTTTTTGTTCAAAGTTTGAGAATAAGAAAGCACACGCATACAAACTTCTCTGGATGATACAATAGACTTATCTTGCCGCTATTAAATTATTTGGCTTTTTAGGGATAAATAGAGAATTAACTGTTGCAAACTGCTTACCAACCTAAAGGACTTAAATGCAAACTCGTAGTTATTCGTTTCGAACCTACAGCAGGTTCTTTCTCAAAGGCAAAATGGGATTGATAAATAATTAGTAGGGTATTTGTGAGGGTGTTATTGAATATAAATTACGGGTAGTTTACTGTCTTAATACATGTACCACGAACAAAATAACGCGTGCATGGATTCACTGTTTTCTTTCCTAAGGTATTCATATGAACATGTGTATGATTCTGTAACCCCTTACACTGCACACTCGTATACAAAGCCCACACACACACTCACTCACGCACATGCATTGTATTACATTGACCTCAAGCTGTGTTGGCTACCGAGCAAGATTCAAACTAATTCACCTTCTGTGGCATAAACAAACCTTGGGTGAAGGTGTTAATTAAAGGGTGATTAACTTGCTTAACTTTTTCTTTACAAACCCCACTCCTATGGGATTGTCACATATACACTGTAATAGATGACAATCTGTACGAAAGTGTGTTCTTAATGTAGTTCTTCATGTGTAACTCACCAATTGACTTCAGTAGGATGTTGCAGCACCCCGGACTCGCACACATTCTGCACAACGCCGCCTCATGGACAGTACGGTGTTCCGGATCACAGCTTGGTCGAGGTTGTTCCACTCATCCTGTAGAGCTGCTGTCAGGTTGGCAACGTTCCTTACACAGGAGGGTTGTGACTTCTGACTCTAACTGAGAATTGCCCAAATGTTCTCAATAGGGTTAAGGTCTGGTCACTCTATACCCAGACCTAATTTATAATCCTATTGATAACATTTGAGGAATTCTCAGTAACATCCTACTGAAGTCAATTGTGGAGTTACACATGAAGGAATAAAGCTGATTAGCCAAGTTTGATATTGAGTACATCAACTTGTTATCTGTATTTTCATGCCTTATCACATGATCTGCCAGTTTAAACCGTCATTAGACATGCACAACACGTGAAAAGTGTTTAAAATGTTGCAGAGTAACCTTTAGTACTTTACTTCCACCAAAAACTGCTTTTGTGTCCTCACATGGACAAAATGGACCAAGAAATACTTTTGAGTCCTATTTTACTTTGAGCAGTGTATTTACAATTTACAAGACACAATGAAATAAGGTGAAACATTTGCTTACATACATACTGTACATGCATCTCTTGGTTGTTGTATTTACAGATATTTTACCAATAGTATGGATAACTTTTTTTTCACTTAATATACAATTATAAAAGACCCTCACAGAAATGTTATCAGTGTGTCTTGTTGGAGTGCTAAATATATGACCTTGTTGTTAAGACACAATTTTGTTGGAGCAAGAACATTTTATCTTCCAAACATTTGTTAGAAGATTCAAAGTTGTTATACTCAAATGTACGCATAGGTGCAGATATAAACCTTTAGGTGCATATTGGTAGACCTCTTGTTGCACTGATGCCACGACTTGTGAATGTTTTGTTTGTAGGAATCAGGCTCTACAGATTTCTGGGGGTTTGGATGAGATCGGGTCAATCGTCTGGCCATTGGCTTTGTGTCTGCTCCTTGCCTGGGTTATGGTTTACTTTATTGTATGGAAAGGGGTGAAGAGTTCTGGCAAGGTATGTATCTAAGTATTTTACCTACCCGGGGGGGATGACAATAATGGCTATGCGCCCCCCCCCCCCAATAATGATCGCACCTAAAAGTTTATCATATGCAGTGATTTCAAGATACTTGTTAAAGTGCAGTTACAAAAATCCCTGCCCAGATTTATTCTGCCGAAGTTCAGCAAAATACAGTACACATATCCTAGCAAATAGGTCAAGTTGTTGAACTTTAGTGCAGACATTGCCGAATCATACCTCCATAAATGAAAAGTCAGCAACTGACATCCATGGCTATGGTACACGCAACAGTATACACCATTCCTCCAAAAACATGTAGTTCTGGAATATTAAAATAAAGTGGGAAAGATCAAGAGAACAGATTATGTCCTGAAATGGGAGGAAAATCAATAGTGAAAATGTATTAAGATTGTTGGTAAACATTCTAGTGTGGACCTAAGGAATGAGGACTCTTTCTGATTGTAATACATGAGAATGACTACATTTATCCTAGGAATCAAGCTCTTTTCACCAAGTAACGTTTTACCTTAAATTCAACCAATATTATTGGATTATATACCACAAATCTTTATTAAATAAATATATAATATTTCTTTTTAAATTGTATATATATTGGCTGGGCAGCCCAGAGCAGGATCAGTAAACCATGATAATGGAACAAATTCCAATCCCACTCTGGCCTGATACCAAAAAACTACTAACGGCTCAAAGAGTTTGTAGTAATAATACATATTTGATATTTTACCTCAACCTCACTGCTTGAATGGTAGATAAGATGCTTAGTATCACATACAGATGAAATGCATTCACACCACTTGGCAATTACACATTGTAGTATTACACATGCTGGCATAGTACCTTTTATCATATAAAACGATTTGAATGATGACTGATCAATCAACAGTAGGATTAAATATGTTATCCAATTCTTAAGTACATAATTGGGAACCAACATTCCACTAATCTTAACAGCACCTCGGGCAAATATTTCAGGGCATATTTGTTACCATCATCGTGTGGAGTGCCATGGTCGAGCGGTTTGGTGCATCGGATTTGTGTTCTGATGGCTGAGTTGTCAGAATGTGGGTTCGAATCCCAACCGCGACCATGGTGCTTGTGTCCTTGAGCAAGACACTTTACCATAATTGCTTCTCTCCACCCAGGGGTAAATGGGTACCTATGAGGGCAGAGTTGGTTGTTGTGTTTGATTAGCCCTATATGCGCTGTAATGGCAGCAATTGAGCTGTATACTCCCCAGGGAGCTGAGATGGTTTCAGGAATGATTTATGAGCCTGATGAGCAGGAGTAATAATATAATGCGCCTTGAACACCAGTTTGGTGGATACGTGCACTACTAGTATATAAGTCCACATTATTATTATTATTATCGTCTTTTACACCATGTAAGTTTTAATTAAAATCTGTGATCATTTATGCGTTTAAGCCTTTAAATAAACTATGAGATTTGTTGTTTCAATTTTTATTTTGTTTACAGGTTGTGTATTTCACGGCTACTTTCCCCTATGTAGTGTTGACCATAATGCTGATTCGTGGTTTGACACTGACAGGAGCTGGTAACGGTCTATTGTTCTATCTTCGCCCAGACATGTCACGTTTGAAAGATGGCCAGGTACCAGAAATTTGTCATTACTTTTTCGTAATTTTGCCTTCAGTTGCTACAAAATATCATGATTCAATGGTGGCCATTGCCTCAGTTACCCTGGTCTTGGGCTTTGGTGCCCCGTAAATAGTTTTCCCATAGACATTCTGATATTCTAATGGCAGTGCTATTTGCTCAGGAAAAGTGTCCTTGTCCCAACAAGAATGAAACTCCAGGCCTGACGTACAACATTGGTAAATACCTGATAATGATGATGATGACGACTTTATTTATTGATGGTAACCATGTCACCTACTAGATGATTTTCAATGGGCCATCATTAAATAAACATACAGATTTAAAATATACAGCAGAAAAACAGTTAAAAATTCATTACTTTTATATAAATAAATAAATAATCAGTATTAAAATTAAATTAAATCGATTATAATGTCCTTTAAAACCCTAACCCCCTAGGCATTTCCACTAGCATGCTACCTCAACCTAACAAACTCCAACACCATGTAGTAACCCCCTAGGCATTTCCACTAGCATGCTACCTCAACCTAACAAACTCCAACACCATGTAGTAACCCCCTAGGCATTTCTACTAGCATGCTACATCAACCTAACAAACTCCAACACCATGTAGTAACCCACCATAGCCTGCAGTACTCAACCCATCAAACACAAACAGTACACTTACAGGAACAGTACTCAACCCATCATACTCCAACAGGCTCTATGCTGTTGGATTTTGATTGAGTGGCTACACATGGCCCAAAGTAAAGTTTGAACATTGGAGTCGCACAGTACTCAACCCATCATAATCCAACTGTTGTTTTCAGGCTAAAAAAACACCCTATGGAATAAATGGTAGGTTCTAGTTGTATGATGTTAGATACAATGCCAAGCCTTTATCAGTTGTTTATTACAGCAGGTTGTCCATAATTAGAGCATAGAGTAATAAAGTGTACCCCACTCAAAAGTCCAACAATGTTGCATGCTAGTAGAACCACCTACCACACTCAATCAGAATCCAACAGCATTACTGTATGCCATTGGTACTCAACCAATCATAGTCCAACAGCTTAGCTAAGTTCACAGTACTCAACCAGTCAAAATCCAACAAAACCTTCTGTTGGAGTTTGATGGGTTTGGGGTGGTTAGGGTTAGGAAAGGAAAACAACTTTAAAATGATACATTTATCAAAATAATTTATGACAGGATTGACAGAATAATTTACGGCATATTAAGTGTGAAGCCATGCTACTTATTTTGTATATGTGACCATCCACCACAAAGGGGCTGTAAAGTCGAAAATTTCACATTTGGAGGTTCATATATTTTTGGAAAGAGTATATCATAAGGTTTAAAATGATACCAAACAAGTCATTCCTACGCGAAGTTATGGTGTATCAAAGTCATTACACTAATTACTTACACTTTCATATAAACTTACATTTTGTAAAGATTTATGAACTCATTGCCCAAAAGAAAACGTGGCTTTTCATGATTTTTGAAATTGAATTTAATTCTGAAATTTTCAGAACTAAAGGAGAATATTTCAAACTTTTCATTTGTAAAAAAATACCAAAATGGCCAACCGACTGATTTTTCATGCATTTCAAGCCGTACTGCTAAATCAACGTGTGCGACTTTACAGCCCGTTCGTGGTGGACGGTCACATATAGGTATTATCCTTTCCTCAAGTAAAATAGCAATGAATGTTCCAATGAAAAAGTTGTTCACTAAAATTGCATAATAACAATAATAATGGATACTTATATTGCGCCGGTATCCGCCAAGTTTGACGCTCATGGCTCATGAACATTATTACCCCTGTCATCGGGCCAGTTATATCATTCCTAGAACCATCTCAACTCCCTGGGTAGTATGCAGCCCATGCTGCCAAATATGTAGCGCAACAAGCTTAATAAAACACAGTTAGCATCTCTACCCTCAAAGGTCCCCATTTATACTCCTGGGTGAAGAGAAGCAATTATAGTCAAGTGCCTTGCTCAGGGACACAAGCACCACGGCATCGCGGCCAGGATTCGAACCCACATTCTGACGACTCAGCCATCAGAACACAGGTCCGATGCACTAAACCGCTCGGCCATGGCACACTTTCATACATATTTAATCTGTTGTTTTATGACCAGTTTCCTTATCCTTGTAGTTTTTTAATGTAATTTGTTTGTTAATTAATTCCAGGTATGGGTGGATGCCGGATCCCAGATATTCTACTCGTTTGCTGTTGGTTTTGGGACGCTGACTGCACTGGGAAGCTATAACAAATTCAATAATAATTGCTACAGGTAACTGAATGGAAGACAATGGAGTGCCATGGTCGAGCGGTTTAGTGCATCGGATTTGTGTTCTGATGGCTGAGTCGTCAGAATGTGGGTTCGAATCCCAACCGCGACCATGGTGCTTGTGTCCTTGAGCAAGACACTTTACCATAATTGCTTCTCTCCACCCAGGGGTAAATGGGTACCTGTGAGGGCAGAGTTGGTTGTTGTGTTTGATTAGCCCTATATGCGCTGTAATGGCAGCAATTGAGCTGTATACTCCCCAGGGAGCTGAGATGGTTTCAGGAATGATTTATGAGCCTGATGAGCAGGGGTAATAATATAATGCGCCTTGAGCACCAGTTTGGTGGATACGTGCACTGTATAAGTCCACATTATTATTATTATTATTAATCTCGCTTATCACAAACATTTTGATGTATTTTGTGGGTCTGCACAGCTGTAAATTTATTTAAAATTGTTCTGGAAATAGCAAAGTGCCGTTGATCACTTCTCCCACAATGCTCTCAAGCAGGATAATCAAACTGTTATTTTGCGCACAAGCAAACTGATCAACTATCTAGTTGCTTTTCATTTGAATTTTGTTTTGCTTGACAGGGATACCCTGATAGTGACTGCAGTTAACTGTGTGACAAGCTTTTATGGTGGCCTGGTCATCTTCTCTGTACTAGGGTTCATGGCATATGAACAAGGCGTACCAGTGGAGAATGTAGCCGACAAAGGTAAGGTACAGCAATAACTGGTTACCACAGGAATGAGTCTTTTCAGCATGAAATCAGTGATTTACACTGTACAATGTCATTCAAATTGAAACAAATATTTATTTCATGTTTAGAGGGAAGGTTCACCAAGTTTTAAGATAATGATATGATAATCTAGTAATTATCAATGTTGTACCTTCCCGTTAAAGTCAGTATATTGTTTCGGTTTGCGGTAACACCATGTGTTTACCTCAACTATCGCGAAGCTGAGGTACAGGTTCTGAAATGAACCTTATCGCACACGTCGTATCTCAACTGTCGCTAAGTGAGAAATATAGTTCAGGGAGAACCATGGGGACTTCACGGGTTACTCTCCAGAAAATTCGTTTCTCAACTATCGCTAAGTGAGAACCATGGGGACCTCACGGGTTACTCTCCGGACAATTCGTTTCTCAACTATCGCTAAGTGAGAACCATGGGGACCTCACGGGTTACTCTCCGGACAATTCGTTTCTCAACTATCGCTAAGTGAGAACCATGGGGACTTCACGGGTTACTCTCTGGACAATTCGTTTCTCAACTATCGCTAAGTGAGAACCATGGGGACCTCACGGGTTACTCTCCGGACAATTCGTTTCTCAACTATCGCTAAGTGAGAACCATGGGGACTTCACGGGTTACTCTCTGGACAATTCGTTTCTCAACTATCGCTAAGTGAGAACCATGGGGACTTCACGGGTTACTCTCCGGACAATTCGTTTCTCAACTATCGCTAAGTGAGAAATATGGTTCAGGGTGAACCATGGGGACTTCACGGGTTATTCTCTATGTTATGATTAGCCTGCTCTAATCTTCGTCAGGAGAATGACATTTTCCCGACAATATTCCACCATGCAGAGCCTCAAATCTTATAAAGTCAGTATACATATTTGTCATTTCTTTGTAGGTCCAGGGTTGGTTTTTATTGCCTATCCTAAGGCAGTGTCCCTGATGCCTGCTGCACCATTCTGGTCCTGCATGTTCTTCTTCATGATAATACTGGTTGGTTTGGACAGCCAGGTAATATATAATTTGGGACTGCCTTTTGTCAAGCTCCCAATGGGTATGTTAAATATCACTATGAAGTGGGTGATTGAATTATAGGCACCACTCTATTGTGGACGTTAGCCTCATTCTGATTCTCATAGACTTGTGAGTAAAAAAAACACAAATGACCGAATTGTAAAACATTTAGTGTAAAGCTCTTGATGGTAACAATTATCCATACAAGTACATGTGATTTTGTCAGTGGTACTGTAATTTGTAATTTAAAGAGAGTAATCACACTAGCCAACATTATCAATGCTTATACCTTGCCCTTGATTCAATTTTGCCCTACACCGACGTGTGCATGGCACTGTATACTCGGTGCTTTCCGAGTGTCTGTGGGAAAAAACTTCACAGGCGACTCGGGTGACATTCGAACCCACGACCTCCTGCTTACTAGTACCTTGCCTTGATCGATAATACATTTTACATAGTTTTTGTCCCATGTTCACCTGAACGATACCAATGTCACAGCAATGCTTTATTGGTAAACAAACCCTTCTGTTAAGTCTAAAAAGAAACAAAAAATGCTAAGCAGACAAGAAACATATCACACACTTTCGAGATGTAAGGTGGAAGCAGACTTACCAGCCCTTTCCCCGTTCACGTAATTCCGAGAATCTGCTTGATTGATTCATGTCAGTAAACCATCTGGCTCCGTTTTAAAAAAGAAAATAAAAGAAAATAAAGCACGGTCAAAATGATAACAAATTGTCAAAAATGTGAGCACCTATTGTTAGTTTTATGATATGTGACCCGCTTTTGCAAAACCAGAAACTTCTCGGCATTTACCACAATGCGTAACAGCCATGAAAAGGTCAAAAACTTACCCCAGGGACCATGTACCAGTTTGGGATTTTCATGTCACCATATAGAGCATTTTCTCTAGATTTTGATGGAAAAAGAAAAATCCTGAAACGTTGTTGGGAACATTGTTAATTTTCACGATAAATTTGGGAGGTCACTCCGAAAAGTTGGGTCCAAGTTTAGGGTTTTTGCCAGAGTAGGTCACATATAGATTGTATAATATCAGTTTGATGTAACACTATGTATGGTTGCTTCATGATATAGATTGTATGAATTGAAAAGTAGAGGGTTGAAATGATGTAGAACAAATAATGCTAAAACACAACCGTCAGTTGGAAACAGTGGTGTAGCCAGGATTTTCAGTGTGGAGGGGGAGGGGAAACATTTTTTGGGGGGTAAATTTACCAACACAAAACTGAAATGAACCGACAAATTATGTCAATCAGAAATATCAACAAGTTTGTGAATTTAGTGACACACACTATTTTGCTGACAAGTGGGGGGGGGGGGGGTGGAGATTAATACCATCAGAAGCTTTACATTAAAATGTGATTATTGTTGCCAATCCTTTTCCTTACCTTTTAATATTCTTTCACTGCAGTTTGTTGCCGTTGAGGGTTTGATCACTGCCCTGGTGGACATTTTTCCACGTCAACTGAGAGGCAAACACCGGCGGGAACTCTTCACACTATTCATATGCATCTCCACATTCTTATGTGGACTCATCTTTGTCACAAACGTAAGTCTTTAAAAGCCAGTATGCACTTTGGATAAAATGTCTGTAAATGCATCCACACTCGAGATACAAACCAACCTGTTAAGTTTCAGCTTATTTTATTGTGTCATTAACCCTACTTCACATGGAGTCCAATATGTTCTTCACCAACCTTTAAAGCGTACAAGCCACTGCTGTCCTTTCCAAGTAATCTTACAAAATCAACCCAGTGCCACCCAAGGCCACTGTAAATAAGACCATCTCCGATTACATACTCAACACACACTGAAGGCCAATACAAACCACAGTCTTTAGTGGTTTTGTATAGGTGTGTTTACAGTCAAAATACATGGTCAGGTTTACAGCTGGTTGTTTGAACATATTAGTATGGCTTGCAATGTATCAATGGAGACCACTTTACCCTGCAATCTCGGTGGTGTGACAGTGCACAGAAGGGTAACCATATGAGGCCACTGGCAACAACTGCCAACAGCTTGGAGTGGCACTGATAGTGAAAATGCATTCTGAATATTCATATTCATTCCAGTGTGGAATTTTTGTCTTTGGAAGACAGAAATATTTCAAGGGATGGTCAATACCGTCATTGACTTTACACCAAGTAAGTTAGATGTAAAACTGTAATCATTTGTTTTTCAAAATTACAAATAGCGGCTTTAATCTAAAAGTAATGCTCGTCACTCTAGGAACATGGATAGCAACTCGAGCCTTGAGGTGGGGTTTGTGGTTGCATTGAAATAAAGCCAGCAGACACCATTTTTGACAAGAAAGTTTGCGCAGGTTTAACTAACACCCCACCCAGTTTGCACAATCATAAAATGATGTTCAACTAATAAATGAACGACCTGTACATCAACATTTTTTTTTTCACCTTCTATGAGAATGTTACAACCAAACTTACCGTTTGATAGTCGCCACCAGTCATCAAGATTCAAATTAGATTTATTATTTACTTTCAGGGTGGAATGTATGTCTTCAAGTTATACGATTACTACTCTGCCAGTTATCCACTGTTCTTTATCGGAGCAATGGAATCTTTTGTAATTGCATGGGTTTATGGTGAGTTTTTCATAAAATCTTTGTTGGACATCTGTTGATGATTCAAGCACATGATGGTTAGGTTCCTATGTACAGGTAGCACACAATTTGGCGTTAAAATGGAACCTAGACAACATGGCTTAAACAATCACTGATAAATAAAAATCACCATCGCCAGTTTTTAAAACTTATTTGTTAGTTTTTGAGACAGCTCCACCATTTTCATGACCAAGATATCCGTTTTGCCAATGAAGGAATTTTGCAAAACAAATGATAATTTTAGCCAATATTACTACCAAGGAAGCCAAATTGGATGGCATTATTCAATTCATTCACATTTATTTCCATTTCACAATTCTCAAGTCACAGTATACAGATCATATTAATAAATCAGTGTACAATAAGGTGAGAAATATTAGATAGATACATGAAAAAAAATTGTGAAATGGAGGATGTACCAACTATTATTGCAGGAGTTATCCAATCACATCTGATGTATGAAAGCTATGAAAATAATTATATTCCGTCTTGGGGAAAGATATCTTGCAAACTATAGTGAAAGCTCTAGATGCAAGTGTGTTGTATCCTATAAAATTAACATGTTGCTTTATTTCAGGTGCTGACAGATTTTACGATGACATGGAACTCATGATCGGCTACCGTCCATTTATTTGGTTCAAAATCTGCTGGAAATACCTCATACCTGCTGTTGCATCTGTAAGTATACAAAGATCTTGATGCTTCTTGAGAACTTTTTTTTTTGGTATCACATTACCTTACTCCAGTGTGACTTATAGAAGTGATTGCCAATGATACCACAAACATTGTATCTGCTAATCAAAGTTAATTATTATATTGATGAAAACATCCTTTATGGAAACGGAACATGTTTTTTACAAATAACTTGATGTCGTAAAAAGTTTGGTAAAATAAACTGTTGAATCATTTCTTTTTTTTGGGGGGGGGGGGGGAATAGATGCACAATGTTTATAACATAACAATTTATGTTTTTACTAATTTCTTTGACCTTCCACAGGGTATCTTAATTTTCGCCTTGGTTACCTACACACCCATTGTATACAACGGTTATTCATACCCACTGTGGGGCGAGCTGATTGGATGGTCGTTGTCGATTATATCAGTAATTCTGATTCCAGTTACTTTCTTCACCTTGCTGTTTCGGGCTAATGGGAGTCTCAAAGAGGTAAGTAGCCACCGAGAACCACAATCATTGAGATAACCCAAATGGTATGAGTGGAAAATGAACCATCAGCAGTATTAAACAGCTCTGTAGAGTTGCTGACTGGACAGCAATGCAATTGTGTCAAAGTCATGGAAGGTATAACATTGGTAAAGATACCAATCATTCTGTACCAGATTGTTTATTTTATGTATATATTAATTCTTGATAATTGATAATTGTTGAAGCAGTTAACATTCATTGTGAATAGATTGCCATGTTAAAAAATATATCACTGACATTTTGTGCTGCTACAGAGATGGCGTACATTAACAGAACCAAGATTGCAACCACACCAGATGAGAACCACTGCAACGAATGACGTTCTCAGCTTGGATTCCTATCACGTATGCCCAAGAGAAGAAGCAGTGACAGAAATATACGGAAGTTGAACAGGAGATGAATATATTGAAAGACTGGATCTAAGGGAAAGTTAAATTACTGATATTTGCTTTACAGAAAGAAGGTACAACATTGGTAAAGGTAGCAAGCATCTTGTCTTAAGTCTCATTTCAAAGATGGTTAAGTATCCATGCAATAGATTGATGAATTTCTTGCATCAGGTGATAAACAATTGATTTTGCCCTTACACTGACATACATGTATGAAGCGCTGTATACTCAGTGCTTCTAGCCAACCCGATGGTCGAGAGGTTAAGACGTCCACACAGAGGGTGAACAGAGGGTCGTGGGTTTGAATCCTGCCCGAGTCTCCTGCGAGTTTTTTTTTTCATGGACACTGAGTATACATTGCTTCATACATTACGTCGGTGTGTGGGCAAAATTTTATCAATTATCCATAAATGGGGGCTCTGAGCAAATATTACAATTCCCCATTTTGCAAGGGTAGGGTAGGTGAAGAGGAATAGGTACAAATACAATAACATTACAATGTTGTCTTCATTTTTCATCCAAACATTTTTTAATCAGTTTACGCATAAAGTACACCTCTACAAGAGTTTCCCCATTTCTTTTTCAGCTGTTGCACCCTGTAACATCAGACCCTTGAGCTGCAACATGTACAAGTATGAGATAGTACCTTCATTTTCACATGGGAGAAATTACCCCTTGGTAAAGGAAAAACATTAAGCAATACATATATACGTGCAAAGATAAACTTTAAATATGATACTGATGATTTTCAACTTTATTTTCATCAAAGGTGCTTTAACTTTCTTCGGTAGTAACATTTTTAAGATTTCCTTTTCAGGTACATTTTTTTTAAAATCATTTATATATCATTAGTGGTTCTTTTAAAGCTTATGATGCACAAACTGTCTATAATCCAACTACAAAACAATTTAAATCCCAAACCAAATATATTCAATACTTCACTTTTATTTTTTCTCGACTAAAAGAGATTATGACAAATTGATTTTTCGTGATCGCATGCACGTATATTGTAATAAAAATTTCAAAGCGAATATTTTTCCCTTGCTTGTTTCAACTTTCTTTTGTTCAATATTGAGTGACTTTTTAGTGCAAAAAAAGTAAAGAAAATCCTGAAAAAGGGGTAGCTGGCCTGGGTCTTCCTTTGGTCTAGAGGACAAAGCCTCCTGAATCTCCTGGATGTTTAATTTTTGATTTACATCCCCACAAACAAGAAACCAGAGATTTAGACACAATACAGGCTACTTCTTTCTTTTTTTGGTAGCTACTTCTCTTTCAAGAACATTTTGAGGCAAAGGGAGATTTTTTTTACAATCTTGAGAAATCACTGGCCTGTACATAGTAGACACAAGCTATATGTTCCCCGTCAAATTACTGCAATGTATTGCTCAGTCCATACCAATCAAAATGACAACAAACTCTATATATCCCATAAGCATTTTCAGTGACTGAGCTTTCCATTCTCAAAATATTCTTTAGTTTATACATTTAGTACTTTCTACTGTTGGTGGTATAAAAAAATGTGTACACAAAGCTGCATGATGTTTTTCAAAAAAATAAACTTTTCTTTTATAACTCAAATAGGACTTGTAAACACAGACACCATTTTGCTCAGTCAGATCTTCCAACAAACAAAAAGGTATCCGTCTGTTATTTTGGAAGTGTACATTCACGGACCTAAAATCTTAGGCAATCATTTCTTTGACTGCATCCTGGATTTGCTTAGCGCTGATGCCAAAATGGTCCATCAGGAAATCTTTACTTCCACTGCGGGGCACCTCGCGTACGGCAAGCTGCCGGAGGGTGATGCCAGCGTTGCCAGCGAGGGCGCCAGCTACAGCCTCTCCGATACCACCTGTATAGGAGATAACAAAATCATTGTATTTACAAGTTAGTTAACAAGAACAGTGAAAATGCATTCTGATTTTGTACTCATTCTAATGTGGAATTAAGGAAAAGAGTACTCTTTCTTGAGTATGCATGATGGCATCTCGCACAAGTTTAATTATAGGGAAGATTGATACCATCAACAACTTGTACATAAAGTACTATTTTATTTTTTTCCAATTGTATACCTTATCTTTAACCCTAACCTTCCCAAATCCTCCAAAATACTCTTTGCTAAAGTGAAGGATTTTGGAGGATTGAAGTTATTAGGCATACTTGCCTTTCCATGGCACATGTACATCCATGTTTGTTGTAGTGATTGCAAGGTCAGTGGACACTGTTTATTGCTCCATGCATGCAGGGAGGGTCCCTAGCCATGTACATGTATCACAGATTAGAAACACGTGTGTGCATACATGTCATGTGCTTGCTTTACTGCTGAAGGATTTTGGAGGATTCAGGTTATGTGTAAGCAAATGGGCCAAGGAAGTTAGGGTTAAGCTAAATATATGTGCTTGGTAAAGCTCAAATCAATATCAATGTAAATTAGGTATATAATAATTGGGGAGGCTAATCATCCTTACTCGCAGCTGAGGAGCTGAATTGCGAAGGACGCGGCTACAAAGTGGTCGAGCCGCTGGCATACAAGGGCGCTCTTAGCAGCCAGCCACATCGACCCATACATGACCACCAAGCACAGCCTGAGATCGAAAGTGTTTGGTTTTTCAGGAGGGAGGAAAACCGGAGGGCCCGGAGAAAAACCCTCGTGGCACAGGAGAGAACCAATGCTCAACTCTACTCACATGTGGCCCTAGCGGGGATTCGAACCAGGGTCACAGTGGCTTAACGCACTACGCCACCCATGCCATATATTGGCTGGCAGAATGTTCACAAAACTATGAATAAACCACAAGTTGTTGTAGTCCATTTTCATGAAGCTTTGAATAAACCACAATATGTGTGGTTCGTTGCATGATGTTTAACTCATGTTTGAGAGATAAACTGTTTCGTAGCATGGTGTTAATTTTCCTGAGGAGTTTTGTCAATGTCCCTTGAAAAAGATATCGAGATTCTCCCATATATACAAACTAATTGAACCAGGACATAGAAGATTAAATAAGTAATCATGTGTATTAATAAATTCACAATGCACTGCTAATCAAAAGTTAAACCTATGGATGCTTCAACAATGCTTTGTGGTAATTTATTTTGTGAAATATGGCACTTAAAACTGATTCACTTCCCTTTTAAAACACAAAATTGCCGGTGAAAAAGCGATCAAAAACTATTTAATCATTTACCTTGTGGGTAGTGATCTTCAACGGTCACAATCTTGCCACCAGTAGCCTTTGCTGCAGCCAGGATGGTCTCCTTGTCCAGAGGCTTGATGGTGAACGGGTCGATGACACGGATATTGATGCCCTCCTTGGCCAAGATGTCGTAAGCTTTCACGGCCTCGTCCATGGTGATTCCGGCACCGATGACGGTAACCTTGTCATCTGCACTTTGGCGCACAACCTTGAAATGATACAAATCAAATAGTTTATTTGTGAAATATTAATGTTGTCTTTGTTTGATCCCATGAAGGGTTAACGGTGAACCCTAAGGGGGCTGAATCGACTCAGTGCAATTGCTCTCCGTAACATTAGATGTAAGATTTTTCACAAGACTGAGCTGAACCTAAAAAGGTTTAATGCATACTGTGCTGTTTATGTGCGGATAGTGTAAACACATTAACATGCTCATTGTGCATGTGTGCATTTTGTGTACTATGCTATGGCAATATCGGGTATGTACCCCTCTATAAGCATCACAATAAATCGCAAATTCGTTTGCATAGTGTGTATGTACTACTGAAGTACTTCACTTTTGTTTCTCATTTCCAGAAGCTGAAAAGACTCCTAATTTTGTTTCCATGGAATTTCTGACTTGACTCACAATGAAATTTTTTTTATTTTTTTTTTAAATCGCGATATATATTTTTTTTTAATAGCGATTCGCCGATATCTTGATAACTTAAAAAGTTTCTCGATATTGTAATCGAATAAAAAGGTATCGCGATATTTGATATTATCGTGTTATCGCCCAAGCTTACCATGGTCTAGGTTACAATAGGTCTGCAAACTTCATTGCAGGTGGCACACTTCCTTTAGGTACACTTCACTTAGTTAAACACTGACCTTGGCTTTCCCAACTTCAAATGGCTCAGTCCCGCTGTACAGCACCGGAGTGGCTGGACGGCTGGTACGGATGAAGCAGATACCCTTGGTATTGGCTGCCAGCTCCACAGCCCTCTCGCAGGACACGGCATCACTGGGGTAGAACACAGTGGAACCTGGGATGGCACGGAATATTGCGATGTCCTCCAGGGCCATCTGGGATGCACCATCCTCACCTGAGAAGAGAATTGGAAATGGATATAAAACCATGAAGATAATGTACTTTTTCCCAAACCGAGTAGGAAATTCTCTGATAAAATAATTGTAGCCATATAAAAATAAGCAATTAAAATAACATGAACTATTTAACATTAAACTATGCATATAGGTGGCGTGTAATATAAATGTTTTACAGGATTAAGTCACAGCAAACACAAATTATTTATTAAGAACGTTTGACAATCAATGCAAAATGTTATCTTATTCAAATGCAACACTCAATTTTGGTTTTAATATCAGTTGGAAAAGCAATATGGCTCTGCATAACATTGATATTCGCAAAAAATGAGCAGTTTAATGTCAAACTTACTTGGTGTAAAGTTGATCTTATCAAACATCCCTTGAAATCTTTCCATCATTTAATAACCTCAAAATTCCACTTCCTAATGAATTTAAAGTCAGTGTTTGCCAAACAACCTTAATGCGTTATCACCATATTTGTGTTAATGATAAGCTGAAACTTTCACAGATTGGCCGTGTATTCTCAATTCAAAGAAAGTAAGTCTACTCGTAAAAATAGTTTGGCCAACATAATCAATGTGGTACCTTCCCGTTAAGAGCATGTTCTATGCCAGTTAGAAAACCCTATTAGTGGAATATCATATCAGATCTACATACACACAAAGCCCATTACTAAATATACTCATTTATTTTAATGTCCGCAATGTCATTATTCAAACTCACCAATGGAGATACCAGCATGAGACCCACAGAAGTTGACGTTGGTCTCGGAGATGGCGCCCATCCTGATCTGATCATAGGCCCGACTCAAGAAGCAAGCAAATGCACTTACGAAAGCTACGTTCCTGTCGCGGGTGGCACAGCCGATGGCAACCCCAACCATGTTCTGCTCAGCAATGAAGCACTCGATGAAACGGTCGTTGAAGGCTTTACGGAAGGTGTCGGCATAGGTGGAGTTCTTGGTATCACCGTCTAGAGCTATGATGTATTTGTTATTCTCACCAATCTTTTTGAGGCCAGTTCCGTAGGCCACACGAGTAGCCACCTACAGGAAAATAAAACATCAAATGTTAAACATTTAGAGGTAAGATATAGGATTGGTAATTCAAAATAACTTTGTGAAACTTACTTAACCCTAGCCCTCCAAAATCCTCTTTGCTAAAGTGAAGGATTTTGAAGGATTGAGGTTACATGCTCTTTGCTAAAGTGAAGGATTTTGGAGGGTTGAGTTTATTAGGCATACTTACTTGCCTTTCCATGGTACATGTACATTCGTTGTTTGTTGTAGTGATTGAAAGGTCAGTGCTTGGGTCAGTGGACACTGTTTAATGCTCCATGCATGCAGGGAGGGTCCCTAGCCATGTACATGTATCACAGATTATAAACATGTGTGCATACATGTCATGTGCTTGCTTTACTACTGAAGGATTTTGGAGGATTCAGGTTATGTGTAAGCAAATGGGCCTAGGGAGTTAGGAAGGATTCAGGTTATGTATAAGCAAATGGGCCTAGGGAGTTAATGTAAAGCTAGGGTTAATGTAAAGCTGGTGATGGTACCAATCTTTCCTAGAAATATTTTTATCTGAAGTGCCGTTATTTTTATGAAAAAATGTATAATTTCCAGTTTAGGAAAGAGTACTCTTTGCTAAATTATGTTAAAAAGAATACACAAAATCTGTTCCACTATTTCCACTATTTTCTAGAGAACAAAGTGTAATAAGCTAAAACTTTATCAGGACTCAAGAGAATAAGAATGTACACTTAGAAGCGATTTTGCCAACATTACCAATGGTGTGCACATGATTTAAAACAACATCCTATCCACAGGTCGAGTGTGTACATCTCAATAAATTTATTTTGAAAGATGCACACAACAAGTTTGCATGTATTTTCAGCTGACAATGTCATACATTGGGTTCTATAAATATTTATGACCCTGCAGTGCATACACAAAAATTAACAAAATATGCACAGTACCTGTGAAATCTAATTGTACCATACATTTGGTGTTATATATGCAAATTGTTTTTATTCTAGTATTAAGTAAATTACATTTCTCAATGCCATTTACATGGGGCATGGATGAAGATTAATTAAGTGAATGAATTCGTTGCAGGTCAAATAACGGCACCTATGGACTAGTCAGCAATGGCTTCAGTCATTTACTATGTAAAATACTTCATCTGAAAGTAAGTTACTTCCCTTTGATAAAGGAAAGTAGAAGTTTAATAAATGTTGCTGGTGAAATGGAAACAGACAGAATACACATGTTCAACCTTGTTACAATGTTTAAGACTGACCTTATCACCAATGGGGTAGTCAGGGTTGGATGACAGCTTGATGTTGGAGATGTCATGGTCAGGTAGAGTTTGAGATGGAGAGGCGGGCTTCAGTGTGTGAGCACCAGTACTCTTGATTCGGGCGGTGATTGCAGCAATGGCTGCCTCCGCTTTGGCTCCAAGGGGTTTCCCATGCCAGTTCAGCTCATCTTCAATGCCTTGGGAATATTTGACAAACAACGATTACATCCAATTCAGAAATGGCACAAAATCTGATTGGAAGAAACGTGATCACATTGGGGGCATATTAATAAGGCAGTGTGCAGTGTCTCATGACCAGCTACAGATCAGTCATCAGCTGACTCGGTCGTACAGATGCAACAGTTGAATCTTTCTGAATGAGTCAGAGACAAATTTGAATGACAACTCCCTCCCTAAAGAGCAAACCACCTATGGGCTAGTAATTTTTAAGTCATGGAGATTACTTTTTTCAGCTGTCGAGTGCACAACGAACCATGACTCCATGTGATCTTAAGGGCTGGTGACATTTAGGCGCATGACTTAACAGTTGCCAAGAGGTATTTGATGTGCATGATCCTTGCAAGCAAGGAGATAAGGATTTAAGCATATGGATTTTTTTTTCCCTTATCTCCTTGCAAGCAAGGAGATAAGGATTTAAGCATATGGATTTTTTTTTGCTCACTCAGGTTGCTCTGGAAATGAGTGGAAGGGAACAATGTTAAACTAAAACAAAAGTGAGCTAAAATGTCTGTAGCTACCTGGAATTCCCTTTCCTTTCAATGTCTTAGCTACGATGGCAGTTGGCTTGTCCTTGACCTGACTGGCCGCATGGAATGCCTTGCAGAGTTCCTCCACACTATGACCATCTTCAAGGACACAGACGTGCCACCTAGATTACAATAAAATACAAATTTATACATGATATCAGTACTCCATTCAGAGTAATGAACGGTTGCTTTAGCCAGCTTCTGGTTTTCCCAGGAGCTCTCATGGGGCTTGTCAAATAGCCAGTATTTAACGTGCATAGTCGGTCACGTCAACAATCACCCACAACAGACAATGCTGTGTATAAAATAAAGGGCATTACATTTCACTGATGTTATTTTATCTCCTTCCCTCATCCGAAAGAAGAGTTTTGTGTTGATTTCCTGCTCCAGGAAATCCTCTGGAGATTCCTTAAAAAGTTCAAAGGCATTTCCTACATAAACACCAGTAAAGGTAAACATATAATAATCCAATAGCAGATAATATTTTAAGCTTTGTGTGTACCGAACATGAACTCTGTTTTGAATGAGTTCAAAAAAAATAATGACTCCCGGATCAATTTGGGCATCTAAAATAGTGCCATCAGGTGTTATTTTTTTTTAAACAAATAGGGACGATGTTTCTATGGTAATCAACCCCTTGACTCTATAAAAATCAGATAAATTTGCCGAGCAAAGAATATTTGTGCTTAGCAAAAATAGCTTACCAGGCAAATTCTGCTTAGCAGATAAATTTGCTAAGCAGCTCTATGAACTTGGCCCCTGGTAATAATAATAATAATAATAGCAGGTTCTTATATAGCGCATTTCAGATCCACTGGATCTCTCAATGCGCTTAACAGTATTATTACCCCTGGTCACTGGGCCAATATCATTCCTATAATCTTTCTCAGCTCCCTGGGGAGTATACAGCAATATTTAATTCTTTCTTATGTAACCTGGGGAGACCTTTCAGTGAAACACTGTTTTTCAAAGGTGCTCAGGAAACAAGGGCGCTTGTTACGTGAACCAGAAACACCGGGGTAAACCCCTACTCTGCCACGATAAGTGTTCTGGGTTCTTTTACATGCATTACCTTAACCCTAACCTTCCCAAATCCTCTTTGCCAAAGTGAAGGATTTTGAAGGATTGAGGTTATGTGGAAATTGCAGTGGTCAAGGATTTTGAAGGATTGAGGGCAGATGTGATTATTTGCTTGGTGGATTATGGAGGATTGAGGTTATCAGGCTATATTTGACACTGGATGAAAATGGAGGATTGAGGTTGCATGGTACATGTTGGTCTGATCAAAAAATTATTTTGGAGGATTGAGGTTATATAGGCATACTTGCCTTCCTTCCTCCATGGTACATGTACAGCCATGTTTGTACATTTTATCAAAGATAAGCAACACATGTGTGTATACATGTTATCTGCATACAATGCTTGCTTTACTGCTGAAGGATTTTGGAGGATTCAGGTTATGTGTACGCAAATGGGCCTTGGGAGTTAGGGTTAATAATCTAGTACACGGGACCTACGGCTTAACGTCCCATCTGAAGGACAAAGTAATTATGGTTAAGTGTCTTGCTTAAGGACACAAGAGTTGCGACTGGCCAGGCCAGGATTCGAACCCACATTCTGACAACATCAGAACTTGAGTCCGATCCACTAGACCGCTCAGCCACGACACTCCACAAGTGCTACTGACTGCTTGAAGAGCCTCACAGCTCATGGGTTAGCATCAAAGTAACACTTACCCGAAGCCGTCCAATCGACGCCTGTAGATGTCCATCTCATGCTGCAGTGGAGCCGCTTGGCTCTGGCCGAGACGATTCACATCAAAGATGGCCACCAGGTTGTCTAGCTTGTAATAGCTTGCAAAGGCGCATGCTTCCCAGACGCTACCCTCTGAACTCTCACCATCGCCGATCAGGCAGTAGGTACGGTAGCTTCAGGTATAATAAAAACAATATCACAAAGATTATTCATTTGCTTTTTGATAACTGGTAATTACCTACATGTACAGTACTTAAGCCATAAATTGAAATTAGTATGTTGGAAGTGTTTGAGAAAAAAGGAAAAAACAATAATTCAACATTAACTTATGAAGATAATGGAGAAAACTGCGATGGTGCCGTTTGAAATGTTCCCATTTGAAAATGTTCCCATACAAAATTTCTAATGGAACTGCCCTTTTCCAAAGTCAATTTCCTACAAGAACGAAAAGCATTGAGCTTCATAACAATACAAATTCTACATGCACACTAAGCAACTGAGAAAAAAAAATTAGCTTTGTGAAACACAGCCAAGGCCTTCAGTAAATTAGTCTTTGTTCACTCTATCCCATAAGATCAAACTAAACAGTGTTCTCCTGTGCAGTGAAACATCTCACTTGTATCACATAAATGCTTAACAAAATTGTAAATGCTTTACAAAATTCTAAATTTGCTGATCAAATTTCAAGACTTGTTTTTGAATACACATAAAACGATTTCTGCCTAAATAAAAATTTGCTATGCCAAATTTTTGAAGGAAATATTCTCTGTTGTGGTAGTGCTCATGAGGGCTATAACTTAACGTGGGCAGTGCTACTGGACTCATTGGATTGAATCTAAGCATCACAATGATGCATTCTAACATTGAACATTACTCACTCTGCCTTCTCAAAGTACTTCGCATTGTATGCCATGCCACAGGAAATGCTAAGCCCTTGACCCAGGGAGCCAGTACCCACATCAACGAAATTCAGTCTCTGATAACAAAGTTAACAAAAAACACAAATAAGCAAGTTAAATGTAAATTCACATAAGACTGACTGAGACTCATCTATAGCAGGTTGGAATTAACGTCACACACTTTATAGACCTTGCACAGTTAAAGATGGTTTTAAATTTAAAAAAAAAATAATAATAATAATAATAATATTTAAAAAAAAAAAAAAATGTGATCACACCATGTGCGATCGTGTGGTGATGACCAGAGTTGGACTGGCATGTTAGCCTGCATGCAACAAGTGACGCCTACATGTTTCTTTTGTACCTAGCTGAATCACATGCTTAGTTGGATTTTTGTGCCACATTGACTAACGTTGTCGTTTAATAACCAAATACAAAAATTTAAAAAAAAAAGCTATTTCAACTAAAATAACTCAATCATTTAATTTTGAATTGAATGCGACAACCTAATGTGGGAATCTATTAATGAGAATAAAAGTTTGCACTTTTTGGAACTAATGGCAAAGTTTTTGATCTTTATGTTGCAACCTAACAATATACAGTCAAGTAATGTGCTTTTCTTACGAGGAGTTGATGTTGCAAGCATGCTGGTGATCTGTCTATAGGCAACGAGGTCTTTAGGCAACAACTGTGCATATATTTAAATGTACAATTATAACTATGTGGTGTTCAATTGATTTAATTTTGCCCTACACCGACGTGTGTATAGCACTGCATACTCAGTGCTTTCCGAGTGTCTGTGAAAAAACTACACAGGCGACTCGGGTGGGATTCGAACCCATGACCTCCTGCTTACTAGTGCAGACGTCTTAACCTCTCGACCACCGAGCTTACCAGATGACAATTGGCCGGCTAGAATCCCATATAGCAGCAGGTTCTGCTATATATATATATATATATATATATATATATATATATATATATATATATATATATATATAGAAACTAAAAGAAACTTACCACCTTTAAACCTTCCAAATACTCCAAAATCCTCTTTGCTAAAGTGAAGGATTTTGATGGATTGAGGTTACATGCTACATGCTCTTTGCTGAAGTGCAGGATTTTGGAGGATTGAGGTTATTAGGCCTTTCCATGGTACATGTACATACAAGTACATCCATGTTTGTTGTAGTGATTGCAAGGCCAGTGCTTGGGGTCAGTGGACACTGTTTATTGCTCCATGCATGCAGGTCCCTGGCCATGTGCATGTACATGTATCACAGATTAGAAACTCATGTGTGCATACATGTCATGACAGATTTTGGAGGATTCAGGTTATGTGTAAACAAATGGGCCTAGGGAGTTACGGTTATACTGAAAGAGGATTTCTAGCCTTTTTCACAAAATTCTTTCAATGAAGTCAAACAGATTTCTTAAGGTAACATATTACAAATACTTACTGGTGTGGGGTGGCCCTCCAAGATGGAAGTATTCTTGCGAAGAGTCAGTAGATCCTCGACCGGGAAGAGACCGGCTTCTGCCCAGGCAGCATAAAGAATAGGTGCAGCATGGCCCTAAAACAATCGAAAACATCAAAGCAAAAATTGCAATGCTTGAACAAAACAGGACACAAAGTAGATGTGATTTGGCTGCAGCAGAGAATCACACTTTAAATGCACTTTATCAACACGTTTATGATTTAAATGCAACAAGTCTCCTAAGATGCACTGCTTCTTTTCGAGACCACACGTGTCAGTCTGTGGAATACAACATCCTGAATTTACCAAATCCATTGTTCTTGGCGTACTGTGCCTTGGAATAGGTCCACAACTGGCACACTGTAAATGTAAATGTAATAGATGTCTGGTTTTCCAAATTTTTTTTTTTTTTTAAATATTGATAAAAAAGTGCATGATGAAATTGCACTTTTTGGTACATGATTTGCACATTTTGTTATGTATATGTATACAAACTATGTAAATGTAAAAGATTTTTGGTTTAATAAAAAAAAAACTGGAACAAATATTAATAAAATGCTTATGATGACATTGCACTTTTTACATGATTTGCACATTTCTGCCTGACCTGATATTCAAAGAACTTCCTGACACAGACACCCCTGGACATGTTGAGATTGTTGTTCACTGTACAGGTATTGACCTTGAAGCAACTTCCTATCGATTTCATTTTGACATTAGTGTTGAAGGGAAGGTACAACATTGGTTTGAAACGCTTGTTCAATCATTTTAACCCACTAGTTTTCAAGCAATTATCATATAACTAACCTGTTAACATTTTACTTAATAAAAAACGACAAAAATACTTCAGAAGGAAGGGACGATTGATACTTGTACCAGCTTAACCCTCCTACTACAAGGGTCAAAATCAGTCAAAATGCTGATGTACTTGCCAAGGTATATCTAGTGCACTTAAAAGTCGAACACTGTCAAACCTTGCATGTAGTAAGTACATTTACAGGTCAAAATGAGTCAGCAGTTTTTGACTGGTAAAAGCATGGTCTTGTATTGTTCAGGGTGGTCAAAATGACAGTAAAAACCAGTCAAAAATAGCCCCTGTGTGCACATTTGGGTCAACAGTCAAAACAGGCAGTTGATTGATTTTGACCTCCATAGCAACTTCCGACTAAAGTGCAGCTAGAGTACGAGGGTAAATCAAGTAAGTTTTCAGATAATTTATTTAGCCGACAATCTGGTTATAACCAATGTAAACTACATGTATCAAAGCATATTGGGGGCCCTGGCTACAAGTAGTTGTTCCAAGATTTTCAAGGCTGGATTTGTAAAACCTTTTGTACCAACAGTTTGTGGACTGGTACAAACTGTTTCTGGCATAATAAAGAAATTTGACAAAGGATTGTTTGAAGGTAATCATTTGACATTTACTTCCTCTCTGCTCTTAAAAGGACAGTATCATCACGATCAGTGCAGAATTTTAACAGGGCATGAAAACGGTGTGGTAGTTTAAGATTATCATTGGACTGAAAATTACTGGCTCATTTATGCAGCAGCAACGGTAATAATGACCTTATCCCTAACCTTCCCAAATCCTCCAAAATCCTATTTGCTTAAAGTGAAGGATTTTGAAGGATTGAGGTTACATGCTACATGCTCTTTGCTAAAGTCAATGGTTTTGGTTGATTGAGGTTATTAGGCATACTTGTCTTTCCATGGTACATGTACATCCATGTTTGTTGTAGTGACTGCAAGGTCAGTGCTTGGGTCAGTGGACCCTCCATGCATGTAGGAAGGGTCCCTGGCCATGTACATGTTAGAAACATGTGGGCATACATGTCATGTGCTTGCTTTACTACTGAAGGATTTTGGAGTCTTCAGGTTATGTGTAAGCAAATGGGCCTTGGGAGTTAGGGAAGATTCAGTTATGTGTAAGCAAATGGGCATAGGGAGTTAGGAAGGATTCAGGTTATGTGTAAGCAAATGGGCCTTGGGAGTTAGGGTTATGTGGGATATTATTTTCAGTCCCCAAGTTACATGTAATCTAAAAAGTAGCACTCCGATTGCATGCCCTGTTGATCATGATATTGTTACTTTAACAGAATAAATTACTAACAAACAGGTCACAGCACAAAACATGTAATGGCTCGCTGCCCTGGTACAGTAAACATGTACAAGGATAAAGTGCAGCAAAAAAAAGCTAAGTCATGCCAGTCCTTTTGTATTCCACAGTACCTGGATACTGTACTACATGTACGTATGGCATATACAGTCCAGTGTACGTCCACTGAATTATTTTGCAGGAAGTGTTCAAAAATGCCCACAGGTGAAAAGTGGGATGGGCAGATGGATAGTCAGAATGTTCAAACATTCTTACTGTCACACTCTGCGTTCACGGTACAACATTGGTACTCTTCAAATACCTAAATGATCACAGTTTTACAATTACTTAGTGTAAAGATGCTACGAGCATCAATCATCTTGGGAAATTATTTGTAATTGTCAAAAAAAAGTCTGCCAACTTTTACACAAGTATTACTTTTTTGAGGTGCTATCATTTCAGTAAAATTAGCACAACTTAATATACATGAACGTCTTGCTTGACAAAATTCAATGTTAGAATGAATATGAAGTTAGTGTTTATCAGTCAAAAAAAAGTGCTTGCACATGTATGCGTTTGAACAATTTCCTTGTGAGCAACACTTATACATTATGTGCATACACTGTATTACATGTAAGCTGAAACTTCCACAGGCTAATTGAATAAATGTCTTGATTCAAAGAATGTATTAAGCTTACATGTACTTTAGTTTTGTCAACATTACCCATGTTGTCCCCTTCAATGTGTGTCTGTTTTCGTTATTCCACTGTACAAAATGTAAGTGCCAGCAATAGTGCATTATACAATAATAAATCAGTGTTAAAATGTACATGTACTTGTACTGGTATGATATTAAAAAATACAAATTTAAACAATTCTTGTTGGACAAAATCTGCAAATTGCAAAAGGTTTACAAGGTGATTACACTACACTGTTGTACATAAGATGCATTAACTAAAAGGAATACTGTCACCTCATATACATTGTGTGTATACATTAAACCCTCCTACAATGAGTGCAATTTTTGAAACAACCCATTCAGGCCACTCCAAGCCATTAGCTGTTGCCAGTGGCCTCCTATGGTTACCCTTCTGTGCACTGTCACACCACTGAGATTACAGGGTAAAGTGGTCTCCCATTGATACTTGCAGGCCATACTAATATGTTCAAACATTTACAATGGCCATGGGTGGCACACAGTTGATTTTGTAAGCTTATTTGGAAAGGACAGCAGGCTTGTATGTACTAAAGGTTGGTGAAGAACATATTGAAAATTTAGTGGATCGGAGTGGCCTCCATGTGTAGTATAGTTAATCAACTATGCTCACATTTGATGTTTACACATGTGAGATGCAATCTACATTCAAATGTTGGAGTTGATAAAGATGTCTAGAATGGGAGTCCAAGGTTTGGTTGACATAATGCTACATGTATGTGAACACAGGACTACATATATACTGATGCACAATTTGCAGGCTAGTTCCGAGTGAGGAAAAAACATTTGTATTCAATTAAATAATTTTCACTTTTGTGGCCAGGTAATACTAGTGTGGAGTAATTTATAATTTTATATAGTAATCTAATGGAGAGTCAAATCAGCCTTCGATGCTCTGTTTAAAAACTATACCTTGGACATAATGAAACGATCGGCAGCCGGGTCCTTTGGTTTGTCTATTCTGTACTTCATGACACTGAAGAACAACACCGACATTATCTCCGCAGCACTGCAGCATGATGTCGGATGTCTGGAATTAAACAAAAAACATAAGAAAATAAACTTATTTTGTCAAATATAAATTTGTAGGACACAACTCTTCACATTTCAATAAAAATAAAAATTGAATTTTGAATTGATCTATGATCACTGTGTGTGTGTGTGTTTTGTTTTGAACAACTGGACGTTTGTTCTGCTGTTTATGAAAATGGTTGCTACAATAATCCAAAATGCAAACTTGTACACAATAATCTGAATGACAAGGAATTCAAGGATATTGGCCTGGAAAAAATCTCCCATTGAATAGAAACCTTGTGAAAGAATCGGTTTGGTCACTAGTGCACTTCACTGGATAATGTATGTCCTCTGAGAGTTTCAGTAGTTTAACAAATGCAGCACAGTAAATGCAATGCATAGTCATACAGTGTACATGTACAGTACAAGTAGTTTAAAGACCTTTGAAAACACTATGTAAATAACATACACAGATACTGGTTTCACACTGGATGCAAGAATTGATGCGTCTCTATTAAGTTTGTTTTCAAGTGCTTTTCTACAGTATTATGCAAAAAGGTACAGGAAAGTCTGTATGTTTATAATGTACATGATGCACAATATTTGTTTGTTTAAAAAGTATGCATTCTCTTTTTATATGAATCCTTATTTTTCAATCATGTTTGGTTTACATCTGTACTCTGCATCTTCACTATTTTCTCATTTGCAATTTGAAAGTTTCACAGGTGAGAGCAAGCAGTTTTGTCAGTGGATGTACCCTTTAACCAGTTCACTTCGGATGCCATGTATACACGTAATTTTTTTTTGTACAGTGGATCGGAGAGCGTCTAAACACATTCCGATTTTTATGTGTATCACCGGGAGACTTGTCAACACGCCACACGTGGTGTTCCGTCGTGGCACCTGACGTGTATACACGCAATCGTTTCTCGGAGTCCATGGGGTCACGGTTCGGTGGCCCCGGACAAAATGCACTGCAAATACTGAACGAGTTCACTCTTTTTGTTGATTTTTGCCTAATCCCTTTATCCAAGACCTGTTCCTTTGACGTACCAGCCAAGAATTTGTAAAGACGGATTTATATCCATTGTTTACGAGGCATTCGATCTCTCCAGGTATGCCGTCTTTTCGACCGGGCACTGGTCGCTAATAGGCCGTTGCATCGGAGCTTGCCAACGGTCTAATTGTGCTGAACAAACAACCGTAATTAAAAAACTAGCCATTTAATTCTCGAAATGTCAATGAGTAAAGGTGTTTATTTGGTTGTCCGAACTTACTTTCATTGACAAAAAAAAATTATTAATGGCTAGAATTTTTTTTAGATTTTTCATTGAAAATAAACCCGCACGGGGGACCGGAAAAAAATATATATATTCCCGACGTCAACTGGTTAGCAATGCTTTTGTAAATTATTGTGTGGATCTAATAAAACATGCAGTGAAACACACATCTTTAGATGCAATGTGTATTACAACTGGTGAACTGTATAAATTCACCATCTAGGACGAATCTTAAGTTAGAAATTTACATAAATGTTAAGTGTGGAACTACTGTATGCATACAAGTGTTAAATTACATGTGTAGAGGCCTTTTCACACGAGGGAAATAAGCAGGGGGTCCATGGTCCTAAGAACACAACGTTGTCAAATACACTTCGTGTGAAATGTACCTCTGCTCTGCACAAACACAGGTCCGTAGTCTTTTCCTGACCACGGTTGAGACCAGCAACAAAAAAACACACCGTTGTGAAAGTTCACCACGATAGGCCGTGTGAATGAACAAACCGCACAGAGACCAAGGACCATTGCTTCGCGAGAGCTACCACGCATGCGCGCAAGAAGAAAATTTCCCAGGATGACGAGACCATCCAGCTTTTTTTGGACTTCAGTGGAGCCTACCACCGTAATCAGCTGGATGGTCTCGTCGTACATCCATGTGCTCCGCTTTTGGTTTTTTTTCTTCGATGAAGTTTTGGACATTTGCTCAATTCTATATCGTTTTTCGCCATGTTTTGCACTGAGCTGTGAGAGTGGTAGAGAGAGAGGACGGACGCTAACAATAAACATACAATACAATAGCGCGGGAAAATGAATGGTAATCAATACATGCAATAGCGATTCCACGCTAGTTGTGCGGATACCACTTAACTGCACTATAAACAATGTTGACCTTTGACACCCCAAAAGACGAAGGCTATGTGACACAGGACGTTGGTTTCTTCGCTGTGTGAAAGGTCGTATCCAAGTTTGACCAACGTCCGTGGTCAATACAACTGGCGCCCGAGACCAAGGACCCCAGTTTGCGTTTGTCGTGTGAAAAGGGCTTAGTTCTTTCTTTGTTTTTACCAATGTCAATATTAATTGTTACATACACCTGTATGTTTTTGTAGCTTTATGCACACTTTATACATACGATGTACAAGTCACATATTTATCAGATCGTAAACTGGAAATTTGTACATGTAAGAAAGTAATTATTTGATGAACAGGACCAAGGTGATAGATCTCTACAGAATTATATACATTGTAGTATTAAACCTACACGTACCAACTTTCATTTCCTGCTTCCTGGTAAGATTTCCTGGTAAGGATTCCAAATGTGCATACTGCAGTATAACATACACAAATTGTACAAGTACCTTGTAATTTGCATGTTCATTGTACCTTACTTAACCCTAACTCCCTAGGCCCATTTGCTTACACAACCTGAATCCTCCAAAATCCTTCAGTAGTAAAGCAAGCAAATGACCTATTTTCACACATTTAATTGGAAATGATTCGAGCACAAAGCTAGGTCAAATTAAGGTCAGATGATTTACATATTGGATATATCCCAGAGTGCAATGGGAGCGGCTGTAATACGGGTTTTGGCCATAAAACACTGAAAAAGGGATGATACAGTAATTCACCATGGAATTTACACACTTTTCGCCGTAAAATTACGATATTTTTTTTAATTAAAGTGTACAATGCCCTGCCTCTTCGGAAATTAAAACACCATTTTCAGAACTAATTACTACTCAATTGAGATTCCACATGGTGTCACCGCAATTAGTCTTACTTACCATTGGATTTTGACGTCGGCACAACGTATGATGTGCTATAGTTAGGTTGTAGACATTTTAACTACGTTGTAACGTTGAAAATTGACCTGTTATTCTGTACAACATTTGCCGACGTTGACAAAACCTTAAAACACCGACGTTACATTGCCCACTCTATACTTACGTTGTGCCAACGTTGAAAATCGACCTTGTATACTGCACAACATTTCCGGACGTTGTCACAACCTTAGGACGTGCACGTTACATTGCCCGTATTATAACTACGTTGTGCCAACATTGAAAATCGACCTGTTATACTGCACAACATTTCCCAACGTTGGCACAACCTTAGTATGCTGACGTTACGTTGTGCCAACGTTGAAAATCGACCTGCTGTACTTCATACTGTTTGCCAAAGTCCGTACAACGTTTAGAAATTGACTCCGACCTTCCCGACGTCCGTACGTCCGTTTTTTGACGCTGACTTATCCGACGTTCACCGACGTCAGCCCAACGTATGCATGTTAGCTGGGGGTTAAGTCACATTGATCTTCCCAGTTTACAGAATGGCAAAACATTAACCAGATTTATGTATGCTCATACAATTTTAAACATTTAAAGATTTACATGTTCATGTAATTTGAGATGAAAGCTTGTATGGGTGACACAACTTTTAGCACATGGTTTTGTACGGAAACTTAAAAGTTTAATTTTTCACAACTGAAGTCCCTGTAGCCAGTTACATGTACATATACATGTAAGTAACTTAGTGACAACAGTTTACTGTATAAAATGTGCTTTTGGTAAAAAGGGACAATATTGTCATGATCAATAGGGCATGGAATTGGAGTGCTAGTTTTAGATTAACCCTAACTAACCAAACCTATAAAACTCCAACAGCTGGTTTTGTTGGGTTTTATTACCATTGCTTCTGCATAAGTGAAGCAGTAATTTTCAGTCACCATGTTAACCTTAAACCAGGACACCGATTCCATGCCCTGTTGACTGTCAGCTCTGATTGTGATGATACTGTCCCTTTAACATAGAATCTCATGAAGACAACAATTTTTTTGAAATTATGTCTCTGAAAAATAATAAATCATTTGAAATATATATTTTACGAATTGCACTAATATGAAAGCACCTCAGACGGAAATATTTCAAGAAATGTTCGACACCATCTTCAACTTTTCACCAAGTTAAATACTTGCATGTTAAATGTCTAAGCCAGTATTTGGAAATGGGGTGTCCAAATTTGTCCTTTGAAATATCATGATTGATGTCTAAATGTTTAACTATGGAGGCAGTTACAGTTTCATTGAAAGTACATTTACAAAAAGTATTACCCAGAAATGTGTCTGGGTGAATTCCCACTGTCTTGCTAAATGAACTCCATGTTTTATTTAACATACAAATTAGACACCCATTTCTCAATGTATAAAGACAAATCCTAGGTCAAACAATGGTTTCACTGATTGTTAAATACATTGTAATCTCACCCTGATCCGCTAGCATTAGTTGCATTGATGCTATCAATCCTCAACTTATTTGCAATATCACTCAACTCCTGCATCTTATCAACGGTGGCCATGTTCACCAGAGATCAAATCTTCCCAACTTGGACACGCCTACCCTCACATTCACAAGGTGATTGATAACTAAAAAGTGGTACCACACTGACTGAAGCTCTCACACAGAATGAAGTGTTTGTGTGCACATGGCCACAGGCTCAGTGCAGGCAATTTCCTGGCCGAGTATTTGAAACCACCCATGCATAACAAAGCTGTGCATATCAATAAAAGGTGGCTGTTTGATTGCATGGAACCATGCACGCTTGATGCCCATGGGTTGAAATTTGAAAATTTATTCATGTATGCATAACTAAAGAAGGCAGCAATCACATTTGAATCTATTACACTCTCAGTTTCATCATGTACACGTGTATGTTTAATATTTTAATAGGGTACAGGAGGAAAATTAGGATTTCTATGTTTTGACACATCCATTCTAGAGAGCACCACAGGCATAACAAGATGGGTCACAAACTAGCACATTTGTTGACATGCTGTGTTTAAGATCACTTTGCTATGAAAAGCATAGAACAATGCACACACAAATTTAATAGGGGCGATGCATAACCCTACAGTATTAGTACAGCGGAAAACATAAATTTGGGGTTCCAGGCATGTGTATTTGGCACTGGGCCCAACCGTTAATCATACACAGTTAAAATGGCATCCTGAAATACATGTCTGCCCCAATGGTACTCAGCCTTGCCTCAAAAGGGGGCTGTTCAAAACAAATGGCACCATCCAGTCTAGATATAACGTCTGTGGATATATCACTTGTTTAAAAAATTTATGGTGAAACTGCGGCAGGCAAAAAGCCTTACATGCGTAGGCCTCATAAAATCTTCCATATGGATGAGATGTCTGCAAAAATGTCTTAAGATTTATAATGTGCTGATAACTATTAACCTACACGTGTACATCATGATTGTGTAATCAGTGCAGTTACTGATAATTACACACTGAAAAAAACAAGAATATCAATAGAGGGCGCACTTTATTATTAATTCAATGCACATTATGTTGCACTGAATTTCCAATGGGATAATGGAATGAAGATACATGTACAACCTACATGACGGGTGTTTAAGGGAAGGTACAACATTGGCATTTGATATCGTTCATTTCAACCTTCTAGTTTTCTAGAAAAATATAAAAAACTGACCTTTGAACATTTCATCACAATAACGTGCTCTCATTTTTGAGCAAGCAACGAAAACTGTTAATAAGTTTTTCTACTTTTATGTTTTACATTTAAGGTCCCAACAATTTTGTTTTCTCTGAAATGAAAATTCTAAGGATGATTGATAAGTGTAACATTTTTACACCACCTAAAGTTTTTAGATATGTTAAAGGGGCAATATTGTTACAAACAACAGGGCATGGAATCGGAGTGCTAGTTTTAGATTTGAAATTCAGTGACAGAAAATATTACCCACATGATAAGGTCATATTACTGTTCCTGCTGCACAAATACATGTAGTACAACTAGTAGTAGTTTTCAGTCACTGTTTTCATCTTAAACTAGGACACCGATTCCATGCCCCGTTGAAAGTCTACTCTGATCATAACGATATTGTCCCTGGTAATTTATAACCAAACTTTCAATTCCCTTTAAAAAGAGGCCAGAAATCTTGACTACATGTAGCAACCCCTCCAATCCATCCCCCCTCCAATCCATCCCCCCTCCATCCAATCAATCCCCCTTCCCTCCCAGTGTTTTCGTTTCCACAGTGACAGACAGTACACACCATAGAATCAGGAAACAACTTAGTTAAAAATATATTGTAAATGTAATGTCTATCCCTGAATATTTGTACATGTACATCTGTAGTATCTCAGTTTCTATTGTTGTTACTGTAGTAATAACTGGTTCTACTTTGAACACGTTCGCTGACGGGCACTAACGAGTAACGTTAATTTAAAACAGTTAGCACATTCCAAAAAAGTACCTGATAGTAATGGCCGATAACTGAAGATGATTTGTATGTAAAGTTGAAAGCGGAGGGATTTTCTGGAAGGCAGAAATCATAGATTTGCGAGAATTTGCTCAACATGTTATTTAGCGTGCGGGGTAGGAGCCATGCTGATGATGCTCACGTTCACAGCGACAAATTACATAATTATTCTAAAAATAGGAGACTGTGAATGGAAGAGGCATTCAGTCTACATAGTCATACTCGGTCACAGACAAATGTATGTATTGTTATGCCGCTGAAGCTACATGTAGTGCACTACTACTCAGTATTGTGGACTGCATGGAGTGTCTACTACTAGTACTACCAGCATCAACATTATGTACATGCATTCATGTTCAGTTCCCGGCCGCGCTCTCTGGTCATGTGAAATCAAATTATCAGTTCATTGTATTAACCACCGCGTGCAACAACTGCACACTCACCCAGAATTCGCCGAGCTGGTTGACTGAATACTGTGAATACGAAGCTTGTTGGCAATGTCAGACAATTCCTGCACCATCTTACAGTCCGGCCGGTGGTACCCTTCTCCCATTCCGTCCATTCTTGTCCTATTATTTCGATTTCTTTATAGGAACAATTCGAGTGTCTAGTATGAGTATGATCCCTGCATAACGCGCGCAAAAGCTAAAGGTCATTAGAGCTAGGTCGAAAGCATGGTTGTGTTCAAACCTTGTTCCCAGGGCCTGTAATGCACACCCTCATGGACTGTATGTGTGCCGACCGCGACTTCGCGCTCTCGTGAAGACAATGGGAACGAGCGAATGTACCGACCAACATGAACGCCACTATTGGGCAGGTACTGCCCACGAAAGTGGGGAGCTTAAAATAAAAATGTTGCGGGTTAATAAATTTAAAAATAAAATAAAATAAAATAAAATAGAACAAAAATGCACAATTGGCCCCTGAATTTTAGGTTATTCTAATCGGCGCTATCTGATGCAATATCAGCATTTTCAGGCCTAAGTTTCCAAGTATTGCAGCTCACGATGCAGTTGAGAGTAGCCTATCATTTTGATTTCCCAACCCAACTGACGACAATTGTTTTATATTTTATTTCGAACAATTGTGGGTTTTTTTGGGTGGGGGGCATGTCCCCCGCCCCGCATTGAACAATGTTTTTCCGCTTGACGATTGGGGGTGTAGGTGTGAACAACCACCACCCACTTAACATCTCAAACCAAATTCAAGGGGAGGGGGGTTGGCTTCTATTTTTCCCCAGTGTGCACATGAAAATTCAAACATATCTAGAGTGTATCTAGAGTATGCACAAACACAACAGGTTTGAGTTATAAAGTAACAAAAAGCAAATATTTTTCCAAATAATACAATTTTTATTAAATCAATACATTACATATCAATATTACATTTCAAAACGATGTTCGCATTATATGAAAGCTAATTGACACTATACTGTAGATTGCATAATGCCCATTTCCCATTTGCAACGAAAGGCGGCGTCTCTTGGATCATGGAGCTATAAAACGGTCCGTTTTATAGCTCCATGCTTGGATGTATACACTTTTAGTAAAAAGTCTACGGTAAATGCATCCATACTTTACAGGATCTAATTATTAGCTTTTAGATACTAATTCACTCAGTTCTCTTCTGGTAAGATGTACACCCCATTTACGCCAATTTTATATAGTTAAGCCAAAAATAAGTGACTTTACAGTAAAAATTGTCCCAAACCTGGTCGTTTGTCTGTTTTCAAATGCTTAACAGTTCAATAAGGCCCTGTACTTTTTGGTAATCTACAAGGCAAGTATCGAACTTATACCTTTAAGACTCAAGATTCTCGGCTGAAATGTTTGGATAATTACAGTGCCAGTGAAAATCCGCCTTTACATATAACATTTCGAATATTTTCCTAAATTTTAAGTTGGAATACTACATTCTGTAAAACAGCCTCATAAATTATATTCGAGAGCAATTTCTGTAGGTTTTTACAACATGACAAAGAAGGTGCCATACAAGTGGCGGGTATTAATACTTTAGTTGTGCTTGCTTGCTGCAAGTAAAACTAAAAATATGTGACTCAATAATGAGTCAAAATTAATGTTTATAAAGTTAGCCTACATACATTTATTTAAAATAAATTACAAGTTGCCACAGCCGATTGGTGCATTAATCTATGATCAAGTTTCATTGTAGATCTCATCAGGGTCATGGCGGTTATGCCCAAGAAAGACACATGCCGTGTCTTCTCTCCACCCAGGAGTGTAGATAAAGGTTGTTGTATTATTTTGATAAAACGCTGAAAACGAAATCCCCCAATTATACGACGGTTCAACCGTAATTTTCCTCTAATATCTAACTCGGTGTTTCTTGGTTTAATCCCCAATAATTAACCCAGTGAATTTTCATCATAGTTAGGCCTATGTCCCTGCAATCGTCAATTTCAATATGAACTGTAATCGGACGATTCAATTTGGCCAGCGGGTTCGTTTTCGGATTCGCTTTCGGATTCGTTTTCTGATTCTCCATCAGATGCATTTTGGCCAGCGGGTTCGTTTTCGGATTCGCTTTCGGATTCGCTTTCGGATTCTCCCTCGGATGCATTTTGGTCAGCGGGTTCACTTTCGGATTCTGCATTGGATTCTGCATCGGATTCTCCCTCCGATGCACTTTGGCCAGCGGGTTCACTTCCGGATTCTGTCTCAGATTCTGCCTCAGATTCTGCCTCAGATTCTGCCTCAGATTCTCCCTCCGATGCACTTTGGCCAGCGGGTTCGCTTCCGGATTCTGTCTCAGATTCTGCCTCAGATTCTGCCTCAGATTCTGCCTCAGATTCTGCCTCAGATTCTGTCTCCGACTGAGTTTGTCCGGCAGCTCCCTCTGATCCTGCGGACTCGGAGGCCTCGGACTCGGCGGCTTCGGACTCGGCTGCTTCAGACTCGGAGGCCTCGGATTCAGCGGCCTCGGACTCGGAGGCTTCGGACTCGGATTCCTCTGCAGATGTTGATTCTGTGATGCCACCACCATCAGGAGCACCGGGTCCGGGACCAGGGCCGGGACCGGGGTCAGCACTCGAACCAATATCGAAAAATTGCTCTGCAGGGGCATTCAAGTCACCCGTGAAATCCCCAACATTTCGTTGATCGCCACCATCTTGTTGCTCCCCAGTATCTTGTTGATCGCCACCATCTTGTTGCTCCTCAATATCTTGTTGATCGCCACCATCTTGTTGCTCCCCAATATCTTGTTGATCGCCACCATCTTGTTGATCGCCACCATCTTGTTGCTCCCCAATATCTTGTTGATCGCCACCATCTTGTTGCTCCCCAATATCTTGTTGATCGCCACCATCTTGTTGCTCCCCAATATCTTGTTGATCGCCACCGTCTTGTTGATCGCCACCATCTTGTTGATCGCCACCATCTTGTTGCTCCCCAATATCTTGTTGATCGCCACCGTCTTGTTGATCGCCACCATCTTGTTGCTCACCGACTTGCCCGGCACCACCTCTACTGCAGGGCCAGAGGGAGACAACATGAAGCATTCTGTGCCTCCTGCTCTTGCAACTCTTTTGCAGTACCATGCATTCTGAGGCGTACTTTCTCCTGTCGGAACCGCACACCGCTCTACGAGGTGCATTTCTGCAGTTTGCCGGGCATGGTTTCTTTATGGTCCCTGGATCTGTGCCTGTATGGAGACCAATTACAACAATTCAGTTGGTGAATACATTTTGAAAGCAAATAACAAGATTAATCCAAGGTTTATAACACTTCACAATGAGAAGGTGAATTGCCCTTTTCAAGTCATTTTAAACTGCTAATTTTGTTTAAACTTTTATGATCAGATAATTAAAAGCCTCATGTAATAAAGGACGAAATAGTCTAAATTCAGGAATGCTATGAACGTGGGTTTGGATATATATATATATATATATATATATATATATATATATATATATATATATATATATATATATATATATATATATATATATATATATATATATATATATATATATATATATATATATATATATATATATATACTGTGGAAATTTGCTATTTTGGGGCTTCGCAAATTTATAATCAACGGACTCTTAGTGTCTTCTTATCTTTTTCGAAATCAATTTTTGGGCAAATTATTAATTAACACATTGGTTCCCTTATCGTAAGGTGTCCTCCAGAATGGTAGTAAAGAAAACATAAGCATAGACAAATCGAGACTTGTACTCACCTGAAACTGGCAAGTTAGCAGGACATCTGCCATTTCGGAATTTCGTAGTTGTACTTCTCGCCTCACAAGTCGTCACTCTCAGTTTGCATTCATTCTGATACGTCTTGCCGTCTGTACCGCACACCTTACCCCTGAAGATCTCGCCTTCACCAAGCCTTTCCAAACACTGACGGTATGATTGTTTGCAAGTGCTTCTAGCTTCTGTAAACATTTCAAGAATAGTTACATTTGTCTTCATCATCAGTTCATTCTCTCATAAATCCTTGTTGTCTATAAAATCAAATAATATATAACTAAACCAGTCAGTGAAAGTTTCAGCCCTGGCAGTGTCGGCGACTTCTAGAGATGGGGGGGGGGGGGGGGGGTAGGTAGCAAGACCCATGACCTACACCCCATGGCCCCGCGACCTATAGGCCTAAACCCCGAAACAATTTGTTTTGTTTTTACGCTATCAGGGTGCTATGGGCAAGAGAAGATTTTAAGGATAAATAGCTCTTAAATATAGCGCTCGTACGGTAATCGAGAGGTCGCGGGTTCGAGTCCGGCATCAGCCAATTTTTCTTCGCTCGCTACCCCTATATATATATATATATATATATATCTATATATATATATCTATATATATATATATATATATATATATATATATATATATATATATATATATATATATATATATATATACACTGTGGAAATTTGCTATTTTGGGGCTTCGCAAATTTATAATCAACGGACTCTTAGTGTCTTCTTATCTTTTTCGAAATCAATTTTTGGGCAAATTATTAATTAACACATTGGTTCCCTTATCGTAAGGTGTCCTCCAGAATGGTAGTAAAGAAAACATAAGCATAGACAAATCGAGACTTGTACTCACCTGAAACTGGCAAGTTAGCAGGACATCTGCCATTTCGGAATTTCGTAGTTGTACTTCTCGCATCACAAGCCGTCACTCTCAGTTTGCATTCATTCTGATACGTCTTGCCGTCTGTACCGCACACCATACCCCAGAAGATCTCGCCTTCATCAAGCATTTCCAAACACTGACGGTATGATTGTTTGCAAATGCTTCTAGCTTCTGTAAACATTTCAAGAATAGTTACATTTGTCTTCATCAGTTCATTCTCTCATAAATCCTTGTTGTCTATAAAATCAAATACTAAACCAGTCAGTGAAAGTTTCAGCCCTGGCAGTGTCGGCGACTTCTAGAGAGTGGGGGGGGGGGGGGGGGTAGGTAGCAAGACCCATGACCTACACCCCATGGCCCCGCGACCTATAGGCCTAAACCCCGAAACAATTTGTTTTGTTTTTACGCTATCAGGGTGCTATGGGCAAGAGAAGATTTTAAGGATAAATAGCTCTTAAATATAGGCTAATGGGGTTGTCTGTAATAGAAAATTCAAAGGCTTGTTGCTTAATAAGGGGACGATAGTTATTGGAGGACATTATCATTACTGTCCCCATATTGGAAGAGACATGTCCCCCCGAAATTACCACCCACGGACATGCACGTTGATGATAACGCAACATGATAAAGTAATACAGTATTGAATAATATTAAGCTCAAACAGAGAGATAAAGATAAGTTTGTACAATATTTTTGCTATTACAAACTTGTCACCATACACTGTAAAAAAAAAGGAATTTTGTGAATGCCTCTTTGTTTTAATTTATAAATACATTTTTAAATAAAGGTGTTTTGTTGTTCATAAAGTGTTATCCCTAAAGGGAAGGTACAACATTGGGAATAACCAGCCATCAAATTATTATCTAAAAGCTTAGGCTTACATGGTTTACAGTATCAGTAATATATTCCAAATGATTTCATCGTAGAGGAATAAAAGGCCGTCTGGCAACTTTTTAAAATAAAAATTCAAAACCGGTAAAATTGTGTTTTCTATTATGATGATGAAAATCCCCAGGTTAGTTTATGCTTATGATAGTTCGCCGTTTTTCGGTTGAATCAATTTGTGGGAGGTAAATTCCGCAAAATCACGAACCATAACGTTAGAAGGGTTCAGTATTGGTGACGAACGTTCATTCCAACTCTCTAGTTTTCAAGAAAAAATATCATTAAGCTAACCATTTTTTTTTAAATATAAAATTATAAAATTCGACACAACATCTCCCCACTAAGATGAAAGCACTTCAGACGGAATACATTCTGAGATTGATTTACACCAAGCAAGCTTATAGATAATATTAATAAGCCGTTAATTTGATAACCTGGTAATGACCAATGTTGTACCTTCTCTTTGACATGCATCATTACTCACCCGTCTCAGCAACAAGTGCGAAGGCAACCGCAAACAGGAATCCCACAAGGAACCTCATCTATCACGAAGAAGAAATGAAGAAGAAATTGTAAATATTCATCCAACATTTCTGTTCATTTATGTTGTTTTAAACTATATTCATCAATACAGTTAAGACAATCTGAACCGGTCACGTGCCATCTGTTCTGTATAATATTGGTGGTAGCGCAGTTTGAGTCACAGAGAAGAAGTCGCGTGCCTCACGTGGTTGCATGCTCTCGCTTTCTCAACTTCAATGGCTGTACCAAAAATAACAGGAGGACCTTTTATGAATGGGAGCTACACTCGAGGTCTTTACCTTTGGCTCGTTCCTTTATCTCCCGCGTGACCAATACCGGTATCTCATCGGTCTTTTTCCTATACGGTAAAGAATGGGCCTATAACTTTTCCCTTATTTATTTATCTGAGCAGAACATGAAGTAAACAATTAATGAATTTATGAAGTGGTGTGACGAATTCATTGCCGGCCAAAAATGGAACTCTAATATTAAAGGCCTGCTTAACAATGCTTTGGTAACGACATTTATTTCCTTCAAGGATAGTAACAATGTATACTGATTATAAAAAGTGCGGAACTAAGGATCCACAATCACACGCACAATTTGATTTTTCAGTTATATGTACACTTACCCTGTTTAAGACGAACTTAACTGATGATACTTGAATAAATTGTAAGGTTGGATTAAAGTAGAGAAAATACCCGGAACACTGAAGTTGTTCGAAGTGCATGGCTTTTATATACACACCGGCCTGTATGCATGATGGGAATGATGACTAATATAGTGCAACACGGGACCACTCCTATGCCCATAATAGGTTATTCCAGACTCCTGTTAATGTCATTACACATTTTCTGAGTTCAGAGAGCTGTCCTCGAATTATACAGATCATCCATGGGGAAATTTCAATCAAGTTAGAGAAAGACAGACGGGAAGGAACATGCTGTTATATTTGAAAGCAGTCTATAGGCCCATTGGAATAGGCGCAAGGATATGACGTTACTAAAACATACCATACAGAGACTTATTCAGAGGGGAAGATTTCCTGTTACAAGTGGGGAGGGGGTGTCCCTCCCCCGGATTTTGGCTCCACACCTGATGCAGTGGGCTATAAAGTCAATGTCCTTGGTTACCACTACCGTAATAGTAAGAGTAAACCTACATTTAAAATAACATTTCGCAAAAACAAAAATTAATAGGCCTAAATGAAAAATAACAAATAGAAAAACGTAATAAATTGCGCTCAGTCGCAATCATTTAAAAATACGGCTATTTCAAATTGGGCTAATTGGGCTAAAATGATATCATAAGGTAAAACGGATATCTTGGCACGTTTGCCACATTCCTTTCCTATGTATGCACCCTCCCTCTGTTTTTTTAATGAACCTATATGACGGAACTATACGCACGCATTTAAATTAACATCAGTTTTGTTCACGACACAGTAACAGTCCTTAACAGTGGTTTGCGATACCCTTTAGCTCTTGTTATTTGTCAGTGTCCAATAAGGAACTCTCGACATTGGTCACGACCATGGATCTCCCCTGACCCTATTATCAGGAAACATGACCTAAAAGAGTACTGGTTTCTTATATCTAAACCACTGCTATAAGCCTATATGGTGCTTTTTTAATAATACACTTTGTAACTATTTCATACTGAAAACAATTTTTTCAAATGAAGCTATTGTCTCTTTTACTTTATTATCATTTTTGGGGTTAAATTTTACTGTAAGGAGTGGACCCAGGTGGGGGAATGGTGGGGGAGGGGGCGGCACACGGAACAAATAAATATTGCGAATGCTCTCATTGCCTCCCAGTCCTATATTAATTGGTTGGATTCACCAATGTTTTTGTCAACTTGTTAAGTACTGTCATACGTGCTTGAGCCACCTTTGGATTTTGAGTAAAATGATCTTGATCGTTTGTAAAATTCAATCCCATCCCCTATACACTATTTAATGGTAAACAAAATAAACGATACAGTTTTTTTTACTTGGGTTAATAATAATAATAATGTGTGGACTTATATAGCACACGTATCCACCAACTGAGTGGTGCTCAATGCGCATTATATTATTACCCTTGCTCATAAGGCTCATAAGGCTCATAAATCATTCCTGAAACCATCTCAGCTCAATTGCTGCCATTACAGCGCATATAGGGCTAATCAACCAACTCTGCCCTCACAGGTACCCATTTAACCCCTGGGTGGAGATAAGCAATTATGGTTAAGTGTCTTGCTCAAGGACACAAGTGTCACGGCCGGGATTCGAACCCACATTCTACTGCTAACACCAGAACTTGAATCCGGTAAGCTAGACCGCTCGGCCACGACACTCCACGGGTTCTCTCAGTAAAATCAGTAAAATTATTTCCCAACTGAGTTTTTGTCTTCATTCAAATCTGAATGCATCTTAACTATTTTCTCGTGAACGACACAATTTTTTCACAGAACTTTTTACACGTTGGTTATTAAATGACATCTTGATTCAAACAAAGTAAGCTCAATCATAGACCTACTCGTAGGCAACATTACACATTGTGTTCCTTATGAGCACTTGTATATCGACATTATGTTCCTTATCTACCTCATGCAAAAAGCAATTACTTTACTTGAGCCTATCTCGTTCCCCTAAAGAATCTAAGCAAGTTGCGTCTTATTTTAGGCTCATTTTGGCCCTAAATGCGACCAAAACATTACTGTGCTGTCTATATCTGCTTTACCAGGAATCGATATTTCATAAGCGTTTACAGCAGGTCATTTTAGAGAAACTGGAACTAAAAATGGCAAAAGGAGACGGCCATGCCAAACAATATGTTCAATGTCATATACAATGATGTACGGCATGCACGACTATAGTGGAAATCACTTGTGGGGGTGGGAGGTGGGGTCGTTCGAATATCTGACTCCCCCTCCCAGCTTAAAGGGCTGCTCACGGGAGTAAAACTTTCTGTCGCTGATATGATTCGGAACCAAATAGTTATCGAGGATGTTTTATACATCTCGGCAACAAAACATGTTCATTGACACCAAAAAAAAACAGATGACAAGGTAAATGAAGCAACCGCACTGGCACCTGTGCCGAGCAATCCAGTCAAAAGTACGTGATCATGCAGGCTGAAAAGTCAAAACAACTGTCAAATGATGCACTTTTAATTCATTTGACTTCAAATGGTCCTCACATTTCATAGGATTACGATTTTGAAAGTTTCAATTCTGAGAAACACTGAAAATTCCATTGAAATTGTCGATAGTTGAATATCAAAAAATTAATCACGTAAATAGGCTTACACGTCCATTTGATGTAAGTATTTCCCCCTCTAGCACAAGTTATACAGCATACGCGTTTGTAATTGTCTGTAACAAAAAAAATATTTAAAAAATTAAGAAACGAAGACGGCTTCAGGATGATCGCCAGCGGGGTCAACTTTCCCCCTGGATACATCACTGAATTAAGCCTTATCATGATGTAATGGTCTGAACGTGAGTTGTTAAAAATTTCGTCCACTTTCCCATAAGAAGCACTCATAATACAGCACCCATTCACCCAACACATCTAAAATAATGTTAAATTCTGCGTTAATATCAGTAATTATAGTATGGGAAGTGTCTAGTATTTGAAAAGAGGCATTCTAAACCTAAACATATTATCTGTACAGGATATTGCCAATTAATGCAAGTGGAAATACTTTAAAAGCTGCGACTATTTATGATTCATAACTATCGGATGAGTTTCCATGACTGCATTTCCTGTAATGGCACGGTGAGTAAGCGCCCGGCCTGCAAAACAGCTCATGTAAAGGGCAAGATAAGTCATGGGAACAGCTACGTCACCGTGCTTGTTTCTTATCAAAGTTATTGTGTATGTCAACAAATCAGCTTCAGCTGTATTGACAAAAACATTTCTGAGAAAAGTTGAAACATACAATTTTTTCTTTACAATGAGTTTAATTCCAATCAATTGTTCTTGGAGTGTTTGATATCTTCACTCCAGAGAAGTTTAGTTAATACAATTCGGTAATTTTGAGTTCGCGAATGGCGCATCCCAGGGGCGGATCTGCAGGGGAACTTTCCCCCTTTTGTATCGCCATGCGTGTAAATTTACCAAAACGTTTTGTGCGCTTCCCCTTATTTGCCAGTGTGCACCCTACTGCTATGTTCCCTTGTTTTTCGCCACCCTAGATCCGTCCCTGGCCGATTTATGGCCTGATCCACGGTGGCTGGAAAGAGGCAACATATAGCATGAACGTACGGTAAATGTACACTATAGGGTATGACTGTACATTGTACAAACATGACGATAAAAAGGAAATATTTACCCCTATACCCCTTAGATCCGCTAATTCCATGCCTTAAAATCCATTTTATAATTATGGTAAAATATTGTGCATTTGTACTTTCGTTGGGGATCACTAAACATGTGAAGGTTTATTAAGCCAGACTGAGGAAGTAGCAATTACGTATAGACCGCCCCATTGTTCTGAAAAAAATTAAGGTTATTTTAAAGGGAAATAATTTATTTTGTGAAATGAAATCCGCTACATGATTTTAAGGATTAATTTCCAATCAAAATTTCACAATTTCACAAAAAACAGTTATAGTGTCACACTATTATTCAGTTGCATGTAGGTAATAAAGTTGTAGGTATTATTTACCCACAATATAGTTTCAAAGGAGGCCAAATTGGGGGGGGGGGGGTAAATAACAAATATTCCATATTTTCACATGGGTTTATTACCGGTAGTTAAAGAGAGGGAAACGCGCTCAACATTTTTGCTTTCATCAGCACATTCCGCCAACGTCTTGGTATATATCAACAGTTCCACGGTCCACCCAGGTCTCAGGCAACCAGTAACACTCTAAAATTCAAACTACTATATATATCATTTTGTATTGTTTAACCCACAAAATAACAATTTCATCAAAGAGCAGTGGCTCACCTATAGTGGAGCAGGCTGGGTAGTTGCTATAAATTAACCATTTTATTTGGATTCCGTCTCTGTATACATTGAAATTGGATATTATCCCCCACCACCACAAAAGACTTGAGAGGCTTACTGCAAACCTTAATTCTTTGTCTGTTTTATCAATGTTTTAGATTTTAATGTGATGTAATTTTATGAGTATCAATATCTATCCTGTCAAGGGGCGGTTGCCCTGTTATTTGGGTGAATGGTGGCTATAATATACAGAAATAATGATTAAGGTCTTTCATCCCGTTAATAGGCATCCAATATTTGAAAACTTGTTGTTTTAGCAAATTTAGCATATAGGAATCCTAGTATGCCCGCCTACTCTATCATATGATCGGCGCAAGTCATGATCACGGCTTATTTAGTACTTATAGGCCTACCCATCATAATTTTGTGCAGGCCTAGCTGTTATGCTGTTTTTGTTACCTCTTGAGAGCGCCCTCATACGGCACAGAACAATATTTGCTTTTGAGATGCAAAGCAATGTGGGCCACCATCGGCTGGAAGTCGGCCCGTACAGCAAAGAGTAAACGACCCTATACATAAATTGTCCACTATTTAAGGCCAAAAAAGTCTCTGGTTTCTGGTTATCGGTCGGCTTCAAAATCGGTGCGGTGACGCGCTTTTTTCGGCCATGTTTTGTTTTTGTTTTTGATTGTTTTTTGGCCAACAGGGAAATACGTGATACATTGTATACGCGGGGACCAAATCCCCCCCCCCCCCACATACAAAATATGGTGGCTAAGAGAGGCCTCACAAATCGGGCAAACGTTCATACCCCTATGTGAAAAAGTCGTTTAAAGCACCGAGCAGGGCAGAATTCCAATCGATCCAGCAATTTTGGCTACAATTGGACATCGTTTCATAGCTTAAAAAAAGAGAAGAAAAAAAAGAAAAGAAAAATGCCGACGTACGGGTCTGAGGTGACGGGCGCAGAGACCAGAAACACGAGACTTTTTTAGCCTATGGCCAGAGGTGTGACAAAAATTTCCTCCCAACATTAAAAGACAATACAACACAGGCCGTTCAGTACCATATTGAAAATATGGTGTATTTCAATTTACAAATCCGGTTTGAAGTGTTCAAGTCGGGCTGCCGGATGTTTTGTTGTGTAACCCCTGTGGGGCTTCTCATATTGTATTTTTTTTTCATGACATAAACTGGTGTAAGTCATTATTTACCATATATAATAAAACAAATATTGCATGTATTTTCTACATGAGGGCGCAATTCACAAATAAGCCTATAAGTCTCCTCAAATCAACAAGTAATAATAATAATAATAATAATAATAATAATAATAATAATAATAATAATAATAATAATAATAATAATAATAATAATAATAATAATAATAATAATAATAATAATAATAATAATAATAATAATAATAATAATAATAATAATAATAATAACAATAATAATAATATAAAAAAAATAATAATAAAAAATAGTGATGCTCACTGGCAATTTCAGTAGGCCTACAGTAAATTTGTATTTGTTCGCTCCTTAAATTGTTTTATTCAGATATGGAGAAATACCACAATCATTCTCATGATTTCGCAGTTGTTGATATAGGCCATAACATCGCTGCACCGACAGTGACATAGCTGAAGTAAAGAACCCTAAAATTATTTCAAAAACCATAACTGATATGTCAGATTGTAATGTCTCATACACATTGAGCGCGTTTACATTTCACAGGCCCCATCACTTAATTTATATTGTTTAAAAGTTATCAACACATTGCACCTGGCCGCATACCAATGCTCTTTACAGCTATTCAATAACTGACAACCTATTGAATTCAGTTTATATGCCATAATGGAAGAGTCTTTTATTTATGAATCTTGCCAGCCACACTGGCATGTGGGCTAACAATGCTAAAATGCTAACCTGCCCACGTGAGTGGGCGTGTCTACATGTCATAGGTTTATATCTGACACGTGTGGGCACGCGCGTGCAGTCAATAAGACGCAGGCATAGTTACAACCAATTGTGCACATTCAAAATAAGTGTCATTCAATATGCAAAATACTCTTCACCTACGTGCAGGTCAATAGGGTCAGCGAAAGAACCAATGATAAAATGCGAGGCAATTTGGCAGATGACATTTTTTATTTCACAAATAAAAAGAGCGGCAACACCAACGTCTAATTCGTAAAACGTTGTTGACTAACTCTAAAACACGTATGCCTTGGCCCCAAACCCATGTAAAGGAAATTATGTTGAAGTCATTAATAAAAAATTAAAAATAAATAAAAGCTATTTTATCAAAATAAAATTTCAATCTGTTTGAATATGGTATGTCTCACCCGCATTTTTCGAACAGCAATTTCCAGCATATTGCTATTTAACTCGAGGAAAGAAAATGTAGTACTTGACAATTGTCGGTAAAATAACGCAAAATCCGGGCGATACATCCTTAAGGAAAAGTTTCTTTAAAAATATTCACCGACTTTTCATAAAGCTTAGGTTTTGTTTGACTTACCGTTGACGAACTCTCCCGTCAAACAGATCATTCGACAAAACACACATAATTATATCCTCATTCAGATCAATCGACAAAACACGCATAATTATATCCTCATTCAGATCATTTGACAAAACATGCATAATTATATCCTCATGCAGATCATTCGACAAAACACGCATAATTATATCCTCATTCAGATCATTTGACAAAACACATATAATTATATCCTCATTCAGATCATTTGACAAAACATGCATAATTATATCCTCATTCAGATCATTTGACAAAACATGCATAATTATATCCTCATTCAGATCATTCGACAAAACACGCATAATTATATCCTCATTCAGATCATTCGACAAAACACGCATAATTATATCCTCATTCAGATCATTCGACAAAACACATATAATTATATCCTCATCAAGATCATTTGACAAAACACACATAATTATATCCTCATTCAGATCATTCGACAGAAAGTTCATTTAAGTTTGGACTTCACTACTAGTTGACAGAAAGAGTCCAGTTCAGAACAACTTCAAATGTTGTTGATAAATATAAAAAAATATATATGAACACAGTTTCAGCTCAGTCCTCTTTGACAATAGTGTCAAAGTTATAAATCCATTCCTCAAGTTTTGCTGCGTGTCGGCCTGGTGTGACTGGGACGGTATCTGCGGCCCAAAGCACGGCACTCGTGTCCCATGAGTTACGGCACTTCTGTCGGACCTGTCGCAGGTGTTAAGAGCCCGTATCTTCCGAGAATGCTGCGTGGATATCGTTACTATTTGAATCATTGACTTTAATCCTTGACTGTCAGGATTTTCTTAAAGTGCTCTTTCAGATCAAGATGGCTCATTTCCATGTTCCATCGTCACTAACACTAACAGCTAAAATGTCTGAAGGGAAAACGTTTCTAGTCGGAATACTTTTACCAGCACCGCCATCTTTCCTCCAAAGCAACTGGAGCGTATTGGTCCTTTTAATTATCCATGATTAGTTCCATAGAGTATTGGAATTTGAAGAATTAAAATAAAAACATGTACAGTGTACAGTGTGTACATGTCATAGGATTCTGTCTAGGGATGAATAAATTGTTAAGGATGCCTATTCGCTCAATCATTTTTTTGCTTCGTATGAAGCAGACGACATCAAGATAATGCCAAAGTGTATTTATTAATTAAGCAAGTGTACTGAGCCTTAGTACTCACTCGTATCTCTCCGCCATAACTTATTAGTACATGTATTTCTCCGCACACTTCATTTCGCGATTTTATATCTTTATGTAGAAAAATGTTTGGTAATTTTGTTAATGCCATTTGTGTATTCTGTGGTATCCAACCAGATACTTAACATTGTAAGCATTAAATATGAGAATAATATGCATTTTATCTCGCCGCTACGCACTACATGTATTCCCATTTCAATCATTCAGGAGGTCAAATATTATGAAATACGTCATCACGCGCACCTTGAATGGTTACCATTGGTCAGACGCGAGTATGTAATAAACTGACGACCAAATCTCATGCGATGGAAAACGTATTTGATCATCTGCAGCTGCAAAGCTCTTAAAGAAAACTGGGACGGGTGGGGAAGGGGAAGGGATAAGCATAATGTTTTCATCATACAGCAAGTAATGTTTTGAAGAACCTTTAAAAAAAATACTGCATTGTACTTTACTTTTTAATTAATTTTTGGTTGGTGGTAAAAGAAAATGGGGGGAAGGGGGGGGGGTCTCCACTCTCCAGACACACGATGATAGTGGTAGGGGAGGGTGATTTCAGCGGGAACAAGTACAAATACCTTTAAAGGTAAGGTATATAATTTGAAATTCACAAATACAGGGGTGGGATTTGTCAAAAGTAAAAAATTGGGTAGCGGCTTGGGTCCCCCTTTGGTCTAGAGGGCAAAGTCCCCTGAACCTCTTGGATGTTGGAGGATGTTACAGACTGTCCACGTCCCCACAAACAAGAAACTAGAGGGTTGGACACAATACAGGCTACTTCCTTCTTTCCTTGGTGGCTACTTCTCTTTGATTTGTAAAAAAATACTGAAATCATGAAAATTCCTGAGAAATCACAGACCTGCAAATAACAAAATGGTCGAATTGTTATGTGAATGCTTATAACGGCATCAATCTTCCCTAGAAATAATGTTGTCTGAGGTGCTGTCACTTGTATCTTGATCCAAATAGAATATAAAGCATACTGATAAAAACAGTTTGCCAACATTACCGTTGTTATTCCTTCCGTTTAAGGTTAATAAGACGATTTAATGAGGCAATATTAATTAACAAATAGTCCTATCATAAACACAGTATAAAACCATTACAAGGGCAATACTTTATTTTATAAAATGTATCCTTTATTTGTCCTTTTTTAAACAAATGTTTGACAAATTATAAGGAAAATATGAATTAAAATATGCTAGTTTGATTTTGATATTACTTTTAAATATTTTCATGATTACAACTTTTTACTCAAGGCAAAAATGGCTAATTTATTTGCAGCGGCTAATTCACTTGAAAATACTTGCAGCAAGTAGTCATATATGCATAACAGCAAAAGAAACGTCACCCCCTAAATTTTGTTAAGTAATTATATTATTAAACATAATAAATATACAATGTTGTGGGATGGTTGGCTGCCAGGTCAACCAAATTTGCCACACTGTGTTCGTGTTACACTCCATACTCATAATATTCTTCATTAAACAAATTATATTAATTATAAAATGAAAATAATAAATATTTTTAGGGGTGACGTTTCTTTTGCTGTTATGTATATAAATGATTAAGATTAAAACCTCTTATGATGATGGATTCAGAAGAATATTGGTGTAGGAAATAACACTTCATCAGTCTTGCATCATTATCAACCAATAGTAATATCAACAATTTGTGTATGGACTCGGATGATGAAGTTTAATTAAGGCAAGTTTCATAGCTTACTTTCACTGATTGCTTACTTCATTATGATGAAACTAAAATATCCTTCGCAAGATGAGGAAATATTTTGCAAGGAGATAATTTGGCAAGAAGTTTATCCAAAAAAAGAGTGTTCATAATAATATTAACAATAATATTGGAGTTTTATATAGTGCGGAATCTATCACGATGAGATACTCATAGTGCTTTTACATTGTCATTTGGCCAGTAACAATCCTTAATCTTTCTCAGCTACCTGGGGAGTATACAGCTCCCAGCCACCGTAGCACTTTAGAAGCCTTTTCAAATAATGTGACCTGCTCTGTGAAAATGAGTCACATGTAGCACCATGCGTTTACATGTAATGGGTGATTGAATGGTGAGAGGGTGGTTTTTTTTTTAACATCTGATTTTCGGTCATCATGTTTTTTGACATCATTAGGATCTAAATTTTCTTAATATTTTTACATAAACGTCAATTTCAATCAATAAAATATTAAAATCAATGATTTTTGTGAGTACTTTGTTTCAAATATGTCATTTGTTTTCATTTGAATGCTTGTTTTCCTATAAACAATAAATTGTGTTAATTATGCAGATTATTGATTATTACAAATGCCATATCTCCATAATGCAATAGGCCACACACCTCTAACATATACCAAATTGAAGCCGATGATGTACTCTTTCCAGCTACTTAGAAATGTATATTTGTCAAATTTGCAACTTGTGACTCATTATCACAGAGCGGGTCACATATAATATCAACCATCACAGGTACACATTTATACTACTGGGTGAACTAGGTACCATGGTTGCGGCCAGGATTCAAACCCACATTCTAACGACTCAGCCATCAGAACACAAGTCTGATGTGGTAGACCACTCAGCCATGGCACCCCATAGTTAGTGTAGTACACGATTTAAGGCTCTTAAACAATGGTTAAATAGTTCTGAATACAACTCTTGCTTTAACAGCAAGAAAGTACTAATAGTTTACTACTTTAAATGCCTGATGTTAGATTGCCAAAATAAATTAAGTACTGCTAAACAATTATATTATAAAATGATTAACAGCAAGAAAGTACACACTAATTCAACAAAGACACACTGTACAATGGTTATACACAAACCCACCACTACTGTCATGAGTGCAATGTGGATGAAAATTAAGCAGGTAAAAACCTAAAACTATGAATGTTCATGTTTTGTTACCAATTTATAATCAGCGGGTAACTTTAGAAAGGTTTAACCCTGGAGTACTTCCAATACCTATCCTTTCATCGCCTTACACTAACATTTAATTCAAGATCATCAGGTCTTTGTATTCTTTTCTTAACATAGAAGTAAAAAGCTTTAAAAAATAACTACCAACTGAGACATAGCTTTGTACCCAGTGAAATTTCCCTTCTGGTTGATTTGGTTAAAAGAGATTTCTTAATTGATACAACATAAATTTATGCACAAATCAAAAGAATCAAAACAAAGTTTGAAAGAATTTGTGTATATACCACCCTTGGTATATATTACAAATTATATTACATATTAATCCCGGATGTGATAACTAAACACAGGCTCCTACGTGAAGTACTGCTAAGTTCTTGTGTGGCAAGAGACAGGCCAACAGGTCCAAGACACACTTGAATGGATAGGTGGTAGAGTCAGTGCCGCACACTGGGCTGGGATCTGTGGCCACACTGCAGACAATACGGCATATACCCACTGAGCTGGCTGGTGTGGTAGCCACACCTGCAAATGAGAAAAAAACAAAAGGGAAAACAATGCCTTGTTAGTAATTCACAAATGCATAATCTTCAGCAAATAAGGGGCTTCATTGGCAGATCCAGGTAGAGGGGACCTTTTGCCATGGACATCCATGGCAAAAGGTCCCCTCTACCTGGATCTGCCAATGAAGCCCCTTATTTGCTGAAGATTTGGCAGTGTTGCCCAGTGTTGCCCTTTTTTGCCATGACCCTGCCTTTTTTTCAAGACCCTGGATCCGCCCCGAGGGGCTTTGGCAATTTTTGTTTCTTCAGATTTTACTAATGTTAACAATTTGCAATTCAAATACTTAATTTGGTTATTTCGTCCAATGACATCAATCATTTGCAATTTTTTTTACAGATTTGCCAAAACAAGTTGCAATGGCAGCTGTGAGCAGAGTCAGCCTCGGTGACAGCATAACCGAACTGTACTCTTTCTTCCTTTAGCATATGAACATTAATAACTTAATTAATTTGAAAGAGATGGGATTTGAACCAGTAGTGTGTGGTTTAAAATACTAGCTATTAACTGAGCCAAAAGTAATTAAGCGAATGAATGAATTTAATTAACATCTTAGTTTCTACATTTCTAATTATCGGAATCGATGTCAAGAATTACAGATACATGTAAGTGTCTCAGGACAGGAAGCAGCAAGTTATTTCCGAATTTACTGCGAAAAACATAAAAATACTGCAAAAAGTAAGTTTAGTTCAGAAAAAATGAAGATTTACAAATAGTTTAAGTCAAAGTTCAGCTTTCAAGTGGATTTTTGGTTCTAAAGTGATATTCATGGATTCCATTCAAGGTATATGAATATGATCTATTCTGAGTTTACAAGGAAAAGTATATATATGACCATATTATAGTCCAGGGCATAACAGTTTTAATAGCTCAAAGAGACACACAGACAAAATGTAATACCTGAAGGTTTTTCTGTTGTCTTATAAGTCCTACCACTGGTTGGTACAACTGGAACATCAGTGTGAACAACTGGAGCATCGGTTGGTACAAATGGAGCATCGGTTGGTACAGATGGAGCATCGGTTGGGGCAACTGGAGCAGCAGAAGGTACAATAGGAGCATCAGCAGGCACAATTGGGGCATCAGTAGGTACAACTGGAGCGTCAGTGGGAACAACTGGACCGTCAGTGGGAACAACTGCAGCATCAGTGGGAACAACAGGAGTATCGGTTGGTACAACTGGTGCATCAGTAGGTACAATAGGAGCATTAGTAGGCACATTTGGAGCATCAGTAGGTACAACTGCAGCATCGGTTGGTTCAACTGGAGCGTCGGTTGGTACAACTGGAGCGTCGGTTGGTACAACTGGAGCATCGGTTGGTACAACTGGAGCGTCGGTTGGTACAACTGGAGCATCGGTTGGTACAACAGGAGTATCGGTTGGTACAACTGGTGCATCAGTAGGTACAATAGGAGCATTAGTAGGCACATTTGGAGCATCAGTAGGTACAACTGCAGCATTGGTTGGTTCAACTGGAGCGTCGGTTGGTACAACTGGAGCGTCGGTTGGTACAACTGGAGCATCGGTTGGTACAACTGGAGCGTCGGTTGGTACAACTGGAGCATCGGTTGGTACAACTGGTGTATCAGTTGGTACAACTGAAGTGTCAGTTGGTACAACTGGAGTATCGGTTGGTACAACTGGAGAATCGGTTGGTAAAGTAGGAGTGTCAGTGGGAACAACTGGGAGGTCCGTTGGTATCACTGGAGTATCGGTTGGTACAACTGGAGTGTCGATTGATACAAATGGAATGCCAGTGGGAACAACTGGTGTGTCGGTTGGTACAATTGGAGCATCAGCAGGTACAACTGGAGCATCGGTTGGTACAACTGGAGCATCGGTTGGTACAACTGGAGTATCGGTTGGTACAATTGGAGTATCGGTTGATACAACGGCAGCATTGGTTGATACAACTGCAGCATCGGTTGGTACAACTACAGCATTGGTTGGTACAATTGGAGTATCGGTTGGTACAACTGGAGTATCGGTTGGTACAACTGGAGAGTCGGTTGGTACAACAGGAGCATCAGTGGTAACAACTGGTGCGTTGGTTGGTACAACTGGACCGTCGGTTGATTCAACTGGAGTGTTGGTTGGTACAACTGAAGCGTCAGTTGGTACAACAGGAGCGTCAGTGGGAACAACTGGTGCGTCGGTTGGTACAACTGGGGCGTCGGTTGGTTCAACTGGAGTGTCGGTTGGTACAACTGAAGCGTCAGTTGGTACAACTGGAGTATCAGTTGGTACAACTGGAATATCGGTTGGTACAATTGGAGTATCAGTTGGTACAACTGCAGAATCGGTTGGTACAACTGGAGCATTGGTTGGTACAACTGGAGTATTGGTTGGTAAAACTGCAGTATCGATTGGTACAACTGGTGCGTCAGTAGGTACAATAGGAGCATTAGTAGGCACATTTGGAGCATCAGTTGGTTCAACTGGAACATCGGTTGGTACAACTGCATCATCAGTTGGTACAACTGCAGCATCGGTTGGTACAACTGGAGCATCGGTTGGTACAACTGCAGCATCGGTTGGTACAACTGCAGCATCGGTTGGTACAAAAGCAGCATCAGTTGGTACAACTGCAGCATCGGTAGGTACAACTGGAGCATCAGTAGGTACAAATGGTGCATCGGTGGGAACAACTGGAGCGTCCGTAGGTACAAATAGAGCGCCAGTGGGAACAACTGGTGCGTCGGTTGGTACAACTGGAGCGTCAGACACTGGAGCATCGGTTGGTAAATCTGGAGCGTCGGTTGGTACAATAGGAGCAGCAGCTGTAAGAACTGGTGCGTCGGTTGGTACAACTGGAGCATCGGATGGTACAACTGGAGCGTCGGTTGGTACAACTGGAGTGTCAGTGGGAACAACTGGTAAGTCGGTTGGTACAACTGGAGCATCAGTAGATACAACTGGAGCGTCCGTTGGTACAACTAGAGCGTCGGTTGGCACAACTGGAGCGTCGATTGGTACAACAGGAACATCAGTGGGAACAACTGCAGCATCGGTTGATACAACTGCAGCATCGGTTGGTACAACTGCAGCATTGGTTGGTACAACTGGAGTGTCAGTGGGAACAACTGGTGCATCGGTTGGTACAACTGGAGCATCAGTAGATATAACTGGAGCGTCCGTTGGTACAACTAGAGCGTCGGTTGGTACAACTGGAGCGTCAGACACTGGAGCATCGGTTGGTAAATCTGGAGCGTCGGTTGGTACAATAGGAGCATCAGCGGTAACAACTGGTGTGTCGGTTGGTACAGCTGGAGCATCGGATGGTACAACTGGAGCGTCGGTTGGTACAACTGGAGTGTCAGTGGGAACAACTGGTGCGTCAGTTGGTACAACTGGAGCATCAGTAGATACAACTGGAGCGTCCATTGGTACAACTAGAGCGTCGGTTGGCACAACTGGAGCGTCGGTTGGTACAACAGGAGCATCAGTGGGAACAACTGCAGCATCGGTTGGTACAACTGCAGCATCGGTTGGTACAACTGCAGCATTGGTTGGTACAACTGGAGTGTCAGTGGGAACAACTGGTGCGTCGGTTGGTACAACTGGAGCATCAGTAGATACAACTGGAGCGTCCGTTGGCACAACTAGAGCATCGGTTGGTACAACTGGAGTGTCGGTTGGTACAACTGGAGCTTCGGTTGACACAATTGGAGCATCAGTGGGAACAACTGGTGGGTCGGTTGGTACAACTGGACTATCGGTTAGTACAACTGGACTATCGGTTGGTACAACTGGAACATCGGTTGGTAAAACTGCAGCATCAGTTGGTACAACTGGAGCGTCGGTTGGTGAAACTGTAGAATCGGTTGGTACAACTGGCGTATCGGTTGGTACAAGTGGCGAATCAGTGGGAACAATTGGTGCATCGGTTGGTACAATTGGAGCATCAGTGGGAACAAATGATGGGTCGGTTGGTACAACTGCAGCGTCGGTTTGTACAACTGGAGCTTCGGTTGATACAATTGGAGCGTCAGTGGGAACAACTGGTGGGTCGGTTGGTACAACTGGACTATCGGTTGGTACAACTGGACTATCGGTTGGTACAACTGGAACATCGGTTGGTAAAACTGCAGCATCAGTTGGTACAACTGGAGCGTCGGTTGGTGAAACTGTAGAATCGGTTGGTACAACTGGCGTATCGGTTGGTACAAGTGGCGAATCAGTGGGAACAATTGGTGCATCGGTTGGTACAATTGGAGCATCAGTGGGAACAAATGATGGGTCGGTTGGTACAACTGCAGCGTCGGTTTGTACAACTGGAGCTTCGGTTGATACAATTGGAGCGTCAGTGGGAACAACTGGTGGGTCGGTTGGTACAACTGGACTATCGGTTGGTACAACTGGACTATCGGTTGGTACAACTGGAACATCGGTTGGTAAAACTGCAGCATCAGTTGGTACAACTGGAGCGTCGGTTGGTGAAACTGTAGAATCGGTTTGTACAACTGGAGCATCAGTTGGTACAACTGGCGTATCGGTTGGTACAAGTGGCGAATCAGTGGGAACAATTGGTGCATCGGTTGGTACAATTGGAGCATCAGTGGGAACAAATGATGGGTCGGTTGGTACAACTGGACTATCAGTTGGTACAACTGGAGCGTCGGTTGGTACAACAGGTGTGCCAGTGGGAACAACAGGTGCGTCGGTTGGTACAACTGGAGCATCAGTTGGTACAAATGGAGCATCAGTAGATACAACTGGAGCATTGGTTGGTACAACTAGAACATCAGTTGGTACAACTATAGCGTCGGTAGGTACAAATGGAGCGTCAGTGGAAATAACTGGTGTGTCAGTTGGTACAACTGGCGCATCGGTTGGTACAACTGGAGGGTTGGTTGGTACAACTGGAGTATCGGTTGGTACAACTGGAGCATCGGTTCGTACAACTGGAGCATCGGTTGGTACAACAGGAGTGTCAGTGGGAACTGGTGCGTCGGTTGGTACAACTGCAGCGTCGGTTGGTTCAACTGGAGCATTGGTTGGTACAAGTGGTGCATCAGTGGGAATAACGGGCACGTCAGTTGGTACAAGTGGAGCATCGGTTTGTACAACTGGAGCTTCGGTTGATACAATTGGAGCGTCAGTGGGAACAACTGGTGGGTCGGTTGGTACAACTGGACTATCGGTTGGTACAACTGGACTATCGGTTGGTACAACTGGAACATCGGTTGGTAAAACTGCAGCATCAGTTGGTACAACTGGAGCGTCGGTTGGTGAAACTGTAGAATCGGTTGGTACAACTGGAGCATCAGTTGGTACAACTGGCGTATCGGTTGGTACAAGTGGCGAATCAGTGGGAACAATTGGTGCATTGGTTGGTACAATTGGAGCATCAGTGGGAACAAATGATGGGTCGGTTGGTACAACTGGACTATCAGTTGGTACAACTGGAGCGTCGGTTGATACAACAGGTGTGCCCGTGGGAACAACAGGTGCGTCGGTTGGTACAACTGGAGCATCAGTTGGTACAACTGGAGCATCAGTTGGTACAAATGGAGCATCAGTAGATACAACTGGAGCATTGGTTGGTACAACTGGCGTATCGGTTGGTACAAGTGGCAAATCAGTGGGAACAAGTGGCGAATCAGTGGGAACAATTGGTGCATCGGTTGGTACAATTGGAGCAACAGTGGGAACAAATGATGGGTCGGTTGGTACAACTGGACTATCAGTTGGTACAACTGGAGCGTCGGTTGGTACAACAGGTGTGCCAGTGGGAACAACAGGTGCGTCGGTTGGTACAACTGGAGCATCAGTTGGTACAAATGGAGCATCAGTAGATACAACTGGATTATCGGTTGGTACAATTGGAGCATCGGTCGGTACAACTGGAGCATCGGTTGGTACAACAGGAGTGTCGGTTGGTACAATTGGAGCGTCAGTGGGAACAACTGGTGGGTCGGTTGGTAGAACTGCAGCATCAGTTGGTACAACTGCAGCGTCGGTTGGTACAACTGGAGCATCGGTTGGTACAACTGGAGAATCAGTTGGTGCAACTGGAGAATCAGTTGGTACAACTGGAGCATCGGTTGGTCCAACTGGAGCGTCGGTTGGTACAACTGGACTATCGGTTGGTACAACTGGAGTATCGGTTGGTACAACTGGAACATGGGTTGGTAACACTGCAGCATCAGTTGGTACAACTGAAGCGTCGGTTAGTGCAACTGTAGCATCAGTTGGTACAACTGGAGCATCGGTTGGTACAACTGGAGCATCGGTAGGTACAACTGCAGCATTGGTTGGTACAACTGGAGCATCGGTTGGTACAACTGCAGCATCGGTTGGTACAACTGCAGCATCGGTTGGTACAACTGGAGTGTCAGTGGGAACAACTGGTGCGTCGGTTGGTACAACTGGAGCATCAGTAGATACAACTGGAGCGTCCATTGGTACAACTGGAGCGTCGGTTGGTACAACAGGAGAATCAGTGGGAACAACTGGAGCGTCGGTTGGAACAACTGGAACATTGGTTGGTTCAACTGGAGCATCGGTTCGTACAACTGGTGTATCAGTTGGTACAACTGAAGTGTCAGTTGATACAAATGGAATGCCAGTGGGAACAACTGGTGCATCGGTTGGTACAACTGGAGCATCAGCAGGTACAACTGGAGCATCAGTTGGTACAACTGCAGCACTGGTTGGTACAATAGGAGTATTGGTTGATACAACTACAGCATCGGTTGATACAACTGCAGCATCGGTTGGTACAACTGCAGCATCGGTTGGTACAACTGTAGCATTGCTTGGTACAATTGGATTATCGGTTGGTACAACTGGAGCATCAGTGGGAACAACTGGTGCGTCGGTTGGTTCAACTTGAGTGTCGGTTGGTACAACTGAAGCGTCAGTTCGTAAAACAGGAGCGTCAGTGGGAACAACTGGTGCATCGGTTGGTACAAATGGAGTATCGGTTGGTACCACTGGAGACTCGGTTGGTACAACAGGAGCGTCAGTGGGAACAACTGGTGCGTCGGTTGGTACAACTGGAGCGTCGGTTGGTACAACTGGAGCGTCGGTTGGTTCAACTGGAGTGTCGGTTGGTACAACTGAAGCGTCGGTTGGTACAACTGGAGTATCAGCTGGTACAACTGGAATATCGGTTGGTACAATTGGAGTATCAGTAGGTACAACTGTAGAATCGGTTGGTACAACTGGAGTATCGGTTGGTAAAACTGGAGTATCGGTTGGTAAAACTGCAGTATCGGTTGGTACAACTGTTGCGTCAGTAGGTACAATAGGAGCATTAGTAGGCACATTTGGAGCATCATTTGGTACAACTGGAGCATTGGTTGGTACAACTGGAGCGTCAGTGGGTACAACTGGTGCATCAAGTGGAGAATCAGTAGGTACAATTGGAGCAACTGAAGTTGTCAGAGGCTCAATAACTTTACCATCTGTTAAGATAGGTTTTGCCGTCAGTACAACAGGTTTCTCTGTCACCACAGTTGGTTTTATTACCTTGATTGTTGTGAGAGGCTGCTCAGTTGGCTGCACAGTTTTGACTGTTAATATATTTGGTTTATCTGTTGAGATCACAGGATTATCCGTAGTGTCTACAGGTGCATCTGTTTCCAATTTATAATCCAGTGGCAAGTCAGGCTTGTCAGATTGTACGCTTGACTTTTCAGTTGAAACAAAGAGAGCATCAGTAGGCAGAATTGGAGAATCAGTGGGAACAACTGAAGCGTCAGTTGGTACAACTGGAGCATCGGTTGGTACAACTGGAGCGTCAGTCACTGGAGCATCGGTTGGTAAAACTGGAGCATCGGTTGGTACAATAGGAGCATCAGCGGTAACAACTGGTGCGTCGGTTGGTACAGCTGGAGCATCGGATGGTACAACTGGAGCGTCGGTTGGTATAACTGGAGCGTCAGTGGGAACAACTGAAGCGTCAGTTGGTACAACTGGAGCATCGGTTGGTACAACTGGAGCATCAGTCACTGGAGCATCGGTTGGTAAAACTGGAGCGTCGGTTGGTAAAACTGGAGCGTCGGTTGGTAAAACTGGAGCGTCGGTTGGTAAAACTGGAGCGTCGGTTGGTACAATAGGAGCATCAGCGGTAACAACTGGTGCGTCGGTTGGTACAGCTGGAGCATCGGATGGTACAATTGGAGCGTCGGTTGGTACAACTGGAGTGTTGGTTGGTACAACTGGAGCATTGGTTGGTACAACTGGAGTGTTGGTTGGTTCAACTGGAGCAATGGTTGGTACAACTGGAGCGTCGGTTGGTACAACTCGAGTATCAGTTGGTACAACTGGAATATTGGTTGGTACAACTGGGGCATCAGTTGGTAAAGTAGGAGTGTCAGTGGAAACAACTGCAGCGTCAGTCACTGGAGCATCGGTTGGTACAACTGCATCATCGGTTGGTACAACTGCAGCATCGGTTGGTACAACTGGAGCATCAGTTGGTAAAACTGGAGATTCAGTAGGCACAAATGGAGCATCAGTAGGTACAAATGGAGCGTTGGTTGGTACAACTGGAGTATCGGTTCGTACAACTGGAGTATCGGTTGGTACAACTGGAGCATCAGTTGGTACAACTGGAGCATCGGTTGGTACAAGTGGTGCATCAGTGGGAATAACGGGTGCGTCGGTTGGTACAACTGGAGCGTCGGTTGGTACAACTGGAGTATCGGTTGGTACAACTGGAGCATCGGTTGGTACAACTGGAGCGTCGGTTGGTACAACTGGCGTGTCAGTTTTAGTTTGTACAACTGGGGCATCACTTGGTACAATTAGAGAGTCAGTGGGAACAACTGGTGCGTCGGTTGCTACAATTGGAGCATCGGTTGGTACAACTGGCGTATCAGTTGGTACAACTGGAATATCAGTTGGTATAACTGGGGCATCAGTTTGTAAAGTAGGAGTGTCAGTGGGAACAATTGGTGCATCGATTGGTACAACTGGAGCATCGGTTGGTACAACTGGAGAGTCAGTGGGAACAACTGTTGGGTCGGTTGGTACAACTGGACTATCGGTTGGTACAACTGGAGCATCGGTTGGTACAACTGGAGCATCGGTTGGTACAACTGGAGCATCGGTTGGTACAACTGGAGCATCAGTTGGTACAACTGGAGTATCGGTTGGTACAACTGGCGTATCAGTTGGTACAACTGGGGCGTCAGTTGGTACAACTGGAGCATCGGTTGGTACAACTGGCATATCGGTTGGTACAACTGGAGCATCGGTTGGTAAAACTGCAGCATCAGTTGGTACAACTGGAGTGTCGGTTGGTACAACTGCAGCATCTGTTGGTACAACTGGAGTGTCGGTTCGTACAACTGGAGCATCGGTTGGTACAACTAGAGTGTCAGTGGGAACAACTGGTGCGTCGGTTGCTACAACTGGACCATCGGTTGGTACAACTGGAGCATCGGTTGGTAAAACTGGAGCATCAGCAGATACAACTGGTGCGTCGGTCGGTACAACTGGAGCATCAGTAGATACAACTGCAGCATCGGTTGGTACAACTGGAGCATCGGTTGGTACAACTGAGCGCCGGTTGGTACAACTGGCATATCAGTTCGCATAACTGGGTCACTTGGTACAATTAGGCGTCAGTGGGAACAACTGATGCGTCGTTTGCTACAACTGGATCATCGGTTGGTACAACTGGAGCATTGGTTGGTAAACCTGGAGCATCAGTAGATACAACTGGAGCTTTGGTTGGTACAACTGGAGTATCGGTTGGTACAACTGGTGTATCATTTCGTAGAACTGGCGTATCAGTTGGTATAACTGGGGCATTAGTTCGTAAAGTAGGAGTGTCAGTGGGAACAATTGGACCATCAGTAGGTACAACTGGAGCATCAGTAGGTACAACTGGAGCATCAGTAGATACAACTGCAGCATCGGTTGGTACAACTGGAGCATCGGTTGGTACAACTGGAGCGTCGGTTGGTACAACTGGCATATCAGTTTGTACAACTGGAGTATTAGTTGGTACAACTGGGTCACTTGGTACAATTAGAGCGTCAGTGGGAACAACTGGTGCGTCGTTTGCTACAACTGGATCATCAGTAGATACAACTGGAGCTTTGGTTGGTACAACTGGAGTATCGGTTGGTACAACTGGTGTATCATTTCGTAGAACTGGCGTATCAGTTGGTATAACTGGGGCATCAGTTCGTAAAGTAGGAGTGTCAGTTTTAGTTTGTACAACTGGGGCATCACTTGGTACAATTAGAGAGTCAGTGGGAACAACTGGTGCGTCGGTTGCTACAATTGGAGCATCGGTTGGTACAACTGGCGTATCAGTTGGTACAACTGGAATATCAGTTGGTATAACTGGGGCATCAGTTTGTAAAGTAGGAGTGTCAGTGGGAACAATTGGTGCATCGATTGGTACAACTGGAGCATCGGTTGGTACAACTGGAGAGTCAGTGGGAACAACTGTTGGGTCGGTTGGTACAACTGGACTATCGGTTGGTACAACTGGAGCATCGGTTGGTACAACTGGAGCATCGGTTGGTACAACTGGAGCATCGGTTGGTACAACTGGAGCATCAGTTGGTACAACTGGAGTATCGGTTGGTACAACTGGCGTATCAGTTGGTACAACTGGGGCGTCAGTTGGTACAACTGGAGCATCGGTTGGTACAACTGGCATATCGGTTGGTACAACTGGAGCATCGGTTGGTAAAACTGCAGCATCAGTTGGTACAACTGGAGTGTCGGTTGGTACAACTGCAGCATCTGTTGGTACAACTGGAGTGTCGGTTCGTACAACTGGAGCATCGGTTGGTACAACTAGAGTGTCAGTGGGAACAACTGGTGCGTCGGTTGCTACAACTGGACCATCGGTTGGTACAACTGGAGCATCGGTTGGTAAAACTGGAGCATCAGCAGATACAACTGGTGCGTCGGTCGGTACAACTGGAGCATCAGTAGATACAACTGCAGCATCGGTTGGTACAACTGGAGCATCGGTTGGTACAACTGGAGCGTCGGTTGGTACAACTGGCATATCAGTTCGTACAACTGGGTCACTTGGTACAATTAGAGCGTCAGTGGGAACAACTGATGCGTCGTTTGCTACAACTGGATCATCGGTTGGTACAACTGGAGCATTGGTTGGTAAACCTGGAGCATCAGTAGATACAACTGGAGCTTTGGTTGGTACAACTGGAGTATCGGTTGGTACAACTGGTGTATCATTTCGTAGAACTGGCGTATCAGTTGGTATAACTGGGGCATTAGTTCGTAAAGTAGGAGTGTCAGTGGGAACAATTGGACCATCAGTAGGTACAACTGGAGCATCAGTAGGTACAACTGGAGCATCAGTAGATACAACTGCAGCATCGGTTGGTACAACTGGAGCATCGGTTGGTACAACTGGAGCGTCGGTTGGTACAACTGGCATATCAGTTTGTACAACTGGAGTATTAGTTGGTACAACTGGGTCACTTGGTACAATTAGAGCGTCAGTGGGAACAACTGGTGCGTCGTTTGCTACAACTGGATCATCAGTAGATACAACTGGAGCTTTGGTTGGTACAACTGGAGTATCGGTTGGTACAACTGGTGTATCATTTCGTAGAACTGGCGTATCAGTTGGTATAACTGGGGCATCAGTTCGTAAAGTAGGAGTGTCAGTGGGAACAATTGGAGCATCAGTAGATACAACTGGAGCATCAGTAGGTACAACTGGAGCATCAGTAGATACAACTGCAGTATCGGTTTGTACAACTGGATTATCGGTTGGTACAACTAGATTATCGGTTGGTACAATTGGAGCATCGGTTGTTACAACTGGAGCATCGGTTGGTACAACTGGAGCATCGGTTGGTACAATTGGAGCGTCAGTGGGAACAACTGGTGGGTCGGTTGGTACAACTGCAGCATCAGTTGGTACAACTGCAGCGTCGGTTGGTACAACTGGAGTATCGGTTGGGACAACTCGAGTATCGGTTGGTACAACTCGACTATCGGTTGGCACAACTGGCGCATCGGTTGGTACAACTGGAGCATCAGTTGGTACAACTGGAGTATCGGTTGGTACAACTGGCGTATCAGTTGGTACAACTGGGGCGTCAGTTGGTACAACTGGAGCATCGGTTGGTACAACTGGCATATCGGTTGGTACAACTGGAGCATCGGTTGGTAAAACTGCAGCATCAGTTGGTACAACTGGAGTGTCGGTTGGTACAACTGCAGCATCTGTTGGTACAACTGGAGTGTCGGTTCGTACAACTGGAGCATCGGTTGGTACAACTAGAGTGTCAGTGGGAACAACTGGTGCGTCGGTTGCTACAACTGGACCATCGGTTGGTACAACTGGAGCATCGGTTGGTAAAACTGGAGCATCAGCAGATACAACTGGTGCGTCGGTCGGTACAACTGGAGCATCAGTTGGTACAACTGCAGCGTCGGTTGGTACAACTGGAGTATCGGTTGGGACAACTCGAGTATCGGTTGGTACAACTCGAGTATCGGTTGGCACAACTGGCGATCGTTGGTACAACTGAGCATGGCATCGGTTGGTACAACTGGAGCATTGGTTGGTACAACTGGAGTAGATACAACTGGAGCTTTGGTTGGTACAACTGGAGTATCGGTTGGTACAACTGGAGCTGGTTGGTGCGCGGTACAACATCAGTTGGGAAATAATGGGCCGGATGGTACAATTGGAGCGTCAGTGGGAACAACTGGTGGGTCGGTTGGTACAATTGGACTATCGGTTGGTACAACTGGAACATCGGTTGGTAAAACTCGGTTGGAACTGCAGCATCGGTTGGTACAACTGGAGCATCGGTTGGTACAACTGGAGCGTTGGTTGGTACAATTGGAGCATCTGTTGGTACAACTGGCATATCAGTTCGTACAACTGGGGTATCAGTTGGTAAAGTAGGAGTGTCAGTGGGATCAACTGGGGTATCGGTTGGTACAACTGGAGCATCGGTTGGTACAACAGGAGTGTCAGTTGGTACAAGTGGAGCGTCAGTTGGTACAACTGGAGCGTCAGTTGGTACAACTGGAGCGTCAGTTGGTACAACTGGAGTGTCAGTGGGAACAACTGGAGCATTGGTTGGTACAACTGGAGCATCAGTAGGTACAACTGGAGCATCAGTAGATACAACTGGAGTATCAGTTTGGTACAACTGGATTATCGGTTGGTACACCTGGAGTATCGGCCGGTACACCCGGAGTCAGTGGAACAACTGCAGCATCAGTCACTGGAGCATCGGTTGGTACAACTGGAGCATCGGTTGGTACAATTGGAGCATCAGTGGGAACAACTGACATCGGTTGGTATAACTGGAGCATCAGTTGGTACAACTGCAGCATCGGTTGGCACAACTGGAGCATCAGTGGGACAACTGAGTATCGGTTGGTACAACTGGACCTATCGGTTGGTACAACTGGCGATCGGTTGGTTCAACTGGAGCATCAGTTGGCACAACTGGAGTGTTGGTTGGTACAACTGGGCATCAGTTGGTACAACTGGGGCGCCAGTGGTACAACTGGAGCATTGGTTGGTACAACTGGCATCAGTAGGTACAACTGGTGGGTCAGTGGGTAAAACTGGAGCATCAGTTGGTACAACTGGAGTGTCGGTTGGTACAACTGCAGCATCTGTTGGTACAACTGGCGCATCGGTTGGTACAACTGGAGGGTTGGTTGGTACAACAGGAGCATCAGTTGGAACAACTGGAGCATTGGTTGGTTCAACTGGAGTATCGGTTGGTACAACTGGAGCATCGGTTGCTACAACTGGAGCATCAGCAGATACAACTGGTGCGTCGGTCGGTACAACTGGAGCATCAGTTGGTACAACTGCAGCGTCGGTTGGTACAACTGGAGTATCGGTTGGGACAACTCGAGTATCGGTTGGTACAACTCGAGTATCGGTTGGCACAACTGGCGCATCGGTTGGTACAACTGGAGCATCGGTTGGTACAACTGGAGCGTCGGTTGGTACAACTGGAGTATCGGTTGGTACAACTGGAGTATCGGTTGGTACAACTGGCGTATCGGTTGGTACAACTGGAGCATTGGTTGGTACAAGTGGTGCATCAGTGGGAATAATGGGTACGTCGGATGGTACAATTGGAGCGTCAGTGGGAACAACTGGTGGGTCGGTTGGTACAATTGGACTATCGGTTGGTACAACTGGAACATCGGTTGGTAAAACTGCAGCATCGGTTGGTACAACTGGAGCATCGGTTGGTACAACTGGAGCGTTGGTTGGTACAATTGGAGCATCTGTTGGTACAACTGGCATATCAGTTCGTACAACTGGGGTATCAGTTGGATCAACTGGGGTATCGGTTGGTACAACTGGAGCATCGGTTGGTACAACAGGAGTGTCAGTTGGTACAAGTGGAGCGTCAGTTGGTACAACTGGAGCGTCAGTTGGTACAACTGGAGCGTCAGTTGGTACAACTGGAGTGTCAGTGGGAACAACTGGAGCATTGGTTGGTACAACTGGAGCATCAGTAGGTACAACTGGTGGGTCAGTGGGAGCAACTGGAGCATCAGTTGGTACAACTGGAGCATCGGTTGGTACACCTGGAGTATCGGTCGGTACACCTGGAGAGTCAGTGGGAACAACTGCAGCATCAGTCACTGGAGCATCGGTTGGTACAACTGGAGAATCAGTAGTTACATATGGTGCATCAGTGGGAAGAACTGGAGCATCGGTAGGAACAACTGGAGCATCAGTTGATACAACTAGAGCATCGGTTGGTACAACTAGAGCATCAGTGGGAACAACTGGTGCGTTGGTTGCTATAACTGGACCATCGGTTGGTACAACTGGAGCATCGGTTGGTACAACAGGAGCGTCAGTAGGAACAATTGGTGTGTTGGTTGGTACAACTGGAGTGTCGTTTGGTACAACTGGAGTGTCAGTGGGAACAACTGGAGCATTGGTTGGTACAACTGGAGCATCAGTAGGTACAACTGGTGGGTCAGTGGGAGCAACTGGAGCATCAGTTGGTACAACTGGAGCATCGGTTAGCAAAACTGCAGCATCGGTTGGTACAACTGGAGCGTCGGTAGGTACAACTGGAGCGTCTGTGGGAATAACTGGTGCGTCAGTTGGTACAACTGGAGCATCGGTTGGTACAACTGGAGCATCGGTTGGTACAACTGGAGCATCAGTTGGTACAACTGGAGCATCGGTTGGTACAACTGGAGCATAGGTTAGCAAAACTGCAGCATCGGTTGGTACAACTGGAGAGTCGGTAGGTACAACTGGAGCATCTGTGGGAATAACTGGTGCGTCAGTTGGTACAACTGGAGCATCGGTTGGTACAACTGCAGGGTTGGTTGGTACAACTGGAGTATCGGTTGGTACACCTGGAGCGTCTGTAGGAATAACTGGTGCGTCAGTTGGTACAACTGGAGCATCGGTTGGTACAACTGGAGGGTTGGTTGGTACAACTGGAGTATCGGTTGGTACAACTGGAGTATCGGTTGGTACAACTGGAGGGTTGGTTGGTACAACTGGAGCATCCGTTGGTACACCTGGAGTATCGGTCGGTACACCTGGAGAGTCAGTGGGAACAACTGCAGCATCAGTCACTGGAGCATCAGTTAGTACAACTACAGCATCGTTTGGTACAACTGGAGTATCGGTTCGTACAAGTGGAGCATCAGTGGGAACAATTGGTGCATCAGTGGGAACAATTGGTGCATCGGTTGGTACAACTGGAGCATCGGTTGGTACAACTGGAGCATCGGTTGGTACAACTGGAGCGTCGGTTGGTACAACTGGAGCGTCGGTTGGTACAACTGGAGCGTCGGTTGGTACAACTGGAGCGTCGGTTGGTACAACTGGAGCGTCGGTTGGTACAATTGGAGCGTCAGTGGGAACAACTGGTGGGTCAGTTGGTACAACTGGTCTATTAGTTGGTACAACTGGAGCATCGGTTGGTATAACTGGAGCATCAGTAGGTACAACTGGAGCATCAATAGGTACAACTGGAGCATCGGTTGGTACAAGTGGTGTGTCAGTGGGAATAACGGGTACGTCGGTTGGTACAACTGGACTATCGGTTGGTACAACTGGAACATCGGTTGGTAAAACTGCAGCATCAGTTGGTAGAACTGGAGCATCGGTTGGTACAACTGGAGCGTCGGTTGGTACAACTGGAGTATCGGTTGGTACAACTGGCGTATCAGTTCGTACAACTGGAGCATCAGTTGGTACAACTGGAGTATCGGTTGGTACAACTGGCGTATCAGTTCGTACAACTGGAGTATCAGTTGGTACAACTGGGGTATCAGTTGGTAAAGTAGGAGTGTCAGTGGGAACAACTGGGGTATCGGTTGGTACAACTGGGGTATCGGTTGGTACAACTGGAGCGTCGGTTGGTAAAACTTGATTGTCGGCTGGTACAACTGGAGCGTCGGTTGGTACAACTGGAGCATCGGTTGGTACAACTGGAGCATCAGTTGGTACAAATGGAGCATCAGTAGATACAACTGCAGTATCGGTTGGTACAACTGGAGCATCGGTTGGTACAACTGGAGCATCGGTTGGTACAACTGGAGCATTGGTTGGTACAACTGGAGCATCAGTTGGTACAAATGGAGCATCAGTAGATACAACTGGAGCGTTGGTTGGTACACCTGGAGCATCAGTAGATACAACTGCAGTATCGGTTTGTACAACTGGAGCGTCGGTTGGTACAACTGGCGTATCAGTTCGTACAACTGGAGTATCAGTTGGTATAACTGGGGTATCAGTTGGTAAAGTAGGAGTGTCAGTGGGAACAACTGGGGTATCGGTTGGTACAACTGGGGTATCGGTTGGTACAACTGGAGCGTCGGTTGGTAAAACTTGATTGTCAGTTGGTACAACTGGAGCGTCGGTTGGTACAACTGGAGCATCGGTTGGTACAACTGGAGCATCGATTGGTACAACTGGAGCATCAGTTGGTACAATTGGAGCATCGGTTGGTACAACTGGAGCATCTGTTAGTACAACTGGAGCGTCGGTTGGTACAATTGGAGCGTCAGTGGGAACAACTGGTGGGTCGGTTGGTACAACTGCAGCATCAGTTGGTACAACTGCAGCGTCGGTTGGTACAACTGGAGTATCGGTTGGTACAACTCGAGTATCGGTTGGTACAACTCGAGTATCGGTTGGCACAACTGGCGCATCGGTTGGTACAACTGGAGCATCGGTTGGTACAACTGGAGCGTCGGTTGGTACAACTGGAGCATCGGTTGGTACAACTGGAGCATCGGTTGGTACAACTGGAGTATCGGTTGGTACAACTGGAGTATCGGTTGGTACAACTGGAGCATTGGTTGGTACAAGTGGTGCATCAGTGGGAATAATGGGTACGTCGGTTGGTACAATTGGAGCGTCAGTGGGAACAACTGGTGGGTCGGTTGGTACAACTGGACTATCGGTTGGTACAACTGGAACATCGGTTGGTAAAACTGCAGCATCGGTTGGTACAACTGCAGCATCAGTTGGTACAACTGGCGTATCAGTTGGTACAACTGGAGCATCGGTTGGTACAACTGGAGCGTTAGTTGGTACAATTGAAGCGTCGGTTGGTACAACTGGCATATCAGTTCGTACAACTGGGGTATCAGTTGGTAAAGTAGGAGTGTCAGTGGGATCAACTGGGGTATCAGTTGGTACAACTGGGGTATCGGTTAGTACAACTGGAGCGTCGGTTGGTAAAACTTGATTGTCAGTTGGTACAACTGGAGCGTCGGTTGGTACAACTGGAGCGTCGGTTGGTACAACTGGAGCATCGGTTGGTACAACTGGAGCATCAGTTGGTACAAATGGAGCGTCGGTTGGTACAACTGGCGTATCAGTTCGTACAACTGGAGTATCAGTTGGTACAACTGGGGTATCAGTTGGTAAAGTAGGAGTGTCAGTGGGAACAACTGGGGTATCGGTTGGTACAACTGGGGTATCGGTTGGTACAACTGGAGCATCGGTTGGTAAAACTTGATTGTCAGTTGGTACAACTGGAGCGTCGGTTGGTACAACTGGAGCATCGGTTGGTACAACTGGAGCATCGGTTGGTACAACTGGAGCATCAGTTGGTACAACTGGAGCATCAGTTGGTACAAATGGAGCATCAGTAGATACAACTGGAGCGTTGGTTGGTACAACTGGAGCATCAGTAGATACAACTGCAGTATCGGTTTGTACAACTGGAGCGTCGGTTGGTACAACTGGAGCGTCGGTTGGTACAACTGGCGTATCAGTTCGTACAACTGGAGTATCAGTTCGTACAACTGGGGTATCAGTTGGTAAAGTAGGAGTGTCAGTGGGAACAACTGGGGTATCGGTTGGTACAACTGGGGTATCGGTTGGTACAAATGGAGCATCAGTTGGTACAAATGGAGCATCAGTAGATACAACTGGAGCGTTGGTTGGTACAACTGGAGCATCAGTAGATACATCTGCAGTGTCGGTTTGTACAACTGGAGCATCGGTTGGTACAACTGGATTATCGGTTGGTACAATTGGAGCATCGGTTGTTACAACTGGAGCATCGGTTGGTACAACTGGAGCATCTGTTGGTACAACTGGAGCGTCGGTTGGTACAATTGGAGCATCAGTGGGAACAACTGGTGGGTCGGTTGGTACAACTGCAGCATCAGTTGGTACAACTGCAGCATCGGTTGGTACAACTGGAGTATCGGTTGGTACAACTCGAGTATCGGTTGGTACAACTGGAGCATTGGTTGGTACAACTGGAGCATCAGTTGGTACAACTGGAGCATCAGTTGGTGCATCAGTGGGAATAATGGGTACGTCGGTTGGTACAATTGGAGCGTCAGTGGGAACAACTGGTGGGTCGGTTGGTACAACTGGACTATCGGTTGGTACAACTGGACTATCGGTTGGTACAACTGGAACATCGGTTGGTAAAACTGCAGCATCGGTTGGTACAACTGGAGCATCAGTTGGTACAACTGCAGCATCAGTTGGTACAACTGGTGTTTTGGCACAACTGGAGCATCGGTTGGTACAACTGGAGCGTCGGTTGGTACAATTGGAGCGCCGCTGGGCAACTGGCAGCATCAGTTCGGTAACTGGGGTATCAGTTGGTACAAGTAGGAGCGTCAGTGGGATCAACTGGGGTATCAGTTGGTACAACTGGGGTATCGGTTGGTACAACTGGGGTATCGGTTGGTACAACTGGGGTATCGGTTGGTACAACTGGAGCGTCGGTTGGTAAAACTTGATTGTCAGTTGGTACAACTGGAGCGTCGGTTGGTACAACTGGAGCATCGGTTGGTACAACTGGAGCATCAGTTGGTACAAATGGAGCATCAGTAGATACAACTGGAGCGTTGGTTGGTACAACTGGAGCATCAGTAGATACAACTGCAGTGTCGGTTTGTACAACTGGAGCATCGGTTGGTACAACTGGATTATCGGTTGGTACAATTGGAGCATCGGTTGTTACAACTGGAGCATCGGTTGGTACAACTGGAGCATCTGTTGGTACAACTGGAGCGTCGGTTGGTACAATTGGAGCATCAGTGGGAACAACTGGTGGGTCGGTTGGTACAACTGCAGCATCAGTTGGTACAACTGCAGCATCGGTTGGTACAACTGGAGTATCGGTTGGTACAACTCGAGTATCGGTTGGTACAACTGGAGCATTGGTTGGTACAACTGGAGCATCAGTTGGTACAACTGGAGCATCAGTTGGTGCATCAGTGGGAATAATGGGTACGTCGGTTGGTACAATTGGAGCGTCAGTGGGAACAACTGGTGGGTCGGTTGGTACAACTGGACTATCGGTTGGTACAACTGGACTATCGGTTGGTACAACTGGAACATCGGTTGGTAAAACTGCAGCATCGGTTGGTACAACTGGAGCATCAGTTGGTACAACTGCAGCATCAGTTGGTACAACTGGTGTATCGGTTGGTACAACTGGAGCATCGGTTGGTACAACTGGAGCGTTGGTTGGTACAATTGGAGCGTCGGTTGGTACAACTGGCATATCAGTTCGTACAACTGGGGTATCAGTTGGTAAAGTAGGAGTGTCAGTGGGATCAACTGGGGTATCAGTTGGTACAACTGGGGTATCGGTTGGTACAACTGGGGTATCGGTTGGTACAACTGGGGTATCGGTTGGTACAACTGGAGCGTCGGTTGGTAAAACTTGATTGTCAGTTGGTACAAATGGAGCGTCAGTTGGTACAACTGGAGCATCGGTTGGTACAACTGGAGCATCGGTTGGTACAACTGGAGCATCGGTTGGTACAACAGGAGTGTCAGTTGGTACAACTGGAGCGTCAGTTGGTACAACTGGAGCGTCAGTTGGTACAACTGGAGTGTCAGTGGGAACAACTGGAGCATTGGTTGGTACAACTGCAGCATCAGTTGGTACACCTGGAGTATCGGTGCATCGGTTGGTACAACTGGAGAATCAGTAGGTACATATGGTGCATCAGTGGGAAGAACTGGTGCGTTGGTTGCTATAACTGGACCATCGGTTGGTACAACTGGAGCATCGGTTGGTACAACAGGAGCGTCAGTTGGTACAACTGGAGTGTTGGTACAACTGGAGCGTCAGTTGGTACAACTGGAGTGTCAGTGGGAACAACTGGAGCATTGGTTGGTACAACTGGAGCATCAGTAGGTACAACTGGTGATCAGTGGGAAAACTGGCATCAGTTGGTACAACTGGAGCATCGGTTGGTACAACTGGAGCATCGTTAGCAAAACTGGAGCATCGGTTGGTACAACTGGAGCGCCGGTTGGTACAACTGGAGCATCGGTTGGTACAACTGGAGCATAACTGGTTGTCAGTTGGTACAACTGGTATCGGTTGGCAACTGGAGTATGTTAGCAACTGGAGCATCAGTAGGTACAAGTGGAGCGTTGGTTGGTACAACTGGAGTATCGGTTGGTACAACTGGAGCATCAGTTGGTACAACTGGAGTCAGTTGGTGGCAATGGAGCATCAGTTGGTACAACTGGTCTATCAGTTGGTACAACTGGAGCATCGGTTGGTACAACTGGAGCATCAGTAGGTACAACTGGAGCATCAGTAGGTACAAGTGGAGCGTTGGTTGGTACAACTGGAGTATCGGTTGGTACAACTGGAGCATCAGTTGGTACAACAGGAGCGTTAGTGGGAACAACTGGTGCGTCGGTTGGTACAACTGGGTATCTGGTTGGTACAACTGGTCAGTTGGTACAACTGGAGCATCGGTTGCATGTACAACTGGAGCATCAGTCGTTGGTACAACTGGAGTATCGGTTGGTACAACTGGAGCATCAGTTGGTACAACAGGAGCGTTAGTGGGAACAACTGGTGCGTCGGTTGGTACAACTGGATCAGAAGGTACAACTGGTGCGTCAGTGGGAATAACTGGAGCGTCGGTTGGTACAACTGCAGCATCAGTTGGTACAACTGGAGGATCGGTTGGTACAATTGGAGCATCAGTGGGAAAAACTGGAGCATCAGTTGATACAACTGGGGCATCAGTAGGTACAACTGGGGCATCAGTAGGTACAACTTGAGCATCAGTTGGTACAAGTGGATCATCAGTTGGTAAAATAGGAGCATCAGTAGGCACAATTGGAGCATCAGTAAGTACACCTGTCATGTCGGTAGCATCTTTTGGGCTACTTGTTTCAAAGTTTAATTCTTGAGGGCTGTCAGTTCGTGCAGTCACAGTCTTCTGAGTTCTTTGAATGTCTTCATCTGAAAATAAAGTATATTTATAAGGCTTCATGAGACAGTGTGTTCTTTACATATATGTTCTTAATATGCCTGTCTGAGTCCGAGTTCAAATTGCTGAGTCTCAGTCTTAAGTCATAAAGCTCGATTCCGAGTTACGATTCAAAAGGTTCAAGTCCGAGACCTTTATAAATAAATTTTTACAATAGATATTTTTCACATTAAGCAATCTTCATTGTGCTTAAAAATTGTGACTGGCTCTGGCAAAACCCTAAACTTGGACCCAATTTTTCAAAAGTGAGATTTTGGTATAGTTTAATTCTCTAGATTTTCCTCGTTCATTTGAGACCAAATAATTTTTTTCTTATAATTTTTTCTTATGTTGTAAGAGAAAATCTTATAATTCTACAAATCTGGTATCAAATGAAAGAGGAAAATCTACAGAATCAAACTATAACAAAATCTCACTTTTGAAAATTGGGTCCAAGTTTAGGGTTTTGCCAGAGCCAGTCACAATTGTTAATATTGAACAGGCCATTTTGTTTCAGAGTCTGAGTCACAAACCTCTGAGTACCAGTCCAAGTCCAAGTCCCGTATTGAGTCATTACAATGTCCAAGTACGAGTCTGAGTTATTGTACATGCTGCCTGAAGTCTGAGTCTCTACAAAATGGTACTTGAGTCAGACTTGAGACCAAGTTTGAGTCATGCGACATTCAAGTCTGTAACATTTATATTTAATTATTTATTTTGCTCTTAAGATGAAATCACTAAACATCACTTTTCAGGATAATTTATACTTTTATCAACTTTACACAATTAGGTAAAACTGTGATCATTTTTTGGTTGTTCCTTCCCTAACCATGAGTGATTCTCAGCAATTTCGTGTCACTAGGATTAAATAAAGGATGATGGGGAGGAGGGGGTTGACTTGGGCGCAAACAACTGCAGAACAGCCATTTGGTGTGTCACTCATCGTCAATAATACGGTGGAGTACATTTGGTGAAACAAGATATGACCAGCAGGAATTTGGGAGAAATCTGCTGGGTATGCAAACGTAATGGCAAGTACCCAACATGGTATTTCAATGGATTCCATTAAGATTTAAAGAAATAAAGTACCTGTACAATCGCTTGATCTCTGACCGGGGTTGCGACAGAAGCCCTCGTATGCATACGTCAATTTGATACGACGCACAGGTATACAGGCAGAGCTGACCTTCTTCAGATGGCAGAGGTTTCTGAATGTGCGTTCCCGGCAGCCAACAAGGCCACATACATAGTTAAAGCCCTCACCCCTGCAGTGTATAGGGCAGTCAGTATCTGCAAAATAGAAACATAAACTAAATATATTTTAAACATGCATACGACATAAAACACAATAAAGGGGCCCACTTTGCATCCATCACGTTAGCAGTTTTTCCAATGGTTGTTATTTATTTTTAAGTACCTGAAACCAACCAAAAAGTGTTTCAACATGTGAATGGACATGCAGGCTTATACTAGAACTAATTTGAGTTGATTTATTTTATTTTTTTATTTTTTTATATATTTTTTTACCCTCAAATTTCCAAAAAAATTGGACGGAAAAAGTTACCTCACTTTTCCGTCCATTTGTTGATGGAAATTTTAGGGTAATTAAAAAAATAATAGTAATAATCAACTCAAATTATCTTTAGGATAAGCATGCATGTCTATTCAAATGTTGAAATTCTTTTTGGGTGATTTCAGATAAAAAAAAATTGCAATCATTGGAAAAACTGCTAACGTGACGGTAGGAATGTGGCCCCCTTTATTGTGTTTTATGTCATACTCAAATTACATAGCTTCTCTCAAGTCATGAGCTACACTTATATGGGCCATTGCGATGATTAAATATTTTTGCAGATGAATATTCTGTGCTGGCTGATGAATGGATTTCTTTCAAAAACATGTTGTTTTTTCAAATAAAAAGTACCATTACACAAATTTTAAGTATAGATATAAAACTCTAAAATGTAAAAGTTGTATCCATATTTGTTTTCAGCTCAGACAAACTTTTAACATCATTTCTCATGCCTGAAGGCTCATGAATACTACAGTAATGGAAGTCACATGATGAGCAACACGTATGCACTGATTGGGAACGAAATTGAAACATGTTTGTTTTCATTACGTTTTCCATGAAATTTGAGAATGAAAGCTCTGTTATTGGGACAGGTGTCGATAAACTATCCTGATTGGGAGAAGCTTATATCCAGATTAATATCCTTCCCTCCGAATGAAGATACCAACGTATGCAATGGGTATTGAAACTGAATTTTCTGTTTTGAGTTTTCTATCAAATTTGAGAATGAAAGCTGTACTATTGCTGTGGGTGTTGACATACTCTCCCAATTGGAAAACTGTTACCCTGATTGAAACACTATTCTCTCAGTGAGAGTACCAGTTGACCCAAATTGGAAAACCCTTAATTGGGTTCCAACGACAACGTTCTTCTGTCCTCACGAGAATTGGACAGATTTTGCTTTGGGAAAAAAAAAAGTTTGCAACAAAATCCGAGGAAGGAAAGTTCCCGTACCGTTACACGGTCCAATGTGAGAGTACTCAAACGTCTGATGGGTGTCCCGATGGCAGACTTCACGCACAAGGTCGCACTTAGAAGGGAATGTAATTCCATTGGATCCACACACCTTGCCGGTGAAGATGAGCTTAAATGGGCAAACCACTGTGACCTGTTTGCAGACATAATTCGTTCCGTCCACTATCCTAGTTCCTGTAGAATAAATGTTGATAAAATGAGACTACATACATGTGTTCATTTTGTTTGTCTAATTCCTTAGGTTTAGGTCATATTCCTTTTGGACAAACACCACACGTTACCGAAGGTCACTCACCATAAAGCCAATACGTGTATAACAAATTTAACTTTACCAATCACTTATTAATGTGCAAAAAATATATTTAATTTTATTAGATACCACTTTAAAACAAAAAAATTTAATGGCTTTTATTGGCAATTTCCTAGGGGGAGGGGAATCAATTATTTAGACCATATCAATTTTGTTTTTCAAATATCCATTAAAGGGAAGGTATCAGTTATTTAAAAAGGTACTTGGTGAAATGTTGGTTCGGCGTCAAACACCATTTTTTATGGAAGTTTGGCTGGTAACCAAAGAAATATGCTAAGCAAATTTATCTGCAGTTTTACCTGCTAAGCAGCCCTGGACAGTGAAGCAGACAACAAAATGGCTGCCATCAATTGTGCACAAATAAATAAAATGCCAACATCTTTTTTTTCTGAAAATACAGGGTTTATGAAAGAACTTGGAGGTGTTCCTTAACCATAATATATTATTAATAATTTACGCTCGTTTAAACAAATGGTTTTGTTAAGAAGTGCAGGTAGGCCCAATTTATGTATCGTCCATGTACGTAATTTGCCGCACTCGTGAAATGACGCACCTACTTTTGGCTTAGCATTTCTCAGAAAACTTACAAAATTATGGCGTATTACTGGTTGCATAAACTTATCTATGTCGTGCTTGTTACAGAAATAAAAATTATAGTGAAATTGTATGATTTACTGGAAAGTTAGTGCTTGTGAAAGTGGAAAAAGTTGTTTAACCACCGATTTTACTAGATACAAATAGTAAGAGATTTACATGACCTCAATTTTTTTTAACGAACATCTGTGATTTTATTGTTCTATGCCGTTAACAAGCTGTTGTCTGTGGAAACCAAAATATATTAATGCTTTGCATTTGCAATGATTTTTTAAAGAAATACTGATCCTCAAAATGGACACATTCCTTATAGAAGAAGCAAACGAAGACTACTTAATTCGTTGGTGTTTATTTCGACGGTAGTGGAAAATTATTGAGAAAATGAAACATTAATATCATGGATATGAAAAGAAATCTTTTATTTGACAAAATGTTAACAGCATTTTTACACATTTCAAAGTTTTAAAGTACTTTTTGCAAAAATTTTAACCACCTTCCATTTTATTGGTCTTTCAAGAATATTGATTAAAAGTTTTGAGAGCTTCTCCAAATTATACCATTTTATTTTAAAAATCGAAAACAATATTTTTATTTTCAAGATTAAAAACAATTTTACAACCATCTGGAATAAGATGAAGCATGATTCAACTGTTTTTCTTCTTGGGTACATTTTCTGTGCCCCCATAAACTTTAACAGTTTGGGGGTGAGTCATTATACCAACATCAATTTTTTGATGACTACAATTCTGTGCGTCTCAAAAAACGGCGCTCAAGACGTCCACGCATATGATCATGCATTGAAATTCAGCATTTTACGAGAGAATCCTTCACTGAAACTAACTGAAACACCAAACTGCTAATTTCATTTGTAAGTTACTGTCCAGTTGATTATATAACCTTAGGTGCGTCATTTAGGGTAAATTGAGGATATAACACTCTTCTAAGGCTGCCTATTCACTTGTTAATAATTGCACTTTTGCAGTTTGTCCTGTTGTGCCGAAATCTGGGCAAACATTTACATTTACTTACTCGACCTTGTACATAAGACGTGACTGGCCGGCCTGCTTTCAAATTATTGAAACAATACCTAACTTCCCTATCATAACAATTATGTTTGTGTTACATTCGGCCTACAATTAATTTGCTACGCGCAATGAATATCGAATTTAAAGACCACAATTTTGGTAGGGCGCCCTCTGTCTTAATATTATTTCCAAGCTTCAAAAACAAAACTTATTAGGAACAAAATAATGTCAGATTTTGTTTTTAAATTACAATAATCAAACATCTCAAAATGTGATCAGTTGATTATGAAGTTGAAAATGTTAAACGCCACTTACTTCCAGCTATAGCCACCTTCTCTGCAATGAGCAGCAGCAGAAATGTAGCCACGACAATCCTCATCCTAATGAAAAAGAAAAGGGGAGACCGGTTTATTGATAATAACAGCGAGTCATTTATACTATAGGCCTATAGTGGGTAGGTGTCATCCTGGAGGTATGGTCCAAAGGATCGCCTCCACCCCCAGAATTGTTTATGCGGTAAAAAGAAAACAATAATAAGTAAATAATTCGTGAAAAACAAGCACAAAAGTAGGAAAACTTGGTTTGTGTAAATAGTTATTGTTTATGTTTCTTTGTCCGTTTGGGTGTCATCTTATTTATAAGGCCTAACAGCAGTGGGTTTCTAAATGGTTGTGCGCTGCAATACTTCGTTGTACATTCTGCACACAAACATCCAGTTCTTTTCAGAACTAATTACTACTTAGTAGAGAAGTTCACATGGCGTCGCCGCAATTAGTCTTACTTATCCTCTTCACCATGCAAAGCTACAAGTTTTACCAAAATTTCAATATCATCTCCCCCCCCCCCCCCCCCCACACACACACACACAGTCTTTTTCCGTAATTGTGGGGACATACACTCGCTTTTACACACAGTTGTGAGGACCAAAAATGCTATGGGGACATAAAAATGTCCCCACAGATACGGTGTCATGGCCTACCCTTTTCTTATATGTCCCCACAACCCCGCGAAGGCCTACCCACTTTTCGACACGGATTTACACCACTGCCGGTGAGGAGGGGGAATGGAACACATTACAATTAATTTTTGAGATTTTTGTTGAGGACAGGGACTGCCCTTTTCTCTTTGGAAATGACTTAACAATGAAGATCACATGGTGACATTGGTGTTCTTTCCTTGGTTCGAATTACACATTAAGGTCCAACAGATTTCCGTCGGGCAGAAAACCGTTGCGGCCTGCGTGTTATATGCGATGGGGCGTAATGGCGACGGGGCGTTATGGCGATGGGACGTTATGGTAAGGGGAGTTATGGTAAGGGGCGTCATGGCGATGGGGCGGAACGACTGAATACCGTATGTACCTGTTGTATTACCCTGATCCCTGGGGGGTTGGGGGCACGGATAAACTAGCTTGATGAGAAGAAAATTCCCTGGGGGCATCTTTGTCAAACTCCCTGCAATACGAGTATAGCGCTGAGTCTATCTAGTATCAGCGCATCCAGAAAGGAACTTTCTCAAATGCAAAAGCTCGCTTGGCCTTGACTCTTGAGGATAAGGAGTTCAAGCCGTATACACTGCCCACGCGACTCATTTATGTCCACAGTCCATCGAGAAAAGGCTCCACGATTAGTCGAAATAATAATGATCTTAGAAATAAGGATTTTTCTGTAATATTGTTCCACTAAAGGAAGCAATTAAAAGGAACTTTGGAAGGTACATGAATAATATTGGCATTTGATATTAAAGGGGCAGTGTCGTCACGATCAACAGGGCATGGAATCGGAATGTTAGTTTTAGTAATACACCCACATGATAATGTCATATTACCGTTGCTGCTGCATGAGTCAGTAAATTTTTAGTCACTGTGTTAATCTTAATTAAACAAGGATACTGATTCCATGCCCTGTCGAAAGTCTGCTCTGATCGTGACGATACTGCCCCTTTAATTGGTAATGTACATGCATTTCAACCTTTCAACCCTCTCATATTCAGGAAATATATCTTAAAACTAACCTGTGAACTGAAAGGTACTCAAAAAAGCTGACAGGCATTTTTTGCCTAAATTCAAACTAACTTATTTCTTGGACAGAGAACAGACTGATGTCATTTTCAGCATTTTTCTGAAGTTGTGTTTTGTTTTAAGTCAGATTACGTAAATTTATAAGAAGTAACCTTCGGTATGGCCCTGCATTCTATAGTTGTACCCTTCTACCTCCATGGTTTGAAAGAATTCCGTTCGAAACGGTTTGAATTTGAATTAGCAAATCAACCAGTTCTATAAACTACCTTTAAGCATGGAGGAAGGAATTCCTTCCTCCATGCTTTAAGTAAATCAACAAATATATTTGTATTAAAATGCATGGTTTTGAAAAAAAATGAGCAATTTGCCCCCCCCCCCCTCCAAAAACAAACAAACAAACAAACAAACAAACAAAAAACTCACCTGGGGAAGCTCAGGAGATGCGTCTTCTATATCGAAGAACTTTCAGGATGGCTGTATCCCACTAGAACGTGAGCTACTGTGCCGACAGTATAATGATCCTCACCGGAAGGGGAATGGAAGTTGGAATGACAGTTTGATTGGAAGACAGGGAGAAGGTGCCCGTAATTTGGAATTATGTAACACCCTAATAAACAACACCAGCCGCCGCACACAATGGATGGACCAGGTCGTCAGACAACCCTGGTGTTACTCGTGTGCGGTTTATGCTATGTCTGTAGTGGTACCGGACATGCTTTATGTCTGTTCTCATTTAGCACCTTGCAACTAATTAGGAGGAGATATAGGGGGTGTACCAGGTTAAATAATAAACGCATTTTGCCATCACTTGAGCGATCTCCCCCATTTTCCCAGCCTCCGAATTCATCATCAGTTGTAATCTCGAGTCGCCCGACGAGCGATAATTTATTGGTAAACAGAACAATCTCAACTGAGAAAGGACGTCTTATTATCTGTTTATCTTTAGCACCTCCACAGTCTTCCACACGTCTATAACAAGAAAGTTGCGTAATTCAACCACAATGTACCTTTTCCTATGTTGATCACGAATAATTATGTTTTATCATGGAGGAAGGGAGAGACTTTGGGGATTTGTACACTACTAAAACGAACACTAAACAATCTATCGTAGAATTTAATAGCGTCTAAGTGCTCAGGAGATGGGCAGGATATATTTTTGTGGGACTTCGTTTTGTAGACTGAAGTTATAAACCGATTATTTTACCAGGGAGGTTGATACTTAACGACGACAAAATCACCTACTGGCCATGTGATCGTGTTAGTTTTTACCCAATACACGTATACAACATTTTATAACCTACGTGGGTTGTATAATTTTGACGAAGCTGATTTGAAAACGTGAGGGTGTGTTTTGGAGAACTTTAATAAATGGGATTGCTGATGCGTCAACGGAATATCCGTGAAGAGCCAACCCCTCCCTCCCCCCAGTGGCGTAGCTAGCGGGGGGGGGGGCAGGGGGGCGGCCGCTCCCCCTGGCTCCAGTTCCAGAATAAGTGGGCCCCCCTAACACATGCGAATTTTTTTCACATGCTTATGGGACTGACTGGTGGGCCCACCAGCAGGCAGGACTATACAGGCAGGGCCGGATTTAGACCTTGAGGGGCCCGGGGCACTTCAGGTTCGGGGGCCCCTCGACATAGAAATTAAATTACATGACAAATAAAAAATGAACTAAAATGAATGATAAACCGCATTTCTTCGAAAAAAATATAAAACTAATTTTATAATTATTACATTTTTTTTATATAAAGGAAGTCCTTAGTCTGGGGGCCCTCTGGCAGGGGGGCCCGGGGCAATTGCCCCCTTTGCCCCCTTATAAATCCGGCCCTGTATACAGGGCCGCTTTTTACTATAAGGGCAATAGGGTAATTGCCCACGGCCCCAGGTAAAGAGGGGGCCCTAAAAATCTGTACAGTCATTTTTTTATAACCCGCGATTAATCAAAATCCAATGGCTTAATATGCATGTAGAAGGTATATAGCAGCACTAACACTTTTTCCGGATAACAATTAAGAAAATGGCTTTTCCGAATGTATGTACTCTTTACAGACTATTCGTGATCATACCAGTAAGCTCTGCGCAAGCAGAACGCACATTCAGTCGATTAAAGCTCATCAAAAATTATCTCAAGAGCACCATGTCTGAGGAGCGGTTGAATTGTTTGGCTATGATGTGTATAGAACGAGAAATAGCAGAAAACGTAGACTTTGGCATAGTGATTGATAAGTTTTCCAAAATTAAAAAGCGCAGAATGGAACTCGATTGATCATATCATTGACATTTATGTTGATACTTTGAAGAATATGATAATTTATTATGCTTCGATATTACCTAAAGTCGGTGTCATTGATTGGTGGGCCCCCTGGGATCCGATTCGCCCCCCCCCCCCCTGGCGAACACAGCCAGCTACGCCACTGCCTCTCCCATAAAACTTCACAGATAACCACTAATCTCTATCATAATAAACTTTATAACTCTGACTAGTAAGTTAAACCCATGTTAATTGGTAGCATAATAGTCCTATGGAAAACAGAACAAGATGGACGTTTATACGAGTTTTATGATGTGCGCACGATAGGAACAACTTTGCCGCGTCAAACGGCCAGACGCACGGAGAAGATCGTCTCTTTATCCAGGCGGTTTTTAATCCTAGGAGACTGTGCTCAAGAGGATTGGTCTCCAATGGAAAGGCATGACGCCGGTTATGAAGACCAAGAAAAACAGAAGCATTTTGAGAAAACAAAATTACTGCCAAAACATGGTTTTAAAGGCAAAGATCAACATCGGTTTTTGGAAAACAAAGTTCATTTCAACCCTTCAGTTGTCAAGAAATAATTATATCATTAAACCATGGAGGAAGGAACTTCCTCCATGATTAAACTAACTAGTGAAAGTTCTATCACAAAGGGTGTTCATGTTTTTAAGAAAACAGTTCAAAACTGTTACATATTTTTGTATGTTGTTATATGTTTTACACAAAATTGCCGGATGGTATCTTATTGTCAATTCGACAAAAACAATTCATTGTTTTCCTCTTAGATAAATGTACTTTTCCCCAGAATGATTAATAATTCGTTAATTCAATGATCTTGTATAGTTACAAATGGTGTACCATCCCTGTAATGCATGGACTTATAAACACGGTAAAACTACAAGGACAGTTAATTTTCTAACAATTTAATGATTACTGATCATTTTAATAATACAATTAATTACACAAAGTCTATTATAAAAAACTTGTTCAACAACATGTTGCGAAATATATATACACGTACAAATCTGTGTGGCTATTTCTACGTGTAAAACGACGGTGAAGCGAGCCCACAAACACAATGTTGTGCAAGTATAGACTGTGGCATAACCAAGTGGGGGAAGGGCAGCGTGGCGGCCATTGGTATTTCTGAACTTCTGAACGTCGGGAATTTTGCTAAATATTGACATAATTTGTCAGTTCATTTGAGGTTTGTGTGGGTAAATTTACCCCTAAAAATGTTTCCCTTGCTCTGAAAATCCTGTCTACGCCACTTATGGGCTTATGTTGTTTATTTGGCCTTATACTAGATTGCTCATGACTGCAGGCGTACTCTCTTAATGTAAAAGAGTGAAAACCACTCTTTTAAAGAGCTATATGGCGGACAAGTCTTTTTTGGAGTGAAACCCACTCTGATTCAAGTGAAAAATACAGTAAAAGGCTACCAATTCACTCTTTATACACTACTAATTTTACTTTTTATCCACTCCAAAAAGACTTTGAAAGAGTGGTTTTCACTCTTTTACATTAAGGGAATACTTTTTCCCCAGGACGAGAAAGTAACCTTTTTAACAACTTTTATTTAAATATAATATTTGATTAAATGTCAAATAAAAAAAAACAGAAATGTCTGCAAAACCACTTATACGAATATATGCTCATTCTCTTTGAGTCGATACCTTAAACAACCAACCTGTGGAAGTTTTAGCTTAGAACGGTGTTGTGTCGTTCACGAGAAAATTGTGAAAATGCATTCAGATTGTGTGTATAGGCTATATAATATTCATTCTGATGTGAAAAGTAGACAATGATAATAGTCTTTCCTAAATTAGTATTTTTTTTAAATGACAGTACCTCAATAGAGACTGATACCGTCATCAGCTTTACATTCAGTGAAGTTTCCAAGAAAATTTGCCAAGCAAATATTTCTGGTAAGCAATTTTCTCTGCTGAGCAGCTCTATGAAATTGGGCCCTGGGCAAATTGGCCCCTGGGCAAAATTGGCCCCTGGGCAAAATTGGTCCCTGGGCAAAATTGGCCCCTGGGCAAAATTTCATAGAGCTGCTAATAAAACAGAAAATATTGCTGAGCAAAAATTTCCTTAGAACATGCAGGAAGCAATATATATTACCTGGAAATTTTGCTGGTAATCTATTTTTGCTTACTAGCAAAAGTTGTCTGTGCTCAGTAAAATGTATCTGCTTAGTAGCTCTATGAAATTTGCCACTGGTTAATTATAGGTATGTTTTCTTATGGAATAGCAAGATTGCAGTCCTTGTCGAATCGAACCAGTTCAGGATGTCGGCACATATCAAGCCACAGGAAACACTCATTCTGATACGTACGTCCGTTGGAGCCACATACAGGTGTGTAATGCCGCTCTGGGCAACTCTTCTGGCATGGTTCTGGGGGTGAAAACAGAAGATCATTTAAAAAAAATTACATTCACAGAATTTATTTATATCCAATCCAATCAGTATTTATATTAAAGTGCCTTTTCGGTGTGGTTTCAAAGCGCTGACATTCCTCTGTCAAGACCTAGGCCCTATATCAACACTGACCAAACGACCTTACTTTGACTAGTTCTGCCACCTACCAATCTTACTAGATGTTGGGTAAATATTTTAATTGCGGAAGTTTTTTCTTATTTTTAAAATAGAAATTTTTCACATTAAGCAATCTTCATTGTGCTTAAAGATTGTGACTGGCTCTGGCAAAACCCTAAACTTTGACCCAAGTGAGATTTTGGTATAGTTTGATTCTCTAGAGTTTCGTCTTTCATTTGATACCAGATTTGTAGAATTCAGAAAAAAAATCTGATTTCTACAAATGAAAGAGGAAAATCTACAGAATCAAACTATACCAAAATCTCACTTTTGAAAATTGGGTCCAAGTTTAGGGTTTTGCCAGAGCCAGTCACAAATAGCATGACAGCAAATGTAGCATTGTATGGTTGACTGTTTACGTAATTACAGCGACATGTTTCCTACAAACCAGTGGTGTGTTTTCAGGTCTGAACTATGCCGTAAACATTAGAATTATCAAATTCAATGGTAACCTTTTCTACAGAACACCCTAAGAAATGAAGTGCTTTCATCTTACAGAAAACATGAATTTACACAAAATTACCAGATGGCAACTTTTTTGTAAAAAAAAAAATACAAACAGAAAAATAATGTTAAAGTTTTTCGTTGTTTTCTCAAAAATGTGAGCATTTATTGTGATGAAATTTCCACAGGTTATTTTTATGATATAGTTCATAAGAACTAAAGAGCTGAAATGAACATTCCCTTTATTAATACGTGCAATCCAGTAATCCACTATGTAAATACTAGCCAGAACTTTCTTTTTGCAGAGTCGACAGAGGGCGCTTCGACGGAAAGCCTTCTGATCAGACGGGATATGAAGGAGTCAGTTTGGACATAGAGCAAGATGGCCGAGGGGATATGTCTTTGGTACCTCTCCCAGCTACCCCTCCCCAACCCCAATTGTAACAAGAAATCACTGCTACTGATACACACCATTGATACACAATCCCCTGTAGGCAACCTGAATCTCTTGGTCTTCGTTTGATTGACAGGCGGCTAGAGTGATGACACACAATGAGGGATAGGAGTTCCCGTCCGTGCCGCACACAGGGTCATTAATACCAGGGCAGTTCTCTGGACACACTGTGTAACAAGACACATAAATGCGTATAAGGGTAAACTATACAGGGTAAAGTTTACAATACAGAAATGAAGTCGGCGGATACAGAAATGAATTCTAAGGGGGCCAACATGACTGTCTTTCCCAAAATTGAGCACTGTTAAAATCGTTCAACAGTTGAATACATTGATATGGATGCATGCTGAACTGGTTGGTTTCTGTACACATATTTGTTATTCTTAGTTTCAACGTATAGATACAACTGTTATAGACATTTCACAAAAAATAGGCTAACATGTACTTCCATAAAACGTTTTGACAATTATGCCAGTAGGTAGGGCTTACAATGGCGTGTAAACATTATGGGAGTGTTGGACCGTTAGCTAGGTGAGCCCAAACCCCTGTTTGGTTTTTGTAATTAACCAATAAACCTCTCCAGAAATGGACCCTGAAAGTGGATTGAGGGCGCACTCCTACTATTATTTATTTATTTATTATTATTATTTGCTGCATGCCCTTTGAAAGGCTATGCCAGTTCGTGTCAGTTATTGATTAATTTACACTAAAAGGGGAAGACAGCAAGACAGACAGACAAACAGACATGCAGACAGCAAGACTGACAAACGGACATGTCGTGCACTGCTCACCCAATGGCGACTGGATGCATGTTCCTGTGTGACGAACAACGGGCAATTCCTCGTCTCGTAGACAAGCTATCCGCTGCATACTGCACTCGCTGTAGTAAGTCATGTTGTCGCTACCACAAACCGGTTCAAACTGGTCAGAACAGGCCTCATCACATCCTACAGAAAAATTACAAAATTAAAAAAAAAAATCAATAATATTATTCATTATTCATTATGCATTTTGAATATGTATTTGAAACACAAATAACATACACCCTTAATATTAATATGATAATCAATTATAATAATAATGGTCAGGAAATAATATGTCATGAAGTTAGTATTATGTGACTGGCTCAGGCAAAACCCTAAACTTAGACCCAATTTTCAAAAGTGAGCTGAGATTTTGGTATAGTTTGATTCTCTAGATTTTCCTCTTTCATTTGATACCAGATTTGTAGAAATCAGAAAAAAATTTTTTTTTAGGGTTTTGCCAGAGCCAGTCACATAATATTGAAATGAAAGGAATAGAATTGAAAATTCAAACATAATTAAATTTTCGAATTGTTTTGTTAAAATTACTTGGTGTAATGTGAATGATGGTTTCAATCTTCCCTAGAAATATTTTTGTCTGACACCCTGTCACTTCAAGTTCGAATTTAGAGTTCTCTTTGCTAAATTCTGTGTTAGAAGAAATAATGAAACAATATTGAATGCATTTTCACTATTTTTGTCGTTGTGACAAGCTGAAAATTTAACAGTTTGTTCGGTTAGGGAGAAAGCATACTCGTAGAAGTAGTGTTGCCAACATTACCAATGATGTACTTTATTTACCCTTCGCCTGATGTATATCTTGATTCAAGAGTAAGTATACTTTTGAAAGCAGTTCTGTCAACATTTCCAATGATGTACCTTCCTTTAATGCTCAAACGGATGGCACATTGTTGAAACTAAACATTAAACTTAATTTATTATGGAAGTGTGCTCTATTGTAAAGCCTTTTTACCATTTGCCTGGTCAACGCACTCCCCCATATGAGCCACAGTGAGTGATTCACTCTTCGTCTCGCATGCCACCGCACTCATGTGGCACCATGACAAGTAGGTCACGCCGTCAGAACCGCACACTGGCAGGTATAGCAAGGAGCACTCCTTCTCGGTGGGACAGTATGAGTGGCGCTCCGGTCTGTCGGGCATGGCCGCCGTGACGGGCTTCACTGCCGCATCGGGCTCCGGTGGCGGTGGCACCTGCCCGTGCGGGACAGGGACGTAGAGAGGCTCGACGCACGGTCCAATGTACGCCACCTGCCGGAGAGCATTCGGAAGCAAATTTCTAGGCAACAAAAACACCAAACAAGCACTCGAACTGGAACGAAACGTGCACGGACTCTCTCAGAGAGTACGGACTCTCTCAGAGAGTACGGTACACACTGTTCGAATAAGAGTCCTTGTACAATCAGATGTTCAAACGAAAGGCGACCGAAAAAGAACGACGGGGACACAATTGTACCACTGGTTCATTTAAATAGCAAAACAATGTTACATGATAAATTGATGTCACACATGTTGTAGCGGCAAAAGAAAGCTTAAAATATCTCTTTTCAACAAGCATTTTAAAAGTTATTCTGCATTTTTTCAAAGAAAATATTTAAAAAATAATAATAATAATAATTACATTTAAACAAAAATCAACTTTGACCAAAGCGGGTTTAAAATTAAATGCTTAAAAACTGGTCAATAGGCCTATCTTCTATCCACGATGTTTCAAAATGGAAAATTTTCCACGGTCATATTCTCCCCCTTTTTGTTTAGTTTCCCCCTGGGAAGAAAAGATGAAGTGTGAAAAGGGCTATAATACTCGTCGTACCTGTATCCCCGGGTCGCCAGCCTGGCAGGCCGCTGATCGCAACAAACACTCCGAGTTATACGTTTGACCATTCGTTCCGCAGACATAGTTGACTTCGAGCGGGCAGCTGGTCGGGCATGAGACCGTCGGCCTCAGTGTCGACCGGGGCGTGCTTGGGACTGCTGGTGTGGTAATTTCGGGGTACGGGTCCGCCGGAACGGCTGAAAAGACTGAAATGTTTTTTGAAACGAATGATAAAAAGCACTGATTATAGACTAAATCAAGACAATTAAAACATGTGGGGATATGATATTAAGTTTGACAAACTTTTCCTTGCCCACTTGAATCGACCAACACAAATAGTACAAGGAATGCTAGACTGGTTCCTTGTCTATTTGGATACGTGCGATATATAAGTCCACATTATTATTATTATATCCTATTAAGGATATACACAGGCTCCAGGCGTACCACTCAAAGGATTTCATTGGATACGTTAACGCTTTGTGCTGAAGACCTGACGTCACGCTTCGGGGCTTGCAAGCAAGAGCTACCAACCAAGGTCAAAGTTCAGCGTCGGGAAAAAATATGGCGGCCGCACGGCCAGGATCTGGCGTAATTCACGCGCCTCCAGCTCAAAGCGTGACGTCAGATCTTCAGGCTAAAGGAATGCCAGAATGTGTTTGACGGCAAACCACTTACCTCTTGTTGTCTGAGGGGGCGTGGCGGTTGAAAACGTTGACGTCATCACTGATGATACAGTGGGAGGTGCCGTAGTAGACTCATTGTCTGAGTAATGGGAAATGATTTACAAACAAATTGGTTCGTAATGTTTTAAGAGAAGGTCCGGTACAACATTGGTAATTAGGCCAAAAAAAAAAAATGTTGAGTTGCCCTCCAGTGAAAATATTTGAAGGGGTCGGTCGGTCGGGATTTTTTTTTGTTTTTTTGTTTTTTTTTTCTCTCCTTGACTGTCATTTTAAGATTGAAATGCATTGGAACTGAAACCACATACCATGTTTTTCAAAGACAATGATCTAGCAGTATGCACAAGTACCTAAAGAATAAAACCCTGGTACTGGTCTGGTAAATGTTGTTCAAACAAACATTGGAAAGATCCATTTAGACTTTTTCTTGATATTTTGCTGAATAGTGTGATAGATCTACTTTTCGCTGTGATTGACACAGCAAATTCATCCATATTGCGTGCAATGCTCAACATGCAACATGCGAGTGGCCATTCGATTTGAAAACGTGTAGATCGAGTCGCAATCGTTGACACACGTACAGTGCGGGGAGCCAGTGCACAACGTGTGAGGGCCATTTGATTTGAAAACGTGTAGATTGAGTCGCAATCGTTGACATACAAAACAGTGCGCGAAGCCAGTGGAAAACATGTGAGGGGCCATTCGATTGGAAGTGTAGATTTGAGTCGCAATCGTTGGCACACAGTGTGTGCGAAGGCAGTGCACCATGTGAGGGCCGGGGCCATTCGATTGTAGATTGAGTCTTGGGTACCGGTAAATTTGAAGTGGAAAATTTCACAAATCAAACGTATTATGTTTTATACACAGAAAATTGGTAAGTTTCATTAATAAATAGGCCTATGAATGACGGGAAAAAAGAAAAGAAAAAAAAAACCCGACCCGAGATTTCAGCACTTTTGGGTCGGTCGGTGGAGGGCAACTCAACATAATTTTTTTTTGGCCTTACTAGATTATCAACTTAATAATGAGTTATTATCTGAAAATACACTCTTAAAACTAAAGTGCTGAATCAACATTTTAAAGAGTTCGGTCAGTGACAACTCTTTGTAAAGTTGGATTCAACTTATAAAAGTGTTGAATTAACATTGATAAAGTTAGGCTTAACTTGACTCCGTGTTAACTCACCACTTTCTTTGAATTGAATTTAACTTTATAAAGTGTTGTCACTCGCCGAACTCTTAAAAGGTTGATTCAACACTTTAGTTTAAAGAGTGTATATATAATACATGTATAATGTATAATCTTCAAATAAAATGTTAAATGGACCGAATGCTAAAGTCGCTGAATTGAATGATATACGGTTGAATCAAATGTTAAATTTAGAATTTTAAAAATGTCCAATCGAATGCTACCGAATCGTATGATAGTGCAACGTCATCGAGGCGAGCAAATATATTACAAAGAAAGTGTATTGCTTATTTACCTTCATTTTCTTCATCAGAATCAGAATCATCGTCATCTTTCCCTTCCTTATCATCATCATCATCTCCATCTTCTCCCTCCATATCATCATCTTCCACATCTTCTTCTTCTTCTTCTTCTTCGCCTTCCTCGTCGGCATCTTCTTCTTCACCATCGCCTCTTTCCATACTTCCTGCGGCGTCTCCATCACTGCCCCCAATTGCGCCCTCTGTGGCCACCGGAAAGGCATTCTCACTCGCGATGGATGTCTTGTGGCATGGTCCTCTGGAGGCGATTCGAATCAGTCGTTTTTCTCTACAATTTGCCAGGCGAAGGTGACACAAGGACCTGTATGTTTGGCCGTCGTCACCGCAAACAAACATATTGGAGGGAGGGCAGGGCGTTATCCCGCAAGTTACTGTTGACGATAACCAATGAATTCAAATAAAATCCTGGTAAATAAATCAAATCCTTCCTCTTAGTTTAATAAGATTCGCCATCAGCTGAAGTTAACTGATCAAGCTTGGTAGAAATTAGATATTTAAAACCTATTATTTAATGTTGTCGTCACATGAATGAACACTTTAGGTATAAACTTATAGCTTTGCATGGTGAAGAGGATAAATAAGACTAATTGCGGTGACACCATGTGAAATTCTATATTGAGTAGTAATTAGTTCTGAAAAGAACTGGAGGTTACAACTTTGTGCTCAGTGCTTTCGAGCACCATGGCCGAAAGGAGTGTCATGGCTGAATGGAATGCAATGCAATAGCCGAGCGATTTGGTGCATTTTCAGACATGAGTGTCGCTGATCGCTGAGTTGTCAGAATGTGGGTTCGAATCCTGACTGCGACAGCGGTGCTTGTGCCCTTAACACTCATATCATATTGCAAAACACTTTCAGGTGGAGAGAAACAACAACTGTGATACAGTAGTTGCTTCTCTCCACCTAGGAGTAAATGGGTACCTGTGAGGGCAGAGTTGGTGGTTGTGTTTATAATGGAGCTGAACAGTATACAGCAGGCTAATAAAAATGAAAGCGCGCGCATTGAGCACCAGATTTGAGGAAACGTGCGCTAAAAAGTACCCATAATTATTATTTATTTTTCATTCGAGTGTCTTTCGAGTTATTTGATTGGTGGCCTATTAAGCAAATGCTGTTAAGATGAAATAAAATAGCTGGTTCATTTTCTTTTTAGATATTCACATGCCTGTTTTATTCCGGAAGCCACGGTATGAGTCAACTGGGCAAAACCCGACGTGTGCTAGCCTGAGCCCGGTCTGGCCTCGCTGCCTCCACTGCTTACACGCGCTGTGACGTAGCCGGCAAATACTCTGGTATGTCTGGCCATCTGTACCGCACACAGCTCCGCGGTTCAGGCGGGCAGGACACCGTCCGCAAGGCAAACCAAGACGTCTGTCTTCTGTAGGATTTAAGGAAAAAATCACTGATAACACGAAAACACCCCCTGTAGGATTTAAGTAAAAACAAAATCACTGATAATACGAAAACACCCCCCAAAACAAACAAACACCCCAACAAACAAAATAACAAAAATAAACAAACAAAACAAAACAAAACGACCAAACTGAATTATAAACTAAAACTTTAACTTTAACCCTATCTTAGGACAATTAGTTTAATTCACCGGAGGCTTACCCGAATCATCTGCAATTACCCGCAGTCCATCCTGTAATAACGTCATCATGACGAAGACGAGGGTAAACGATTTAAGAGATGCATCCATGATTCAACCTGTGGAAAGATTTATCATAATGATAACCCGTTTTACAACATGCACCCTCACAACTGTTCCTAAACAAGCTATGGCAGGTTCCCTGAACGCGCGCACAACAATCATAGCGTTGGTGAGAATGGTGCCAGTCTATTTCCCCGCAAGCCTCGGTTTGGTCTCCATAACAATAGCAATAATAATAATGTGTGGACTTATATAGCGCACGCATCCACCAACTTAGTGGTGCTCAAGGCGCATTATATTATTACTCCCTGCTCATAAGGCTCATAAATCATTCCTGAAACCATCTCAGCTCCCTGGGGAGTATACAGCTCAATTGCTGCCATTACAGCGCATACAGGGCTAATCAACCAACTCTGCCCTCACAGGTACCCATTTAACCCCTGGGTGGAGAGAAGCAATTATGGTTAAGTGTCTTGCTCAAGGACACAAGTGTCACGGCCGGGATTCGAACCCACATTCTGCTGCTAACACCAAAACTTGAGTCCGGTAAGCTAGACCACTCGGCCACGACACTCCATGACGTGTATGGAAGAAAACGAAGAAGGTTGTAACTTGATAAAGGTTTATTGGTCTGTCAATTTAAAATAAGCATTATTTAGCAATATTTAACCTATAGAAAACGGTACCAGACATATTGCCATTGTTACAATCAATTATTTTCAACTTTTAAAAGTGACTTGTTTGTTAACAAATTAGACATTAAATAATGTTCATTTGCAATACACTTCGGATGTTCCCGCTTTCGTGTACCTTGGTGAGGATTGTTATTTTATTTATTTATTTATTTTTTTTATTTTATTTTTTTTAAATAATTTATTTCTTCCCTCCCTCTCCAGGTCACCGAGGCGTGGGTAGTCGCCGCCCCTCCTCGGCGGGACGTGGTGTCTTTTCACCGCCCACCCCGGTGGCCTGACCATTTCCCAACAGGGGCCTACTGACAGTGGGCACGAGGTGCCCACATCCAGACGCCAGTGGGCCCCACTCCTCCTTCCCCTTCCCTCCCTTCCCTAAGTCCTCACCTCCCCCGCTTAATTATTACTGATACATGCTGATTGCTATTTAATGTTTCAATTATTATACTGATTGATTTAATTATAATTCATGTGTAATGGGATGAAATTGCAGGCCCCCATTTTTTTCCTAGTTTACCTATGTCCAACTAGGACTAGGGCGAGTCTAGGGATGGGTGCTGGACTGGTGAGTGGTAAGTGGGTGATTGGTAGCAGGCTTTGCAACCAATCATAGGGCATTGAGGAAGAGCTGGCCAGAGGTCAGTGACCAAAGCAAGTTTTCTGGCACTTGGCCACTGGACACCGACAGAGGAGAGTGTATTTTCTTCACCGTTTTCATTTTACCTCTGTCGGACAACTTCATTTGGATTGCGCCCGACCTACATCATCACTTACACATATATATTTATCCCTGTCCTGCTCTAGGTGAGTTTGATTTTACTTTATTTCATACTTGTATTCCTAGGCTTAAGATTCTATTCTTTATCTAAAGTTTAGACCGGATGTCGTTTTTTTATTGACTTTAAACAATTGCTGTATGTTTTCTGTGGTGTGATGCTAGTTTTTAGGATTTAATATTAATTAAGTTCAACAACAATATTTTTTATTTAAAGCTCTGTTTGATTTAATAATTGTGACTTGCTTTTTCCATGCTCTTTTTACTTTTGATTACTTGCAAAATGCAGATTGCATTTTGTCTTATCTTCTGCGCTGAAACTAGATTTTCCTTCAATAGATTTAATTTAATGTCTATATTACCCAATACCATGAGAATGGGTACATTCATCTTTAAGTTTTACATTATGTCCTGAAACCCTTTCACATGTTTTCAGTGTACATGTATATTTTATTATTTTATCACCATGCATTACTGTGTTTCTCTGGTCACATATAATCACTTTGGAGTCAAAGCATTGTACATCAGTTTTTGGGTTATTGCATACACAGCCACTTGTCCTTGCTTTGTCCAGAACCATATGTTATTTAAGTACAGTTAAATATCCCCTTGGGCAATTTGGTCCATCTTCCACCCTCAACTGGCCTTGCTAGGTTGAGTGATTTATTTGTTTCAATGTTCCAAGATTTAGAAATAGCTTTATTCCAAATCTGACTTTTTGATTCCTTTTGAGTATTATAAAAGGCAAGGACTGGTTCTTGCATTATAAGTTTCTTTGATTTAGTAATTGATTTAATTGATTTCTGCATTTATTCAAGATGATATTTAGTTAGTGCTATGATTGACATTTCTTTGATTTTACATTATTGTTTTCTTTATAATCTTTTGATATTCACTTTGATTCTTTAATTCACTGTCTAGTTAAGCCAATTCATTATGAATAATAATGGCTTAAAAGTAAAAGCCATTTTCATGTTTTAATAGTTTCATGACTTGTTTTGGTGTTGTGCTTTGCAACACTAATTTGATTATAACTCATGACTGGTCATTCTGCCTTGGGCACTGGTCTTGCTGAAATGTCCTTGTAACCACTTTACTGACTAGTGTGGAGTGACTATAGGACCACACACATTTCACAAGCAAGGTTACTTTTTATTGACTTGTTTGTTTCAAGATTAGGCCTAAGCTGTAGTATATTTTTTATTGTATAATTTCTAGTTCTTATTTTATTAAGTTAATATTTTATATGACTTGGCCACTGGACACCGACAGAGGAGAGTGTATTTTCTTCACCGTTTTCATTTTACCTCTGTCGGACAACTTCATTTGGATTGCGCCCGACCTACATCATCACTTACACATATATATTTATCCCTGTCCTGCTCTAGGCCGAGCAAATCTACAAAGAGCCAGCAGGACAGATCATCGTTCATCAATTGATAATTTACGAAAACAGTCTCCTATCCCCTGATCAAGGATAAGGAGCTGTTTTTGCTTCAAGTGTCTCCATCTTTAACCCTCCTCTGCAACTAAAGTCCTACAAGCCCCTCCTTCCCCGCAAGAACTGTTTCCTGCAATCCAACGTTAGATCTTCCAGCCACCATCACCAATTCCCGTTCCGTCATATGAGTTTCGACACCAGATAGGCCATTTCATTTATTTTATTTTTCATATATATTTTCATTGTTGTATTTTCATTGTTGTATTTTCATTGTTATATTTTCATTGTATTTAATTTTTCATTGTACTATTATTTTATTTGCGGTAGTTTACCAAAAACACCTATCCCACTTATATTATATACAGCGTTAATCGTATCCCTTCAATAGTAGCGGGAAAAGAATAAACAAATTATCCATTTTAATACAAGTCAAAGCGTCACCTTGTATGAAATTAATTATGTCCTGGTGTCGAGTTAGCTAACCGCGCTCGTACCTGTTACACATGTATATTGATCTCATAAATTGACTGTCAAGTTCTGATTTAATTATAATTCTTTTATTCTGTATTTACTGTATTCTTCAAGGATTTTGAAATAAAGTTTTCCTTGAAAAAGTAAAAAAAGTATTTATTTATTTATTTATTTATTTATTTATTTATTTATTTATTTATTATTTATTATTATTTATTTATTATTAGTTTTGGGAGTTTGTGTATTTTCAGGAACGTTTACTTATGGAGAAAAAGAAGAAGTTCTACAAAAAGTGTGTAAGTTCGTATTATTTTGACGTCAAAAGCTGAACTCGGTTATCCAGCAGTGCATATTTTGTACTCGCTCTGACTCTCTTATTAAAATATCTGATAATGCATCTTTGTAACACTGTTGGTTATTACTCAAGAGATATGTCTATGTACAAAAACAACCTGTGAAAGTTTCAGAGAGAATATTAAAAATGCATTTAAAGTTTTCGTTTTCAATCAAACGTGAATTTTTTTTCTCGTAAAGTCAAAAGTTCAGTGGGTTAAGCGTTTTACAAATTTATACTAAAATAAGATTTCAATGGATATTTGCTACAATAATCAACTGTATGTACAGTTATGTTTTATATAAAAATGTGATCAATTATACATGTTTGAGATAATCAGTTGTGTACAGTGGCCCAGCTTGTCAGATAATGTTTCAATAATAAGATAAAAACACAATCAATCAACTTACCACGAATCGGAGTTTAAGTCCGGTTTCTCGGATGAAGTCAAACGAGTGGCTACCCAAAAGTTTACCACATCCATGAACAACTGACTAACCATGCACTTTCAAGGAAACTACGTGCATATTGTAATCCTCTCCAATGCAGCCGTTTGTATGAATCCTCAGCATTGCACAGGATGGTATTGTGTACGTGCATTAGGAAGTGCACAATTAACCCCTTGTAATCGAGATTACCCCTGTCACGTCCCAACAGCATCGGTCCCAACTATTATTTGGGACAGACCCAACTGCAGTGCTGTAAGCCCAACTGCAACACTGTATTTGGGACGTACCGTATCCATAGTTGGGCCAATACCATAATTGGGACATAACACCCCCAAATTGGTAGCTGGGTTTTATGTTATGTTTTATTCGAATCGAAAAACCAGACGCACTTATGATTAAACCGGATTACAGATGTGTGTAGTGCAGAGCGCATATCCGGCATCAACACGGGGCCTACACTTGTTCAATGCTTTTTTGTATCAGCATTAAACCTATTACGGTAAATCCGCGAGGCACAAATTGTTTCCCTATGACGAAGGAGGGGGGGGGGGGTGGAGGGGAGGGTAGCCTAACATGAATTCGCCATATTCACGATAAATACAAAAGTGCGGCTGAAATTCTCACAACCACAATCTGTAGCTTACGCGCACCAGCGAGAAGGCCCAATAATCCGATAGTTCCAAAGAACAGTTCATTCCTGACATAAGGAATAAATAAATTGATGTAGCTATTTCCATTAATTTACTTAAAATTAAATGCCATTTGAAAGCGAGGTTGCCCCTGCAAACAGACAAAATTAGAAAATTATTCTGAGAATTATTCACGAATAAGACATAAGATGGCTAATCCATGAATAAAGTGAATGGGCGGTCAATTGAACAAAATTGTAACAAAACACATAACAAGTTGTTAGAATAATCATATGCCCTGAGACACTCAACAGTTTAATACTAACAAGAAATCTGTCGAAGAAGACAAAATCTTTAGATTAGTTTTATTTATATTATATATATATTTTAACACGAAAAAGAATAATACAATAATATCTTCCCTGCAATGCGTATAGGATATACAATTTTGATGACATAGTCCCGGCCTCCCTCCCTACTGCAGTACACTCTTGTTATTAACCGTGTATCAGACTATACCCCCAAATCACATCGACCACAGGCACCTAATTTAAATATACGAGATGTTTGGTTATTGAAATCGTCCCGTTCCAGGGTGAGAGAGCAGCTGTGAGTACGAGGTATATAGAAACTGCTCGAAAGCCCTGAGGACGAGGCTGACCTCGGGTCAAAACATACATCCGCTTAGTAGCAGAAACAATTGATAGGCGGAAACACTGGTTAGGTGCTTCTGTTGCTTACTAGCTAATCTTACATTCAACATGTATACAATTTAGCTGGTTTCCGAGTTTAGATTGCGTTATTAACCCTAACCACCTAGGTATTCTTGCTAGGAATCTTCCTGAATCCTCCAAAATCCATCAGTGCATTTTTGGAAACATGCCCTTATCTTCAAAATGCACCATGCATTTTCGTTGATCTTTCATATTCAGCACTTATGGCCTGTACTTCTTGTCAGGTAGTAATGTTGTCCCACTTGAAAAAGTACCAGTTTCCAACAGTTCTGAATGTTTCCCAAAAAGTGCCCCTCATGGAGGATTTTGCAGGATTTGGGGTGGTTAGGGTTAAGGGGAATTATTTCTGCGGGTTGGAATTTAGGAAATAGTTCTCATTCGTAAATTGCACGTTAGAATGATTACAAACAATCGTAATTTCATTTTTGTTTCGTTGATGACAGTGTTCAAAAAGCTGCAACTTTCATAGATTGGTTGTTTAATTTCCACCTTTGATTCAAAGAGAGTTAAGCACACTCATTCACGGCTTTATCAATGTTGTACATGCCCTTTCATCTTTCACAGTGTGACCCCCCACCCCCCCAATTTTTTTTTTTTCTCAGTCGGCATTTAGAGCCTCAGTCGGCAAATAAAGCATCAAAGGTACTAGAACAAGGGTTGGTCCAGAATAAAATTTCAGTCAGCAACTCTGATGTTAGTCGGTAAATTGGCTCCAACCCCCGCCCCCCCCCAAAGAAAATGCCTTCGCTACACTGTAAAAAATTGCCTATAAAAATTACAGTATTACTGGCAACTCAGCTGCCAGTAACTTACTGTAAAATTTTACATTAATAACTGTAAATAAATTACTGTAAAAATTACAGTAAGTTACTGGCAGCTGGTTGCCAGTAACTTACTGTAATTTTTACAGTAATTTATTTACAGTTATTAATGTAAAATTTTACAGTAAGTTACTGGCAGCTGAGTTGCCAGTAATACTGTAAGTTTTACAGGCATTTTTTTTTTACAGTGTACGCCCCTGCACTCTAGCACTTTGCTTAGCATTCTGCTTAGCAACTCAATAAAAATGGTACAAAAAAGGCCACTTGTCCTGACCGACAATTAAAACAACATTTGTTTAAAATGTAGTATTTAATGCCCTCAAAAGCCAGTATATATTATTTTTAGCAATAACGTCTGAAATTCATCCATACAGACATGCATGTATGTATACAAACTAACCCGTGAAAGTATCATTGTGTCGTGCAAATGCCTGGCGATTGTTGTACTTATTCTAACGTGAAATTTCCATCTCCAGGAGACAAACAAATTCATTTGCAAAGTAGTAATAATGTTATTGTTCAAGACTGTTTGCAGTGACACCATGTAGAAATTCTCTTTAGAGTAGAAATACTTCTGACGTTTCGATCAGTATGCTTTGATCGTCTTCATTCTCCTGAAGACGATCTTTACTACTCAAAAGAGAATTTCTACATGATGTCACTGCAAAGAGTCTTTACCTTTTTTTCACCAATGGATGCAAAGCTACAGGTCTTACTTATAATTGTACAAAAGTACCTCAGACAAAAATATTTCCAGGGATGTTTTATATCATCATTAACTGAACACCAAGTAAGTGTCATGTAAATCTGTGATCAGTTATGTTTCGAGAATACAATAGAGTATTATAGGGCTTTAGAAATAAGGGATTTCATATGGAGTGTCGTGGCCGAGCGGTCTAGCGCACCGAACTCAAGTTCTGGTGTTGCCAGCAGCAGGGTGTGGGTTCGAGCCCCGGTCGTGACACTTGTGTCCTTGAGCAACGTACTTAACCATAATTGCTTCGTCCTTCGGATGGGACGTAAAGCCGTAGGTCCCGTGTGTTGTATAATGCACGTAAAGTGGATTGTCGTGCGGTCTAGCGCACTGAACTCAAGTTCTGGTGTTGCCAGCAGCAGAGTGTGGGTTCGAGCCCCGGCCGTGACACCTGTGTCCTTGAGCAAGACACTTAACCATAATTGCTTCTCTCCACCCAGGGGTTAAATGGGTACCTGTGAAGGCAGAGATGGTTTGCTCTATATGCGCCTTATGAGCCTTATGAGCCTTATGAGCAGGGATAATAATATAATGCGCCTTGAGCGCCACTTAGTTGGTGGATACGTGTGCTATATAAATCTATACATTATTATTATTATTATTATTATAGAGAAAGGATTGTCATTTTTTGTTAAACTGTTGTTGAGCCAGTTTGTACTGAACCTGAACGCTTTTCATTGTCATCGGCTTTGACCGCCATTTCAGTCTGGTTTACGGTCTCTTCAGTCGCAGCGGATTCACCGGACTGTGTATTTCGCGATGTTCGCTTCTTGTACTCCCGGAACGCTACGACGGCCAAGGCAGAAACAATCCCTATGCTACCGAATGCTAGAACAATACTCGCACCCGTCGGAAAGGCGGATTGGGAGGCCGGAATTTCCGGAAAGTCAGTCACTACAGTCACTACAGTTCTGGTGGAAGCACATTTGCTGTTTAATTGAGGGCAGGTTGGTCGGTCGGGAAAGTCGAGCGTGAAGTCAGGGGGTTGTCTGGGAAATGACTCTTTGCACGGCTTACACGGGATGGGACCTTCGCTTGGGTTTTGAAGGCAGTACGATGGCGCAGGTGGTAAACTGTCTGGGGGTGGGGTTGAAGGTACGGGAGTGGCGACAGGAATGGTTTCGCTGGAGTCCTCACTATCATCATAGTCACCACTTTCTCCCTCGTTCTCATCATCTTCATATTCGCTGCCAATCTCACCACCCTTGCCATTGTTTACGGTGGTACTTTCTTCGCTACTTGATGATGTTTCCTTGGTATTTTCTTGGACAGCCCCTAACTTAAACTCACCGTCTGATTCCACGTATTTGACAAAGCACTTGCCAGGATATGCCATTTTGACATCGTTGCCACCAATACAACTCCGATAGAGCATATTACATATACTCAGATACTCCTGGCCGTCTGTACCACACACCTGACCACCGCCTGTTTCAGGATCATCTTGGCAGGCTTGGTATTCTACATAGCAATCAGCGGCAGAACCTACATGTAAGTCTGAAGAAAAAAAGAGCACAGTAGACAATGAAAAGGTATGCTGTCGACTCCTCATACATACCTCGAGTTCGAGTCCCAGTCTCGAGTCCCCAATGTCGAGTCCGAATCACGAGACCTATTTCAACTTAAAGGGAAGGTACAACTTTGGCTAGTACAAAATTACCAAATTAACTATTTATTATCTTACAACTCACTTGGTGCATAATTGGTGATACACGTACACTGTAAAAAATTGCCTGTAAAAATTACAGTAAGTTACTGGCAACCAGCTGCCAGTAACTTACTGTAAAATTTTACATTAATAACTGTAAATAAATTACTGTAAAAATTACTACAGTATACAGTATATTGTTTGTTACTGTAAAATTTACAGTAAGTTACTGGCAACCAGCTGCCAGTAACTTTTACTGTAATTTTTACAGTAATTTATTTACAGTTATTATTGTAAAATTTTACAGTAAGTTACTGGCAGCTGGTTGCCAGTAACTTACTGTAATTTTTACAGGCAATTTTTTACAGTGTATCAATCGAATTTCGTCTGGCAAATTTTTGTAAAACATAAAACGGATAAAAACATGTTACAGTTATTTGCTGTTTTCTCAAAACACCTATTGTGATAAAATTGTCACATGTTAGTATTTATAATGATATATTTCATGAAAACTAAATGGTTGAAATGAATGTTACCAAATGTAATGCTGTACCTTTACTTTAAGCAAAGAATACCATAAATTGAATTCTTAATCCCTTTTCTAGTGGTGTTTCTGCGCCCATTTCAATCTGCACGGTAAATATTGTATTTATATCAACATAGCATCAATTTATTACAAGGGACTTGAGTAACATTATAATTTATAATGGTTAAATAATAACTGATACCCCCGGTACTGAACAACCCTGCCATTTTGCCTCCGAGTGTGAGTCACTTAAAGGAAAGGTACAGCATTGGTAATGTTGGCAAAACTGCTTCTGTGAGTATGCTTAGGCCTACTCTCTTTGAATCAAGATATACATAAGGGAAGGTACAACATTGATAATGTTTGCAAAACTGCTTCTGTGAGTATGCTTACTCTCTTTGAATCAAGATATACATAAGGGAAGGTACAACATTGGTAATGTTGGCAAAACTGCTTCTGTGAGTATGCTTACTCTCTTTGAATCAAGATATACATAAGGGAAGGTACAGCATTGGTAATGTTGGCAAAACTGCTTCTATGAGTATGCTTACTCTCTTTGAATCAAGATATACATAAGGGAAGGTACAACGTTGGTAATGTTGGCAAAACTGCTTCTATGAGTATGCTTACTCTCTTTGAATCAAGATATACATAAGGGAAGGTACAACGTTGGTAATGTTGGCAAAACTGCTTCTGTGAGTATGCTTACTCTCTTTGAATCAATATATCATACATTAAACAATCTAAGTCATAAGAAAAGTGTGAAAAACATTCACAATTGTACAGAAAACATTTTGTAACAAAAAGGTGCCATATGGTAACTTTTTTGAAATCTGCAAATTTTGTCGTGTTTTCTGTGAAATTAAAGCAATTCTTTAATCAGTTTCGTGTAATTGTGTGATCATATGTTTTTCGAAAATTCCAATAGTGAATAGGTAATTTAAAGTGACTCACCGTTGTCTACATCACATTCAACTCCGTAGAGCAAAAGCAGTGGAAGTACTTGTAAAATCAGAGATGACGTCACTAGATGACTTAGGCAGACCATGATGATGATAAATACAAAATTATTTCAATAATTCGTCTGTTGGTGGCGCTCTTCACCAAGTACGTCACGTCGTCCTGGCTATTCTACGAAAAAGCCTAACAGAAAATTACCTGGTTACTTGCACGCTGAATGTTAAGTGCATTTTAAGTCGCAAATCAGCATTTATTTGACGTAGTCAAATAAATACTATTATTCACCTTGACAGTGAAGTGCCCACAAAAAAGCTTGGATTAATTCACGGATACCAGTTTGCGAACGGAAGGAAGTTTTTTTTCAGTGATGTGATCCACCTTGCAATCGGTGATAAAGGTCAGCTGAGGGAAACGTTCACATAAACTAAGGTCAGGTTAAAATTCTAATACACCAAAATGTCACCCGCTCATGTACATCTGCGCTAATACCACAGTGCGCACGTAATGCATGCTGGTCTAGCTGGCGACAAAATACTGCACAACTGACCTTACATTCCCATATATTGTATATTATTGTTACAACCACACGTAACAATAGTTTTTTGTTTGTTTTACCTTGTAGATTGTTCGATTACACAGTAACGTACAGAGGGAAATGTGAACGGTGATCACTAGCTAGACCAAGATGCAACGCGCGCGTATTATTTGCGAAGAAGTCGTAGCGTGTAGGCCTGCCTTGTATATTGCTTTTTGGTCATGTTATTTATTTATTCCTATCTATTAACTGGAACATATGACATTGGCATGGCGGTCTTTTGTTAATGGAATTCGCCCATCACAAGACTATTAAAAAGCCACTCAAGGGAAGTGCCTATACAGAAAACAAACTAAAGTATAAAAAGACAACATTAACGAAAGGAAAATTAGAACACAGAGATACAAGACATTCAGTATCAATAGCGGATCCAAATTTTTTTTTTTGGGGGGGGGGGAATATTTGTTCACGGCCACTCTCACCATTTTCCACACCTACTTCGTTAAAACTCATACTATTCAGTAGTCAAAACGAGTCAAGACTATTCCTTTTTCCCGTCTTCGTAAGTTTCAGATTTGGAAATAAAAATCACAAGAGACCTTCAGAGTCGTGTCCCCCTTTGCTGTTAATATAAACAGCAACTGAAACGGTGGTTTTAAACACCCCATATCCTATGAAGTTTGCACATGCTGTAATAGTATACAAGTCTTATGACAAAACTATCGTTTTAAAACAGAGAAAATAATCCTACCTTTTGCAAGGCTGATTTCCCATTGAGTTTAGTTGCCAAATGGAGGGTAGACCTACTCAGATTTAATTAAGGATTTGTCATGCATTCGCAACAGCCTAATATTTGTATGATGTGCCATCTCTCTACCAAAGTCCCGTTGGTTAAAATTAGGCACTAAATCTTAGAATACAACTTAAGTTAAGCTCATTATAATATAATCAACCTCGTCCTCATGTTGATCAACCCCATGGCTCTCTTACCCTGGACTTGTTGGATCATTATATTTAGGTGCATTTCAGGTGGTATAATCTGTTGACATGACTGTAACACTGATGTCTATACTAGTGCTGTATTGTCAGGTGGGGGGGGGGGGGGTCCGGGGACTAGACGTAGCCATTCAACCAATTGGCGTTGGTAGTTTGATGAAACTCTTGCGTCGGGTGAGAAACAATTGATTTAATTTTTGCCCTACGACGTGTGTATAGCACTGTATACTCAATGCTTTCTGAGTCTGTGGAAAAAAACTTCACAGGCGATTTGAACCCACGACCTGCAGACCTCTCGACCACATCTTACGAAACGGTGGAAACCAGCTGGACCATGCGGACGAGGTTGAAGTAAATTGTTTGCGGGATATTATTTTGTGACTCATATCCGGCCACTTTTCCCTGCCAGCTTTCCTGACAGTTATACTGTTAACCCTTTGGGTATGGCAGTATGTGAATAAGAGAGGTACACTGATTTATTGCATGTTTTCGATAGGAGTATCACAATTGGAAAGTCATTCCGAATGGCGACACTCCGCCGCGAGGGGCGCTATTACCTAAGACCATCCATGTTGCATTGTAAGTAAAAGTAAAACCATTTACCGCTAAGTAAAAGGCTTCTGAACATCAGAAACACGCTTTATAACACCTCATACATAGATTCTGTCTTGTGATTGGTTGAGAGCGTGTCACATGATGTTCGCTACTTTTACTGTTATGCCGAGCAAACAAGGAAAGACTAGCCCATGGCAACCAATGAACTAGTCCATGGCAACCAATGAACTAGCCCATGAAACTGGTCTAAACGCGTCAATGCTGTTGTTACAACATGAATAAATACGTGTTACAGAAGTTCAATTAATTTCGGAGTGTTGTCAAGTTAATGAAAGTCATGTATTGGTTTGATTTATTGTAGCAGGTCTCTTAATAAATTGTGCAGAATCTATGTATGAGGTGTTATAAAACAAATATTGACTGTTTTCACTCGTGGTACAGTAAAACTAGTCTCCCTCGGTGATTCCTGGAGCGTTCTGTTTTCCCTTGGCTTCGTCTCGGGAAAATAGAACACTCCGGGAGGCTAGTTTTACTGTACCACCCGTAACAGTCAATATTTGTATACTATTCATAATGCGAGGGTTATAATGTTCATGCTTGGCAATTGTTTACATGTTTGTTGGGGGAGGGCGAGGGTGGCAGTTAGCATTGAAAGAATTTTGTTAAGGCAAGAACATTGTACAATAAGAGCATCTGTACTTTTTTTCAAAATCCAATCTGTCATGCAAGGCAGCGGCGTAGCCAGGACTTTTTCAGTGGGGGGCACAGGGGGCATTGCTTTTCAGTGGGGGGGCCCAGGGGTATGGGTTTTCCCCCTTTTCTTTTTCTTTTCTGTTTTTTGGGGCACTATGAGGATTTTTCGTGGGGGCACTGGAAATTTGTGGGGGGGCACGTGCCCCCAGGCCCCCTGATGCAAGGTTTCAAATCACATTAATCTTTGTTTTGTTATTGTTCTATGACGTAACACTTTCCACAACGGTTCGGTGAGCGATGACGTCACTACTTCAGCTCAGAACAAGCAGACTGGATGGACTGTCAAACCAACGGTTAATCAAACACAGTGAGTCCATTGTTAAAATTAATTCGTCATTATTAAAATAATTTGTCATCGTTATTTTTTATTCTATCAAGCCTACAGCGTTCACCTCCCCAACCTTTACTGTGGTGGGTTTTGGTTTTGCTATTCCTGCCTCATGAGAATACTGTCTGTGCGGCAGCCATTTTGAAAATTATTACAATGAAGTCATCATGCACCTTAAAACATGGTCGAAGCTCATTTAACTCTATGGATAGAGGAGTCTGTCCATCGGTGCAACTTAGTGAGAAACCAGTGAGAAACCTTATGGAGAAACCAGTTCTAACTGCACGCTAATTAGCGTTGCAATTGGTGGTTTAATAGCTAGACTACCAACATGGCGGTCCAGTGACTTCAATGTACGCGCCTTACCCACTTATCTGTATTATTATCTCCGTTACATTGACGGGATACAGGATCGCCTACGAGTGGTTTTTAATCAAAGTTAAGAAAGTCACCATCAGTTAAGACAATTTGGTGCTACACAGCACAAAGAAACAAAAAGGCAATGAACATACAATTGGATGTTTTAAAGGAATGCACATTGGCTTCATGCTTTAATGTAAGTCAATGGAGATCAGTCGTTTATCTGCTCAGCAATACTGACCAGTGATGCAAGCAAACGACCGTTTGCTGCGGCATGAGTACATGCACAAACAAGTGGAGCTGGTTAGAACAGTAGTGTTAATGTTATGAGAAACCTTAGGAACGCAAACCATAATATTGCCTACGATATGACGTCATCGGCAGACGGAATTAAAAAATGCATGCCCTGTGCTGTCGATGACGTGTACAACCGGTTCTATTCTTTTTACAGGGTGGCATTAAACAGCAACACAGTCAGTGGTTTGACTTGAATTCAAATATATTATACAGAATAATAACTATTACAAGGGAGTTGTTTAATACACAATCGATCAATCTACGTCATCACTACTATTTTAATAAAATAATGATCATGATATAAAACAGTAATACAAATTTTAACAATTTCACAAAGACGGAAGAAACATTATTACAAAGGAAAGTTTTCAACACCGAATCTGTCAATCTACGACATCACTACAGTTTTAATAAAATAATTATCAAGATATAAAATATTACAGATTTAAACAATTTTGTAAAGATGGAAAAAAATTAACCAGGTTCTCTGCCATCAGAAATAATATCAAAATTACTACATTACAATAGGTAGGGTGTCCAAGTTGGAGTCACAGTTCCAGTCAGTGTACATGGTGACTCAAGTCCGAGGCACATTAAATTTCATTCATATTTCAATATTCATATTACATGAATATATGAATAACTGATGAGCAGAAAGAGTTGGCAAGCGCGCTCACATTGCAAGCCACTCCTTCGATCGCGCTAGTCTTGTTTTCGTGCGTGGTGTATACTATCCGGGATGCCACGTGCGCCTTGACGAAAGGCTACTGAAAAAATGTGACTCCAGTCAGACTCTAGTCCGAGAGTCAACTGTCATACAAGTATAAATGACGTAATAAATACCCTAAGACCACAAACAACTATGTATAAACAAATAATGCTAAATAGATTAAACTGTAGATAAAAGTATCCTTCCTATGCACGTACCGGTACAGCTTATTGAAGTTGCTTCCAACGTTTATGATAAAACTAGTTAAAGGGAAGATGTAACACGTTGGCAAAACTGCATCTACGGGTATGCTACACATCTTACAACCAAGCTGTGAAAGTTTCACCTCAATGCGTAGTCTAACTCGTGAGACAAATGTGAAAAGTTGTCGGCAATATTTTGTCAATGTGCACACTATAGTTTTTTATTCGTGTTTTCTCTGAAGTGAGAACACTTCAGCCAGAATAAATTATCAGGGTGACTGGAATTTTTACCAGCTTCACATCAAGTTGGTTTTTACGAAAGCCCATTTTTTTATAGTGCCATCGCTATTTTATTTTCGAGAGCAGTTATTTTTATTTTCAAGAGCAGCTATTTTTATTTTCGGGATCTTTACGAAACAAAGTTTTGGTTGCGGGTCTTGCCTTATTTTATGTACAACAACGATTACAGGCCTGATAGCTGCTCTCGAGAATAAAAATAACTGCTCTTGAAGATAAAAATAGCTGCTCTCGAAAATAAAAATAACTGCTCTGGAAAATAAAAATAACTGCTCTCGAAAATAAAAATAGCTGCTCTCGAAAATAAAAATAACTGCTCTGGAAAATAAAAATAACTGCTCTTGAAAATAAAAATAGCTGCTCTCGAAAATAAAAATAACTGCTCTCGAAAATAAAATAGCGATGGCACTAATGCCTAATGGGCTTTCTTAATTTTGTAATCAGGTAATCAGGTAATTACTAATGTTGTATATTCCCTTTCAGCTTATTTTCAATTTGTGTTGTATCAAAAATGTAAATCGTATAACAACTAGAGCCAACTGTTTACTGGACAAATACTAGGTGTTCGGGTTAACTTCCGGTTCAATTAAAATAAAGATCATTTACCCCTCCAATGGATCTGACCATGTCTCATCCCCGATTGTTAAAGGGACGGCACATCATTGTCTCAGGTGCCCCCGCGAATTTGGTTTAAAATAATCCCCTTTTTGGATCAAAATTGTGTAGATGGGCAGGATTACCGGTTTTTCTCTTAGAAAGTACTATTATGATAATAACCAAATGTGAGAATTTCACTTCGAATTCTCACGTTTTTTTTATAGTTTTTTTTAATTACATTTTTTCCCGGGCCATTGTACATCAAATGAGGGCCGCCTTGTCCGGCATGTCGTGCATGTTGCACCCTCAGGACGGGCTACACAGTACTGCTTCACTGGAGTGTACACTTTGGGACGTGCTGGGGTAGTCGGGGCCTGTGTGGTTGGGGCTTGTGTGGTCGGGGCCTGTGTGGTCGGGGCCTTTGTAGTCGGTGGCCCAGGGCATCTTGCTGTTGTGGAGAATATGAGAAATTGACTTATATACAGAATGAGGAGTGTTTTGAGGAACACGACCAGAACTTCCTTTTCTGACGTCAAATTCTGGACCAGAGCTTCGCAAAAACGCGGACGTAACGAAAAACAGTTTCTGTCGTGACAATCTTCTTAAACGTCGATGTATCTCAAAATACAAGGAGTAATTTTATTTTGAGTAATAAGCTTGTTTAAGCTTGCACGAATTATTTAATTCTTTTTTAAACAATAAGGAACGATTCAATCGTTACTTTTTACAATAAAACTCAAGACTTCAAGTTTGGTCGGAACAGCCATGTAATCGTAGCACGTTCGCCAGACACAATAGGGGCGCTTTTCATAGTTGGCAAATGTTGGGGTAGAATGTCGTATCCGACTGCCACTTTTTCTCATTCAATATAACCAATAATGTAATCTTACCTACCAGGTGGAGGACATATGGATGATGATGGACATATACTTCAAATTATTCCAGGATATTTATTTCAAGAAAAATCAGGCATTTTTAGTATACGATGACTTCCTCAGCCATCTCAGTCCGATCTTGTCAACTCCCCAATTAGTGACCAACACGGTCATTGTACATGCGCAGTGGCAACTATAATAGGATCCTTATATTTTATGAAGGGGAAGATTTTTTTTAGAAGGGAAATAAAGTCAGAAAACCATCATAAAAGTGGATTTTAAAGTTAGTTTTCGCTTTCTGTACCACTAAAAATCAATAGAATTATTTTTAACTGCAGTTATTGGTTGCCAAAAAATATTTAAAAAAAACTCTTAAAAAGTGGCGGTCGGATACGACATTCTTTCCAAATGTTGTGTTAAACTGGTCCCCTGTCTTTATCCTATCATGATCCTATCAAGGATAAAGACAGGCTCCCTGTAGGCGCTCTGGGCATACCACTCATGGACTTCGTTGGATATGTTTACTGATCTCTATTATACTGTTATTAGAGATCAGTGGTATACGTTCTGCCGAAGATATGACGTCACGATTCGAGTCTTCCAACCATGAAGTGGGACGTCAAATATTCGGGCTAATCTCGAGTGAAAAAACAGCGCCCTTTTTTTTACCTCAAACAAGGCTAATGAAGTAGTGACGCGATTGATGTAAACGTCAGTTTATCAGCCCTTATGTGAAAACGCGCCATTCTCTTTACTGCTGCTCCTCTATGGATTCTAGTTTCTCTGAATATACTTCGCTGCCTGATAAATTAATGTATTTACTTAAAGAAGTTTTGCCGTGTTTTTCGCTATTTGACGGCAATAGTTGTTTTTTTAAATTGGAACCTGACTTCTATGCTTTAAGATAGGATAACAAATGCTTTAAAATTACACAATTCTTTAAGAAGTCCTGAGAAGCATGGTTCTACAGTAAATATAATAATAATAATAATAATAATAATAATAATAATAATAATAATAATAATAATAATAATAATAATAATAATAATAATAATAATAATAATAATAATAATAATAATAATAATAATAATAATAATGTGTGGACTTATATAGCGCACGTATCCACCAACTGAGTGGTGCTCAAGGCGCATTATATTATTACCCCTGCTCATAAAGCTCATAAATCATTCCTGAAACCATCTCAGCTCCCAGCTCAATTGCTGCCATTACAGCGCATATAGGGCTAATCAACAAACTCTGCCCTCACAGGTACCCATTTAACCCCTGTGTGGAGAGAAGCAATTATGGTTAAGTGTCTTGCTCAAGGACACAAGTGTCACGGCCGGGATTCGAACCCACATTCTGCTGCTAACACCAGAACTTGAGTCCGGTAAGCTAGACCGCTCGGCCACGACACTCCATATGTCCCAAAATTAATTAATAATGGGTTCCATCATAAATTCGTTTAGGCACTTAATTTACTGTTAAAATAAGCCTCTGACTATTCATTTGAGAAATATCTCAATTAAAAAAAGGCCTGTTTATTTTAATTCGTGAAAGGAAAGTATTAAAGATATATATAGCCCGTATATGGCTAAGATGACCCAGAAAATATGATTTATAAAGCTAACGATTTTGAAAGATGACATCGTTGTTAAACGAAAAAACAAAAACTTGGATGTCCGAAACTGTAAATAAGAGCGTTCTTTCAAACGCGTGCAACCTGAGGATTAAAACGCGGGATCCCACCTTTTTAATTTACTGGTACTAATCCTTAACGGATTTTTTTCGTTCAATGTCTCACATGAAAGCTTACAACTTCCTAAACCCTAGAAAAATAGCAACATTTAAATCTATTTGGTACCGTCAAAAAACGGGCAATACATCTCTAATGATCCGATGAAAACTAAAAAAATCAAGAAATTGCCTTTAAGATAGCACAAACAGGGGCGATATAACTATTTTGATCAAATATTTTCTAAATTAAACCAAAACGAAAATCACACAGAATAGAGATCTTTAATACTTACGTTTAGATATGTTCTTGCATTGTTTTCTTTCGTTTTCTACCTTGGCGTTATTTGTCTCTACAGAACAATAACCACAGAACCAGTCTTTTGTGTCATTCCGGTACACTCCACAAACATCTAAATTAAAAGAAAACGAACAAGTTTAAATTAAAAAATAAAATAATAAAAAAAATAAAAAAACACAGGCTCAATTATTGATGTAAAAATTTCATTTAAAAATGTTCGAATAAATTTACCCTGTAATTCCTTTCTTTGAATCAAGATACATATTTAAACCTGTGAAAGTCTCATCTAAATGTTTAATCTAAATCATTGTTTACATTGCGAAAAGACATTAAAATAAAAACATGTTTTAGTTTTTCCTATGAAATGAGAGCACCTCAGACAGAATAATGTTTTAGTTTTTTCTATGAAATGCGAGCACCTCAGACAGAATAATGTTTTAGTTTTTTCTGTGAAATGAGAGCACCTCAGACAGAATAATGTTTTAGTTTTTTCTATAAACAATGAGAGCACCTCAGACAGAATAATGTTTTAGTTCTTTCTATGAAATGAGAGCACCTCGGACAGAATAATGTTTTAGTTTTTTTCTGTGAAATGAGAGCACCTCAGACAGAATAATGTTTTAGTTTTTTTCTATGAAATGAGAGCACCTCAGACAATGTTTTAGTTTTTTTCTGTGAAATGAGAGCACCTCAGACAGAATATGTTTTAGTTTTTTCTGTGAAATGAGAGCACCTCAGACAGAATATGTTTTAGTTTTTTCTGTGAAATGAGAGCACCTCAGACAGAATAATGTTTTAGTTTTTTCTATGAAATGAGAGCACCTCAGACAGAATAATGTTTTAGTTTTTTTCTATGAAATGAGAGCACCTCAGACAGAATAATGTTTTAGTTTTTTCTATGAAATGAGAGCACCTCAGACAGAATAATGTTTTAGTTTTTTTCTATGAAATGAGAGCACCTCAGACAGAATAATGTTTTAGTTTTTTCTATGAAATGAGAGCACTTCAGACAGAATAATGTTTTAGTTTTTTTCTATGAAATGAGAGCACCTCAGACAGAATAATGTTTTAGTTTTTTTCTATGAAATGAGAGCACCTCGGACAGAATAATGTTTTAGTTTTTTCTATGAAATGAGAGCACCTCAGACAGAATAATGTTTTAGTTTTTTCTATGAAATGAGAGCACCTCGGACAGAATAATGTTTTAGTTTTTTTCTATGAAATGAGAGCACCTCAGACAGAATAATGTTTTAGTTTTTTTATGTGAAATGAGAGCACCTCAGACAGAATATTGTTTTAGTTTTTTCTATGAAATGAGAGCACCTCAGACAGAATAATGTTTTAGTTTTTTCTATGAAATGAGAGCACCTCAGACAGAATAATGTTTTAGTTTTTTCTATGAAATGAGAGCACCTCAGACAGAATAATGTTTTAGTTTTTTCTGTGAAATGAGAGCACCTCGGACAGAATAATGTTTTAGTTTTTTCTATGAAATGAGAGCACCTCAGACAGAATAATGTTTTAGTTTTTTCTGTGAAATGAGAGCACCTCAGACAGAATAATGTTTTAGTTTTTTCTATAAACAATGAGAGCACCTCAGACAGAATAATGTTTTAGTTTTTTTCTATGAAATGAGAGCACCTCAGACAGAATAATGTTTTAGTTCTTTCTATGAAATGAGAGCACCTCGGACAGAATAATGTTTTAGTTTTTTTCTGTGAAATGAGAGCACCTCAGACAGAATAATGTTTTAGTTTTTTTCTATGAAATGAGAGCACCTCAGACAATGTTTTAGTTTTTTTCTGTGAAATGAGAGCACCTCAGACAGAATATGTTTTAGTTTTTTCTGTGAAATGAAAGCACCTCAGACAGAATATGTTTTAGTTTTTTCTGTGAAATGAGAGCACCTCAGACAGAATAATGTTTTAGTTTTTTCTATGAAATGAGAGCACCTCAGACAGAATAATGTTTTAGTTTTTTTCTATGAAATGAGAGCACCTCAGACAGAATAATGTTTTAGTTTTTTCTATGAAATGAGAGCACTTCAGACAGAATAATGTTTTAGTTTTTTTCTATGAAATGAGAGCACCTCAGACAGAATAATGTTTTAGTTTTTTTCTATGAAATGAGAGCACCTCGGACAGAATAATGTTTTAGTTTTTTTCTATGAAATGAGAGCACCTCAGACAGAATAATGTTTTAGTTTTTTCTATGAAATGAGAGCACCTCGGACAGAATAATGTTTTAGTTTTTTTCTATGAAATGAGAGCACCTCAGACAGAATAATGTTTTAGTTTTTTTCTGTGAAATGAGAGCACCTCAGACAGAATATTGCTTTAGTTTTTTTCTATGAAATGAGAGCACCTCAGACAGAATAATGTTTTAGTTTTTTCTATGAAATGAGAGCACCTCAGACAGAATAATGTTTTAGTTTTTTCTGTGAAATGAGAGCACCTCGGACAGAATAATGTTTTAGTTTTTTCTGTGAAATGAGAGCACCTCAGACAGAATAATGTTTTAGTTTTTTCTGTGAAATGAGAGCACCTCGGACAGAATAATGTTTTAGTTTTTTCTATGAAATGAGAGCACCTCAGACAGAATAATGTTTTAGTTTTTTCTGTGAAATGAGAGCACCTCGGACAGAATAATGTTTTAGTTTTTTCTATGAAATGAGAGCACCTCAGACAGAATAATGTTTTAGTTTTTTCTATGAAATGAGAGCACCTCGGACAGAATAATGTTTTAGTTTTTTCTATGAAATGAGAGCACTTCAGACAGAATAATGTTTTAGTTTTTTTCTATGAAATGAGAGCACCTCAGACAGAATAATGTTTTAGTTTTTTCTATGAAATGAGAGCACCTCGGACAGAATAATGTTTTAGTTTTTCTATGAAATGAGAGCACCTCAGACAGAATAATGTTTTAGTTTTTCTATGAAATGAGAGCACCTCGGACAGAATAATGTTTTAGTTTTTCTATGAAATGAGAGCACCTCAGACAGAATAATGTTTTAGTTTTTTATGTGAAATGAGAGCACCTCAGACAGAATATTGTTTTAGTTTTTTCTATGAAATGAGAGCACCTCAGACAGAATAATGTTTTAGTTTTTCTATGAAATGAGAGCACCTCAGACAGAATAATGTTTTAGTTTTTTCTATGAAATGAGAGCACCTCAGACAGAATAATGTTTTAGTTTTTTCTGTGAAATGAGAGCACCTCGGACAGAATAATGTTTTAGTTTTTTCTATGAAATGAGAGCACCTCAGACAGAATAATGTTTTAGTTTTTTCTGTGAAATGAGAGCACCTCAGACAGAATAATGTTTTAGTTTTTTCTATAAACAATGAGAGCACCTCAGACAGAATAATGTTTTAGTTTTTTTCTATGAAATGAGAGCACCTCAGACAGAATAATGTTTTAGTTCTTTCTATGAAATGAGAGCACCTCGGACAGAATAATGTTTTAGTTTTTTTCTGTGAAATGAGAGCACCTCAGACAGAATAATGTTTTAGTTTTTTTCTATGAAATGAGAGCACCTCAGACAATGTTTTAGTTTTTTTCTGTGAAATGAGAGCACCTCAGACAGAATATGTTTTAGTTTTTTCTGTGAAATGAAAGCACCTCAGACAGAATATGTTTTAGTTTTTTCTGTGAAATGAGAGCACCTCAGACAGAATAATGTTTTAGTTTTTTCTATGAAATGAGAGCACCTCAGACAGAATAATGTTTTAGTTTTTTTCTATGAAATGAGAGCACCTCAGACAGAATAATGTTTTAGTTTTCTATGAAATGAGAGCACTTCAGACAGAAATAATGTTTTAGTTTTTTTCTATGAAATGAGAGCACCTCAGACAGAATAATGTTTTAGTTTTTTTCTATGAAATGAGAGCACCTCGGACAGAATAATGTTTTAGTTTTTTTCTATGAAATGAGAGCACCTCAGACAGAATAATGTTTTAGTTTTTTCTATGAAATGAGAGCACCTCGGACAGAATAATGTTTTAGTTTTTTTCTATGAAATGAGAGCACCTCAGACAGAATAATGTTTTAGTTTTTTTCTGTGAAATGAGAGCACCTCAGACAGAATATTGCTTTAGTTTTTTTCTATGAAATGAGAGCACCTCAGACAGAATAATGTTTTAGTTTTTTCTATGAAATGAGAGCACCTCAGACAGAATAATGTTTTAGTTTTTTCTGTGAAATGAGAGCACCTCGGACAGAATAATGTTTTAGTTTTTTCTGTGAAATGAGAGCACCTCAGACAGAATAATGTTTTAGTTTTTTCTGTGAAATGAGAGCACCTCGGACAGAATAATGTTTTAGTTTTTTCTATGAAATGAGAGCACCTCAGACAGAATAATGTTTTAGTTTTTTCTATGAAATGAGAGCACCTCGGACAGAATAATGTTTTTTTTTTTTCTGTGAAATGAGAGCACCTCAGACAGAATAATGTTTTAGTTTTTTCTATAAACAATGAGAGCACCTCAGACAGAATAATGTTTTAGTTTTTTTCTATGAAATGAGAGCACCTCAGACAGAATAATGTTTTAGTTCTTTCTATGAAATGAGAGCACCTCGGACAGAATAATGTTTAAGTTTTTTTCTGTGAAATGAGAGCACCTCAGACAGAATAATGTTTTAGTTTTTTCTATGAAATGAGAGCACCTCAGACAGAATATGTTTTAGTTTTTTCTGTGAAATGAGAGCACCTCGGACAGAATAATGTTTTAGTTTTTTTCTATGAAATGAGAGCACCTCGGACAGAATAATGTTTTAGTTTTTTTCTATGAAATGAGAGCACCTCAGACAGAATAATGTTTTAGTTTTTTCTATGAAATGAGAGCACCTCAGACAGAATAATGTTTTAGTTTTTTTCTATGAAATGAGAGCACCTCAGACAGAATAATGTTTTAGTTTTTTCTATGAAATGAGAGCACCTCGGACAGAATAATGTTTTAAGTTTTTTCTATGAAATGAGAGCACCTCGGACAGAATAATGTTTTAGTTTTTTTCTATGAAATGAGAGCACCTCAGACAGAATAATGTTTTAGTTTTTTCTATGAAATGAGAGCACCTCAGACAGAATAATGTTTTAGTTTTTTCTATGAAATGAGAGGACCTCGGACAGAATAATGTTTTAGTTTTTTCTATGAAATGAGAGCACCTCAGACAGAATAATGTTTTAGTTTTTTTCTATGAAATGAGAGCACCTCGGACAGAATAATGTTTTAGTTTTTTCTATGAAATGAGAGCACCTCAGACAGAATAATGTTTTAGTTTTTTCTATGAAATGAGAGCACCTCAGACAGAATAATGTTTTATTTTTTTCTGTGAAATGAGAGCACCTCAGACAGAATAATGTTTTAGTTTTTTCTGTAAACAATGAGAGCACCTCAGACAGAATAATGTTTTAGTTTTTTTCTATGAAATGAGAGCACCTCAGACAGAATAATGTTTTAGTTCTTTCTATGAAATGAGAGCACCTCAGACAGAATAATGTTTTAGTTCTTTCTATGAAATGAGAGCACCTCGGACAGAATAATGTTTTAGTTTTTTTCTGTGAAATGAGAGCACCTCAGACAGAATAATGTTTTAGTTTTTTTCTATGAAATGAGAGCACCTCAGACAATGTTTTAGTTTTTTTCTGTGAAATGAGAGCACCTCAGACAGAATATGTTTTAGTTTTTTCTGTGAAATGAGAGCACCTCAGACAGAATAATGTTTTAGTTTTTTCTATGAAATGAGAGCACCTCAGACAGAATAATGTTTTAGTTTTTTTCTATGAAATGAGAGCACCTCAGACAGAATAATGTTTTAGTTTTTTCTATGAAATGAGAGCACTTCAGACAGAATAATGTTTTAGTTTTTTTCTATGAAATGAGAGCACCTCAGACAGAATAATGTTTTAGTTTTTTTCTATGAAATGAGAGCACCTCGGACAGAATAATGTTTTAGTTTTTTCTATGAAATGAGAGCACCTCAGACAGAATAATGTTTTAGTTTTTTTCTATGAAATGAGAGCACCTCGGACAGAATAATGTTTTAGTTTTTTTCTATGAAATGAGAGCACCTCAGACAGAATAATGTTTTAGTTTTTTTCTGTGAAATGAGAGCACCTCAGACAGAATATTGCTTTAGTTTTTTTCTATGAAATGAGAGCACCTCAGACAGAATAATGTTTTAGTTTTTTCTATGAAATGAGAGCACCTCAGACAGAATAATGTTTTAGTTTTTTCTGTGAAATGAGAGCACCTCGGACAGAATAATGTTTTAGTTTTTTCTGTGAAATGAGAGCACCTCAGACATAATAATTTTTTTTTTTTTTCTGTGAAATGAGAGCACCTCGGACAGAATAATGTTTTAGTTTTTTCTATGAAATGAGAGCACCTCAGACAGAATAATGTTTTAGTTTTTTCTATGAAATGAGAGCACCTCGGACAGAATAATGTTTTTTTTTTTTCTGTGAAATGAGAGCACCTCAGACAGAATAATGTTTTAGTTTTTTCTATAAACAATGAGAGCACCTCAGACAGAATAATGTTTTAGTTTTTTTCTATGAAATGAGAGCACCTCAGACAGAATAATGTTTTAGTTCTTTCTATGAAATGAGAGCACCTCGGACAGAATAATGTTTAAGTTTTTTTCTGTGAAATGAGAGCACCTCAGACAGAATAATGTTTTAGTTTTTTCTATGAAATGAGAGCACCTCAGACAGAATATGTTTTAGTTTTTTCTGTGAAATGAGAGCACCTCAGACAGAATAATGTTTTAGTTTTTTCTATGAAATGAGAGCACCTCAGACAGAATAATGTTTTAGTTTTTTTCTATGAAATGAGAGCACCTCAGACAGAATAATGTTTTAGTTTTTTTCTATGAAATGAGAGCACCTCAGACAGAATAATGTTTTAGTTTTTTCTATGAAATGAGAGCACCTCAGACAGAATAATGTTTTAGTTTTTTTCTATGAAATGAGAGCACCTCGGACAGAATAATGTTTTAGTTTTTTTCTATGAAATGAGAGCACCTCGGACAGAATAATGTTTTAGTTTTTTTCTATGAAATGAGAGCACCTCAGACAGAATAATGTTTTAGTTTTTTCTATGAAATGAGAGCACCTCAGACAGAATAATGTTTTAGTTTTTTCTATGAAATGAGAGGACCTCGGACAGAATAATGTTTTAGTTTTTTCTATGAAATGAGAGCACCTCAGACAGAATAATGTTTTAGTTTTTTTCTATGAAATGAGAGCACCTCGGACAGAATAATGTTTTAGTTTTTTCTATGAAATGAGAGCACCTCAGACAGAATAATGTTTTAGTTTTTTCTATGAAATGAGAGCACCTCAGACAGAATAATGTTTTATTTTTTTCTGTGAAATGAGAGCACCTCAGACAGAATAATGTTTTAGTTTTTTCTGTAAACAATGAGAGCACCTCAGACAGAATAATGTTTTAGTTTTTTTCTATGAAATGAGAGCACCTCAGACAGAATAATGTTTTAGTTCTTTCTATGAAATGAGAGCACCTCAGACAGAATAATGTTTTAGTTCTTTCTATGAAATGAGAGCACCTCGGACAGAATAATGTTTTAGTTTTTTTCTGTGAAATGAGAGCACCTCAGACAGAATAATGTTTTAGTTTTTTTCTATGAAATGAGAGCACCTCAGACAATGTTTTAGTTTTTTTCTGTGAAATGAGAGCACCTCAGACAGAATATGTTTTAGTTTTTTCTGTGAAATGAGAGCACCTCAGACAGAATAATGTTTTAGTTTTTCTGTGAAATGAGAGCACCTCAGACAGAACAATGTTTTTGTTTTTTTGTGAAATGAGAGCACCTCAGACAGAATAATGTTTCAAGTTAGCTTTTGAAAAATAATTTGTTAATTTGTTAATGAGGAATCTACCAATGGAATCTAGTCAATCTACCAATCTACCAATCTAATAGTGTTAATTTTTTTTTGGTGTGCTATTTTTTCTTACTTTTTGTGTTTTTTAATGATGTTAATATTTGTATAGGTTTGACAATTGTCGTTTTTGATCCAGGCAGTCAATCAAATATGATTAAGCTTTGATTATGAGTACGATCATTGTTAACTGTAGGTCAAGCTCTTGGCGAGTTTTGAGCGTTGCTATGGCGTTGCTATGGGTAGGCGGGGACGATAGCAAACCGGCGGTTTGTCGTGACATATGAACTTATAAACCAACATTCAATAAAAGTAAGACTAATAGGCCCGATAACGGGAAGAATTTGGTATACTATAACAATTACCAACTCTGAAAACTTGGATATGTTTCGTCTTGCATCAGTACTTGACTAATCCATTTGCATTGCACTGTGTGCAGGTACAGCGCTATGATAAATTCCCTCAATATCTGGGCTCAATACTAATACAAGTTCAACTTTATTCTTAACGTAATCAGACTGGCGATGATGGAAGAACAAAATATAGCTTTCTTCAAACTCGACGTGAAACACAAACACTCTAAAAACGAAGTGCTGAAAAGTATAGCACCTCAAGTGCTAAGTTTAGCACTTTTTAGGAGCTTGTATTGTGACTGCACTTGAGGTGCTATATTCAGCACAATGTTGCAAGAGCAACATTTTACCACTTTGCCAAGGTCCAAGGGTTCAACGATAAACTATATATGAAAGTCTAATGTTGTTCACCCAAAATGTGGATATGACTACTTTAAAAACCCTGTAAAGTTAATGGCGGACAGCAACAGTTGTATGTCAGGAATAGTGTAACATTATTAGTCAATAATGTGTTGTGTTTGCAGGCCAGTTTGGTGTATTAATGTACCATGAATGTACTTACGGTTTTGTGAGTAAATACTGGTAGAATGTGGAAACAGGCAATCTCCAGATTCTATTTGTATGGGTTTAAAACAAAGATAGATCACACTTTTAGAAAATCAATACCAAAAATAACTACACTAAGAAAGATATTTTCACATCATATAATGACATACTTTCCAACGCCGCCAAGGCCACAAATCCAATGTGAACAATTGGGGGGGGGGGGGGGGGGAGTTGAAACCAAAACGGCGTGGGGTCCTATTCCCTTAGATGAAAACATAATAATATTAATAATAATAACAACAACAACAACAACAACAACAACAACAACAACAACAACAACAACAACAACAACAACAACAACAACAACAATGTGTACTTATATAGCGCACGTATCCACCAAACTGGTGCTCAAGGTGCATTATATTATTACCCTTGCTCATCAGGCTCATAAATCATTCCTGAAACCATCTCAGCTCCCTGGGGAGTATACAGCTCAATTGCTGCCATTACATCGCAAATAGGGCTAATCTAACACAACAACCAACTCTGCCCTCATATGTACCATTTACCCCTGGGTGGAGAGAAGCAATTATGGTAAAGTGTCTTGCTCAAGAACACAAGCACCACGGTCGCGGTCGGGATTCGAACCCACATTCTGACGACTCAGCCATCAGAACACAAATCCAATGCACTAAACCGCTCGACCATGACACTCCACAGATTTAATACGAACCACTACCACGGGCCGCCGAGGACTAGGCCTTTTTAAAAGCCAAAATTTTAGTTGTGTATCATTAAATAATATATGTTACGTCCCTGTACCCCATATGTACGTCCCTGTACCAATACGGGCTTAAGTCTGGGAGGGGAGGGGTATACCCATGGGATTTTCATTAGTTGAACATACTCCTCAGTAACACCGTAACACTTAATGTTACATTCGGAAGAATAGTAGGCCTTTTTGTCACTAAATTTTCCCCAAACTCTTTTAAAAACTTTCTTTAAAAAAGTTATTAAAAATCCGAAAAAACGAAAGTTTCAAACCCTTAAAATATTGCTTGGAGGTGGTAGGATGGGAGAGTTAGAATGGGGGGTGGCGTTTATGCAGGGGCGGTCACTTGAATTACTGAATAAGCCCCTTCCCATCGGCAGATCCAGAAATGACATGGAAGAGCTGAAATTAAACCCAACAAATTATAGCATGCATTTCCCCCGAAAGAGCCTCCCAAAATTCGCTCAACGGAGGAGGGGTGGGAGGGGGAGGTAGGCACGCATTTTCTTTGAGCCAAAATGAACAGGGGAGGGTCCACCACCTAGTCCCGCTACTTCCTCCTCCCCCGACTTAGACACAAAATTAAGCCATTCAATACCTCTGCATTTCTTTTTCCTATTCAGTACACGTTTAACAGGTTCCTCTGCACGATCTATGGCACACATAGTACAGTACATTTTGTATCGTGAATTTCCACCACCATTGTGTTCAACACACTTACTCTTGCCTGTGTAACAAAGATACAAGAAAACAACTGTCACGATTAGAAAAAAAAACTTATGATTATTCACAGAGAAGAGATGCTGACGTCATACACCTCAAAATGAATACTTTCTTGAGAAATATTTAAGGCAACGAAACACACGACAGCAGTTCGCTTGTACCGATTACCCACCACTTCCGCTAAACAGAGCGCTTGTATCGAAAACGGTTCAGTTGTAAAAAAAATTATGAAGTGTGCAAAATGATTAATAATATTGTACTTGAGTATGCCAGTCAAACAGTGAAAAACATGGACATTCTAACTCCTATATCTTAAATGAAATGTACATCAATGGTGTTCATGTTATAGGCAACCGCTGAATATGCATGAAAGCATCCCGAGTTGTAGTCCAGTTGTGTAATGTTTAACTCCCAGTTCTTGCAGAGTTGTTGTCCTCTTTCGGCTGCTCCCGTTAGGGGTAGCCACAGCGGATCATGATCCGCATATTTGATTTGGCATAGGTTTTACGCCGGATGCCCTTCCTGGAGCAACTCTCCCATTTATCCGGGCTTGGGACCGGCACTATAAAGCATGCACTGGCTTGTACATCCCCAGTGGCTGGCAGTTCTTGCAGAGTACCAGTTTATTAAAATTAACACAGTTATTATCCAAAAGCATACTTGGTGTTGAGTGGGTGGATGTATATCTGTCATCCTGACAAATTTATTCCGTCTGAAGAGAAAAATCTAGAAATTGTTTTGTATAATTTCAAATAGCTGCCGTCCGGTAAAATTAACAAATATTTCACTTTTCCTATTCAGACAAAATAATGATTTCTAGGGAAGATTTATACCAGCTTTACACCAGGTAAGTTTCACATACAAATTTGACCAATTTTGTTTCCAACGAGTGAAATACGTGATACATGTATACGCGAGTATTGGAACCAAATTTCCCCATACACAAAGTATGGTGGCTAAGTGAGGCCGCACAAATCTGGCAAACGTTCATACCCATATTATATGTGGAAAAAGTCGTTTAAAATACAGCACCATGGGCGGATCCAGAACATTTTTAAAGGGGGGGGCTGAGAATCAAAAACAATTATTTTTCAGTACTACAAAAATTGCAATGAAATAATCAAAGGGAGAGAAAAACAAAGCACAGTGAGGGAATGGGAGTGCGTTTTCCCCTCCCCTCCCCCTCTCTCTCTCTCTCTCTCTTTCTCTCCCTAATTTTTTATTATTTATTATTATTTTTTTGTACGATTTTAGGGGGGCTACAGCCCCCTTTAATGAGCACGACAGAATTTTAAAAAATGCCGACGCGTGAGTCTGAGGCAACGCGCATGAAGACCATTTTTTGTTTTAACTGTGAATGGTGTTTTTGTATTATATTATCTGGAAACCAGACATGATCGCAGATCTCAGAGTGACGGATGCAAATATAAATCAGCATGCTGGATTATACAGAATACCACACATGCACGTGTATACAACATCTGAACCAGTAACTTACAGGATATATCTGGGTTTTTTTTTTCGGGAAACAGTGTTTTGTATTCCGGAAGGAAATACAAACATCCCGCGACCACACAATGGCTGACGTTTGCATAGAGTTTATACAGTCCTTTCAAGGTTTTGTTTTTAATCTTGGTATAGCTTTGCCGTGACACCATGTGAGTTCATTGTCTCTTCTGAGTTTGTTTTCAGAACCAATGGGACTGGAAGTTTCGAGTTTCAACAAGTATTAGTTCTTGTTGAAATATATTAACAAACTTAAAGTTTTCAGTCAGTCAAAACTCTTTATAAAGTTGGATCATACTTTTAAAAGTGTGGAATTAACATTTATTAAGTTTATAATGTATTAACTTTATATAAAAAAACGTGTTAATTCAACACTTTCTTTGGGTTAAATTCACCTTTATAAAGAGTTGCCATTCACAGAACTCTCTTATTAAGGTTAATTCAACACTTTCTTTGGGTTAAATTCACCTTTATAAAGAGTTGTCATTCACAGAACTCTCTTATTAAGGTAATTCAAGAGTTTTTAGAGTGATAGAAACATGCTCTCATAATTTTGTGTAAAAGTGTGCTAGTTCTGAAAAGAACCAGTCGGTTGGCAATTATGTTATTGTTATAAACAAAGGGAAGGTACAATACTTGTAATGTCGGCAACACATTATAAAATAAACATTAAACAACTAATTTGCGAAAGTTTTAGCTCAATGCAAAGTCCGTGCATTGCAAAATCTGGGGTGGTAAAATCGACAACATACTGTGGACTTCATATTGGGATATTTGCCCACAAGAAACACCGTGACAGGATAAAGTTGACGCCACTGGGTTTATTTCAACTCCCCAGTTTGTACAGGTAAATGCGACATAACAATCTCTTAAGATGAAACATGCATGCGCGTAGGCTGGAATTTGTCAAGGGAGGGCTAGCAGAATTTGTTTTTGAAAAAAAAAGTAGCCCCGAAAATTGTTTTACAAATGGAGTGTCGTGGCCGAGCGGTCTAGCTTACCGGACTCAAGTTCTGGTGTTAGCAGCAGAATGTGGGTTCAAATCCCGGCCGTGACACTTGTGTCCTTGAGCAAGACACTTAACCATAATTGCTTTTCTCCACCCAGGGATTAAATGGGTACCTGTGAGGGCAGAGTTGGTTGATTAGCCCTATATGCGCTGTAATGGCAGCAATTGAGCTGTATACTCCCCAGGGAGCTGAGATGGTTTCAGGAATGATTGATGAGCCTTATGAGCAGGGGTAATGATATAATGCGCCTTGAGCACCACTCAGTTGGTGGATACGTGCGCTATATAAGTCCACACATTATTATTACATTATTATTAAATATGGGATCAAATATTTCGCTGTGGGGGCAGTTTTTATTTTATTTTTTATTATAAAAAAAACAAGATGAAAGCATATCCTACACTGTAAAAGATGGTGTTTAGAATTTAAAATAAACACGTTTAGGAATGCGTTTAAATGCTAAACGGTCATCCTCTGTACATGTCACAAAGCTAAACGTGCTTAGCTTTTTGACACCTCAGTGTTCATATAGTATTTAGCATTCAAACACACATCACAATCAAGCACAATCTAAACATGTTTTAGGCTAAACATGTGAAAAAAGGTGAGTACAAGCTAAGTGTTTTTACAGTGTACTTTGAAATAATTATCTTGTAATAATTATGATAGTCCTGTTATAACCAATGTGGTACTATCACTTTAAAAACAAATAAAAAAATATTTAAAAACGGGAGCAAGTACAAAAGTATGGATGGAATAGGCATGCTCTATGACTTTCCCCATTTAATAGCAATATTAAGGAAAACCAAGATTACACACATACCATCTTTATAATTTTCATTAGGCTCATCACCATCATCACCATCATTACCATCGCCACCACCTTCATTACCATCGTCACCACCTTCATTACCATCGTCACCACCTTCATTACCATCGTCACCATCTTCATTACCATCGTCACCATCTTCATTACCATCGTCACCACTTTCATTACCATCGTCACCACCTTCATTACCATCGTCACCACCTTCATTACCATCGTCACCACCTTCATTACCGCAAATGGCGATACGTGACATTAAACAAATACAGGCAGCGAGAAGAAATGCTACTCTGGTCCATCTTGTCATGATGATCATGTACAATGTTTACCTATGGGGACATAAGTGTAGTGGTCTGAAAGGCCCTGTATAATATTGTACTTCTTTTAATGTGAGGTAGCCCTGTATGTGAGTATTAATTGGTTTTTGAGAATACCAATTTTGCCCCTTTCCTAGGGGCAATATCGTCACGATCAACAGGGCGTGAAATGCTAGTTTTAGATGAACTCAGAGACTGAAAATAATACCCACATGATAGGGTCATATTAGCGTTGCTGCTTGCATAAACGAGCCAGTAATTTCAGTCACTGTGTTCATCTTAAACTAGGACACTGATTCCATGCCCTGTTGAAAGTCTGCTCTGATCGTGACGATACTGCCCCTTTAAAGGAATATGATTCCTAGTTGGTTTTTGAGAATACCAACGGTATCACTTCCTGTTAAAGAGTGGCTCTTATCATTATAAATGACCTTTCCCAAATTTGAGAGGTTATATTGTAAGGAAAACTAAACAGCATATCAATTAATTAATTAAAGTCATCATGCATTTGTAGAGCGCTGACATTCTAGTTGCCTGTTCCGAGGCGCTTGGAGAAGTGAAGAAAAATAAGAACGAGAGTTCACAGAAATTCATGAGGAGATGAGATGTGCAACGAACTAATTGTAATCAGATTCAAAGAGATGTGTCTCAACCTGGCTCTTTTTTATTATCTAAACTCACAGTAAAAAGTCATTTTCTTCGAACCCCCTTTTTGTCTCGAATTCTGACAAGCCTGTAAGGTCCATTGGGGGAACAAAATCAGTGTCCTCTTACGTTTACAAATTGCCTTCCTGATGTCCCCCTTGCAAAGTCACCTCTTCAGTGGACAAAAACACCCCAAAAATACTGGCAAAATTATTCTGTAAATAACACCGAAAATATATATTCGCTCTGTTAAACGTAAGAAAGGCCCTTTGTTTTCCCCCACCACAGTGGACCTTGGGCTTTTCTGAATTTTGTCCAAAAGGGGTTTGGACAAAAAACATTTTAGAATATTTTACCTTAATTGGGTTGAGCAAAACAAAACTTGTTGTTTAGTTTCCTTATGACATAAACTCTCTAAAAATATGGACAAGAAATACATTTTGGTTTTGAACCTGTAACTGATGTACTATGTTTTGTCATGCTAATGTTTCATTTAGAAAGAGTACTTATTCCTGAATTTGAATTGGAAACTGTTTCACTTTTCTTACAAGTAAGAGCTCCTCAGACAAAAGCTTTAGGGAAGATTGATAAACAAGTAAATTAAGTAAATTAAGTAAACAAGTAAATTTCACATTATAATTCTACCATTTTGTAATTTTTTGAATTAGCAATCTTTTACCTAACTTTAATAAAAGCACACTATCTTGCTTGGTGTAAAAAGTTGATGATGGTATCATCAACCATCCCTTGAAATATGTCTGTCTCATGTGCTATCGTTTTAGTTACATTAGTGAAATAATTATTTCCATAATGAATTCCTGTCGTCCACTCACGGAACTGGTTCCACATCGGGATGTTTCCCAACAATCTGAATGCATTTTCAATATTTAATAATAATAATAATAATAATAATAATAAGACGATTCTTATATAGCGCAGATCACCGTGAGGTCCCTATGCGCTTGAGAAAAAGAGAAAGAAAGACAAGAAAGGAGAAAACAAGTTTGCATTTCAAGTCTTCTCCACACAGTCAAAAGTTCACAAAGGACACTGAAAAAATGAGAGAATGAAAGAAGCTGAGAAATTTGAATATGAAATAAGCTTTAACTCCCACAGATTGGTTTTCATACAATATGCCCCATATATATTGATTCTTATAAAGTAATGAATACATTAATTTACAGGCATTTTACCCAATGTAAAACAAAACAGAAGAACTTAATTAACGAAAAAACTTACCACCAGCAAACAATGACGACCATACCATAACATACACAATTCAGGTAATAACGTTCGAGTCGTTTTTTGCCTGTTCCCTAGACACAAATAGTTGGTCTATACGAAAACGTGCCGGATTGGAGATAATAGCAATACCAGATATTAGGCCCTTACGGACATTAGTCATTTCCCTGCTGTAAGGCACCGCATTACTAACTCGGTTTTGGTATATGCCTATTGATTTATTAAACAATTATTTTGTTACTTTTCATAATTTGAAGATATACTCTGTTAATGTAAAATAGTGAAAAACCACTCTTTTAAAGAGCTATATGGCGGGCAAGTCTTTTTGGAGTGAAACCCACTCTGATTCGATTGAAAAATACAGGAAAAGGCTGCCAATTCACTCTTTATACACTACTAATTTCACTCTTTATCCACTCCAAAAGATTTGTCCGCCATATAGCTCTTTGAAAGAGTGGTTTCACTCCTTTTACATAAAGAAAGTACCGGCCACATTTTTCACTAACAGCAAAAGAAACGCAAGTCCGAGGACAGCAAAAGAAACGCAAGTCCGAGGTCTTGTCAAGTTTTCAAACAGAAGACAAACCATTTTGATTCTAATCACACATTTAATGAAAAATGCTTTCAATTTGTGAGCTGAAAGTGACTGTTGATAATGATGTGAAAATCTTGCAATGCAATTTCAACAGTCACTTTCAGCTCACAAATTGAAAGCATTTTTCATTAAATGAGTGATTAGAAACAAAATGGTTTGTCTTCTGTTTGAAAACTTGACAAGACCTCGGACTTGCGTTTCTTTTGCTGTCCTCGGACTTGCGTTTCTTTTGCTGTTCAGTATAATTTGCACCGGCAATTTACTTTCAAACCTGAATACTATCAGGGATGGTACAGCATTGGTACTTTGTAACGTATGTTAATTTATTTTAACCTTCTGGTCTTCAAGAAATAGGCGTATATCATCCTGTGATATTCGCGTTTTTGATGGGAAAAAACAAAAACTGGTACATGCGTTTTTTTCTGTTGTCACGTTTTACAAAAAGTTGACGTCCAGCATCGTTTTAAAACATAATAGCCTAATTCCTGTTTATTTCTGAAATTAGTATCTTTACCAACTTCACAGCTCTAAGATAATAATTTGGTATTTTTGTAATCAGATAATAACCAACGGACATGTTACCATTAAACATGAGTTTATTACATCTCAATCTATTTATTATATATCTCAATCTATTTATTATATCTCAATCTATTTATTATATCTCAAGCTATTTATTATATCTCAATCTGTTTATTATATCTCAATCTATTTATTATATCTCAAGCTATTTATTATATCTCAAGCTATTTATTATATCTCAAGCTATTTATTATATCTCAAGCTATTTATTATATCTCAAGCTATTTATTTTATCTCAAGCTATACATTTGGCATGCTGTTTGAGTGCCCAATTTGTTTTCAGAACACTCTTCTGAAGAGAAGGTACAGCATTAGTAATCAGCATGTCAAATTAACGAATATTATCTTAGTATAAAGTTGGTACAAGTATCCGTTGTGCATTCATTGTTTTTATGCTCATTGTTGCTCGCGGTATCAATCATTCTGAGAGAATATCTCGTTTAAGAGCTTTTCATCTTAGAGAAGAGAATCATTATGTCGAATTTCAAAAAGTTTCCGTAGAACATAAAAATATTTTTAAAAAACATGCAACTTTTTTTTTGTCGTTTCCTCAAAAACGTGAGCACCTATTATGCTGAAACTTTCACAGGTTAGTTTTAAAATACGTTTCCCAACACCAATGTTGTACCTTGACCTAATTGTGGATGATGTTATCCATTTCAATTATACGCCATTTTAAATATACATTATCTTCAAACTTTCTTTTGGAGTTTCACTCAATCCTTAAACAAGCTCCGATATAAGACAACCAATGAAATTTGTGCAATAGTTTTAGTTTTTTGCATAGTATGTCAGGTGATGTCACTGATGGTAATATCTGGTTGATTTCCTTTGTTTTGGCGTGTAGCGAGTTGTATGAAGTGATTGGATTGGGCGTTGAATTCGTCGGCTGCGTTCACGCGATGCCACGATAGATCAACAGACAGCAACGCCCTCTGACCATCAGAAAATTTGCATTTAGGTCGGGCACGCCTATAATGATTGCGCGCATGCGCCATCAGTGTTTCACATCGAGGTCAAAAAATCGTTTAAAAATAATGTACATGTACATAGTACATGTACATAATATATTTAAAGGGACAGTATCATCATGATCAGAGCAGACTTTCAACAGGGCATGGAATCAGTGTCCCAGTTTAATGAACACAGTGACTGAAATTTACTGGCTCATTTATGCAGCAGCAATGGTAATGACCTTAGCAATGACCTTATCTAAAGGGTATTAGTTTCAGTCACTGAGTTACTCCATGCCATGTTGATCGTGACGATAGTCCCAGTTTAAGCTCATGCAAAAACTCGAAGAGAGTGCATCTTTAAAACAATATAGATCTTTACCACGATTCGCCCAATGTTTGTCTAAGAATCGTTGATTCTTGATACATGAAATGGACCAGTCTATTTGTCATGCAAGCCTCGGTTTGGTATCATGTTGTTTATGGAAGAAAAACTAAACTATTCTTACCACCATTTACTGTCACGCCAGGCCCTTGAAACATTAAGAAAAACATCACAAGTAGAAGAATCACATTTTCCCCAAGTCTTGGGAACATTTTGACGTTGATTTTTTTTGACAGCTTCACCGCTTCGAATCAACACAGAGATAACATAATGTCTCACCCCACTGTACTGACAATTGCTTTTTATATAGCCGATATGTGTATCCCGGAAGCAGGAAACGTCTGTAACTTTAGAGATATGTTTTCGTTGAAAGATCGTGACAAATCTTGCAAACGACAACAGAATCAAGTTAAAGGTAAGGTTTAGAATTAAAATTACACGAGTACATGCACGAAAGGTGGAGCTGGTTAGAACATGTTATTGAATTAATACTGCAGTAGATTTAAACATACGTATAGAGTTTCCGAGTGACGGGAAACAGTCAGGGGCCCGGCTAACATTTTACTTGGGCGATCTTCAATTTATTCAATGTTGAGAAAAATACTTAGATTTTTAAGGAATGAAAAGATGTTTATTCCGTTGAACTGCAGGTTTTTTTTACATTACGATATAGCATGATACTTCAAGATACTATATTCAACCTTTTTAAGTCCCCAATTCATCCACGGGAAACAGTCAGGGGTGCAGATAACGTCAAGGAATTGGCAAAAATGTGTTGAATTTATAATTTATATTCAGAGTTTTCTCCCAACTACGTGGTCAAAGCGATTATTTTATTTTTGATTTAGTGAGAACAAGATTTCAAGATAACGTTCCGTACGGTCAGTTTCAGCCCTGTAGTGAAAACATTAATTGCTATCGGCGAGCAGATAGTTTTCCTGTGACGTGAGCACTTTCAATTAAACACTCAAATTTTCTTGTGAAAACTCAAAAGGTTCGAGAGCGCATTTTCAGACCCATTTTTGCAAATAAACTTCATTAACTCTGATGTTGCGCACTGACTGATGCCTCCCCTTCCATGAAATTCCCTCAGCTCCCAAAAGTTGCCAATAATTTCAATAACGGCTTTTATAATGATACAGCAATCTGGATCCACCACCACTAAAGTGAAACAGCGCCACCATGGGTGGGTAAAGCCAAACCATTCATGCGCTTAAAATTGATTGGCAAGCAAAGTGTAATGGGAGTTGATAGGCGAGGTGGGGGATAATTCAAACATAGGATTCAACTTTTGAATTATTTTATGATAGTTCTGCAAGTTCTGCTCTGATGACCTCTGTCGTATGCGAGCTGCATGCGCTGGGCATGCTGTACTCTATACAAACGATGACAGCAATTATAAGCTAGTAAAAAGTGCGCCCTCCAGAGGCTACTCGTGGCCGCCTTACGCGGAAACCCTGTCCCTGATGATCCATGGTCACGGACTTCTCCTTTTACTAGATTCAAGGTAATTCCCACTTGTGAAGTTCTTAAGCAAATTCCACTCATGCATTCCTATTAGAGTGGTTATATCATCTGTGACTTTTTACTTTAAAGAAAAATAACCCAATCAATTTTTATTCAATTGCAGACTCAAAGTCAAAGAATGTAGTCGGAAAGAATGTCATAATGCGAACCCAACCGCCACTTGTGTAACAATGTCTGAACATAATCATGATAATGTGTTTTTAGCAGACGACAAAATGGCCAACATCTCACTGGATGTGCATACATTCATTGCTCAAAATGTCCCAACATATCGTTTCTAATCCTCACTAGACTATACTTTCCTCTCCTTAAGTGTGTCCTCGATCATCTTTTAAAGGAAAACCTTTGATATTTGTCATAATTTGGATAGAAAAGTGGCTAACTTGTATTCTACAATCTTTCCGAATAGTCAGACATTGCATGGAAGTCCTCAGTTTATTCAAGGACTGAGTGCACGAGTTTGTGTTCATGTTTACCAAAAAATTATCATGTCTAATGCACATGAAGAACACACTTTCGTACAGATTGACCTCTATTACAGTGTATGTGACAACCCATCATGCCCATAGGAGTGGGGTTTGTAAAGAAAAAATTTAGCAGGTTAATCACCCTTCAATTCGCACCTTCACCCAAGGTTTGTTTGAAGGCGAATTAGTTTGAATCTCGCTTGGTAGCCAACACAGCGTGAGGTCAGCGCACCGAACTCAAGTTCTGGTGTTGCTAGCAGCAGGGTGTGAGTTCGAGCCCCGGTCGTGACACTTGTGTCCTTGAGCAAGGTACTTAAGGCCATGAGAATGAAAGTCATAGATTTGCGTCCACCGCCCGCATGTCCCGAAAGCTACCGCCTAAACTTTTCATTATTTGCCCAAAAAATCATTATTTGCACAAAAAAGGTATTTCCACCAAACAAATTTAGTTCCAAATCATCCACATCAGTAAAATGAAGTTTTTACCAAATTTCCACCAGTATGTGCGCTATAAATCATTAGTACATGTACATGTTCTCTTATTTTTACAGTCTTAGTCCCGCGTAAGTCGTTCACAAAAAAGGTCGCATCGCGCTAAAACTGTATGGTAAACTCCGATCCGCACCTGCAACTGTACCGCCTTCACATCACAACACGTTCGCTGTTGAGCCTTTCCATTGTATCTTATGCCTGTGTGTGCGGCCTGCACGTATAATGATGCACGTACGTACACAGATTAGAAAATAGAAGAAACATCTTGTGATTGCGCTGTAGTGTTATTAATGATCAATGGAAATAATGAATAATGAATAATGAAAAAAGCCTCATGTGTTTACGAAATTTCCCGGACGCAAATCTATGACTTTCATTCTCTTGGCCTAACCATAATTGCTTCGTCCTTCGGATGGGACGTAAAGCCGTAGGTCCCGTATGTTGTGTAATGCACGTAAAAAAAAAAGAATGCGCCTTGAGCACCACTTAGTTGGTGGATACGTGCGCTATATAAGTCCACACATTATTATTATTATTATTATCCAATGCAATACATGTGTGTGTGAGTTGGTTTTGTGTATAAGAGTGTGCAGTGTATATGTAAGGGGGTATAGAGTCATGTGCATGCTCCGATGAAAATCCACATGGGCTAATCAAAAACAACAACCAACTCTACCCTCGCAGGTACCCATTTACTCCTGGGTGGAGAGAAGCAATTATAGTAAAGTGTCTTGCTCAAGGACATGAAGCACCACGGTCACGGTCGGGATTCGAACCCACATTCTGACGACTCAGCCATGAGAACACAAATCCGATGCACTAAACCGCTCGACCATGGCACTCCATGGTGACATGGTTACCATCACTAAATAAAGTTCATATTATTATTATAATTAAGTAAATCTTTACCCATTTGACCAATCTGCCCTAGCTAGTTCACTGTAGGAGTCCTTGTACATGGAAACCTAGGCTGACAACCCCATTGAACAAGATACTCCACCTAAAACACAACACCACAAAAAACCTCAAACTGTCAAAAGATGGAAGGTCAACAGGAAGTACGTCCATCCCATGATGCATCTGCTCAACAGGAAGTACGTCCATCCCATGATGCACCTGCGCAACAGCCAGAAACGGTAAGTCGTTTTGGAAAATCGGAATAAATACGCATTCATTTAGGTACAACATTGATATTTAAAGGAAGGTACAATATTGTAATTAAAGGGAACATACAGCGTTGGTCTTAACCTTTCTACACATGGAGGCCACTCCGATCCACAAAATTCTGTTCTTGAGCAACCTTCAGTACATACATGTACAGGCCTGCTGTCCTTTCCTAGTAATCTTACAAACTCAACTCTGTGTCACCCAAGGCCACTGTAAATGTTTGAACATATTAGAACCCTCCTACTACTACAAGGGTCAAAATCAGTCAAAATTTCAAAGTTCATGCCAGTGTATATCTACAGCACTTACAGGTCAAACACTGTCAAACCTAATGTGTAGCAAGTACATCAATCAGTCAAAAACAGTCGACTGTTTTTGACTGGTAGTGGTAAAAGCATTATCATGCAATGTTGAAGGTGGTCAATATGAGTCGACCATTTTCGACTGGTAAAGGCACTTTGGACAAAATGAGGTGACTGTTTTTAATTGGTACATGTAATGTGGATGGTCGTCAAAATGAGTCAACGTTTTGGACTGATATAAGCACTTTGGTCAAAAGAAATTAATTTATCAGTCAAAACAAGTCATTGACTCCTAGCCTAAGTGTCCCTGCATTGATTTATCAGTCAACAACTGTCAGCCTCCAGCACCCTATCATTGTTTGTTCAGTCAAAACAAGTCAGTGATCCCCAGAAGCTGATAATGATCTTATCAGTCACCAGCAGTCATAGCACAGTGTGTGGCAGTTACCTAAATGGTCAAAACAAGTCACCAGTGCCCATGTGTGCACAGTTGATTCAACAGTCAAAAACGGTCAATTGACTGGTTTTGACCACTATAGTAACTTCCCACTAAAGTGCACCTAGAGTAGGAGGGTTAGTATGGCCTGCAATGTATCAATGGGAGACCACTTTACCCTGTAATCTCAGTGGTGTGACAGTGCACAGAAGGGTAACCATAGGAGGCCACTGGCAACAGCTAATGGCTTGGAGTGGCCTGAATGGGTTGTTTCAAAAATTGCACTGATTGTAGGAGGGTTAACTGATTATCAAATTAACAAATTATTACTTAAAAACGTACTTGGTGTGAATTTGATACATGTATCAATCATACTAAGACAATATTTCATCCGAATTGTTTTCATCTTAGAGAAAACATGCAACAATATCCAACGCCAAGATCCAACAGATTTTAACATTTGTTGCATTCTGTTGCTCAAGATCCATCAGTTGTGAAAACGTTGAAGATTGCCGAGTTCAACAAGATCTAATAACAAGATCCAACAGATTTTAGCCTTTGTTGCATTCGCGTTGTGCTTTTTTTCCGTCGGGTGTATTCAGATTTGTTTTACTTGTTTTACAGGTCAATATAAACGGCAGGAAGCGGGGAGGGTCAGGGAAAAAAACAGCAAAGAAAGCCGACGACCGGTCCAAGTCAGCCTTGAAGGCAATGAAGCAGAAAGGCAGAGAAGCGGCTCAGCAGAGCGGAACCGATGACCTTGCTATACAGATAGCTGGAATGGTGAGTAAACATAAGCCTGTGGGGCACATGCTACTGTCCAGTGGAAGCACTTTCTTATAACAATTGGATGGACAGGAGGGGTGAAGACCCATGACCATGTCTCCCATGTTCCCCCCCCCCCCTCGGGATTGCCGCGCACACTACTCCCTTAGGCTGAATCTCTGGATTCTATAGCCCAAGCCTTTGTATGACAGATCACTGATAGTTCTTACACAAAGAGACTTGTGTTTTGTATCATGCACAGCCCTAATACAAGGATTTTTTTAGGACGTAACATAAGTGGTTTGCTGAAATGCCAAACACCCTCTATAGTCAGCTCATGCAGTTGAAGATTCCGTGCTCATTCACCACATGTCAAACATGCAAAAAATGCCTGTTTTACAGGCATGGTATTCTTCCTACTTTTGTAGGAAATCCTACCTTTTCATTTTGAAAATCCTACCATGAAACCAGATTCCGACTAACTTCAGACCATGGAAACTTTCCTTGTGTATCATTTTGTTGTAAATACCAAGATAAAAAACAGTTTCCTTGCTATACATGGCTATAGAAGTAAACCGCTATAGGCTAGTATATGTCTAATGATAATAGCAAATATTTTTCCTACCTTTTCATTTCCTCATAATATCATTACTGGCTGTACTACCTGGTGAATGCAAAAGACCTTATACATATTGTATACACTGATGTCATTATGAAGCCATGTTTGAGGACGCGCTCATGGTGTACACCATGAACCAATGAGCTACCTCCTTCAACTGAGCGAGGGCGCCAATCAGTACTCTTGTTTAATCCACCCTTGGGTGACTATCGATGCCGGCTACTAGTTTCTTGTCAGAATAACCTTAGCCTCTAGTCAAGGCGTGTAGCATCCCAGACTGTATACACCATATGCAAAAAAGACCAGCACGAAAATGGCTTGCCACGAGTGCCTTTACCAAGTCATTCTGCTCATCAGATATTCATATATTCATATAATAGGAATATTCAAATTTCATGTAAACCAATCATCTCTATGCGATTGCAGAAGGCCTAACGGATGCTTTTAATTTTGTTTTTATATACTATCTGGGATGCCATGAACGCCTTGACTAAAGGCTAGTTTGACCTCAACTGCAGGTCAAATGGTTATAATAATAGTAATAATAATAATAATAATAATAATGTGTGGACTTATATAGCGCACGTATCCACCAACTAAGTGGTGCTCAAGGCGCATTATATCATTACCCCTGCTCATTAGGCTCATAAGGCTCATAAATCATTCCTGAAACCATCTCAGCTCCCTGGGGAGTATACAGCTCAATTGCTGCCATTACAGTGCATATAGGGCTAATCAACCAACTCTGCCCTCACAGGTACCCATTTAACCCCTGGGTGGAGAGAAGCAATTATGGTTAAGTGTCTTGCTCAAGGACACAAGTGTCACGGCCGGGATTCGAACCCACATTCTGCTGCTAACACCAGAACTTGAGTCCGGTAAGCTAGACCGCTCGGCCACGACACACACCGGTTGGTACTCGGCTATTTGCTAGAGATTATATAGTATGTGCGACCAATCAAATCCAGTGATTGTCGTACCAGAAGGCTATCCTTATGTCTGTATATCTGTGACTTTTTTACTTTAAAGAAAAAATAACTCAATCAATTGTTTATATTCAATCGCAGACAATTTCAGATACAACTCCAGCTGTTCCGCCCCAAGGGTACGTTAAACTTAAAGGGACAATATCGTCGCGATCAGAGCAGACTTGCAACAGGGCATGGAATCGGTGTCCTAGTTTAAGATGAACACGGTGACTGAAAATTACTGGCTCATTTATGCAGCAGCAACGGTAACATGACCTATATCATGCGGGGTATTATTTTCAGTCACTGAGTTAATCTAAAACTAGCACTCTGATTCCATGCCCTGTTGATCGTGACGATATTGACCCTTGACACTTGTATGTAAAATGTCTGTAAATTCAAGCATACTTTGAAAGAATCGAGAGATATGTATAGAAACAAACTTTACAAGTGTCATGTATAAGTCTCCGAAGGACAAACATTTGTTTGCAAAATGATTTAATTAACCCTCCTACTTCTGGTACCTTTTTCATACAAGTTGATGCACCATTTGAAACCATTTGCTTTTGTGGTTTTGAATGGTGAAATAACTGTGTACAGTATTGATTTCCCCAAATGGTTTTGAATGGTAGGTCAGCTAATACAAAACCTTGTTTGGATCTTTCCAAATGGTAGTACGGCTAATACAAAACCTTGTTTGGATACTTCTAAGTGGTGAATCAATGGACCCTCTATGCATTTGAATGGAAGTAAAGCTTGCTACCAACACTGTTCAAATGGTATCACCATGTGTGTACAAAACCAATGGGCATTTTGGTAAGTGAAAATTTTGAATGGTTTCAAATGGTCAAACAGTAGGAGGGTTAAAATAGTAGCATCTCATGAAGAAATTTTTCAAGGGATGTTTGATACCATCATCGACTTTACACCAAGTTTAAGTTTTGTGTAAATCTGTATTAATTATGTTTTTGTTTTTTTCAGGAGTGTGATTTGTTCAGATTTTTCCGGAATTTTTAAAAATCGCAATGTTGTGATCCTCCGGATTTTAACGATTTAACCCTCCTATGCCCATGCTGAAATTTGGCCGTCAGCACGGCACCCACAGACAGTCACTTGAGCATTTTTGGTTGCATTGCCAATTGGTAGGTCAAACCACAGAGTCACACAGAGCTGTGTATGAGTGCACTGCACAAAGTCAGTGGGTTGGGAGTTACATACAAATTTTGAGTGTCTTTGGGTTTGACCTCCTATCACAGCCACATGTGTTTGCATGTATTTGAGTGCACTGCACAAAGTCAATGGGTTAAGAGAGACATACAAATTTTGAGTGTCTTTGAGTGTTAAACCTATAGGAGGGTTAAGCAATAAAGGAAAGCAAAGCAAACGCTCAGAACTATAGATTTCACCCCAGTGCTGTTCACAACAGCGGCCCCATTACCACTAGCAAAATTTACGTGGATTTTTCAAAACTGCCCAATCACACCCCTATTTTTTAAATAATATAACAATAGTATATAAGGGGTAAACACCATTGGTAATTACTCGCCAAAAAACACAGCAAATTATTCTAATCTAAAAGCTTACTTGCTTTTGAGATGGTAATGATACCAAACATTCTGAGAAGATTTTCCGTCTGTCATTTTCAAGAAAACGTGAAAAAAAAATTAATACAAAAAACAGTTTCCATTTTGTGGACAGTCACTTTTGCCTGGGTCTATTTAACTGGAAATATTTACCTAAATAACTCTCAAACTCACTGGTAGGCTTACTCAAGTGTATTCTCAATGCAATATTTCTCAATAAATTTTCAGGACTGGTCTGGTGTACGATGAACGTCTAACACGACATGCGTGTCCCTTCAATAGTGAACACTTCATTAATGAACATTATGATCGTATACTTAATTGCCACAGCCGCCTTCAACATTACAATCTTCTTGATAGGTGTACCAGTGTGCCAGTAAGTACAAACATGTAATGCCAATGCAGTGAACAGGTATAAACAGGCCTGGAATTACACAGAGACCCTGGCCTCCATTGTCCTGGTCTTGGCCTTGGTGCCCCAGACTCTCCCATAGACATTCTGATATTTTAATGGAAGTAATAATAATATTAATAATATTAATAATAATATTTCATTCTTGTATAACGCCTGTCACATGATGTCCCAATGTGCTTTACATTATTTCCCCTGGTCACTGGGCCAATATAATTCCTGTAATCTTTCTCAGCTCCCTGGGGAGTATACAGCCCATTATGTGCAACCTTTTTGCGCTACAGGGCTAATCAAACACAATAACCATCTCCACCCTCACAGGTACCCATTTATACTCCTGGGTGAAGAGAAGCAATTACAGTTAAGTGTCTTGCTCAAGGACACAAGCACCATGGTCGTGGCTGGGATTCGAATCCACATTCTGACGACACAGCCATCAGAGCACAAGTCCAATGCATGTAATGCACAGAACTGCTCGACCATGGCTCGACCAAGTGACCTTTTTTACTTGGGGAAAAGTAGCCTTGAACCTACATGAATGAAATTCCAAGCCTGATATGGCAATTATAAGATTTTCAAAGAGTTTAAGACAAAGTATGTGAAAAAGTCGTTTAAAACACAGCACAGCAGAATTTCAATCAATCCAGCAATTTTGGTTGCAATTGGACAAAAAGGGAAAACTAAAAATGCTGATGCACGGGTCTGAGGCGACGCGCAGGTCTGAGGCGACGCGCGGGCTGAGGTGACACGCGCGGAAACGACACAGAAACTTTTTTTTTTGGCCTTATCTCCACAACATGAAAAATGTTAGTTTTTTGCTTTCTGCTTGTGAGATTATAAAGTCAAGCCTCCTAAACATGGAGTGGTTCTGACAAAAATCTGCTCACATATGAAAATGCATTGCCCACAGTTAAATCTCATTTGATTGAATCTAAACCTGTATGATGAGAAATTGCTCAGTATAAAAGTGGGATTATGCATAAAAAAATGCATCAATAAAAAATCCAACATTGTACGTGTAGAACGTGTTCATTGCATTGCTTTGTTCTGTCATTGACTTGAACTGTCTGTTACAAATTATGCTGTATTTGGCTGTGGGGAATTTCGTGGAAGCTTGGTTCATTAACCCTCCTACTACTACAAGGGTCAAAATCAGTCAAAATGTTGATATACTTGCCAAGGTATATCTTGTGCACTTAAAAGTCAAACACTGTCAAACCTTATGTGTAGTAATAATAATAATGTGTGGACTTATATAGCGCACGTATCCACCAACTGAGTGGTGCTCAAGGCGCATGTTATTACCCCTGCTCATAAGGCTCATAAGGCTCATAAATCATTCCTGAAACCATCTCAGCTCCCTGGGGAGTATGCAGCTCAATTGCTGCCATTACAGCGCATATAGGGCTAATCAACCAACTCTGCCCTCACAGGTACCCATTTAACCCCTGGGTGGAGAGAAGCAATTATGGTTAAGTGTCTTGCTCAAGGACACAAGTGTCACGGCCGGGATTCGAACCCACATTCTGCTGCTAACACCAGAACTTGAGTCCGGTAAGCTAGACCGCTCGGCCACGACACTCCATTTACAGGTCAAATTGAATTGACCGTTTTTGACTGGTAAAAATGACAGTAAAAACCAGTCAAAAATGCCCCTGTGTGCACATTTGGGTCAACAGTCAAAACAGGCAGTTGACTGGTTTTGACCACTGTAGCAACTTCCCACTAAAGTTCAGCTAGAGTAGGAGGGTTAACTAACTCCCTAGGCCCATTGGCTTACTTATAATCTGAATCCTATGAAATCCTTCAGTAGTAAAGCTTTGCTAATGGTAGGGAATGTAACCATGGTCATAAGAGGAACGTTGTATATTAAATAGCCTTGTGTTTGTAATTTTAATCATTTATTTTTTTATTCTAAGGTTCGACTGGCTTCTGATGAAGAAATTCTTAGCATGCACAGGTAATATTCAGTAACTTTTCACCCATCGCTACTATTTCCAGACTATTTCTCATGATTTTTCCCGAGTTCAGGATTTTTTTACAAATCTCCCTTTGCCTCAAAATGTTCTTGACAGAAGAGAAGTAGCCACCAAGGAAAGAAAGAAGTAGCCACCAAGGAAAGAAAGAAGTAGCCTGTATTGTGTCCAAACCTCTAGTTTCCTTATTTGCGGGGATGTTCAGGGGGCTTTGTCCTCTAGAATGAATGCAAACCAATCTTAATGCATTTGAACTCCTTTTTCGTTGAGGACACAATGAAATGAGCTGACACATTCACAGGTTTATATCTTGATTCATTTATAGACATTTTACCAATGGTGTACACTCCCTATAAAGACCTTAACACACTATTGGTAATCTCAAAAAACACATCCCTTGAAATATTTGTGAATCAGGTGTTATAGTTTAAGGAAAACAAGTGAAAAAAAAAAAGACAGAAATTCCACATTGGAATGAATACAAAAAATACAAGAAGTCTATTAACTACATGAAGTGTGGCACTCGTGTACTAACCTAGTCCACGGCACAATACCAGAAGTCTATTACCTACGTGAAGTGTGCCACTCGTGTACTGACCTAGTCCACGGCACAGCACCAGAAGTCTGTTACCTACATGAAGTGTGGCACGTACTGACCTAGTCCACGGCACAGCACCAGAAGTCTGTTACCTACATGAAGTGTGGCACTCGTGTACTAACCTAGTCCACGGCACAGCACCAGAAGTCTGTTACCTACATGAAGTGTGGCACTCGTGTACTAACCTAGTCCAAGGCATAGCACCAAAAGTCTGTTACCTACATGAAGTGTGGCACTCGTGTACTAACCTAGTCCACGGCACAGCACCAGAAGTCTGTTACCTACATGAAGTGTGCCACTCGTGTACTAACCTAGTCCAAGGCATAGCACCAAAAGTCTGTTACCTACATGAAGTGTGGCACTCGTGTACTAACCTAGTCCACGGCACAGTACCAGAAGTCTGTTACCTACATGAAGTGTGGCACTCGTGTACTAACCTAGTCCACGGCACAGTACCAGAAGTCTGTTACCTACATGAAGTGTGGCACTCGTGTACTAACCTAGTCCACGGCACAGCACCAGAAGTCTGTTACCTACATGAAGTGTGCCACTCGTGTACTAACCTAGTCCAAGGCATAGCACCAAAAGTCTGTTACCTACATGAAGTGTGGCACTCGTGTACTAACCTAGTCCAAGGCATAGTACTCCAAGAACAATGGATTTGGCCCATTCGTGACGTTTTGTTCCACAAACTGACGCGCAAGGTTCACCTGCATCTAAACCCCTCAAAAAAAGTTCTGCAATTCAAATTTGATGGGTAAATCTTGTTGCTTCATCATCGTACGTGAATGTGGTATCATCAGAAAGCTTGATTATTCCTCTTTACAATGATGTGTCATTTGTGATGCTTATGCAATCATGGAATGCGCAGTCCTTCTGAATATGCAGCAAGGTCAAAAATGAAATGTTGCAAAATTCGTTGTTTTCAATAGTTAATTCATCCAAACTTTAATGACAAAACAATGATGACACAGACAATTTTTTTTCTCTCACTCTCTCCTCTCCTTCTTTTATTGAGAAATGGTTACATGTCAGTAAGTCAGTAGCGGGTAGATGACCCGAACACAGCAACCACGGCCTGACACCTCCTCCTCATGCTGTTCACCAGCCTCGTCACACGAAGCTGTGGGATGGCGTTCCACTCTTCAACAAGGATCAGCCGGAGTTGTCCAATTGCTTGGGCCTTTAGGAGATTCGATAAGCGTGGCATCTTTAAACATCTTACAAACGACCACTCAGTAAACTGCAGCTCTACCTCACACAAACATTATTGAAGGCACCATTGACATTCATGCAAGACATGCACTGTCATCTGGGCACTATTCAAAACACATTGCATCTTCACAAGAAATGGAGACTTCGGTGTTGAAAACAATGCTTTTTGCAACATTTCACTTCAGACTTTGCCCTATATTCAGGAGTACTGCACATTCCATGATTACATAATCACGGCAGATGGCACATCATTGTAAAGAGGAATAATCAAGCTTTTCAATGACACCAGTTTCTTTTTTCATACATCAGTAACAAGAAAGATATCATCCCTCAAACTTGAATTGCAGAACTTTTTTTGAGGGGTTTAGTTCTTGACGAACTAGCTTCACATGGAAATGCCTATCCCATGATGCCCCACAGCAGGCTGGGCAGGGGGAGCAAAACCTGTAACCAAGCTCGTTGTGCGTGCGCGCATTTGGAGTACAATGCCATGGTATGGATTACAGCAGGCTGGCACACTTCATGTAGGTAATAGACTTCTGATGTTACCAGTAGTAAACTGGTTTTAAACAGTTGTCTGTCACCTATTTGAGATGCAGCACATCATGGTAAATGTAGGGGTTAGGAAGAATCTCAAATCTCAGAGCATTCCCTAAATGGTCCTTTTGTACCTTCCAAATAAGGACCTTCTATAAGGAATTATTATACATGTATCTATAGACTGGTTACAAAATTGTTTGGGATTTTATTTACTTTTTAAATAATATATGTTTTTCAGCGCTGATTATCTGACGAATGTTAAAGCCACTCAGACCATGGAGGAGAGTAAATTGAAGTCTTGGCCTGAGCAATATGGCGACGTCTTTGCCAACAATGTATGTTTAATATTATATTGTCTGCACGCCCTTAATTAACCCTCCTTTTACTACAAGGGTCAAAATCAGTCAAAATGTTGATATACTTGCCAAGGTATGTCTAGTGCACTTACAAGTCAAACACTGTCAAACCTTACGTGTAGTAAGTACATTTACAGGTTAAAATATTTTTTTTACTGGTAAAAGCATCGTCTTGTATTGTTCAGGGTGGTCAAAATTAAAGTAAAAACCAGGCAAAAATGCCCCCATGTGCACATTTGGGTCAACATTCAATTTGTTCCAACAACCAAAGACCTTTTGTTCTCTATTGTTCTAACAACCCAGGACCAATTGTTCCCCTCTGTTGTTCTGACAACCAAGAACCTATTGTTCCAACAACCGAGTATCCATTGTTCCCCTCTATTGTTTTCTGACAACCAATGATCTTTCATTCCCTATTGTTCCAACAACCAAAGTATGAACGTTGCCCTCTATTGTTCCAACAACTGAGTATCCATTGTTCCCCTCTTGTTTTCTGACAACCGATGATCTTTCATTCCCTATTGTTCCAACAACCAAAGTATGAACGTTGCCCTCTATTGTTCCAACAACCGAGTATCCATTGTTCTCCTCTATTGTTTTCTGAGAACCGATGATTTTTCATTCCCTATTGTTCCAACAACCAAGCTATGAATGTTGCCCTCTTGTTCCAACAACCGAGTACCCATTGTTCCCCTCTATTGTTTTCTGACAACCAATGATCTTTCATTCCCTATTGTTCCAACAACCAAGGTATGAATGTTGCCCTCTATTGTTCCAACAACCGAGTACCCATTGTTCCCCTCTATTGTTTTCTGACAACCAATGATCTTTCATTCCCTATTGTTCCAACAACCAAGGTATGAATGTTGCCCTCTATTGTTCCAACAACCGAGTACCCATTGTTCCCCTCTATTGTTTTCTGACAACCAATGATCTTTCATTCCCTATTGTTCCAACAACCAAGGTATGAATGTTGCCCTCTATTGTTCCAACAACCGAGTACCCATTGTTCCCCTCTATTGTTTTCTGACAACCAATGATCTTTCATTCCCTATTGTTCCAACAACCAAAGTATGAACGTTGCCCTCTATTGTTCCAACAACTGAGTATCCATTGTTCCCCTCTTGTTTTCTGACAACCAATGATCTTTCATTCCCTATTGTTCCAACAACCAAGCTATGAATGTTGCCCTCTATTGTTCCAACAACCGAGTACCCATTGTTCCCCTCTATTTTTATGACAACCTCTGTTGAAACTCTGCGCTGGTCGCGGCGATACTATCCCAAAATGTTGCAAACAGCAACAAAGACGAACATCATACTGCCATTTTGCTTACAACATTTGAGAGATTTTTGAGACGTGGGCCACATGATCAATATGCAGATTAGGCCTACAAAGTTAACAAAGTTTATGCTTCAGTGGATAACCAGCCATACCTAGCATCACCAACATCCAGACAATACAAATTGTGTTCTTGTACTGATAGCATACATATGAATGTGCAAGCCTTGCCGTTGGTGGATTGCTGGATCTAACAGAAAAAGTCGCCAAAGGGGAGGTGAGATATTTTTTGTTTTAAGTTGTAGGTTCTGCGATTGATAAATTCATTCTGGAAATTATGTCACAAATTTGTCTTTTTTTTACCCCCAAACAATAGTCTTTATTCTAATAGATTTTTCTTTTGATTTTGTGGGAATGTTTGATTTTGTGACATGAAACCGTATTTTGTTAAATAGTTTATAAGAATGATGACTAAATAATATTCAGATGCAATTAATTTTTAATTTTTTTAATTTTTTTAAATCTTTTGTTTAGTATTATATTGCATTTGCTATTGTATTGTTATGCTATTGTATGATTTCTTGTTTACTGTAAAGCACTTCTTGGTGGATATGTGCGCATTATAAATCTTCTGTATTTATTATTATTATTATTATTAAGCAGATGATTTGACTGAAAGGCAGATTCTTGGAAGCAGATATCATTAAGTGGACTGTGGGGCGTTTACGAGTTTTCGTACATTCGTCTCACCAATTGAAAAAAAAATTAAAACTCCTATGACCAATGACCATCTGTGCCCTCACTGGTCCCCATTTATACTCCTGGGTGAAGAGATGTAATTCATGGTTAAGTGTCCTGCTCAGTGACACAGGTGCTGCAGCTGGCATGACTAGGATTCGAACCCGACACTCCAGGGGTCAGATGATGTCATGCAAACAAAACAAAAAGCTAAATTTCATACCAAGGCGATGTTTCGTGCTACAATATTGGCTATAATAATAATAATAATAATAATAATAATGTGTGGACTGATATAGCGCACGCATCCACCAACTGAGTGGTGCTCAAGGCGCATATTATTACCCCTGCTCATAAGGCTCATAAGGCTCACAAATCATTCCTGAAACCATCTCAGCTATGCTTACAGAGCTTTTAGAATATTTATTTAAAAAATATTTATTATTTTTGTTTCGCAGCTTCGAAATGGTTTTGCTGTGATTAGGTAAGTAAGCATTCATTCACTTCACTAGATAATAATAAATGCAGATTTTTGTCCGAAAATGTACTCGGCTATCGATACCATTTAAGCAAGATGTTTTTTGTCACCTTTTGTTTGTTTCATATCAGGCCTCCTGGACACCATGCTGGGAGGGGAGTGGCCAATGGTTTTTGTTTTTTCAACAATGTGGCTATCGCTGCTCATATGGCAAGGCAAAAGTGGAACTGCGAGAGGTAGGATGTGTTCATACACCTGTTTTAATTACAAAATAAATTGATCTATAAATAAAACCCTGCTCACTGCTCACTACGTCCCTGGCTGTCAAACCAACCGTTCTTTTCAAACCCATCACATGGTTTACGACTCATTAGAGAATTTCCACAATGCTTCGAGAACCTTCCTTAAACTTACAGTTATGGGAAGGTACAACATTGTAGGCAATAACTGCGTCTATGGGTATGCTTACATTCTTTGAAATGGATTCTTAATTTATGACCAAAGCGTGAAAAAAAGCATTCACATTTTTAGGCCAAAAAACAAAGTCTCCAGTTTCTGGTCATCGGTCGGCTTCAATTTTTTTATTTTTTTGGTAATATTTTTTTTTGGCAAACGGGGAAATATGTGATACACGTATATGCGAGGACCAAATTTCCTCTATACAAATTATGGCAGCTAACAGAGCCCCTCACAAGTCGGTCAAACGTTCATACCCCCTATGTGAAAAAGTCATTTAAAACACAGCACAGCAGAATTCCAATCAATCCAGCAATTTTGGCTGCAATTTGACATCATTTCATAGCCAAAAAAAATAAAGAAAATTAATGCCGACGTGCGGGTCTGAGGCGACGCGTACAGAGACCAGAAACCAGAGACCTTTCTCTTTGGCCGTACAGAAAACTGCAACCTTTGTTGAATCTTGATTCAGAGAAAGTAAGCAGTTTTGCCAACATTACCAAGGTTGTACCTTCCCTGACTCATCGCCATTTATGAATCTATTGATTTAAAGAGAGTAAGCATACTCGTAGAAGCAGTTTTGCCAACATTACAATTGTTGTACCTTCCCTTATGTATATCTTGATTCAAAGAGAGTAAGCATACTCATAGAAGCAGTTTTGCCGACATTACCTATGTTGTACCTTCCCTTATGTATACCTTGATTCAAAGAGAGTAAGCATACTCATAGAAGCAGTTTTGTCGACATTACCAATGTTGTACCTTCCCTTATGTATATCTTGATTCAAAGAGAGTAAGCATACTCATAGAAGCAGTTTTGCCGACATTACCAATGTTGTACCTTCCCTTATGTATATCTTGATTCAAAGAGAGTAAGCATACTCATAGAAGCAGTTTTGCCGACATTACCAATGTTGTACCTTCCCTTATGTATATCTTGATTCAAAGAGAGTAAGCATACTCATAGAAGCAGTTTTGCCGACATTACCAATGTTGTACCTTCCCTTATGTATATCTTGATTCAAAGAGAGTAAGCATACTCATAGAAGCAGTTTTGTCAACATTACCTATGTTGTACCTTCCCTTATGTATATCTTGATTCAAAGAGAGTAAGCATACTCATAGAAGCAGTTTTGCCGACATTACCAATGTTGTACCTTCCCTTATGTATATCTTGATTCAAAGAGAGTAAGCATACTCATAGAAGCAGTTTTGCCGACATTACCAATGTTGTACCTTCCCTTATGTATATCTTGATTCAAAGGGAGTAAGCATACTCATAGAAGCAGTTTTGCCGACATTACCAATGTTGTACCTTCCCTTATGTATATCTTGATTCAAAGAGAGTAAGCATACTCATAGAAGCAGTTTTGCCGACATTACCTATGTTGTACCTTCCCTTATGTATGTCTTGATTCAAAGAGAGTAAGCATACTCATAGAAGCAGTTTTGCCGACATTACCAATGTTGTACCTTCCCTTATGTATGTCTTGATTCAAAGAGAGTAAGCATACTCATAGAAGCAGTTTTGCCGACATTACCAATGTTGTACCTTCCCTTATGTATGTCTTGATTCAAAGAGAGTAAGCATACTCATAGAAGCAGTTTTGCCGACATTACCAATGTTGTACCTTCCCTTATGTATATCTTGATTCAAAGAGAGTAAGCATACTCATAGAAGCAGTTTTGTCAACATTACCTATGTTGTACCTTCCCTTATGTATATCTTGATTCAAAGAGAGTAAGCATACTCATAGAAGCAGTTTTGCCGACATTACCAATGTTGTACCTTCCCTTATGTATATCTTGATTCAAAGAGAGTAAGCATACTCATAGAAGCAGTTTTGCCGACATTACCAATGTTGTACCTTCCCTTATGTATATCTTGATTCAAAGAGAGTAAGCATACTCATAGAAGCAGTTTTGCCGACATTACCAATGTTGTACCTTCCCTTATGTATATCTTGATTCAAAGAGAGTAAGCATACTCATAGAAGCAGTTTTGCCGACATTACCTATGTTGTACCATCCCTTATGTATATCTTGATTCAAAGAGAGTAAGCATACTCCTAGAAGCAGTTTTGCCAATGTTGTACCTTGCCTAATTAAATAAACAAGGATAAATTTTGAACGTTAAGACTCTGTTTTAACCACTCAGGGTTCTGATCGTCGACTGGGACATTCACCATGGACAGGGAGTGCAGCACCTCGTTGAAGAAGATCCCAGGTATTATCATATTTGACCCCCCTATTGAAAAATACATATAGGGCTAGATGGCTCAGTTGGTAGAACACTGGCATGTTAATCAGATTCAAATCCTACTCTGGTCAATTTTTTTCTTTGCACACTCTAAACAATATTATTATTATTATGGAATGTGTTCTCTGCTCTCTGGTTGTTCCACCAAGCCATACTTGTAAGCCCACTACAAGTTTCGCTCTCTGTTCACATCCCTGTACTGGTTCTTTCCCGAATGCTAATACTGTGAGATATTCTTCCAGTTGCTTTCCGCTCTAAGCTTGGGCAATATCGAATTTTTTCATCCACGATATATCGGCAAACATATATTGCGATTTTCGATAGTATCGCAATTATTTTTTTCATTCAAACATGATTGCTTTAGAGCCGACAACCACAAGTATGTACCCCTCTACAAGCGTCACAATAAATCACAAATTCGTTTGCAGAGCGTGTGTGTACTTCTGAAGTAGTTCGCTTTTGTTTCTCACTTCCAAAAGCTGAAAAGACTGTTCTAATTTTGTTTCCATGGAATTTCTGACTTGACTCACAATGGCGATTTTTTTTTTTTTAAATCGCGATATATTTTTTAATCGCGATTTGCCGATATCTCGATAACTTAAAGGTTCTCGATATCGTAATTGAATAAAAAAGGTATCGTGATATTCGATATTATCGTGTTATCGCCCAAGCTTATTCCGCTCACTGCCTTAATCTGGAACTCCTTGCCTACATCCTGTTTTCCCATCATCTATAATCTCCCTCAGTTCTCAAGAAATATTAATAAATACCCATCTTCTCTGTGACTTGTATCGGTTTTTTTTTCACTTTTCTAGCCCCCACCTTGAGTGGCCTTTTTAGCCTTGTGATGGGTGGCCTTCATAAAAAAAAACGAGGTTGAAGTAATACAAAAATGTTGTTATTTTAAGCCCTTTTCACACTACAGAGCCAATTCCCACCAATTCCCAGCGACCGTTCACACTAGATCTATCTGGGCACTCCCGGGAGCATTATTTACCAGGAAATATGCACGGTCATTTCACACTCGCGATCAAACCCCGGGAACTGCGCTAACTGAATCGGCCCATGCGGAAGTTCCAAAATGTTGTGGGCGGAAGTCCAATCCCAGAATGTCATGCGCTCAAGCAACCACATGCTGTTGTGTTGTGACTGTTACCCATGCACGCCGCTTGGTACGCTTGAGAAAAAGGGAGACTGGTACCTAACCATGCGGACATTATAAATACACGTAAACAAGACGGATGCTTAACACAGTCTTGTCCGCGACAATTCTTTTATTCAATTCTAAAACCATTTATTTGGTCACATTCTATAAAACAAAATACATCGTGTTATTTACAGATTTAGATATTTATATTTTTAGACATTACTATAAATACTTTTGAAGGAACGTTTCCAAAAGTACTGAAATACACTAGATATTACCGTGCGAATTATTTGGCGCGCTATTTGTGACCTCGCTGACCTTTCAAGACATGTTGACGTCCCAACATCCGCGAAGCAAAGTGGGATAAGTTAAACCCGCTTTCGTTTTAACACTAGTTGCAATTTCCCGGGAAAAACACTTTTCCTGGGAAAAACTCGCTTAACCCTACTCCCGAGCATGGGTAATTATTTCCCAGGAATGAGCTACTTGCCGGGAATTTCCCGGGAGTAGCTTTTGAAGTGTGAACAGACCGACCAAAATATCCCGGGAATTTCCTGGGAAATACGTCTAGTGTGAAAGGGCTTTAGTGTAGGTATAATAACAAAAACTGTTTTCCTGATGTGATTATTGTTTTTGAATGGGCAATCACAATTTATTATAATTGTTTGGCCTAATGAATATTTTTACCTCTCTGCTAGTCCACGTTCAATTTGTCATAAATCTGTCCTTTTTTTGGGTTCATGTTGACTTTGTTCAGTGTGATGTACTTCTCAATCCATCGGTATGACCATCTTGAGTACTTTCCAAACCTGCTGGACTCTAACTGTGACGTCTTTGGGAAAGGGAAAGGTCTTGGGTACAACATCAACGTTCCCTGGAACAAGGTAACCCTAAACCCCTCGGGATGTTGGCTAGAAATCATCCCAAATCCTTCAAAATCCATCAACATGCAGTAAAAAGGTACCCCAATTGTTGGACTTTGATGGAATTGGTACAGCAGTAAATGCAAAGCATCCATGGCTTGGCTATACACAGTCCTGAATCCAACAAAAGCAGCCGGTGGAGTTTGATGGATTTGGTACACATGGCTACATGCTCTATTCACTGGGCTACTGTTGGGTACTGAATCCAGCAAAAGCAGCCGGTGGAGTTTGATGGATTTGGTACACATGGCTACATGCTCTATTCGTTGGGCTATACTGTTGAGTACTGAATCCAACAAAAGCAGCCGGTGGAGTTTGATGGATTTGGTACACATGGCTACATGCTCTATTCACTGGGCTATACTGTTGGGTACTGAATCCATCAAAATCAGGCAAAACCAGAAGGACTTTGGAGGATTTGGGATAGTTCAGGTTAATAAGAAACCAATTGATTTGTATCCAAAATTCATAAATGCCCAAGACAGTTTAGACAGTCTTGATTGGATGAAACGTGACCACATGGGGATGTATTGATTGGATGAAACGTGACCACATGGGGATGTATTGAGTGGTTAAGACCAGTTTTCATCAAAATTGGACCAGTGCATTTGTGGGCCGCCATATGTTACATTAGGCTGCCACACGACGCAGATTTGAACCAATCAGAGTGACAAAGTTGTCCCACACCCTCATTAATGTTTCACGTGTCCCCAAAATGTGAATTTGCCCATTTCTACTTTTCTACACAATTTTTTAATTGTTTAAATGAAAATCGGTACAAGCATCTAAAGGTTAATGCTTGGTCTTCACCGCAGGATATAATGACCCGTTTTGGGTCAAAACGGATACAAATTCTGCGGATAGCATATTTCACAGGTTAGCAAGATAATTCCATGAGTCGCATGAGTGAGTACACAATGGATTTGTACTGTTGCGTCATTTATTTGCGAGCAATAACGGCCGGCATATTAGCATGTCCTTTTCTGCTTAACGGTAAGCAGTGCTGTGAAACGATGACTACACAGTAAGCAAGAAATTGGCTGCTTAGTGGCTCTGTGAAATTGAACCCAGATTGGACAATAACTAATGGGTTTGCCTTACGAAACTATATTTTATTTCCACAGCTTGGAATGGAAGTCGGTGAATATCTAGCTGTATTTCAGCAGATTCTCCTCCCAGTGGCATATGAGGTATGTCATGTTTACTTTATCTGATTTCAGACCTTTGTGGCTTTGGGTCAATCTTTGTGGTTTTCAAGGTCATTTGTAGTTGAAAAGGTCGTTGTAAATTCCTTATTATTGTCCCTGAACAGAGTGAGAGTGTTATCAAGATTGTCTGCATTTGGTTGTCTATTGCATAAAGTTTTGGATTTTATAATTTCAGACAGTGAAAAATCATATTGCTTATACTTCCTTGCTTACTTGCTTGAAGATGTATCACCTGTTTTTCTGCCTCATTTTACCAACAATTTTCAGAAATTATCTTTTTCTTTGGAACACTGCTATTTTCCTTGAGGTAAGGAAACTTGACACATTTTACACTATGATCAAGTTGGGGCTATATAACACTATCATTATTAATATTATTTATGAATCATATGGGCTTTATTTGGGAGCCTTGTATGATAATATTTAATGTTATTGATCTCTATTTTATTTCCAGTTCAATCCAGATTTGGTTCTTGTTAGCTGTGGCTTTGATTCAGCGATTGGTGACCCCCTGGTATTTAATTGTTTACCTTTTTAGTATAGTGATTCATATTTAAAACATAAATGTACGTCTTTCTATTCGCACCGTGCATGAACTGTTGAGGGCAGATGTAGTTAGATCACGATAGGGCAGCAATAGTGCATTGCATTTGGCAAAAATCTCCAGTGATCATTGGCTGGCAGAATTACGCGCACCGAGAACCATCACATTAATGTATACCTTTTTAGTATAGTGATTCATATTTAAAACATAAATGTACGTCTTCCTATTTGCACCGTGCATGAACTGTTGAGGGCAGATGTAGTTAGATCACGATAGGGCAGCAATAGTGCATTGCGTTTGGCAAAAATCTCCAGCGATCATTGGCTGGCAGAATTACGCGCACCGAGAACCATCACATACGTGCATAAAGTGAACGCATAAAGTCACTATCAGCAAGACACTGGGTGGAATTTGACCACTAGAGGGCTACAATGTGCAGAGAACGGATAGGATATAACTTGATTATTAAATTTGTTTCAGGGTAAAATGGGAGTTACCCCAGCAGGATATGCTCATCTCACCCACGCCCTTATGGGACTGGCTGGTGGGAAAGTAGTTCTTGCCCTTGAGGTAAAGTGTTATCATTTGTGTGGCTGTCCAGGAAAACCCAACACATGGTCAAATTTTTACAATTCTTGTTGAGCATTTAATCAAGTAATACACCCTTTACTGATCTCATAACAGTTTTAATGAGTTCAATATTCAAACCACAACTAAAGTTATGACCTTTCAAAGACGGTTCTAAAACCCACAAACGGAGAAATTAGGCTTCAAAGTTGGCTATGCAGTAAACGTAAATCCCTTGAATTGAGGTGAAATTGACATTATAGTAAAAATAGTGTAAAAGTGTTTTTCATTTCTTTCAAACTAAGATTTTTCACATAAAGTAGTTATGGTAAATTTTTACGTAAATCGGTCCATAATTACAAAATGTGCGTGGCGACTTCCGACAGGTTTTCCCCGACTGCCACACATTTATTCTATAATGGTCAGACCCCTCCCCTAGCACAGATTTGAATTTGACTTGAGTTGAATTCAATCTGACTTGATGTGGAAAAAAATGATTTGTGACTTGACTTGACTTAGACAAAAATTACTTATTAATTTATGTGACTTGGACTAAAAGGCTTGTGAGTTGACTTGACTTGGACAACAATTACTTGTGACTTGACTTGGACAAAATTTACTTGTGTTTTGACTTGATTTAATAAAAAAATTACTTGTGACTTGATTTGACTTGGACATAAATGACTTGACGACATTCTACTGTTAGAAAACAAATCTTGAACGAAAATTAAATTGCACCCAAAATGTATCAAACTGTATGTTTCCGATACTATGATTTATAGACAGGATGAATTGTGACTTGGTTACAACTCTATCCCCAGCTCACTCTAATTTGTTTTGGTATAGTTTTTAAACATAAGATTTGAGGCTTTGCATGGTGGTTTAAATCTCAACTATTGCTAAATGAGATTGTGGTTCAGCTCAATGTGGAGTCCAACTCATGAGGAAAGCGAGAAAAAACATACGCAATTTTTTACAGAAAACACTTGGGGCCAAAAATTGCCGTCATCATTTTTTTGTACTACTAATAATAAATAAGTGGGATAAATTAACTGAGCAACCCTAAGGTTACCAGCCTTATAATTGGTTTCTTATCATTGTAATTTGTATTCATGTCTCAGGGTGGCTACAACTTTAAGGTTTTAGCAGAGTGTGCTGCTATGTGCGTAAAGACACTGCTCGGAGATCCCTGTCCGGTGCTTCCCAAAACAACGGGACCAAATGAGAGGTATGATTTGCTTCCCAAATTGAATGGCTTAGAAAAGGGAAGGCATAGCATTGCTAAGGTTAATCGATTAAATTTGTTTGTCTTTGCATCGACATATGTAGCACTGTATACTCTGTGCTTTTTGAGTGTCTGTGGAAAGAAATCTGTGCGGGTAAAGTTGGCCATTCTAAACTTGCGCTCTACATCTGTCCGGCCTGTCAATAATCAAACCAATAAGGTAGGGCAAAATTAAATCAATTGTTTATCACCCGACGCAAGAATTTCATCAACCTATATCTATCGCGGAACCCGCTGGTATATAGGATTCTAGCCTGCCGGTGGTCGAGAGGTTAAGACGTCTGCACCAGTAAGCAGGAGGTCGTGGGTTCGAATCCCACCCGAGTCGCCTGTGAAGTTTTTTTCACAGACACTCGGAAAGCACCGAGTTTGCAGTGCTATACACACGTTGGTGTAGGGCAAAATTAAATAAAAGGTTACATAGTAAATCTGCCAATTTGTCGGTCAAGCTTTCCAGGGTTATGTCGTATCTACTTTTAGGGTAAACAAAATCACGCTTTGCCAGTTTATCATGAAACTCTCCCTCCATGGTGAAATGCCGCTCTTGCATCCACATCGAGTTTTGAGAAAGCCCTTTTGTTCTTTCATCATCGTCATTAATCAATAAATTCTCAGTTCTTTGTTTGCCGTTGGTTTTTTTTTTTCCAGTGCTATTGAGACCATTCTTGATGTGATCAAAAACATCAGGCCCTACTGGAACTCATTAAAATATCAAGGTAAAAAACTTTATCCAAAATATTTTGCTAAGGTAAAGGATTGTCAATTTTAAAATAACCAACATGGTTTAATTATACTGTGAAACTTACTTGTAAGTCGTAATGCTGACGATGATATCAATCTTCCCTTGAAAAAGTCTTGTCTGAGGTGTTTTCATTTTAAAGAAAAGTAAAATATTTTCCAGTTTGAAAAGAATTCTCCCTTCCTAAATTCCATGTTACATGTACAATGAAATTCCACAAAAATATTTGTACGTTGAAAAATAAGTGCATTTTTTCCCCCTCCAGTTGGACCACAAGATATTCAGAACACTGTAGTGTCAAGTACCAGTTTAGATAAGCCACTCCCTAAAGATAGCTGGACTGACCAATCACCTGACTGTGCAGCTACCCAGGGGGTGGAGCCTGAAGAGATTGACAAGTTGATTGACAGGTTGATAGCTGAGATTGACTTAACCGTCCCGAAACACAGGTTTGTTTGGTTGGTTGGTTTGTTTAAAATCACAAGATATCGATTATGACGGCAATATTGATCAGTATATTTATTGAATAAGTCTTTAATAGTGGGCTGAGGTTCACTTTGTATGTTTGAGTTAGATCAAAGAGTACAATTTCTCTTTCAAGTGGAGTAACATATTCATTTCACAATATCTATAAAAACAAAAAAGAAAGAATCCCGGCTATCTTTCACTTCGAAGGTGACCAATGAGTCTGAACTAATGTTGTAGTTATTTGTTGTGGGACCGCTGGTGGGAGTATAGGCCGATTCTGGATGTGCAGATACAGCCACAGGTTTGCACACGTCCACATAGCGGATGGTGGCCGAGTGTCAATAGTCTGACCGTGTCTATGCCAGTGGTCAAGCTGATGTATGTTCAATTCAATGCTGGACATTCCCCCGTGAACGATACGCCTCCATTTCCTTCGTTTTTAACTGCTTTTTCCCTCCCATGAATCTGCTGGGATTTTGTCAGCTTTCAGCTGTCTCTTCAGGAAGCCCTTGTAGCACAGCATCTGCCCACCCATGTTAGAATTTCATATTGAATCTTCTATACTAGTTATATTTTTACAATAATAGGAAATATTTAACGGGGAAAATGCCCAGACATAATTTGTTTGTCATGTTATCAATTGTGTACACTGCTTCAAGTTGTCGGATAGGAAGAGGTCATTACAAAATAACTTTTACAATGTGCTTGTTCTGACCTCGAAATATAGAATCTGTGTGTACTGATGGTTTAATCCAAATGTTATTTTTTATCAAAAATTTGTTTTATAGGACTTGTCTGGTTTATGATGAAGACATGATGCAGCACAAGATGGCTTTGTAAGTAGTGGTGCCGTTAATTGTACAATAACAAAACAATTAAAATGATTTGAATAAGCTTTTCATACGAAGATCTGTTAATTAATGAATATAAACATTACCAGAATATTGAATCAAATAAGAACTACAGCAAATATTTACTACACCTGTTTTTGACTGAGAGCTTTCTTTCTGCTTATAACCTTCATTCTATCAGTACTAATCATCTGAGGCCACTCCAATTTATTCACTTAGTGCACATCGTAGCCCTCTAGTGGTGAATTTGCACCCAGTGTCTTGATGAAAGCCACTTTTGCGTTGTGCGTACACTTTATGTGCGTATGTTATGCTACTACACACGCATGTACTTCTGCCAGCCAATGATTGCTGGAGATATTCCACGCGTACGCACATCAACTGCAAAGTACGCCAAACGCAACGCGCAATCGCTGCCCTTTCATCCACAGTGGTCTAACAACATGTTCATGCATGGTGCATGCTCCTGCAACAGCTCATACACAGTGCGAATTACAGTTGATGCCAGTGGCTTCATTATGTTCTACCCTACTGTGCAATGTAACATAAGATTGCAGGGTAATGTGGTTTCCCATGAATACATTACAGGTCATACTCAAAAATTATACCATGCTTAATTATACCCCCCCCCCCCCCCCCCCCAATGTGCCTATACACTAACACACTGTTCTATTGTTAACGGACCTCTCCACTCGAAATCCTCGAAAGAATTCCTAAGCAGGGCCGGATTTAGACATGTGGAGGCCCCTGGGCAGCCTTCAGTAGTGGAGGCCCACCCTACCTTAGAATACTAAAAACTAAAAGGTGACAAGAGTCACAAGACATAGTTACAGTCATCCATAAAGTAAATTTTTTCAAGTAGAAAGAATCTGAATAAGCAAGCAAGCAGGTCAATCATGATCAATCATAACAAGAATATAGTACAGTACATATATTTACAGACCAGCCTACAGTTCAGGTCAGCCTACATTTTTCCTTACAAATTTTTTTTTTTCATGAAATATGTGGAGGACCCTGGTTGTGGAGGCCCCTGGGCAACTGCCCAGCTTGCCCAGTCCTAAATCCGGCCCTGTTCCTAAGATTCCTGGAAGACACAACGGGAGGGGGGGGTGCACTCTGCCGCATATCAAGCTTCATATGTCAAAAATCATCCATGGTTGCCTAGTGATAACCAGCTGTACTTGGCTATGTACTGTACTGTACACAGACCTGTAGCTAACCACTTTTGGTCTGCACTGACTCTTAGTGTGTGGTTGTACTTAATCGGAGATAGTCTTATTTACAGTGGCCTTTTGTGGCACGAAGTTAAACTTATGAGATTATGTGGGAAAGGGCAGTGTGGTTTGTATGCAGTTGGTTTAGAACATATTGGAAATTTAGTGGATAGGAGTGGTCTCCATGTGAAGGAGGGTTAGATGGCTGTGTTGCATTAGCCCTATGTCTAATCTTCTAGCCATCCAGTGAAATAAACAATAAATGTGAGTTTTTTTTTCCCCTGCTATGCCTAGCAGGGAAAAAATCTGCTCACCTAAGACTATGACATTTGCCTCAGGCCTTTCCAACATACGGCACCAGTCACAGCTTCTGTCAACTCTTTCAGCCAACACCCAGAGAGACCAGACAGGATATCGCGAATCTTCTCCAAGCACAAAGAATTTGGCCTCGTCCAAAGATGTCTACGAGTTGATGTAAGTACATACAGCATCATAAATATTTGTCAAATTTTTGTCAAAGTGCAGATGGTCAAATTATAAAACTGGAAGACAGCTTGAACCCAAATATGCTGTTTCCATTTGTTTACATTCATAAATTGTATTAAAATAGAACAGTACTGTCTTGCATTTAGCCACACTATACACTATTGGTAATTTAATTAATCACTCATTTAATGTTACTCATTTTATGTTACTGTGTGAAAGCATGCCCTGAATCATGTGATATATCGTCGTGTGCCCAGAAGAAAGACAAAACGAAAGTGTGACCGGCAAAAGGTCGTAAGCAATTAATGTGCACAATTGTGTTTCAAGAAAACTGAGTGTGAAAGTTTGGTCGTTTTTCTGCCATTTATAAGTCATTGTAGGAAAGTTAAATTCTGCATGGGAATGGAAAAACATGTCTTGGGAGTAATTCTAGCAACAAATATATAACAGTTATGCCCTACTTTTTTTCAAAGGAGCCGTTTTATTGTTTACGACCTTCTGCCAGAACAAAAAGTTGCACTTTATGTGCCCGGAAGAAGGTTGTAGAGCCTTACGACCTTCTTCTGGGCACCTGACGATATGTGTTTAATCTGGGAAATTCAATAATAATAATAATAATAATAACTGGATTTATAGAGTGCCAAATTGCCAAAGGATACATGGCACTCAAACTTTAATACACACTTGCGACTGGCATGAGTCCGTACACCAGACGTATAATCAAATGTTATATGCACAAGGCTCCTTGAATTCCCTGACTGTAAGACAGCAATCTCCTGGCTGGTTCACAAAACTGACCAGTATTTTTTCATGTAAGCAGCTCTTTGGGTCTTGTATGGAATTACAATCAAAATGGCCGCATTATCTGCTTGTAGTTCCATGTTTTAGTAATATAAGATTTTTTTTGTTTTCAGTCAAGAAGAGCAACTAAAGAGGAACTGCACCAATGTCATAGGTAGCCTACTTAACACCCCCCCCCCCCAAACAAATCTCTGTTAAAGGGATGGTGCAACATTGGACATTGCCAGATAAGTAACTTTACCCTCCTACTATAGCTGCACATGAGTGGCAGGGAGCTATATATAGAGCTCAAAATCAGTCAACTGCCTGTTTTGACTGTTGACCCAAATGTGCACACGGGCATTTTTGAATAGTTTTTTTTCCGTCAATTTGACCGCCCTGAACAATACCAGACAATGCTTTCACCAGTCAAAAAACAGTCGACTCATTTTGACCTGTAAATGTACTCACTACACGTAAGGTTTGACAGTGTTCGACTTTTAAGTGCGCTAGATATACCTTGGGAAGTATATCAACATTTTGACTGATTTTGACCCTTGTAAGTAGTAGGAGGGTAAAAAAAAATACTTGGTGTAAATGTCTCAATTATCCTGAGAAATAATTTTGTCTCAAGTGCTTTCATCTTAGAGTAAACAGGAATTGTTATGTCAACTTTTTGTAAAACAAAACAAACAGATAAAACATGCAACAGTTTCTTCTTTTTTCCCCAAAAACATGAACACCTTTTGTGATTTTCACAGATTAATTTCACAAAATGTTTATTGAAAACCAAAGAGTTGAAATAAATGTTCATTTTGAAAAACCGTTGTTGTACCTTCCCTTTAAGTACGCAAATTTTTTAACCCTCCTACTGATAGACCATTTGAAACCATTCAAAATTTCCACTTTCAAAAATGCCCATTGGTTTTGTACACACATGGTGATACCTTTTGAACAGTGTTGGTAGCAAGCTTTACTACCATTCAAATCCATTCAAATGCATAGAGGGTCCATTGATTCACCACTTAGAAGTATCCAAACAAGGTTTTGTATTAGCTGTACTACCATTTGGAAAGATCCAAACAAGGTTTTGTATTAGCTGTACTACCATTTGGAAAGATCCAAACAAGGTTTTGTATTAGCTGACCTACCATTCAAAACCATTTGGAGGAATCAATACTGTACACAGTTATTTCACCATTCAAAACCACAAAAGCGAATGGTTTCAAATGGTGCATCAACTTGTATGAAAAAGGTACCAAAAGTAGGAGGGTTAATCAAGACATACATTAACCAGTTCGTGTCGGAGGCCGTGTATACACACAATTTTTTTTTGGACAGCGGATCGGAGAGCGTCTAAACACGCCACAGGATTCTCGGGAATATTTGTATAGATTCCCGGTCGACATGGCAACGAGCCATAAGCATACGGTGGAAGACACGGTCTCCCCAGTCACGCTCTGCTGAGCACCATTGGTCGTGTGTGTGCGGTAAAAATAAACTCGCCACGGGGTTCGGAAAAACTTTTTTATTCCCGGTGCGAACTGGTTAAATGTCCAACCTATGGAAGTTTCAGCTTAATAGTTACGTTATGTCGATCTCAAGAAAATTTAATTCCCATTTTTGTTATTCATTCAAGCTTGGAATTCATGAAAGAGAATTCTTTCCTAAATTTTATTTTGAAGGTATTTAACTTTTCTTAAAAATGACAGCACATCAGACGAAATCATTTCTAGGGAAGATTAATACCATCATCAGCTTTTCACTAATGTTTTGCATTACCATTAAACTATTTGGTTATTTTTCTTTGTATTTTTCTTTAAAAATAATTTGTGTGTGCATTATTTTATATGTAATTGTGATTGTGAAAAATATTCTTTTTCATGTTAATCATAGTGCTGAGTATATCGAGAGACTGGAGGCCACGCAACAGAACACACCCCGTGAGCTTTACAAGGTGCAAGATGACTTCAAGTCTATTTACCTCCATCAGGTAGGATGCCATTGAAGGGACACTATCGTCACGATCAGAGCAGACTTTCAACAGGGCATGGAATCGGTGTCCTAGTTTTAAGATAAACACAGTGACTGAAAATTACTGGCTCATTTATTCCACACCTTATCGTGTGGGGTATTATTTTCAGTCACTGAGTTAATCGAAAACTAGCACTCCGATTCCATGCCCTGTTGATCGTGAGGATACTGCCCCTTTAAAGGGAAGGTACAATAAACATAAACAATTCTTATATACCAGGCAAGCTCTATGGTCCAAAGGAATAAGCCGTCTGCACTAGTGAGCAAGAGATTGTGGGTTCGAATCCCGCCCAAATCGCCAAAGCAGCGGGTACTGCAATTTGCATTTATTGGTTAACTTCTTGAGTCAGGATAATAACAATTGATATGTTGTCTTTATAATGCCCTTGCTGGTGTCTCTCATTGTACTGTGGTTGAGCGGTTTAAGTGCATCGGATTTGTGTTCTGATGGCGGAGTCGTCAGAGTGTGGGTTCGAATCCCGACCGCGACTGCGGTACTTGTGTCCTTGAGCAAGACACTTTACCATAATTGCTTCTCTCCACCCAGGGGTAAATGGGTACCTGTGAGGGCAGAGTTGGTTGTTGTGTTTGATTAGCCCTATATGCACCGAAATGGCAGCAATTGAGCTGTATACTCCCCAGGGAGCTGAGATGGTTTCAGGAATGATTTATGAGCCTGATAAGCAGGGAGTAATAATGTACAGCACCTTGATCTAGTCGCTAGGATATGTGCGCTTGATAAGAATCGTGTATTATTATTATTAGATTTCATTATACAAATCAAGATTTTCTTCATACTTAAGTTGGGGGTCTCCTCTCAACAAACTTTGTTTTTGGAGACTTCCTTCACTTAATCACCTTTGTCATATCATTCATGTTTTTAAAATTGTCTTTGTGTATTGATTGAGTGGAAAATAAACTGAACTGAAGTGATTTATGCCCTGCACAGACGTAATGTATGAAGCCAAGCCTCGAAATTAATTTTTTTTTGTCACTTACCCACACTTGTATTTTCACTTACCCATTTCCAAAAGTCACTTAACCGATTTCAGTGTCTGGCCATGTTGTTATGGGACATGACATAAAAACATGGGTAGATCCACTTAATAATAATAATAATAATAATGTGTGGACTTATATAGCGCACGTATCCACCAACTGAGTGGTGCTCAAGGCGCATTATATTATTACCCCTGCTCATAAGGCTCATAAATCATTTCTGAAACCATCTCAGCTCCCTGGGGAGTATACAGCTCAATTGCTGCCATTACAGCGCATATAGGGCTAATCAACCAACTCTGCCCTCACAGGTACCCATTTAACCCCTGGGTGGAGAGAAGCAATTATGGTTAAGTGTCTTGCTCAAGGACACAAGTGTCACGGCCGGGATTCGAACCCACATTCTGCTGCTAACACCAGAACTTGAGTCCGGTAAGCTAGACCGCTCGGCCGCGACACTCCAGCAACTTCCCACTTTTTAAAAGCACTTACCGCCTGAAAGATCCACTTACCTCTGATAAGTGGGAATTTCGAGGCTTGTATGAAACACTGTATATTCAGCGCTTTCCGAATTTGTATTGACTATTTTTTTTAAATGTTAAACTTGCCTTTGATTGTAGAGTTCCTTTGACTGTGCATCTCTGGCTGTTGGCTCCACACTGAATGTTGTGGATGCAGTTCTGTCCGATCAGGTAAGCATAGGAAGATTTGGTATCTGCACATCCTAGCCCTCTAGTGGTGAAAATGAATCCATCTTCATGCAGCAGGGCACTTTTCTGTCATTATGTGAGCATTGTGCATACACTTTATATGCATATGCAACACTTCTCTGCGTGCTAATAATCTCTAAGAAAATGCACGTATGAACATCATGAGATAAAATATACAAGCTGTACACAAAATAAATAATTTGGTAATGTTTGAAACTAAAATCATTCCAGATTCTTAACAATTAATAACCTGGTGTTTATAATTTTATTCTTGTATAGGTTGATGAAATTCTTGCATCAGATGATAAACAATTTATTTAAATTTTGCCCTACACTGATGTGTGTATAACACTGCATACTCGGTGCTTTCCAAGTGTCTGTGAAAAAACTTCACAGGCGACTTGGGCAGGATTTAAACTCATAAGTAAGCATGGGGTCGTGGGTTCAAATTCCGCCTGTGAAGTCTTTTCACAGACACTCGGAAAGCACTGAGTATGCAGTGCTATACACGCATCGGTGTAGGGCAAAAATTAAATCAGTTATATTCTCATCATTTTAGTTTTATTTGATTGAAGATCTATATCATCAAATAATTTTAATTACTTAATTTTTTACTTAATTATCTCCTGAAGAGAATTTAGAGAGTATATGGATCAAAATGTTGAGTTGTGAAACCACTGGTTCTTATGGAAGCCACACACTATTACAAATCATAAGAGATATTATGGTGCTACCAAAAAATTCCTCTTACTGTTCTTCCACAATGCAAAGCTTCAAATCCTACATACTTAGTTCATTTGAAATCTTTCTCCTGTTCCTTTGCAGGCGAGAAATGGAGTGGCCATTGTGCGGTAAGTTCACTAGTTATTTGATATCTAGGAAAAACCTCATATGTCCATCAAAATAAATAGAGCCATTTTCAGGCCTCCCAGTGAAACCTATAAAACCTACAAAACCTATAAAAATCTACAAAACCTATAAAAACCTACAAAACCTATAAAAATCTACAAAACCTATAAAAATCTACAAAACCTATAAAAATCTACAAACCTATAAAAACCTATAAAAACCTATAAAAACCTACAAAACCTATAAAAACCTACAAAAACCTATAAAAACCTATAGAAACTTATAACAACTATAAAAACCTACAAAACCTATAAACATCTACAAAACCTATAAAAACCTATATTTCAAAATGAGAACCAACATTAATATTTTTTATATCCTGCAACACATTTTCAGCTTACTCATAAAATCATCGTGGCTTTGAAGAAAAATTACTGAAATGAATAAAAGTGAATAAAAGTGAATAAAAACCAGCGACCAGTGCTTAAGACCTTTATCCTGTGCTGTTAATATGCATTCTAATGTGGAAATTTGTAATGCATTTCATGTTTTCTTAAAAGGAGACGGCATGTCCGACTGAATCATTTCTCAGTATGTGTGGTTTATCATCCGTTAGGCCCCCCAAAAATGTCTCTGGTTTCTGGTCTCTGCTTATAGTAATAATAATAATAATAATAATAATAATTAATAATAATAAATAATAATGATGATGATGACGACGACGACGACGACGACGACGACGACGACGACGACGACGACGACGACGAAAACATGTCACCGCACCAATTTTTGAAGCCATCCTATGACCAGAAACCAGAGACTTTTTTTTTGTGGCCTTAATTTCAAATGTTAATTCAGTACTTTTTTTGTTATTGGGTAATTACCAAAACGAGACCATTTCATAAAGGATAACAGGTGTTTTGTGTCAAAACAACCTTTTCACCAAATACACTACGTACTTTCATCTCGCAGTTTGATAACTGAACCATTTCAGCAATTACCAACAGTGTAAATGACCTTTAAAAAAACAACGTTGACACAAAAAACGAAGCCACACAAAAAACGAAGCCACACAAAAAACGAAGCCACACATGATGAAGCACCTCGAGCCATTTTCATAACCGGTCCGATGAGGCCATCTGCGAGAGTACCCTCGATGTCAATCATTTGTTTCCCATTCACACATATTCTGAAAGACAAGCCCAAGGCTAGCCATTGGTTTCTATGAACTCTTTCATACAAGCTAACGCACACAGGAAATAGGATGATATACGTTGATTGAGAATGGTATAAACACCCCAAGCATTTTGCAAATGTCAACCGGTGACGACTTGTTTTTTCGAGTGAGATGTTGTTGAAAAACATCACAGTGAAAGAAAGAAAATTGCATCCTCTCCTAGTGGTCCCCAGACGTCTGCTTCCTAGGTTAAGCATTGTAACGTGTGGTGTGATCCCCGGCTACACAGCATACATGGGTTAAATGGGTGGTGTGATCCCCGGCTACACAGCATACATGGGTTAAATGGGTGGTGTGATCCCCGGCTACACAGCATACATGGGTTAAATGGGTGGTGTGATCCCCGGCTACACGGCATACATGGGTTAAATGGGTGGTGTGATCCCCGGCTACACAGCATACATGGGTTAAATGGGTGGTGTGATCCCCGGCTACACGGCATACATGGGTTAAATGGGTGGTGTGATCCCCGGCTACACAGCATACATGGGTTAAATGGGTGGTGTGATCCCCGGCTACACGGCATACATGGGTTAAATGGGTGGTGTGATCCCCGGCTACACGGCATACATGGGTTAAATGGGTGGTGTGATCCCCGGCTACACAGCATACATGGGTTAAATGCCATAAGAACAAAGTTATTGACAAATATAAGCAGATGGCTAACATAGGGATTGATAGCTCAGTTGGTATAGCCACAGTACAGTAATTTAGAGTTATACCTTTCCTTTATAAATGAAGAAATCTTTATTTACAGATGGTAAACCATGCCACCTTCAGAGGATTTTTCAGTGTGCAATTGATCATTAAAACCCTAACTCCCTGGGCCCATTTGCTTACACATAACCTGAATCCTTCCTAACTCCCTATAGGCCCACTTGCTTACACATAACCTGAACCCTTCCTAACTCCCTAGGCCCATTTGCTTACACATAACCTGAATCCTTCCTAACTCCCTAGGCCCATTTGCTTACACATAACCTGAATCCTTCCTAACTCCCTAGGCCCATTTGCTTACACATAACCTGAATCCTTCCTAACTCCCTAGGCCCATTTGCTTACACATAACCTGAATCCTTCCTAACTCCCTAGGCCCATTTGCTTACACATAACCTGAATCCTTCCTAACTCCCTAGGCCCATTTGCTTACACATAACCTGAATCCTTCCTAACTCCCTAGGCCCACTTGCTTACACATAACCTGAATCCTTCCTAACTCCCTAGGCCCATTTGCTTACACATAACCTGAATCCTCCAATATCCTTCAGTCGTAAAGCAAGCACATGATATGTGTGCACACATGTGTTTCTAATCTGTGATACATGTACATGGCCAGGGACCCTCCCTGCATGCATGGAGCAATAAACAGTGTACACTGACCCAAACACTGACCTTGCAATCACTACAACAAACATGGATGTACATGTACCATGGAAAGGCAAGTATGCCTACCTACCTCAATCCTCCAAAATCCTTCACTTTAGCAAAGAGCATGTAGCATGTAACCTCAATCCTTCAAAATCCTTCACTATAGCAAAGAGGATTTTGGAGGATTTGGGAAGATTAGGGTTAAAATACAGAGTAAAAATACAGGCAAAGAAAGAAAAATGCCAAAGAAAAGTACAAATTCTAGCGATATTTCTCCCAAAGAAATCCACACAATTGATCATCCATTTTGCCTTTGAGAAAAAACTGGCTAGGTTCGAAACGTAAGGCCAATTGTTGTTAATACATTTTTCGTATTTGATGACAGGCCGCCGGGTCACCATGCGGAATCCCACACTGCAATGGGTTTTTGCTTCTTCAACACTGTGGCCCTAGCAGCGCGCTACGCCCAGCACAAGTTTGGACTAAAAAGGTAACTATACTGTAACTATACAGGGCTCCCCAAATATGATTGAAAAACATGATTGAAAAACTGAAAGATTTTGCACAATTATTTTGCATTGCAATAATACCCACACAAGAGCGGATCTTGAAAAAGTTTGGCACACTCAAAAACGTATTGTAAATATGTAAAAAATTGTAAAAATGGTCAAGCGGACACTGTTGGTACATTTACAGCAAAGTATGCAATTAACCCTCCTACAATCAGTGCAATTTTTGAAACGACCCATTCAGGCCACTCCAAGCCATTAGCTGTTGCCAGTGGCCTCCTATGGTTACCCTTCTGTGTACTGTCACACCACTGAGATTGCAGGGTTAGGTCGTCTCCCATTGATACATTGCAGGCCATACTAATATGTTCAAACATTTACAGTGGCCTTATGTGGCACACAGTTGATTTTGTAAGATTACTTGGAAAGGACAGCAGGCTTGTATGTACTAAAGGTTGGTGAAGAACATATTGAAAATTTAGTGGATCGGAGTGGCCTCCATGTGTAGTAGGGTTAAATGCAATAAATCTTCCTATGGGAAGTAGCTATAGTGGTCAAAATCTGTCTGTTTTGACCTTTGACCCAAATGTGCACACAGGGGCATTTTTACTGTCATTTTGACCACCCTGTAAATGTATTTACTACACGTAAGGTTTGACAGCGTTTGACTTTTAAGTGCACTAGATATACCTTGGCAAGTATATCAACATTTTGACTGATTTTGACCCTTGTAGTAGTAGGAGGGTTAATAACCAATTTAATAACAAATCCTGTACCTTACCGTTAAACTGGCCAGAAGCATAGATATTTGCTCAAATATATGTCTCTACATAAAATTGCATTTTATAGGCCATTTGAGAAGTGACAGACGTAATAAATGCCAGATGGAATTATCCATCAGTGAATTGAGTTCATGCAAGCTATCCTTTAGAAAAGCCTGCTTTTTTTAATACCCTTCGTCATTGAAAGGGCCTGACAAAGTGAAAGTGGTTCTTAATGGCGTTTCAACATAATATGAAGTATCTCCACGGTCAGGGGCCCAATTGCATAAGCAGAGAATTTTGCTCATCATATTTTTTCACTTAGCATTATAAAACAGACTACCAGCCAAAATACACTCATTTTTTATGTGAAAGGTTTGCTGGTAACCAAGGAATTCTGCTAAGCAATTTTTTTCATCTTAGCAGCTCTGTGGAATTTGCCCCTGATTGCCTCCGAGATTTGTAGGTGAACTGAATTACAGGTTCCGGCTTAACATATTTGTAATGGGAAGATATCCTTACAAGAAAGAGGATTATCCACGTATTCAGGAAGAACATGGGGGCTGAAAAAATGAATAACTGCTGTCTCGTTTCGTTTTATATTCATTCAAGAACACTTAAGATTGTCCCATAAGTCTTTTAATTGGTACTGAATTAACGACCTTGGCTTAAAATCTATGTAATAGAACACTTTAATCCATGAAAGGATTTTATCCAGAGAATTTGCTTTTAAAAGGAGGGTGCTGGAAAAATGATTAAACTGCTGGTCCTTTTCAGTTGTATTTATTCAAAAACGCTTCACCTTGTTATGATGGTTTCATGTTCAGTGAATTGGTGCTGAATTACTTGCACTGTCCTATTTATTATGGAATAAAACATTGAAATTGTTCTATCCAGATCTCCTGCTTTTAAAGGGGCCGAGGTCTGAAAGAATGAATGATTGCTGTTGCCTTTTAGTTTTGTGTTCATTCAAAAAACACTTCAAGTTGTCCTGAATGTTTCTTGTTCAGTGAATCGGTACTTAATTACATGCCCTGACTTAAAATCTTTGTAGTGGAAGAACACTTTGATACATGGAATGATTTTATCCAGTTATTTTGCTTTTAAGGTGGGGGGAGGAGGCTGTAATTATGAATAGTTGCCGTCTCCTTTTAGTTCTGTATTGAATACAGAACTAAAAAGAGCCAGCATTTATTCATAATTGCACTTCACCTTGTCCTGATTGAAGGTTCAACTACCTGTCCTTGACATTCAGCAAATGAAACTACGCATTTTCGATTTTACTTCATCTCTGAGTGATTTGCTCGACCGCTGCTCCTCAGGTTGCTCCCCATGATATTTTGACTATTGTACTCTGCAGCGCTCAATATTTTTGCACTACGGGTGTAATAGATTTTGAATAGTTTTGAAGGGTTTAGAGTGTGACAGACCAGACATGCTTGGGAAAGGTACATTGGGAATGTTGGCAAAACTGCTTCTATGAGTATGCTTACTCTCTTTGAATCAAGATATACATAAGGGAAGGTACAACATTGGTAATGTTGGCAAAACTGCTTCTGTGAGTATGCTTACTCTCTTTGAATCAAAATATACATAAGGGAAGGTACAACATTGGTAATGTTGGCAAAACTGCTTCTGTGAGTATGCTTAATCTCTTTGAATCAAGATATACATTGAAGGAAAGGTACAACATTGGTAATGTTGGAAAAACTGCTTCTGTGAGTATGCTTACTCTCTTTGAATCAAAATATACATAAGGGAAGGTACAACGTTGGTAATGTTGGCAAAACTGCTTCTGTGAGTATGCTTAATCTCTTTGAATCAAGATATACATAAGGGAAGGTACAGCATTGGTTATGTTGGCAAAACTGCTTCTCTGAGTATGCTTACTCTCTTTGAATCAAGATATACATAAGGGAAGGTACAACATTGGTAATGTTGGTCGAACTGCTTCTATGAGTATGCTTACTCTCTTTGAATTAAGATATACATATAGGGAAGGTACAACATTGGTAATGTTGGCAAAACTGCTGCTACAAGTATGCTTACTCTCTTTAAATCAATAGATTCATAAATGGCGATGAGTCAGTTGGGAGGTTAAAATTGCGCTTCTGTACATTTTAGTTTGTCCATTCCAAACTGGTATATTTGTGGGGACTGAAAGAATAGGATACACACAGGTGCACTCATGAATTTGTCAGTGAATCAAATTTTATCGTTATAGCTTCCTTCTTTTTCATCTGAAAGGATCCTCATTCTGGACTGGGACATTCACCACGGTAACGGTACCCAGCATGCATTTGAGTCGGACCCCAGCGTTCTGTACGTGTCCTTGCATCGCTATGAGAACGGCTTGTTCTTCCCTTGTAGTCCTGACGGGGCACCGTGTATGGCCGGTGAAGGCGCTGGGGAAGGGTTCAATGTCAACATTGCATGGAATGTGGTAAGTGGATCGGGATTATTAGTGGGAAGTTGCTATAGAGGTCAAAACCGGTCAACTGCCTGTTTTGACTGTTGACCCAAATGTGCACACAGGGGCCATTTTTGAGTGGTTTTTACTGTCATTTTGACCACCCTGAACAATACCAGACAATGCTTTTACCAGTCAAAAACGGTCGACTCATTTTGACCTGTAAATGTACTTAATACACGTAAGGTTTGACAGTGTGCACCAGATATACCTTGGCAAATATATCAAAATATTGACTGATTTTGACCCTTGTAGTAGTAGGAGGGTTAATACTACAATTAACATGGTCATAAAAGCCAGTGGATGGGGCTAAATATACCCCCACTTTTTGTCAAGGGACATGGGCCATTTTTTGGCCCATTAAAAATAATTCCTTGTATATCGATTTGAAAAATTAATTAGTAGTCCAATTGTTTTCAGATGTTAACATTTTTACAAAAGTTCCCAAAATAAAAAGAACTCACAATGAAAAAAATTTTGGACATACTTATTGTAAAACCATGCTTCTCGTGATAATTTTTTCTTCCATTCCTCAAGTAAGGCCAAAAAAAAGTCACCGGTTTCTGGTCATCGGGTCGGCTTCAAAATCGGTGCGGTGACGTGTTTTTTACAGCCATCTTTTTTTTTTTTGCCAAATGGGACCAAATTTCCCATATACAAAGTATGGTGGCTAAGAGAGGCCTCACAAATCGGGCAAACGTTCATGCTCCTATGTGAAAAAGTCGTTTAAAGCACAGCACGGCAGAATTCCAATCGATCCAGCAATTTTGGCCGCAATTGGACATCATTTCATAGCGAAAAAAAAGAAAATTAAAAATGTTGACGCGTGGGTCTGAGGGGACACGCGTGGGTCTGAGGGGACACGCGTGGGTCTGAGGGGACACGCGTGGGTCTGAGGGGACACGCGTGGGTCTGAGGGGACACGCGTGGGTCTGAGGGGACACGCGTGGGTCTGAGGGGACACGCGTGGGTCTGAGGGGACACGCAGCGTGGGTCTGAGGACACGCGTGGGTCTGAGGGGACACGCGTGGGTCTGAGGGGACACGCGTGGGTCTGAGGGGACACGCGTGGGTCTGAGGGGACACGCGTGGGTCTGAGGGGACACGCGTGGGTCTGAGGGGACACGCGCGGAGACCAGAAACCGGAGACCTATTTTTTTGACCTAAAATACACAAATGTAGCAGTGTTCGATGAAAAACATTTCAGAAAATAGATTTTCACATGAGGTTTATTTCCATTTGTTTCTGTATTCCTTCAGAACCCAATGGGAGATGCAGAATACATAGCAGCATTTATGCAAATTGTCATGCCAATAGCATACGAGGTAAGCAATATTCTCTCTTTCATTGTGTGTTCAGTAATTCAGTTAGGTCTTGGCAGTGCGGAGTCAAAGAGATTGTATAACAAAAAATGTTAATGAGAAAACAGTGAATATGCAGTCCAATTTTAAGTATTCTTTCCAATGTACATATACGGAAGATAATTGAAAACTAATTTGATTAGTAGATAGCACCTCAAACATGTTTGATACCATCATGAACTTGACACCAAGTGTAAAGTAGATCTGAGATCATTTATGTTCGAGAATAACAATAGTGTATAGTGGCGCTGGGATCCTCTTAGTCATATTATAAACCTAAACGCATTGATGTCACAAACTCAAGGGCACCTTCGTTCAGAAGCAAAGGAAGGTCACGCACAGCTCGCATAGATGAACCAATGAGTGAAATTTTTTTGCCTCTAAACGAGGGCAAGCTTTAGTTTGCGACATCATAAGCATACAGAGTCTATTAAAACCATCACCAATAGAATGTAGCACTGCCCTTTCTCGCATACGTGTACACTTGTCTGTATTGAATAAGTCTCAAATTCACCTTGAAGGTTGCATACACTTGAGCAAACATACGGCTTACCATCGAAATTGGATTTCAAGTTATGGGCTCGAAATTGCTTGCTCTTGTAGCAAATCTGGCTTCCCTATAGATCTAGCTGATGTAAGTCTCACCATTATTTATGATACAGTTCTCACTCAGTGACACTCAAAGGCGCTTCACAGGTAAATTAGATTAGACTGCCATAGAAATTATGTATGGGACACCATCAAATCAACACTCTGATGCAATTTATCCTGTTATCGGGACTCGAAATTGTATGAGTTTTAGTTCAAGGCGAGCTGAAACATTGTTAGGCCACACAGTTGAGTGCTTTGGACTGTCATGTGACTGCCCAGTCATCAGAATGTAGCTTTGAATGTGGGGGGGGGGGGGGGGGCGTGAAACATTTATGGCAATAGGGAAGGGCGGGGGTGTCTCCTTTCAAAATAAATATTCTTAAAAATGGGTAGCACAACTTCAATTTTAATATTGGATGGCACAATAGTGTAGGTGGGGGCACAAAGACAGTATGTAGGAGGGTATGATTTGAGGCCAAAAAGGTACTTTTTTTCAGCAATTATTTTCAAAGTCTCATTTTTAAGGTCAGTTGTTCCGCCAATTTTAAAGGGAATGTATGGCATTGGTAATGTTGGATTAACTTGTCTCGATTTAGGCAATCCTTTGTTCCCATGTCCATCCATATGCTCAATTCCTCAGCCAAACAATAATAATTCCGGCAGCCTCCCGAGATGACTAAATTATTAATAATTCCATCAGCCTCCCTAGATGACTAAATTATTAATAATTCCGGCAGCCTCCCTAGATGACTTCATCATTTGTGCTGTTTATGGAGCATGTTATTGTAATGTAATTACTTGGTTGTCACTGATGTAGGTAACTCAAAATTATGCAGATGTGTGGTCGCCATGCATAAATCTAACAAATTTTGTAATTTTTGATATGTTCCATGGTTTTTTTTCTCAGTGGCAATTTTTTGTTCAGTCAGTATATTTTTGCTGCTGAATAAAATTACTCTCAAATTTAATATGTCACTTATAATTGACTAAAAACATTGTGAAACAGTCCTTGAAATGCAACTTTTTGACGATCAAGGATATTAATGAAATTGGGTCGTAAATTCAGTTTTATTAAATTACTCTTTAACTGTGCTTCTGTCAAGGTGAAGAATATAGATTAATTGATTAAAAAGCAATTAAGTGGACAGATTCAATCATTGTTCATCAATTGGTGACACTTAGAGGATTGTTTTATAATGCCTTGGTCAATTACTTGACCATTATCCTCTCTGGCTCACAGGCTTAATAAGTAATCTGATGGCATTCTAATGATACTTATAAGGTCAGATTCCCCCCCCCCCCTTCTTTCCCTCAAGGACCATCAAGTGTTTGAGACACCGTTCTTTTCCTCAAGGACCATCAAGTGTTTGAGACACTGCATAAAAGCCAGCCATCCCGGGTTTTAATTCTCCGCACTCTCATTTAAAGGGACATTGTCGACACGATCAGAGCAGACTTTCGGCAGGGCATGGAATCGTTTTCCTAGTTTTAGGTGAACTTATAAATTAGTGGCTGCATAATAATTATATTCTACTCAAAACAATTTAGGGAACACCGGAATAATCTCAGTTAAAGCAAGATCATTTATTTCAGATAAACACAATGTTTCACAGAATTGATGAGAAACAACTGCACAATGAAACAGATGATAAAGGATGCATGTAGTGATTACACATTTCATGACATGACTGCTGAAAGAGAGAGGGGGTTGCAAATGAAAATCCCGGTTCATGGAACATTTCAAACGTATTTGATGTTAAAAAATCCGGTGTTCCCTAAATTGTTTTGAGTAGTATATTTATACAGCAGCCTTGGTAATATGATCTTATCATGTTCTGTTATCTTTGTGCGCTCTTGGGGTATTACTTTCAGTCGCTGAGTTCATCTAAAACTAGGGCACCGATTCCATGCCCTGTCGAAAGTTTGTTCAGATCATGATGACATGTTTAAGATGTGTAATGTGAAGATAAATGATGAACTTGGTGTAAAAAAATAGATGATGGTTTTAAACGGCCCTGGAAATCTTGTTGTCTTAGGTGTCATCATTTCTTTATGTGATTCTCCAATTATGTATGTCTGAATTTTGATAAAGGAAATAGTTAAATACTATTCAGTCATAATTGATCATTTTTGTAAAATAAAACTTCCTCGGTGTTAAGCTTATGATGGCTTCAAATATCCCTTGAAATCTTAGGTCTGAGGTGCTATCATTTTAATTAAATTAGTAAAATAATTAATAAAATTTTGTTTTGGCTTCATGTTAGAATGAATACAGCAAATATGAATTCATTTTGTTTTCCTTTTTTTCTTTTAGGCCAAAAAAAAGAAGTCTCGGTCGGCTTCAAAATCGGTGCGGTGACGTGGCTTTTTTTAATTTCCCAACAGGGAAATACGTGATACATTGTATACACCGGGACCAGATTCCCAGTACACAAAGTACGAATGGCTAAGAGAGGCCTCACAAATCGGGCAAACGTTCATACCCCGATGTGAACAAGTCATTTAAAGCACAGCACGGCAGAATTCCAATCGATCTAGCAATTTTGGCTGCAATTGGACACCGTTTCATAGCAAAAAAAAAGAAAATTAAAAATGCTGACGCACGGGTCTGAGGCGACGCGTGCGGAGACCGGAAACCGGAGACTTGTTTTTTGGGCCTTAGGGTCTGATTATTTGAGAAAAAGAGGGTTCATGTCAATAAATGTTGTTGTTTTTTTCTTCAGTTCTGTCCGGACTTGGTCTTGGTTTCTGCTGGTTTTGATGCTGCATACGGTGATCCGCTGGTAAGTTCTAAAATAAATTTTATTCCCAGTATATAAAAAGATGTTTGAGGGGACAAATAGCTTTTCACTTTGAAAGTGCTACATTGGCATATACATCGTGCCAAAAAAGTATGAATTCTTTTGAACTTACAGGGACAGTATCGTCGCGATCAGAGCAGACTTTCAACAGGGCATGAAATCGGTGTCCTAGTTTAAGATGAACCAGTGACTGGAAATTACTGGCTGATTTATACAGCAGCAATGGTAATGACCTAATCATGTGGGGTATTATTTTCAGTCACTGAGTTAATCTAAAACTAGCACTCCGATTCAATGCCCTGTTGATTGTGACGATATTGTCCCTTTAAGAAAATAAGCTTATGGTGAACCAAACTGTATAGTTTTGAGATTTCCAACTTTAAGAGGAATACTTGATATCACCAGTGTGCGTTGATTTCTTGTTGGTTTTTAATTTAAATCTGTTTTTGTCACCAGGGAGGTTACAAGGTGACGCCTGAAGGATATGCTCATATGACACACATGTTGTGTAGCCTTGCAAAGGGCAAGGTTATCATTGCACTGGAGGTTAGTAACCACCACCACCACCATCACCTTCACCACCATCACCACTACTGCCATTACCATCTTTATCACCATCACCACCATCACCACCATTATTATCACCATCATCGTCACCACCACCATCATCATCGTCACCCGCACCATCATCGTCGTCGCCATCGTCATCACCACCGTCATCACCACCGTCATCACCACCGTCATCACCACCATCACCACCATCACCACCATCATCACCATCGCCATCTTCATCGCCATCTTCATCGCCATCTTCATCAACATCAACATCTTCATCAACATCAACATCAACATCTTCATCAACATCAACATCAACATCAACATCTTCATCAACATCAACATCAACATCAACATCTTCATCAACATCAACATCTTCATCAACATCATAACCATCATAACCATCATAACCACCATGATCCATTTCCTATGTTTAATATATGTTTTCTAAAAACAATTACAGCAAGTCGGACAAAAACATTTGTCAAGATGTTTGGTGCCATCATTTTGAAATCAGGTGATAATGCCCAAAGGTGTACACTCCCTTCAATATTCTTTATCTCTTTCTTCATTCCACCAGGGTGGTTACAACCTCAATTCTATTTCCCAATCCATGGCTATGTGTACCAAAATCCTTCTTGGCGACCCCTGCCCGGATATCTGCCCCGGCATTCCCTGCCCGAGTGCTGTCACATCCATCCTGGAAGCGCTGCACGTTCATCAGAAGTACTGGAGGAGTCTGAAATATCAAGGTGAGTGGCAATGCTTTGCGTGTCACATGAGACTGGTGCTCGGTTTTCCCCCCGAGCCACCGTTCTCTATTATGCTGACTGGACAGAAGGTCAGGCACTTGTCCTGAAAGCTTTTACGAGCAGTGTCAGGATTCCTTAATCCAACTACTTTATCTATAAACTTTACAACCCTTGTCTTACCTGTTCCATTTTCTTTGTCAGTTTTGTCGACTTGTCCATCCTTCTATTGTTTCCTTGAATAATTTGCCTCCATATTTGCTTCAGTATTCTATAATTTGACTGTTTTTCTCTTAATAGTTTACTGTTTCCTGTTGTACAAGAATCCATTTATTTATGTGTATTCATGTGTTCAATCTTGCATTTATTCCCATACAACCACAGTCAATACAATACAGCATTCAAACATTGTGGAGACACAGTCCTCGTAAGCTAAGGCTTATATTTGGAGTACCTGTAGCATAGGACAGAGAACGGTCACCAAGACATTACACCAATTGAAGAGAACTGACTTTTGAAAAGACAAGGAATTCGTTAAATCTCTATGAACAAATTAACCATGATATTGCATCTCATCCCGCTTCAACATCACCGATTTGCTCATGAATATGCAATTTTTTTCATTAGCATAAAGACCAAAAAGGTACCCAAAAGACCCACAAATTGGTAATTATAAGGTAGAAAGTGATGTCAGTATGGATACAGAGTTGATATGGACCGGTTTAGTGCATGGGACTCAAGTTCTGGTATTGTCAGAATGTGGGTTCGAATCCCGGCCTGGCCGGTCACTGCGTTTGTGTCCTTAAGCAAGACACGTAACCATAATTGCTTCGTCCTTTGGATAGGACATTAAACCATAGGTTCCGTGTACTAGATTATTAAAATAATGTACGTAAAAGAACCCAGAACACTTATCGTGAAAGAGATCCCTTGGTTTCATTACCAGAATTGTATAATAATAATGTATAATAATTGAAATACAAATTTAAAACTGCTCTTTTTCCATTATTTTAGTTGACTTGCCAAGCACACCCGAGGAATCCCCAGCTGATGTAACAAGCACAGAATCTGATACCATATGGTAAGTAATAAATTGTTGGGTTTTTTTTTATGGAAAGATACAGCTGGTAAATACCAATTAATCAAATAAACAAACTGTCTGGCAATTTTTTATTTTAAATCATCAAAACATAAAAACATGTAACAGTTTTTTGTAGTTTTTGTTTTGCAAAAACGTGAGCTCCTATTGTAAATGAAACTTTCACAGGTTAGTTTTAGTATTTATTTCTTCAAATCTGAATGGTTGAAATGAATGTACAATGTACGTGTATGTTTCGAAATAACAATGTTGTACCTTCCTTTTATGGTATGAGCTCGGTGCATGTCGTGGCCCTCTAGTGGTGAAAATGTTTTTAGGCTCTTGTGTTAAGGGCCTATCGCATGTCTGCATTCATACCATTTGTAAACATATTACCACTGCTTCATCGCTTGAATGATTAAATAAAGTCATTTAAAAAATTTTAAAAACAGAAATGTTTCGGGCTGCATTCCATCCCCTCACTCACAAATCAATTAATTTGATTTTGCTCTTACACCGACGTAATGTATGAAGCACTGTACACTCATTGCTTTCCGAGTGTCTGTGAAAAACACTCCACTCAGGCGGGATTCAAAACCATGACTTCCTGCTTACTAGTGCAGACATCTTATCCTCTCGACCACCGAGCTTGCCCGATGACGGTTGGCCAGCTAAAATCCTATATAGTAGCCCGATATGTATAGATTGATCAATTTGATTTGATTTTACCCTTACACTCACATACTACTTTCCGAGCGTCTTTGAAAAGAAATGACACTCTGAAACAGACTCTTTGAAAGCACTGAGTTTACAGTACTTCATACATTACGTCATCGTAAAGGCAAAAATCAATTATTTATCAGTTATTTATCACCAATCATCATCAATCTAATAAAAATAATAATAATATTGCGCCGGTATCTGCCAAGTTTGACGCTCATGACGCATGAACATTATAACCCCTGTCATCGGGCCAATTATGTCATTCCTTGAACCATCTCAACTTCCTGGGGAGTATGCAGCCCATGCTGCCAAATATGTTGCGCAACAAGCTCAATCAAACACAATTACAGAGATGCCAACATTTATGATTTGGGCGTAATTTTTACGATTTATTGAGTCCAATTACGATTGTACAATCCTTGTATCAATTTTTACGATTTATAAAAATGTAAAGCCTCGAGTATGAGGTTTGAAAAGGGGGTAATTTGGGTATTTTCGTGTCCGAGGCGGATGCAACGTGGCGAATTACTCTTTCAATTTGTAATGTTGGCATCTCTGCAATTACCATCTCTGCCCTCACAGGTCCCTATTTATATTCCTTTGTGAAGAGAAGCAATTATAGTTAAGTGTCTTGCTCAGGGACACAAGCACCACACAATTTATTCCTTATACTTATAGTCAGTTTCGGGGGAAAACGTGAAATATATTACAAAATATATCACAGCATGGATCCAATTTCTACATTAGAATGCATGCAAGCAAATCTAATAGCATGCTCACTTTATTTCTGGCTTATGACACAGTGAGATGAGCTGAAACTAACATAGGTTGGTTTCTGTAAAGTATAGATTGTAAAGTATTTACTGTCAAGTATGGATTGTTTTACCAACATTTTACCAATGGAGTACACTGCATATAAGCATTTACAAACCGTGTATAAACTTACACTTGTTTTTTACAGTTTGTTATACTTAAATATCCACTCAGTGCACATTGTAGCACTCTAGCGGTGAATTTGCACACAGTGATGAAAGCCACTTTTGCGTCATGTGAGCGTTGTGCGTACACTTTATGTGCGTATGTTATGGTACTAAGCGCGCATGTACTTCTGCCAGCCAATGATCGCTGGAGATATTACGCGCGTACGCACATCAACTGCAAAATACGCCAAACGCGAACCACTATCGCTGCCCTTTCGCTCACACTGGTCTAACAACATGTGCCCTCAACAGCTCATGCACGGTGTGAATAATATCTTATTAACCCTAACCTTCCCAAATCCTCCAAAATCCTCTTTGCCAAAGTGAAGGATTTTGGAGGATTGAGGTTATTAGGCATACTTGCCTTTCCATGGTACATGTACATCCATGTTTGTTGTAGTGATTGCAAGGTCAGTGCTTGGGTCAGTGGACACTGTTTATTGCTCCATGCATGCAGGGAGGGTCCCTGGCCATGTACATGTATCACAGATTAGAAACACATGTGTGCATACATGTCATGTGCTTGCTTTACTACTGAAGGATTTTGGAGGATTCAGGTTATGTGTAAGCAAATGGGCCTAGGGAGTTAGGAAGGATTCAGGTTATGTGTAAGCAAATGGGCCTAGGGAGTTAGGAAGGATTCAGGTTATGTGTAAGCAAATGGGCCTAGGGAGTTAGGAAGGATTCAGGTTATGTGTAAGCAAATGGGCCTAGGGAGTTAGGAAGGATTCAGGTTATGTGTAAGCAAATGGGCCTAGGGAGTTAGGAAGGATTCAGCTTATGTGTAAGCAAATGGGCCTAGGGAGTTAGGAAGGATTCAGGTTATGTATAAGCAAATGGGCCTAGGGAGTTAGGAAGGATTCAGGTTATGTATAAGCAAATGGGCCTAGGGAGTTAGCGTTAAACCAAGTTTATATGGCAGCCTCTTTAAAAAAGCATTCCTGACATCTGCGAAGATAACAGTAATAAGAAACGTTGTCTGCAATCCAAGCAAAATCATATTCAAAATAATATGTATCTCGGAAATTATCTGAAACTGTCACTCCTTATTCAAAGCTATCAGCAATTGATAACTATTCATAAATGGCCCAGACCGTTGAGACGTTCTGATTGGTCACGTCAGTATGTTTAACTGGTCTCAGAACAGTTGTTTAAGACTGGTTGGTGCAGTTGAAGACCAGTTGAGGCTCAATCGTGTAGTGTACATACTCTTGTTTGTGTCCTCAAATACATGGTTAAAGCAACAAAAATAACAGAATTTTAATAGTTGATTTTTGGATAACTAAATCTGGAGGGCATATATGAATAGTAATAAAGCTTGGCGCTCGATCTCGACATCTTCGGGTGATAAAGAACCTTGCCTTTAGCTTGATTCTTTAATATTGCCCATGGCCACAACCGAATCGGTCTTTATCCTGCCCTGAAGATCACACACAAACTCTCATTCCCTTAAAGTGTTCAAAACGTACATAGCAAAGGCATAAATAAAAAATAGCAAACGAATAATGACATCATATTTTCCATCTATATGCAAGGCTCTGGATCCCCTCCTGCCACACCCCCCCCCCCAGGCTTACACTTGTGTAATGACAAATAAATTGCCATAAGCATTGATTTGAAAATAATTAAATTTAAACAATGTTTTTTGGTGAAGACTCATATTTGTTTTCTTTTCTTCAAGGAAATTTAAATTGTTTAAATTAAAGATTAAATTGCCGCAAATTTACGGTAAAATATTGAGTGACACAGTAATAGTTGAATTTAAAATGACCATAAAAATAGAGGACCCCTTTACAGTGAGCATGAACTAGGGGCCGGCTTTCACTGGGCACCTTTCATTATTTTGTATTGTAGTATAAAGATCATGAGATAATGGTCTGTTTTTGCCCCCATTTTTCCCCTGCATTCTTCTGAATGGGGACTGTTCCCACCTATTGACAAAAATGTATTTCTCCGTTTTTTAAAATAGTATGTTTTATCTAATGCATTTTTCATGATCTTCCATTGCTAAACAACAAATTTGCAGGAGCCTTAAGTAGTAATTTTTGGTTTTTGGAAACGTACTGTAGCTTGGGCAATATCGATTTTTTTTTCATCCACGATATATCGGCAAACAAATATCGCGATTTTTGATAATATTGCGATTATTATTTAATGCATGCATGCATGATTGCTTTAGAGCCGATATGTACGTACCCCTCTACAAGCGTCACAATAAATCACTTGCAGAGCGTGTATGTAGGCCTACTTCTGAAGTAGTTCGCTTTTGTTTCTCACTTCCAAAAGCTGGAAAGACTGGTCTAATTTTGTTTCCATGGAATCTCTGACTTGACTCGCAATGGCGATTTTTTTTTTAATCGCGATATATTTTTAAAACTGCGATTTGCCGATATCTCGATAACTTAAAAAGGTTCTCGATTTTGTAATCGAATGAAAAGGGTATCGAGATATCGATATTATCGTGTTATCGATATTATCGTGTTATCGATATTATCGTGTTATCGATATTATCGTGTTATCGATATTATCGTGTTATCGCCCAAGCTTAAATGTACACTCATTTTATCCCTCTGTTTTCCAAGAAATATTTCATAAAATTTACCCGTGCAAGTTTTATCACAATAGGTTATCAAGTTTTTGAGAAAACAACTATTACATGTTTTTCTTAATGTTTATATGGTTTACAGAAAGTTACCATATGGCAATTATTTTGTAAATTCGACATTGTAATTCCTGTCTCCTCTAAGAAGAAAACACTTAAGACAAAATCATTGCCCAGGATAATTGATAAGTGTATCAACTCGACACCAAGTATATTTTTTAGATAATAATTCGTTCATTTGTTAATTGCCAGTGTTGCACCTTCATTTTAAGTGTAGGTAGTAGGGCTGTGCGTTTTCGGATATTTTGGAACCGGATACCCGAAATCAGGAAATTTCGGATACCCGGATACCCGTTTTGATTTTTGTTGAAAACATGCCTCTGGTGGTGTACAAATACATGTACTGTAAATGCTAACAAATTGACTTTTATAATACAGAGATTACCATACTGTCGATCTTTTCTTTATTGGAGTGTAATCTCTTGAATTTAAAGATAATTGTCTGTAAAAGTGTAAACATTACATTGTTCAAGAGTAACATATTTCTGTTCGCACCGCTCAAATGTTAAGTCCGAATTTTAAAAGTCGTTTACGGGTAATTGGAACCGAAAATGGAACCGGGTAATGACCGTTTCGGTCGGGTATCGGATACCCGGCAAAGCCCTAGTCCGTAGATCGGTCGGCCTGTCCGTAGTCAAGTTTTATTTTGGTGATTAAACATCCCGTAGTGTTTGTCAGGTCTATTATAGGTTGTCTCAAGGTTACTGTTAAAGATGTTTTCAATTCACAAAAAAATAAGTAAGTTAGTGACCTAGCCAGTGGCACACCCAAGCGGGGGGCTTGGGGGGCTCGAGCCCCCCCCCCCAAGGGCCCGCTGATGTTTTATTTTATTTTTAAAGGAGCCAGGAAAGAGAGCAAAATCTGAGCCCAAGTCTTGTCTACAGAGGAGTTCGGCAAGGAGTATAGGGCAGTGGTACAAGGGATGGGGACTCAGGAGACTCAAGCTCCCCTCCAAAAGTTTTCCATTTATTCCACTCACTATTATATTTTATGGCGTTGCGTATGCATGTGCATGTAAGCTTGAAGGGCCACCAGTATATATAACAAGCATTTTTACACATTCTCCCCCCCCCCCCTGCCATGGTGCACCCTGATCAGGGAGCAGCTTTATAATTTTATTTTCATTTTCTGTTGTCCGTTTCTCTTGTTGAGGTCGTTGACTGTCGTTGAGGTTACTCGTAAAATTTAAACACGCCCGCATTATAATCAACTCCTTTCCAGTTTGTACACAATGGCCCAGGATTGGGTTTTAATTTACAAAGATTATGTGACACTCTTTTAGCAAACACCGATTGGATAATATTGGGATTTGGTTTTGCCGCCAAATTCGTGTTTGAAAAATTTAGCTCCGCCCGGAATGATCACAAACTTTGCGTCCACGCAATGAAAGTATTTAACTATAGAAATCTTGCAGACGAAACAAGCTCAAGTTTTTACATCAAGAGGAGGAAATTATATGGAAGGTAAAACCCTACGAGTCCGAATCATGCCATAATGTCTTCTTTTTATGACTAGAAACCACCAGGAAACATTTAACATGTGCCGTAGGTTCACTGACGAGCACGACTAGGGACATGGCTGCAGCCGCGCCAGCGGTTATGGTTTGGGTCAGCCATGTCTCTCCCCCATATTGGATTTCAAATAAAAATAGTTTGAGCCCGCCCCCCCCCCCCCAATCAAATCCTGGGTGCGCCACTGGACCTAGCGTCTTGACACTAGCAGAGGCTGTTATCAAAGACTGTGCAAGAGTCGAGACGTAAGGCCACTAATTATTTTGTATATTTATCCTACAGGTCCATTTGGCGGGTAAGCAATTTACAACAGCTAATTTCTTTGTTTAGTTGATTTTATTCTCTGTGAGGCGTGCAATTTTTGTATTGTAATCGACACACTTCTAGGTTGTCCTTGTAAAAGGAAATTAAGCCACTTTCAAATGAGCTATTTTACAAAATAATTGACCGAAAGACATTGTAAGATCGTTCATAGGTACCATCATTTGACCAGCAATGAATTGATCACACAGCGTGAGCGTCAAAAATATATTGATTCGCTTACTTTCTCTGTTCTTGTATCCGAGCCCATGTAATTATATGACAGCAATTTTGTTTATTGTGAAAAGAACAATGTACCGATTTAAACCATAGATTTATGGACATTTAAAAAAAAATTGTGATGTACTCGTGACCAGTACTTAAAAAAATATACAGGCTATATATATTACTATGGACATTTTATTTTTAATTTTATGTACTCAGGACCAATACTTTCTTAAACAATATATAGGCTAGGCTATATATAAATAGGTTTGAGTACGACATAAATATGGTATGATACTTCAACTACTTCAGCATTTTTAGAGGACTTTTTGGCACAATCAGATAACGTAATTGATAACTCTAAAAGAGCAATGTACCGATTTCAACCGTGGATTCGTGGACATTTTTTAAATTTGTAATGTACCCCCGGTACTCGTGACCAGTACTTTATAATATATATATATACTATATATATTAATATGGTTGAGTACGACACTTAAATCTGTTTCTATATACTTTTAACAATGTGTTACACGATGATATCCGTCGCCTCATTACCCTGCATCTTGGCCGGCAGAAACCTCGAGCAGGCCCGTCTGAAATGCCGGTTCATCGCGACGTAGACGATGGGATTCAGACAGCTACTGAACCACACGCACATGCCGCAGTAGAAATGGAAAGTCATGTTCTTGACCTGTGGGTCGATGAGAGTCGCCATCATGTACGGTATGTAGCACGCGATGAAGACCACAAAGATGCACAGCATCATCTTGGTGTACTGGACGTCCTCCCTGTAGATCTTGCGCTGCTGCCGTTTGCTCTTCGAGCTCCCCGCCGCATCCGTCACGGTGATGGACGCAGACACCTCGTCACCCGGGACGACCCGCATCTTACGGACCCGCTTGTGGTTCACACACACGGTCCGCAGAATCCGGACATAGCAGAAAGTTATGAAAGTCGTCGGTAGGATTAACGCGGATATCATGAAAAACATACTGTACCCTGAGTTGTTGCCGCCGCGGAGAAAGGTACAAGTAAGAGTCTTCGGTTCGTATCCAAGTTCCCCCCACACCCCTGTGATGGGAGGGAGGAGGAACATTAACGGCACTACCCAGCATATGAGAACCATCAAAGCCGCTCTCTCCCTGACGGTGAAGAGTTTACCGTACAGTGGAGACTGGGTGATTTTCAGGTAGCGCCCGAATGCGGTGCCGGCGAGAGAGAGGATCGTTGAGCCGACGAATGTGAACATAAGCAAGGGGTGCACCTGGCAGAAAGCCGCTCCAAACAACCAGGCGTTGTTGTAGAAAGTCGTCATTAAAACGGGCAAGATAATGGAGCAGTACAAAAGATCGGATACACTCAAACTTATGATGAACAGATTTGTTGGTGTCCGGAGGACTGGTGTTCTGGCTACCACCAAAATGGTCATAAGGTTCCCAAAGAAACTAAGTGTAGTCACCGGTACACCGACCACAAGCGCAGTATACTGCACCAAAGGTGAATACTTTCTCGGTATGTACACATCTGTCATATTGGTGCTATTAATTGAGGTTGTCACATTAAAACTTGTATACATGTCGGCCAAAGTAGTATTTTCCATGTTTACGAATTGACAAATCTTCCCTTTAACTCTATAACCGCTAATTAAAAAAGTTCAGCGAAAATGTATTCTTAATACTGCTTTTAACGCGTTGTATATAAGCTGTTTAAAGGGATAAACAGTCGATGAAAAACAGTTTCAAGTTTTCACTCATCAATATCCAGCTGCAAATTTAATAAACGTATACACTGTGAATACATCACTGCAGAATTAATTTTGAGAATCAACCTAACAAGTTCAAAAAGCTTCGAAGTGTGGTTTCTGTCACCTTTGCATTTGACAGGTAGCCTATGCCAGATGAATTGTTAAGGCGCGCGTTCGAAAGTATAGCGCACTTAGGTGTACATACCCGATATCACGGTAAAAGAACTGTTGCTTCAAACACGTTTTGCCTAGCCTGGAAACGTTCTGGTCATGGTATGCGATGTCACCGCAAGGCGGTTGTCCAAACTCCTCTGATGATTCCGTGTCACAAACAAATGTCAATTCACCTTGCATGCAGCTACATCCAAGGTTTATTTGATGTTGTTCGTCTTTTGATAAGCCACAACGTCGACTGTTAGTACACAGTGGATCACTAAAGCAGAGCTAACCGTGGGCAGGACTTATCCTACCCTGGGCTGGCCGAGGGCAATCGAGGCGCCTCGGCAGAAGACTTGGCAAAATGAATACTTGACACGGATGAGTTCGTGAGGTGATATTGCCCCTGAGGTGATATTGTCCATTCTTTTGGCGCCTTTCAGAAACAAACACAAAGGTGTTAGTGCTTAGGGCTCCACTATTTCCAAAGCTGTTTTTGAGCGAATAATTTTACTTATTGGTTTGAACGCAATACAATATATGTTTGTAGGCTACACATTAATTGCAGAGACAATAACCGGCAAACAGTATTTTTGATGCTTTTCAGAAGAAAAAACCTAAAACGCATCACTGCTTTCATTAAAGCTTCTCTGTTTTTCAAAACTGTTTTTGGTTGAATTTACCAGTTGGTTTGAACGCAATGCAAGATATATTGGTATTGATTTAGGAATTCGTACCGGTATATCTTGGAGAAGGTTTTATAGGCCAACTAACTTGCAATCGAGTCATTATCCGAGTCACAACAACAAACTTTTCGACACGTCTAAATGTCAACATGTGACACAATGCTTCAAACCATTAGTCGGCAATACGGTAAAGCGATATTCAGATGCAGGTTTACACGAGCGAAACAACAATTCCCTGAAATTAAGCCTGCAGCTAGAAATAAACTATACAGTTTTCTTTCAAACACCTTGTCTCCATGTAATCGCCGATGCGATCGCGCGTCGGTAGTCCTCCACCGTTCCTCCAGTTATAGTCAACTAGTGTAAAAAGGGCAGCTTCACCCAGCGGTTTAAATTGTTCACATCCGCATATAGCAATACTGTGACTCATATGTTTCGATTCACCAGAAACATGGCGCTTTATGAAGGAAAACAGTATACTTCACAGATTGGTGATAAATAATTGTTCATTTTGGAAACGATTTATTAATGTAACGCCCGTATTCGCAAACGGCTGAACTCGTTCTCAGCACTGAAATATTTGGCGTCTGTCCGTCATGCGTATAACAAATACAGTCGTTCCGCAGACGCCTCAGAGTTTCAATTAACTATGGTACGTCATATGGGTACATGTAGATACATGCCGTCGGAAGCTGAATTTCTCGCCTGACGTTATTATGGCCATCCACAAAAGATGTGCCGGCAATGAATAATAGAAGTCTATGTGAAGTATACCTTGGATTAAAGATGGTGATATTGTATGGTGATATTGCATTTCGGTTGTACGCGTCCGTCCGGTTCTGATGCAGCGAATCGATACAACCTATAATGTAGTTTGGTAGGGAATTTAATTGGTTATCGCGGTAACCTTGTCAACGGTGCAGTCTATTGTAACGGTGCTTGCATGTAGTGTCCCGAGCAAATGATCCTGCAGTCGAGTCATACACCCTCAAACATATGATGAAGAGATGTACAGGAAGCGTAGGTTGTTTTCCCAAATATAAATAGAGTAATTTCAATTTACATAAAATTGTCATTTTGAATAAATTGATGTTCCATGAATTACAATGTCCTATATACGGAAGCAGAAGCAGGAAGGGAACACAGTCTGGTCCATTTTCATGTATACGTATCAGTGCTCTAAATCTTACTTGCGTACAGGGAATCTTACAGAACTCCACAAGTCATAAATGGCATAGCATTTATTTACCAGTAACTTCAAAACTTCATAATTGCATATACTTGTAGTTATCATAGGCCTATATAAATACAACATAAGCTATACATCAAAATGCTTATTGACCACAAGGACCCGAGTATAAATTGAAAGAAGCTAGTAACTTGCCTCAGCGGAGTCATTTCTTTGTATCAATCAATAAATTGAATGATACGTTATATAGAAAGTCAATATTTGCTAATTAATATCCGTCGTCCCTTTTCCAGTAAATTTGTCACGAAGGATAATGTCGGCGCGTCACACAAGTCTGATATTTCGGTTGTATAACCACGGCTCCTATGTTGATATTAGCTAGGCCTATAGCTATTGTGTTACCTATAGTGTTACCTTGATTCCGGTTAATTCTGCGTTAGAATCCCTCAACAATCTCTCCACCGACTTTTCATCCTTTCACCCCTTTAACCAACAACTAATTTTGACATAAGTTTTGAGGCTTTGCATGGTTGGAATATTGATAGCGTTTCGGTTTGTGGTAACACCATGTGTTTATCTCAACTATCGCGAAGCTGAGGTACAGGTTCTGAAAAGAACCTTATCGCACAACTCGTATCTCAACCTTCGTTAAGTGAGAAAGGTTCAAGGGAGAACCAATGTCGGGCAACTCGTTTTTTTCTCTCCTGTCGCTAAGTGAGAAATATGGTTCAGGGAGAACCATGGGGACTTCACGGGTTATTCTCAACGTTTCGATTAGCCTGCTCTAATCTTCGTCAGGAGAAAGAACCCTGAACCATATTAACCCGTGAAGTCCCCATGGTTCTCCCTGAACCATATTTCTCACTTAGCGACAGTAGAGAAAAAACGAGTTGCCCGAAATTGGTTCTCCCATGAACCTTTCTCACTTAACGAAGGTTGAGATACGAGTTGTGCGATAAGGTTCTTTTCAGAACCTGTACCTCAGCTTCACGTTAGTTGAGATAAACACATGGTGTTACCGCAAAACCGAAACGATAACTAATTTTGACGTTCAGAGAGAAAAGCATTTCTCGTGATAATTGATACCTGATCTTTTTGACAGCGGGTATACATAAAGTAAAATAATTTTCCAACAGATATTATTTTGTTTCTGGCAGAGGGATGATATAATCGATATACACAATACTGTAGCTTTAACTAAATAGAACTCTGCGATATTGGACCCCTGCGATATTGAACCCCTGCGATATGGAACCCCTGCGATATGGAACTACTATGATATTAAACCCCTGCGATGTGAACCCCTGCAATATACACCCTTGCGATATAGACCCCATCTCAAGGCTCAGCCCCTTGACACCTGGCCCACAGCGAACGCCAAATAAAAATTATTCCAACAGATATTATTTTTTCTTTCTGACAGAGGGATGATTTAATCGATATTACACAATACTGTAGCGGCAAAAGTGGACTTACGATATAAGGACTCGTGCAATATTGAACCCCTGCGATATATACACCATCAGCGAACGCCAAGTGTCTGTGTTTTTGTAGTGCCTAAGTGGATTCCTCATACTCTGTCGATCTGTTGCACTCCCTGCAAAAACTGCCGTGTTAAAATAACACCAGTGATGACAATTTCATTCGTTCATAGTGTTCATATTGGCCAATGAGTGTAGATTTTAACACCACAGAATGTTGCAGCGGTCCACTACTTGTTTGCGCATCGAGATTCGTCGATGGAAATTAATATTTTAACTGATTGTGTGTGTGCCTTTACCGTTCCATACCGTAATCGTTTTAGCTTTAAAGGAGAAAACCCGATCGATTTCATTTTATTTATTTATTTATTATTATTATTATTTTGTTGGTATTGAGCCACACGAATTCGATTGACGTTAGCATCATTCATTGTTGCCGCGGTGTATACGCAAGCTCCTTCTATAATTAAAGGCAGTGAACACTGTAGGTAAAATGTATGTAGGCGTAAGTGCATCCATACTTTTTAATGCCTGTCTACCAGTGGCATACACATTTTCACTTGGGCAGCTGTTTGGAAACATTTTAGATGGTACTGACGGCTGGCCAAATAGCTGCAACTTGGTAACTGTGGAGTGCCATGGTCGAGCGGTTTAGTGCATCGGGTACTTGTGTCCTTGAGCAAGACACTTTACCATAATTGCTTCTCTCCACCCAGGGGTAAATGGGTACCTGTGAGGGCAGAGTTGGTTGTTGTGTTTGATTAGCCCATTATGCGCTGAAATGGCAGCAATTGAGCTGTATACTACCCAGGGAGCTGAGATGGTTTCAGGAATGATTTATGAGCCTTATGAGCAGGGGTAATAATGTAATGCGCCTTGAGCACCAGTTTGATGGATACGTGCGCCATATAAGTCTACATTATTATTTTTTTTCCCTGTCGGTCTTGGAAATATTAAGAGGTACCTGTCCGACTGGCTATAGTTTCAGAAATATTAGTTGCATAGCCTATCAGATATGTGTACAGGCAACAGAACCCATCCAGCGAAAAGTTCAGCTTATTTCGTTGTGTCGGTAAAGAGAAAATGCGTTCAATTTGTTGTTATTCATTTGTATTAAATTGATCATTTGCTGATGACCCAGTTTAGATATGAATTTGTATTCGTGTATTCTCGAATATGACAACATAATATTATTATCATATACGGAATAACCTCTCAAGATGTTTGACACCCTTACCGTATTAAAACCAAGTAAGTTTTGAGATACTGATTCGCTCAGTTGCGTTTCGGGTAATTACCATTGGTGTGTACCCCCCCCCCCCCACACACTTTAACGTATTATCACTTACTAATATTCTCCACGCTACACCGCTATTATACACCAGAACAGTCAAAGCTTTTGCGGAAATAGCTGATGACCAAGAAATGTTTTAGTCCACAGCTGTGTACATCGCTGTGTTTTTTGTAGAGCGCCTTAAAATATAGGCATTGTAGTACCCTCAGAGAACAGATAGTAAACAAATTAAGATAAGTAGAACAAGTTATTTAAACAAAAACTTAATTTTATTAAGTAAAAACACAGTGAAAAATTATACAAATCTATTTTGTAAATGTAAAAATACATAGCTCGAGAGTAAAAATGAAACTTTACCCGAGTTGTGTAAGTTTTACTTATGTTGTAAAGATATTTTACAGTTGTTTAGTAGAATTTTACTATGAAAGTGTATAAAAAGACATGATTTTATGTTGAAAGTACTTCAAATACCTCAATCCTTACAGTTTTAACTGGGTCAGGTACAAAACAAAACTCCCATAGGCCTATGACCAAACAATAATGTAAGAAAGACAAAATGCCCATTAAAAAGTAATACTTTATACAATTTACGTACAATAGAGGTAAACCATTTAGTCCTATACCTCACAAGTATATAAAATTTTACCTAACCAACATTTATCTACAAGGTAGGTAAATAAAATTACCCCATATCGCAGTAATACCGTACGTTATACAACTGTTAGGTAACATTTTACCCAACGCCTGTTTGATAAAGTTTTACTTAATTATAAGGAAGTTCACCAGGAACATCTAAAGCCGGGTAAGATTTTGCACAACCCGTGTAATTTTTTTCTCTGTGTGTACTAGTTAGCGCTTATAATCGAATATACAACCTGTCCGTTGCACGAATGGATATTCAGTGCACTTTATACTAACGAATTCTTCCTTTTTCAGTGAAATTTGCAAGCCTGTCAAATCCCCTTTTAATAGCTAAAACCTAATGTAACTCGCAAGCTTTCAGCCACACTTCAACAAGTGTTGATTGTGGGAAACACGCACAATATTAACACCATGGAAGAAGACCCTCAGTGTTGTTTTTAACACCACAGTTTGTTGCAGGGCAGAGAAATATTTTTGTGTACATGCAGTGCGTGCTGTGGAATACATGATTTCCACCTTTTCTTTGGTCCATGACTGCGGAGAAATTCAAGTAAAATTATTGCGAAATAATTGTGTCAAAATGCACGACATGCTGCCGATTCTGTATTCAACAAAATGCACGTGTTTACCTTTATACCAAGTAGTGTTTATATTCTACCGTACTTTTCATTTTCACTCGACAAAATCGGGACATGAATCCTGATTGATTCCGTCCTATAGTCGCGACCTGTTTTTTGATGTTTCAACCTCGGCATATGAATCATCCGGATATCGACACGCGACAGAAGTGCTGCATAATCGATCAAACAACTTCAACTTCAATGTTTTATACAATGATTAACGAACATTCGAGGAAATAATAGGAAATAAACCACGTGGTTAATGAAATCAGATGTATAAATTCAATTACACCGGTGTTTTGATAAAGGATCGATCATAACAAAGCGAGCAAGGCAGCAACTTACTCAGTAAAATGACTTTGTTAAAACTCCAGGTAATTTTTTGAAAGGCTGCCCACGTCACGCTCAACCAAATTCGACTTAAATGTTTAATCAATAATGCGGTTAATGAAATCGGAAGAAAGTGATCTTTTATCTGCATTGTCACGCATCCGTCTAAAACAAATGTTTCTGGTCACGATCGGCAGAATGCCATCTGTCTCTAAAGGGGTAAATATTGTAGACATATCAGGTGTACGTGACAACCGTAAGCCCTATTCAGTCAATAATTTCTTTGAAGAACCCCTCCCCCATACAAAAAAACAAGAAAAAAATATATATATAATACCGTTAATTTAAGAAATAAACAAACAGAACAGCATTGACGCATTTAACAATGAAAACTAGCTTGTTAGGATGGTTTACAATCCAAGTACAGGTTTGGTATTGCTTCGGGCTAATTTAACAGTAAACAGGATTACCAAAACACGCCCCTGTCCTAGTTGGCTTGAAATTAAATTGCCTTGAAATTAAATTGCCTTGAAATTAAATTGCCTACATTGTATAAATGTAAGCTACACTTTAAATAAATATTTTGGTAAATTGACAGAAAAAGTGCTGTCAACAAAGTTGCCAGCACTTTGCCTGTTATTTTATTTAACCGTTATTTTGTAAAATATAATTACAGACCTGTTATTATTTTGCTGTAGAAAGCCAAACACATGCACATTTACTACACAACTGCTGTAAAAAAACCAAAGAATTCGCATAATTCGACTGTATTTTTACAAATTCTATGGTTAAATTATGAAAGTATGGGTAAAATGACAAAAATATGTGAAAATACAATTATACTGTATACAATTATACAGGTTTATTTACATCAAAAAGAAATGTAAAAGGAAAAAACAGACAAAAAATCTGTGTAAAAATACACAATTTTTTTTACAGTGTATAGCATTGGTTATGTTATAAAGCTGTTGATGATATTATTCTTCTCTATAGAAATAATTGGTGCCGTCATTTTGCAGAAAAGTTTAATAGGCCTTATTTCCAAAATTCAGGAAAGAATACTCTTTCCCAAATTCCACATTTGGATTAGTAAAAGAATATCTGAATGCATTTGCATTATTTTTCCTTGAATGACAATACGCTGAAAGATTCACATGATGACGTTTTTAAATATATATCTTGTTTCTTCGAGAGTAAGCATACTCGTAGCATGAGCGGTTTTGCCAACATTACCAATGTTGTACCTTCCCTGATGTAGGCCTATATCTTGATTCAAAGAGAGTAAGCATACTCACAGAAGCAGTTTTGCCAACATTACCAATGTTGTACCTTCCCTGATGTAGGCCTATATCTTGATTCAAAGAGAGTAAGCATACTCATAGAAGCAGTTATGCCAACATTACCAATGTTGTACCTTCCCTTATGTATATATTGATTCAAAGAGAGCAAGCATACTCATAGACGCAGTTTTGCCAACATTACCAATGTTGTACCTTCCCTTGTATGTCTTGATTCAAAGAGAGTAAGCATACTCATAGAAGCAATTTAGCCAACATTACCAATGTTGTACCTTCCCTTATGTATATCGGCCCACAGTAGTTTACTGTTTATACCTTTCCAGTTCGTGATATCATTTTGAAGTATAATTTAAATTACCATGTTTACGCTGATGACACGCAGCTTTACATTACTTTTAAATCTTCTCAAGAACCTGCCGATTCCTGCATTAAAACACTGGAGAAATGTATTCAAGAGATTCGAAGTTGGATGAGACAAAACTTCCTGAAATTGAACGATGAAAAAACAGAATTTGTTCTATTTGGATCACGTCAGCAATTGTCTAAAGTTTCTCTTCCATTTATTATAATTGGTGACTCGCAGATAACCCCCTCATTACAAGCACGTAATTTGGGTGTTATATTTGACTCGACAATGACTTTAAAACCACATATCTCCAACATTGTTCGCATATCATCATTTCATATCAGAAATATAAGCCGAATTAGGAAATACTTGAATAAAAGTGCTGCTGAACAAATTATACATGCGTTTGTCACATCACGGCTCGATAACGGGAATGCTCTCCTTTACGGTCTCCCGCAGAATCAAATATCTCGTCTTCAGCACATACAAAACACAGCAGCTCGTGTTGTGACTTTGTCCAAAAAGTCATGCCATATCACGCCAATCTTGAAAGAACTGCACTGGCTTCCTGTTTCACAGAGAATTGTTTTTAAACCTATGCTAATTGTTCACAAATCTTTTAATAACATTGCTCCAATTTATATTTCTGAACTGCTTAAAGTCTACACTCCATCACGCAATTTGCGCTCCAGCAACATGTCACTCCTAAAGGAACCAACTTCAAAACGGAACTGGGGTGATAGGTCGTTTTCTGTCGCAGCTCCGAGACTCTGGAATCATCTTCCAACTAAACTCAAATCTTGTCATAGTATAACCAGATTTAAGTCGATGCTTAAAACTCATCTTATGTCACAACTCTTCAAAGATGATGTATATTTGTAATTGCATTGTAGGTACATGTACATGTATCTCGGTACATAATTTTTTCCCCCTATGCTATCATTGTATATTGTTTGTATTCATGTTTTTTCTTTGTTTCCGCGCCTTGAGCGCCCAGCAGGGTGGATATGTGCGCGCTAAAAATCTTTATTATTATTATTATTCTCCTGAGGACGATCAGAGCATACTGATCGAAACGTCGAGTTGTACCCCCAGTTCTTTTCAGAACTAATTACTACTCAATTGAGATTCCACATGGTGTCACCGCAATTAGTCTTACTTATTATTATTATTATTATTATCTTGATTCAAAGAGAGTAAGCATACTCGTGAAAGCAGTTTCGCCACAATTACCAATGGTGTATCGTCCCTTGACAGACTCCTTTAATTATATTATTACAATATTTGCAATATTTGTCTTGCCCATTACTGCACGGAAATAAATGTCAGTGATATGCCTGAGGATATTTTAATAATCACCCACGTTTTAGAATGTACGGCTTGCTGCTTATATTTTCGTAAAGAATTTACGCAGTTATTCCGGATATATGGGCGGTGCGGGAAGCTTCATATACTCTTGCGTGCTTGGTGTTCGTTTTCACTGTACTTCCGGCTCTGGCTACGTCACACAAACATGATACTCACAGAAATAAGGCGCCATCTTGTTTGAAAACGCCTTATAATTATTACTGGGTTGTCCATGTTTATGGGCACAAGAATATTTATTTAAAACAAAATTATTTAAAAAAACGAAAACAAAACAAAAATGACTAATTTGGGTGTCTGTAATCAAAGTCAACTATAATTATGTAAACCATATCTTTTTTAGGGGGTGATAATTATTTGGGGTGGGGGAATTGTCGTTACCGTCACCGTTACAGATATTGGGGGACAAATACTTCCCTGCCCATTCTTATTAGGCTCGCCAATCATATGTTAATAAGATATAATTATATATCAGGACACACGGAAACAGTAACTTCAATTTGGGTGGGGAAATGTCGCCCTTGGGGAAATCACTGTCAAGTATGATGAAGTAAAAACATTGTAAAAACACATTTCTGTATTTAAATATTCGTTTGGAGATTTAGAATAGGTGCTCTCAATGTTTAGAATAGGTACTCTCAATGTTTAGAATAGGTACTCTCAATCGCATTCTGGTGTTTGAATTTTACGTAGTCTTTTCAAAAAATTACGATGCACAATGCAACAATATTGGGGACATTGCTATTAGCTTCCCCCCCCCCCCCACCATCCCCGTCCCCCCATGGTGACGTCATATCCACCTAATTCACGCCTCCTCAGGGAGTGGATATAACACTATTCTGCAAACGTACGAAAAAGCATGAGAAAAAGAGAGTTCGTCGCGATTTTTATTTTGCATGGAATCTAATGGCGATAGAATCGCATTGAACTCGTGAAAAGATCCATGTACTTACATAGTAATTTATTCTTGCTTTGGAGTCACAGGTTGAAAAAAACAAGTGCGTGTGCAGTCCATACGCGCGCATATGACACATTTACTGTAGAAGAGGACAGGCCTTGCCAAGTTATTCTATATACTAGTCTAAATACGCATGAATGAGTAAATACTATTTGCGGTGACACCATGTGAAAATTCTCTTTGGAGTAGTAACTAGTTCTGAAAAGAACTGGTGGTTACAACTCAACGTTTCAATCAGTATGCTCTGATCGTCTTTACAGATCGTTTTTCTCAAAGACGATCAAAGGATACTGATCAAAACGTCGAATTGTAACCAAACGGTTCTTTTAAGAGCTAATTACTACTCAAAAGAGAATTTCTAACTGATGTCACGAAAGATAATCCAAATCTGCAAGTCTGCTAATCCCTCCTTTGTGTTTCTCTTCCTAAAACAGTTCAACAGCAAGAGTATCTGAAGACGGAGGAGGCGGGGACACAGATGGCCATAAAGTGTTGACCCTAACGAAAGATCCCGCTCACAGCCAAAGCGATGCAGTGGAAAGCCCCACCGAGGTTCCTGCAAACTCCGCTGATGATGACAACCTGGCAGCAAAGAGCGGTAATCTCATCAGAACACAATTTCTTGTCACAGATCATTCACAATGTAATAATGAACCAGCAAATCTTTACGCAATTTATGCCTATGTGACTGTTGAATATCTTTTATTTGTTTAGGTTTTTTTTTCAAATTTTAATTACTCTTTTTATGTTATATTTTACTTCCTGTTATTGTTTTTATGCAATTTGGCTACGACTTTTGATTTTGATAAAATAAACAAGAAATTTGTTTGTTTTAAATAATCCTTCAAATAATCATTTTGATTGCTCTAATAAAAAACGTATGCCAGTCTTTATGGAAGCATTATCTTCACGACTGGGCTTCCAGTTGTCAGTACCATTTGTTAGTACACTTTTGTCAGTACACTTTTGTTAACAAATGGTATATGCATCACCTTTTTTCATTATAAGAGTCAATAGATTTGTGTAAAAGAAACCTGTAAAAGTATCAGCTTATTTCGTTGTATAGTTAAAGGGACAATATCGTCTTGATCAACAGGGCATGGAATCGGAGTGCTAGTTTTAGATTAACCCAGTGACTGAAAATAATACCCCACATTATAACGTCATATTACCGTAGCTGCTGCAAAAAAAATGAGCCAGTAATTTTCAGTCACTACCGGTATGTTTATCGTAAACCAGGACACCGATTCCATGCCCTGTTGAAGGTCTGCTCATTTCCTGACGTGTAAATAGTGAAAATGCATTCAGACTGTTTATATTCATTCCAGCGTGGAATATCTGTCTTCGGATATAATAAGAGAAATCCATTTTGGAAATGTTTACACTAAAACGATTTGATACCATGGTTTTAAAACATGCGGTCGAGTGAAAAGTGTGGCCCAAAACTGCAACTTTAAAATCGGTTATTGAAATTTTAATGTTTAATGTTTTCAACTGGCGATGGTCAATTGACGATTGAAAAGGTGTAGTCGGCGTTATTTAAATTTAAAAAAAAATTAAGTGACATCGCGTATATATAATTAGCAATAGGGGCCTAACTAAAAACCCATGCGAACAGACATGTGTTTCAAGGTTCAGTGTTCCAAGTGAATGTTTTTTTTAGTCGATTACATTTTTTATATAGAAATATAGAAACTAATCGATCCTTTACCGTCTGGATCCATAGACTAGCCGTCACATTTCTGTCTGAAGGCAATGAAGCAGATGGTTGTAATAGACGTTGCTTTAGACGCACATTTAAAAACACATGACATTAGTGACGTTAAGCTAAACAAAATAATACTTGATCATAAAACTGATTTGGTGTAAAGTTGACGATGGTGTAAAACGGCCCCTGAGATCTGCCTATCTGAGGTGCTATCATTATAGTAAAAATAGATAAATGCCATTATTTCCCAAGTGACTTTTCAACTTCATAAATTCTTTTTTTATAATGAGTACGATCTGAATGTATTTTCACTATTTCTCGTTATTGACACATTGAAATAATGTTAAAACTTTCACAGGTTGGTTTTGTATGTCTTGATCATGTTAACCCTCAATATCATTCAAATAGTTTTTAATGATAAAGGTTCTATTCCAGCGTGTGTAATGCGTGCCAAATGACATTGTGTGGTGAATGCATCTAAACTGTACATTCATAAACAGACAGTTGTCCAGTTTTGAATGGTCTGTCAACTTGCTGGAAAATTGTACCCAGAGTAGGAGGGTTAAGTATAGATATACACATGTACATTGGCAGGCATTACCATCAAGGGCAGGGACGTGCACAGGGCGAGCGCGCGTAGCGCGCGAGCTAAAAAAAAATTGGGCGTTTATTTATTAATAAAAACGCATAATATGGTTTTTAACATTACAATCAGATCAGATTATGTTGATGACTGGTTTTCATTTACAATCTGATCTGGTGGTGAGTGAGCCTATAGTCAAGGACCAAGTCCACCAAGTCTAATTATCCCCTTAAGTCTCAAATTTATAATAAACGTATCATATCACCTGATATTTGCACAAGAAAACGGAGCTCCGCCTAGTCAAACAATCATAAAGTGCACCAATAACACAAAACCGAAAATGAACATGTATTGGGGCAAATAGCTTACCTACCTAATGAAGTAAGTGTAGTAGTTGCTTTGAAGTAGGCTAACTGTAAGACATAGGTCTCGAGTGGGAGCGGGATGTCAATTTCGTGTTTCAGTGACAGCGTGTGCCTGCCTATCAAAGACGTATAGGCGCGCGCGGCTATGCGTGAAATCTAGTTTCGCGGAGGGGCACATGCAGGCCCGTGCACAGGAATAGTAAGGGGCATCTGCTGACCTAATATTTATTCTAATTTTATTCTATCCTGACATCTTTCAACTAGGCAGGGCAGTCTATGCGCAACAGGAACTTAATAATTCATTCAAAAAACAAAAAAAACAACCTTGGGCTAAAAAGGGCACTTTTTATACTAGGCAAAAAGGGCAGGGGCTCAAGCACCATTTGGGACCTATGTATGCACGTGCCTGATCAAGGGTATTTACCCAAAGACCATTTTACCCAGCACTGTAAACTTCGTAAGCCTTATTTGCATATTGATCACGTGGCCCACTACTTAAATGTCCTCAGTGGTAGTCAAAATAGTTTTTTGTCGTTTTCTTTTACATAAACGTGAACGCCTGTTGCAATGACATTTTCACAGGGTAGTTTTATGATATGTCCCTTACTCCTGACAACTAGAGGGTTGAAGTTAATGTACGTTTCCAAATACCGTCCCCCTTCCATTTAAAGTTTTACACGGAATATGCACATTTGTGCGTCAGGAGCTTTTAAACAAAATTAACAGGATTAAAAAACATAATGAACGCCGGGGTTACAGCGTGACTTCTGTGAAATTATATCACAGTTCATGTCTGATTGAATGTATTGTCACTTCGATCACATTTTGATGCGTGCATGCTCTGCAGCCAAACTGATCCCGCCAAATACGTGACCATAATTGATTTTTTTTCAGGAGATTACCCGAATGTGGAGGACCAGGGAGACGCCGCCGGTGCAGAGGGAAGCGACAGCAGTGCAGTCGCCGCCGGCGGAAGCACCACAATTAAGGACGTATTTGGGTCGGAGGTGTGTTTCCCTAATATTGTACCTAACATATAATCCCTCTTTCCATTTTATGTTCTGTGTTGTAGATTTATAGGCTTTTCGTTTTATTTGACACATAGTGCCATTGGTTTTAATTACTTACGGCCTGTGGATTGCATGCAGTATAGCGAAATTCAAATGAACCGTTTTTATAACATCCCAGATCATAGTTTGGCATCTGTTTTCAAAAATCTAAGCATGCTTCTTCATTTTTAGTTTTAAAAATATCAAGTCATCAAATGTACATATTAAACAATTGACAATAGTTATAAGTAGTAGTACTAACATGTATAATTCAATTTTTAAAAAATACTGTAGGCCTTTACTGAATACAATATCAATTTCTAAATAGAAAGTGTCCAGAATATGTAATACTTATTATATAATAAGTCATTGGGGAAAATTAATTCATTTATACAAGACAAGTGATTTTTTTTTTCAGTTATTTGAATTACGTTTTTCCCCAGAAATTTTCTGGAAAGAGAACAGGCCTTTTGGAAATTCAGGATTAAGAACATTTCAGTTGATTTTGACAAAACTTTAAAACGACCTTGGACAACTTAAGCAGATTCCCGAAGACGGTCCGAGCATACTGATCGAAACGTTGAGTGGAACTCCAAACGTTTCTTATCTAAATTCTCACCGCTCGTCAAAAAACATCAATATTTTATAGGCACAGTTATTTGCTGTGGTGCCTTTACCCTGGTGCCCACATCTTGAAGAGCATGTCTTGCCGAACCCACCGACATTGCCAATCAACGACAGCGACCCCTGCAGTGAATGTCAGGATACCAGCGAGAACTGGGTGTGTCTTCACTGCTATCAGGTATGTATAGTTGTCATGGGACACATGAAATCACTAGTTTACACAAAGAGCGCCCTCTGTCAAACTGTGGAAGGCAAAACTAAGCTGTTTTGTTGGCAATGGCAGATAATTATAATCAAATCCTCTATTTGGATGAGATGTTATAAGAAAAATTCATAGATTTTTTTAATTTCTAGTAAGGCAAATATTGGGCTTGGGCCGATACATTGGATATTCTTACAATACATTATGCTATGTAGGAAGCAAAATACAAGGTGCACAAACTGGATATACCCAGCAAAAATTGGCTTTTTGTACCCCCACCAACCCTCACCACTGTTTCATCAGATAAATATATTTGTTGTTTACTTAGCAGATTTTGAAAAACATACATTTGGGGTTCGTTTGCACATAGGGTACCCCCATTCTGGTTGGTCTCTGTACCTGCTAATGGTACCGGGATGCAAGATTGGAACGAGCCAAAAAGCCTTGAAGGACTTATTTGTAATTATTTATCCAAAATCATGCTGACATTTCGATCAGAGAGAGAGAGAGAGACGGAGAGCCTAGAGATTACGTGAGGGAAAAACAAACATTGAAAAACAACAGAAAACGGCAATGGTTGAATACAAATAGGTCTCCTGTCTCGGGATAGGATTCTGAGCTACCGTGACATCCCAACTCGCTCCCTTTTGCCACTGAGTGGATGTCCCTTGCTATCGTGACATTAATCAATGCTTCTATCAATAATTTGCTACACATCCTGCATTTTTCTGCTTATTGATTTACAAAATTACCTGGTTAAATGACGAACGTTTTCTCTTGATTGGTTAAATCAAAGTTGCCCCCACAAAATGTATGCTATCAGGGAAATTTATTTTACTTTATACTTCTGTTTTAAAATTTCACTTGTCTGCCTGGCCGGTGATGAGACGTCGTTTCTTATATTTAAGCGTCAGATTGAAAACTGAACCATAATATATCACCAATAAAGCGAGAAAGGCTGCAGAAAACAACCTCAGTGCGTCACAAATCGCCCACGGCAGGCAGACATCGGTCTCGCGGATTTCATTTTTATTTAATTTTATTTATTTTATCTGCACTCTTCCCCCCTCCCCCCCCCTTCCCCCGTCTGACACGCTGTCTATTTTGAGAAAACGTGAAATGTATTCGAAATTTCAAATGGATTATTCCTGTAATGATACAGTGAACTATGGCGAAACTTTCACAGGTTGGTTTTTGTACATATCTCTTAATTTTTAATTGTGGATGCAATTTACACACATTGTACCAAAGGTGGCAAATCCCTTTAATACCGCAGTGGGCATGGTAATTCATAATATTCATAAGATGCATATCTCTGCCCTATCTGACCATGAACACGTCCTAGATCTGTCCTTCTCTAAGATTTGCCTCCTGCTAGAAGGATACAGACTAAAAAAATAAAAAATTATATAGATTTTCAAAAGGGCCCTTGACATTGTCATAAATGTCATAAGCTTATTAACACGGTGTTACCGCAAACGGAACGGATAAAGATACCCCACTGAAACAACTTTGTATGGAATTCAGGAACTTTGTGTCCCTTTTAGAAGTCGTTACATTCAAATGTGACATTGACAGAAATCCAGAAGAAACTGAAACGCAAACAGGTATACGTTTATTTCTTGTTTCCGATATGTACAACTCAAAATTATGATATTTGAAAAACTTCCAAATCATGTCCTATAAAAAATGTATGTTAGTACGGTTTGAACCGAGTACGGACCGTGCAACTTTGAAGACGTACTGTAATATTTACCAGTCGCAGTCTTGGATGGGAACGAAGCGAAAATGAACAATTAAAATTATAATTTGTGCAATGACCGCTTCGAGTATACCTGCTTAAATAAGTTTACTTATATAAATACATTCTTTCGTAATCAAATTACCCTTGAAATAATTGACAAGCAGAATTTTCAGCAATGGCTTAATGGCTTGTCAACGGCAGAAATGATAACTTTTTAGACGGTCTCAACAACATATAAATCACATTGTACCGGTAGCCGTTTCCTGTCTTGTCTCAATTCATTGTGCTAATCCATCAATTTCTGCTATAGGTTCTCTGTGGTCGATATGTCAACGAGCATATGCTGCTCCATAGTTTATCAGCATCACACTTTGTGGTACTCAGCTACGCAGATTTGTCGGTGTGGTGCTACGGCTGTGACTCCTATGTCCACAATGAGGTAACTAATTAACTCATTACTAATTAATAAATAAAAACAATCCATGCCCCAGTGTTTCTCATACTAGGAAGATCTGTACATTTGTTGTTATCACGCCTATATATGTATTTTATGTACACTTTTTGGATTGAAGGTAAGATATGGGATTGATATTTTAAAATTAAAAATAATTGATTTGTTTATGAAACTGACTTAGTGTAAAGCTGATGATGGTATTGATCTTCGTGAGAAATCCTTTTTTTTCTAATTTGCTGTCACTTTTCAGAAAAGTGTCCTTTTTTTTCATTTCGAATTTAGAAAAGCGAACTGTCATAAATTGCATGTTACAATGAATACAGAAAATCTGAATGCATTTTCACTATTTTTTCGAAATTTTCACTTTTTCAAAGAGAATACTACAGATTCTAATCAGCAGTTTTGCCACCATATCCAGTGTTATACCTTACCGTTACCTCAGTACATTTTAATTTTATTTTGCATATTCCTATACTTTGTGGATCAAATTAATGGCATTATTTGGGAGTTCTCACTCCAAAAAATATGTATTTTCATCTGAAAGAGGGCGCTCTATACGTATACCATTAATAAAGGGTAACTCGGGAAATTGCCATTGAGAAATGTATCCACAATGAGTTGATAGGCGCCCTCATGGGCCAACAATAACTACAATAATTGTGTTTTTTAATTTAGGAAGCCCATTAATGTTGCTCTCTATTTATTTATTTATTTATTTTTTGTTTAATATTATTAATGATTGCTTGACATGTTTGATTGAATGCAAGGGCTAACTTTAAATAGTTCTGTCGTCACCTAAAAGAGATTCCGTTTATTTTGTATGCTGTTTTTGAAAGTATGAAAGTGTAAATATTCTACTGGTTATCGATTGTTTTATATGGTACAAAATGAAACCGAATACTGTATAAAAAGTATTTAATCCTAAGTTATTTATCAATTTATCAACGTTTTTTCTCTAAGCAGAGAATTTCCTCGTTTCGTTCTGATTTGTGCCTTTTTTTCAGATCGTGTTCCCAGCAAAGAGGGCCGCCCACATCAGTAAATTCGGCTGTGATGACCCAGGCATTTGAGTTCCTCTTCATGACAGGGAATGGTGTGGTTAAAGGGACGATATCATCACGATCAGAGCAGACTCTCAACAGGGCATGGAATCGGTGTCCCACTTTAAGATGAACACAGTGACTGAAAATTACTGGCTCATTTATGCAGCAGCAACGATAATGTGACCTTATCATGTGGGGTATTATTTTCAGTCACTGAGTTAATCTAAAGCTAGCACTCTGATTCCATGCCCTGTTGATCGTGACGGTATTGGCCCTTTAAAGACTGTATCTTTGGGTGCGTTCGAGTAGCTTCCTCAAGTCAACCAGTTCAGACCCATGTCAGTTCCATATTGTTTCAGTAGATCAAGACATCACTCATGGGACTCAACTGGGGCAGCCTCAACTATCCCAGCTCTCAAAACCAGTTAATTGAGGTTGACCCAAATAGGTGATGTGCCATGACAAAGATTTGAACAATTTAAGAATGAGCGCCATTATTATTATTATTATTGTTTTCATTGTAGCAAATTCGTGTGAAGTTTAGTGTTCTTTTTCACCACTGAAGTTATTAATTCTTGCGTACAGACTGCTCTATTGGAAGAGGTGTTGTTTTGCACAAACAGCAGTGACTGTGTTGGATTCAGGGGTGAGACCGTTAGGGGCGCAAGCCTTGTGACTCATTAAAGGTCACAACATGAACCTTCTTAAAATGAAGGTACAACATCGGCAATGCTTCTAATGTCAACTGCTTCTATGCGTATGCTTATGCCATTTTCACATGACGAAAAAAAAAAAACATTGTGTGAGAGATTCTCTCAATATTTGGGAAATATTACAAAATGAGCTTCATGTGGAAGGACACCTTTGTTTGAGACTGTCCTACATTCCTTGGGAGTTTGACTCAAACATTGAATCAAGATATACATTAAATTCATCACAAAAGTTTGAGAAGACATTCATAGCTTTGACAGAAAGCACGTGGAGCAGAAAGTTACCATCTTGCAATTAAAAAAAAAATGCCCATAATATTTTGTTTGTGTTTTCTATGAAATCAGAGCATTTCAGATAGTATTTTTTCAATATGATTGGGACCTTTACAAATTTCAAGTTAGCATTATATCAAGCAATTCCGTAATTTGGGTAGTTACCAGTGTTATAACTTCCCTTTAAGGGTCGACTTGTCAAACTCTTGCCCTCTGGAAATCCAGGGGCTGTAAAGTGGCAAGTTGCAACATCCCCCCTCATTTTTTATCATGACGAACGCTAATTTACCATATGTTTTATGAGTGCGCCCCAATCAGTTCGTCTATTTGATATCATGTAAATAGTTACAATGATTTATAACAAATGTAAAACTATATATCTTGATATTTTTCGTGTTTTCTCAGGTGATTGAGGATGGTGAGGTTAATAATATATGAAGATTAACTTGTGGTGATAATCAAGATGTTCTTAATATTTTATTGCATTCTTAATTAACCTAATTAAGTTAAATTATATTCAATGTAGATTGCATGATATACGGTAGCGTTCTGAAACTTACTTTTGAAACTTTTTGTTTTATTTCAGTAGAAATAGACTACTAGTAATAATTTAGCGTGTTCTGCTTCTTAAATGGTTATTTTAGGTTCTTTAAAAATGCTGCAAAAATATTCGTATTTTATAACAGTAAACATAACAGTTTCTTTTACGAAATCTTCGAAGAGAAATGGCAGTGTTGGGCTGTTGGCACACCTTGACACAGTAACATAATCTCGCCAAGAAATCCCCCTCTTCCACAGTCCAATATTGCGCGCTTTGAACAGGGCTGGGAAATCGATCCGTCAAATGTTTCCAAGGAAAAATCTTGTTTTAACTCAACACGGTATGGGATACAGGCTGTGCTGAATTGGTTTTGCATGCGTGAGCGGGTGTAATTTTCGGTCGTCGTAGAATGCAGATTTTCACTGCGATGAATGTATCCTTTCAAGTCAAGGTGTATCACACCACGAACAAACAAATAGTTTATTATTATTATTTTCTTAGCCTATATTCGATCCGAAGAGACCAAATTTAAGATTTCGTAACGTAGTATCATAATTGAACAAATTGAATGTGTAATTTGAAAGATATCTGCGTGTACCTAAGATAAGCATAGTCATATAATAAAAATAAAAATATAGGTTTTCCCGGCTAAGTTCGTCAATTTAGCAGCCAATTTCAACGCACCGTCAATCAATTTCGCGCGAAACCGAGTACTGCTCAAAATCATCATTCAGTTTGCTTAAACGACCATTCAGTTTCATTGAATGTGTCATGCAATTAACAAAAATGCGCATCCAATTTAAAAAATACTGACCAACAGCATTCAATTTCGCCTAAGCTTCCCGCGAGTGTACAGTCAGTCATTCAAATCCGTTATTGGGCAAGCATTTGTGCAATGAAACTCATTTACACTTGTTTTTCCATGTTTCAATTTCAAAGTAGCAATTGGTCCACTCATTGGTAAGAGCCTACCACTTCATTCTGCCACTTCCTTACAGGTTAAAGTTCCATTTCTACAATTCACTACGTTGACAGATAAAGATAACGAAACGGTAGCTCGTGGACAATTGAAAATGAAAATCGAGTGCAAATCCTCATTCAAGCCAATCTGGCGAAATTGAATGACGCAAATCCGAAATTTATGTCTGAAAACAAAATTGAATGCCTGAATTCTTAATTCGAACCGTGATAGCAACCGGATTAACAAAATCGTTTTAATACGAACGCACGAAAACGGATTTGAATACTAAATTTACCAACTTGGCCGGGAAAACCTATAATATATTAACTTAGAAAAATGTTTCCTTATTCTATAAATTTTGCATGCTTCTTGACTCTTTAAATAAAGAAAAATGTATATTTTGGATATATGCCTACACTAAAGATTGAGTGTACTGATACGTGGGCGCTCTTTCGTGAGATCACAATATAATGTTAGTGTTACAGCAGCACTATTCGTGTCCAACCCCTACCCAGTGAACATACCGAAAGTTCAGAGAACTGGCTTGTGAAAAGACCAAAACTTAAACAACTTATATGCACAATCAATCATGATTTTGAATCTTATCGCTCTACGTCATCTCATAATAATGTACTCGTGAATATGCACATTTCATTAGCATAGATGCCATACAAGTGCCAAAAAGGGATCAAAACATAGGTATGTACAATGTACTTGCGCATTGTTTTTAAGTGAAAAAATCTGATTATATAGGCCCTTTATGGTGTTTTTTAACTTCAGAAATCGTAGGTTTTTCTATAAATAAAAAAGTTCCATGACTCCATTGCTGACGCGTTATCAAAGCAAGTGCCACAGTAGCCTGGTTACAGAACTCGATTTTTATGACTCTGAAAACGGTCCATTGAAGGTGGTCGAGTTTTGTTGTCGACACAAAGAACGTGCTATGCGTCACTGATCGCATGTTCTGGCTGCATGCAATGTCTGCATACACCACCCAAAATATCTCGACTTTGCCGTACGTGGGGTTATTACAGTGTTCCCCAAAAACATGCAAAGCTGTGCGGGCACATCAACGTGTCATAGTGGAATTGCCATACGGGTTCAAAGTTGACTATTGAGAGACTCACACCAAATAACATGTCAAGTTTTACATAGTGAGGATTTGTACGATTTATAACCGCCTGCCAAATTCCGCATTGTGACGTCTGCTTGTTTGACTGGCCAAATTCTCTCTCATTGAAAACCTGTTCTGGTATTAATGAAACTCCACAAAAGGTTTACCACGCAAGCGGTCATGGGGAAATACACTGGTACTCGCATGTAGCATCGCTTAGAAACGGGACGCCATATTTCTCACACTTCGTGGTTTTTGACAACACCACTTCGATGTAGTTTGGAAGTATAGAACACGTACTGAAGTTTTTTTTCTGTTCTGAACCTTGATACTCAACCGCCTGGAAATACTGAATCCATTCGGCGGGAAGGTCGTTGCAAAGCCAGGATGAAACAGCAAAGTTTAATCACCTGCTAAAGACGATCGAGGAACTCGCGAGGACAACCTTGGATGCAGACGCCATGGAAATTGAAGAGGTGAGTTAACTTATGTTTCCAGTTTTTATTCTTAAATACGTCAGTGTTTGTTTGTAATAGTCAGCAATACTTCTAATATTTCTACCCTTTAGGAAAGAGAAGATTAGTTTTGTTATATATGATGATGCAGTGGAATAAGAAGAAAGTTCTTCCACGATGAAGCCTATGTCGATCCGTCCGTCTTCTTGTTGTGGGCTGGCTGTTTTGTTGTCTGTTGCTGTGTTTGGTTGGATCTTTTTCTATATTATTTGGCTATCTATAGCTGGTCCTTTGGTGTTATTTTCTGTATGAGATTGTTTTGGTTTTCCCCCTGTTAAGAGGGTCGTAACGTGAGGCTATTACTTTATTAGCTATCATTTCTTCAGTCAGTTGTTGAGATATATTTTAGGAAGTGGATCTTTGGGATTTTCAGTTTTACATACAACTTGGTGTGGTGTAAAGTTAGTGATGGTATCAAACATCCTTTGAAATATTTCTGCCTGAGGTGCTATCGTTTTTAAGAAACGTCAATGGTTATTTCTCAGTTATGCGTGTCTGAATTTTGATGAACTGTAAATTCCACGTTATAAATAATCATGTATACGGAGATCGTGTTCACCGATCGAAATTTGTGAGCGGCATTTTCACAAGTTCTTGTTAACTACACAACATATTGAACTGAAATTGTAACATGTTTTGTATAATATATGTATTATTCACTTGTAGTGAGACAGCAGAATGGAAGTTAAATTATGTCAAAAAATCTTAAAGTCACAACCTATCTTCAAAGTATAACTTTTCGTGAACATAAATTTTACAGAATTTCATTCTCTGATAGTCAAAATATCCTACATTATAAGCTATAGTGTATATACAACCAACTTATCTCACACGAACCTACGAAACCTATATGCAGTTAATTATTTAGGAGGGTAAAATCAATTAGCAAACAAAAACTTGTGTGCGTAAGTCATTTAAAATGTAAACATTGATGGTTAGCCCGCCTGTTGACACAGCATTTTCAGCAAATAATTTCCAAGACTAGACTCGTTGACTCAGATGTAATTTCAAATCATGACGATATAACGTGAAAATGTATTTGATTAAAGGGTGGTGTTAACCAGATTAACAAATTAACAAATTGTTTGTAAAAAAAACTACATAAAACAGTCGTCTTTTTATAGTTCGATGAAATTCTTGCGTCGGGTGTTAAACAATTGATTTAATTTTTGATCTGCACCGACGTGTGAATAGCACTGTATACTAGGTGCTTTTCCGAGCGTCTGTGGGAAAAACTTCACAGGCGACTCGGGCGGGATTCGAACCCATGACCTCCTGCTTACTAGTGCAGACGTCTTAACCTTTCAACCACCGAGCTTGCCTGATGACGATTGGCTGGCTAGAATCCTATAGCAGCGGGTGCCGCGATATTTATAGTTTGATGAAATTCTTGCGTCGGGTGATAAACAACTGATTTTTTTATTGAACAAAAATGTTGGCAAAGCGTTTTCTTTGCCTATGCGTACTTTCTTGGAATCAAGATAGTCTATGCATTATTAACTAATAACAACTTATGGAAGTTATAACTTAACCCTAACCACCCCATATCCTGCAAAATCATCGAAGGGGCACTTTTTGGGAAAAATTCAGCACTGTTGGAAACTGGTACTTTCACCTCTTCAAATGGGACAAAATTACTACCTGGCAAGAAGTACAGGCCATAAGTGCTGAATATGAAAGATCAATGAAAATGCATGGTGCATTTTAAAGGTAAGGGCATGTTTCCAAAAATGCACTGATGGATTTTGGAGGATTCAGGAAGAATACCCAGGGGTTAGGGTTTTAATGTAATATTGTATGTCATCAGAAAAGTGTGAGAAAGCATTTACAATTTTAACAGGAAAAGCACATTGAGCATTGTAAACAGTGTGTACAGGTTTTGTGTGTTTTATGAAAAATGAGGGCACTTCAGAGTCAGACAGACTGATTTTTCCATGATGATTGATAACTTTACCAAGTTAGATTTCGGTCAATAATTTGGTAGTCAATTTATTGTCAATGTTGTACCGGTACCTTCCCTTTGTAAACGACACAATGAAATGAGCTGAAATTATCTATTGATTCTTATAATAATAATAATAATAATGTATAGATTTATATAGCGCACGTATCCACCAACTAAGTGGCGCTCAAGGCGCATTATATTATTATCCCTGCTCATAAGGCTCATAAATCATTCCTGAAACCATCTCAGCTCCCTGGGGAGTATACAGCTCAATTGCTGCCATTTCTAGCGCATATAGAGCAAACCATCTCTGCCTTCACAGGTACCCATTTAACCCCTGGGTGGAGAGAAGCAATTATGGTTAAGTGTCTTGCTCAAGGACACAGGTGTCACGGCCGGGGCTCGAACCCACACTCTGCTGCTGGCAACACCAGAACTTGAGTTCAGTGCGCTAGACCGCACGACAATCCACTTTACGTGCATTATACAACACACGGGACCTACGGCTTTACGTCCCATCCGAAGGACGAAGCAATTATGGTTAAGTACCTTGCTCAAGGACACAAGTGTCACGACCGGGGCTCGAACCCACACCCTGCTGCTGGCAACACCAGAACTTGAGTTCGGTGCGCTAGACCGCTCGGCCACGACACTCCATGAAGTATGGATGCATTTACAGACATCGAAAGTGGCTTTAAAAACAAAACCCTTCTATGAGTGCAAGGGTGAATATCAGTCAAAATATTGATATGCTTGCCAAAGTAGTATACTTAAAGTCAAACACTGTCAAACCTAATGTATATGTACATTTACAGGTCAAAATTAATTGACCTTTTTTGACTGGTAAAAGCACTTTCTTGTAATGTTGATAGCGTTTTCAAACACGTTCAAAAGTATTTTGACTTAATGATAAGTCCACTTTTCCTAATTTTTATGAAATAAATATTGGTAAATAAAGTCGAATTTAGAAAAATTGCAATAAAATGATAATTTCTTTCATAAAAATTATAAAATTTTAAATTTTTTCATAAAAATGAAAATTTGATTAAGTCAAAATACTTTTGAACATGTAGTTCAACAGACAAAAAGTCAGTTGACTGATTTTGACCACTTTAGGTACCGTGCCACAAAAGTTTAGCCCTATCCATATAGACGTTTTGCCAACACTAACATCATTTATGTTGTACCTTCATTAAACTGTGTTGCTACTTTTGGACAGTACTTTCGGACAGTCCAGTTGAGATTGACTGTCCATCATGTTTGGTTCTGTCTTTGTGGGCATGGTGGGTGGTATATAATGGACTGAAGAGTTTGCCTTGTTGGACTCGAAGGTTTTTAGTCAAATAAAGAGAGTCTCTTGAGACTACATGGTGGTTTGGTAGAAGCTATGGCTGTTTACTACACGAAGATCCGCTTGGCACCATTGATCCCAACTGCCCGAAATGCCAACACTTGTTCAATGGGGATTTGCGTGAAGTCACGCGGATAAAGGCTTCTGTTGCCCGGTAATTAATTCTCTGAGTAGCGTCAACAAAATGAACGATTCGTGAAGGGGTTTATCGCGCGTGAACGAACCACTGCAGTGTCCGGCGAGCCCTCGAGGTCCAATCGTTTTGATTACTATACTTATTGTGTTTTGGTTTGTTGTTGCTAGGGCCCGAGTTCAGTATGTGCAACCATAGAGGTGCAACCATAGAGAAAAGATAGAGATCTATGGTGCAACCATGCTTATTATCAATCGTCTGTTGCGATTTTTTTTCACTTTTTAAGGGGAATGTAGAGTTTTTGGGATGTTGGGAAAACTACTTCCATTACTATTATTTTATGCTTTACCGTATTTGGATCCAAGATGTATATCAGAAAACACGTTTTCGAAATGTGCATATTAAATCTGTTCGTATTTTCTGTAGTGAAATGAAATCAATTTTCATGTACGTTCATTTCAACTCTCTAGTTTTCAAAAAATATATCATAAAACTTAACTTTGAAAAGTGTCATCACAACAGATGCTCACATTTTTTAGAAAACATCGAAATTTCCGTGCGTCAAATTTAACTGTTTGTAAATTATACATACATAATTTCCCATGATGATTGATACTGGTACCAATAACTTAACACCAAGTAATTTATCAGATAACATTTCGTTAATTTGATAATTGATTATTAATTTGATAATTGTGACCCAGCATGACAAAACCCACAAAAACGTCCCAGAAATAAAAAATGAGTTATTGGTATCATATGAAAGGGCAACTCTTTAGCTTTTCTATGGTGACAAAATTATATCCATCATGCATTCTGTTGGAAAGTTATGGACTTTGAAAGTCGAAAAACAATGAAATTACGATTTCGAGAAATACATCAGGATGTTTTGAAGAAAAAAAACCGTACTAACAACCGCAAAATGGTGCTCGGTATTTCGCTTTTTCACACACTTATAAATCGATTTCAGTAATTTTGTTTGCAGGAAATTGTGAAATAAACATCCGGGAACTATAATCAGTAAAAACCCCAAAAGGCCGTATACACCCCATTGGTCGAAAATTGGCCGTATCTTGGATTGGGGTTCAGCGACTTTTTGCGGGTTTCGCCGTGCGGGGTCACAATTGGTTATTGTGGGGTGCCATGGTCGAGCGGTTTAGTGCATCGAATTTGTGTTCTGATGGCTGAGTCGTCAGAGTGTGTGGGTTCGAAGCCTTGCCGCGACCATGGTGCTTGTGTCCTTGAGCAAGACACTTTACCATAATTGCTGCGAGGGCCGAATTGAACCCAGCCACTGGGGATGTACAAGCCAGCCCATGCTTAGTGCCGGTCCCAAGCCCGGATAAATGGGAGGGTTGCGTCAGGAAGGGCATCCAGCGTAAAAACCTACGCCAAATCAAATATGCGGATCATGATCCGCTGTGGCGACCCCTGACGGGAGCAGCCGAAAGAAGACAACAATTTGATAATTGGTTATTAGTTTACCAATGTTGTACCTTCCAAAGTGACTATTGGTAAACTGTTGGTTACCAATGAAAAAAAGAGGAAAATAGATTAGAATGAATTATGCATTAGAACATATGACTGAGCATGCTTCAGAAACTGTTGGCTTTTGTACAAAATGAAAGTCATTCATTTTGTTTGTTTAATTGTTTCTACTGATTGTGAACAGGTGTTGATTTGACCTCGCCACTTTTGGCGCACTAGGAACATTATTTAGAATAAATTGTTTTCCAAATAATGACCGGAATGTTTACAGTAAAATCTAAAATTGGTTGCCGATTGTCTTGATTATTTCGTTCTGAAAGTTTATTAACAAATGTCAGTGACAATAATTTCAATGACATCTACTTGCACAATATTTTTAAAAGCATTTTAGGATTAGATTGTCAGCGCAGTCAGTGAAATATTCCAAAAATGCCAAGTTGAAGGCATTGTTGGTAAATTGCATTTGTGCGAAGCATCAAAAGTTCTTTCCTAGAACGTAGAAGTCAGTGACCTTCAAAATAGGAGCAGTTCTTACGTTTTTATTTTTTATTTTTACAAAAGCTTGTTCACAGTACTAATATCATCTTCTTGTTCCCATGCCTAGATTGATTGATGAGTGTAGTGTGTGAAAAGAAAACAACATCAATATGCGTTAAAACTTGATGGAGTGTAGCACGGGTCGATATGCCATTTTACCCCCCGTGCACGCATAGCGCTGTTTCAGTGTCCGACAGCGTCACATAATGTCCATTATTTATACTCTTCAGAGCAGGCGTGCTCTGTAGCCAGGCCTACCGTTCGTGACAACAATTTGGCGGGTTGGCTTCTTTGGGGTTTTGATTTATGGAGTGGGAACTGTAATGTGCTGAATTGTTTAGAAGATGTGAAGAGATTCGGATAGCGCGTCAGAAATGGTAAGGGTTGTGACTTGTGACGTGTTCTATGATTCAGTTATCATGGAGACGGCAACGGATGGTGATTTTGAATGAATCCCTTCAAGTGTTATCACCCTGTTTTTCTGCTATTTTGACGCAAATTTCAGAAACAAAATTTTTCTTCGGAACATTGCTATTTTACTTGAGGAAATGATAATTATATACTTTACAATGACATGTCTCAAAATAGTTTTAAGAAGAATGATTTTACAGTAAAAATGTACGGAAATTAATTGATGGTGAGTCAAGTCATAAATTCATTTTGGCACTGTGAAACAAAGCTTCTGATGCATGTTTGTTTTGTGAAATATATACACCGTTGAAGTATCTGTTTTCCTTTCAAAAAGGAAATTACCAATGTTCCAATGTCTCATGTGCTATCATTTTAGTAAAATTATTGACATAATTTCAAAATAAATTTCTGGCTTCTTAAAGGGACAGTATCGTGAAACCAAGCAGCTGGTGCCTGTTTTGTGAAACATGTACACCGTTAAAGTATGTTTTTCCTTTTAAAAAGGAAATTATCAATTTTCCAATGAAAATGTTCATAAATCGGAAATTGTTGGTAAAACACCGGCGATGCATCTTTAAAAGTCTCATGTACCATCATTTTAGTAAAATTATTTTTCAAAATAAATTTCTGGCTTCTTAAAGGGGCAATATCGTCAAGGTCAACAGGACACGGAATCAGAGTGCTAGTGTTAGATTAATTCAGTGACTGCGAATAATAACCCACGTGATGAGGTCATATTATTACCGTTTCTGCTGCATTAATGAGCCAGTAATTTTTAGTCACTGGGCAAGGAGTCACCGATTCCATGTCCTGTTTAAAGTCTACTCTGATCGTGACGATATTGAATACAAAAAAGTCAGAATTAATTCTCTTTTTTTTCTCTCGTAAACAACACAGTGGAATAAACTGAAACGTCGGGTTGGTTTCATATCTTTTTATCTCGAGTCTTGACTTCACAACGATGTGTCTGCAGGTGGCAATCCTTGGGGAAGTGCTTCGGTGTAATACAATATTTTCCCCTTAGAAATGTCACTGGCAAAAATATTTACAGCAAAACATTTTGAGAGGTGTTTGGAAATATGATATCGTGTAGAGTCATCGAGTGATATTCACCTTGGGTTGGTAGGTCATATTGTATATTGCACAGGAAATGAATATTGGTAAAACAAAATCTGGATGATGTTAATCCAGTACACTTGGTGAAATGTCAATCATGTAAATTCAATCATACTTGATAAGAATCAAGATATATGTATGGAAACCTACCTATGAAGGGTTTTAGCTTATTTCATTGTGTTGTTCACGTGAGAAAAAAAAGTTTAAGACATTCAGATTGTTTGTATATGTGGAAATTATTTTATTAAATTATTTTAGTCATTTCATTTAAATGAATCTACAGGTTGGTTAATTAACCCTAACCACCCCATATCCTCCATGATCCTCCAAGTGGCACTTTTTTGGAAAAAATCAGCGCTGTTGGAAACTGATACTTTCACCTCTTCAATCAAATGGGGCAAAATTACTACCTGGCAAGAAGTACAGGCCATATGCTGAATATGAAATATCAACGACAATGCATAGTGTATTTTGAAGATAAGGGCATGTTTCCAAAAGTGCACTGGAGGATTTTTGAGGATTCAGTAAGGTTCCTAGCCAGAATACCTAAGGGAAGGGGGTTAATATATATAAAAGCAGTTTTGCCAACATTACCAATGTTGTACCTTCCCTTATGTATATCTTGATTCAAAGAGAGTAAGCATACTCACAGAAGCAGTTTTGCCAACATTACCAATGTTGTACCTTCCCTTATGTATATCTTGATTCAAAGAGAGTAAGCATACTCATAGAAGCAGTTTTGCCAACATTACCAATGTTGTACCTTCCCTTATGTATATCTTGATTCAAAGAGAGTAAGCATACTCATAGAAGCAGTTTTGCCAACATTACCAATGTTGTACCTTCCCTTATGTATATCTTGATTCAAAGAGAGTAAGTATACTCATAGAAGCAGTTTTGCCAACATTACCAATGTTGTACCTTCCCTTATGTATATCTTGATTCAAAGAGAGTAAGCATACTCATAGAAGCAGTTTTGCCAACATTACCAATGTTGTACCTTCCCTTATGTATATCTTGATTCAAAGAGAGTAAGCATACTCATAGAAGCAGTTTTGCCAACATTACCAATGTTGTACCTTCCCTTATGTATATCTTGATTCAAAGAGAGTAAGCATACTCATAGAAGCAGTTTTGCCAACATTACCAATGTTGTACATTCCCTTATGTATATCTTGATTCAAAGAGAGTAAGCATACTCATAGAAGCAGTTTTGCCAACATTACCAATGTTGTACATTCCCTTATGTATATCTTAATTCAAAGAAAGGAATCATATTCTCAGATGCATTTCTGACAACATTGCCAATGTTGTACCTTGCCCTTCCATTTTCCATGTCTCACAATCTGGAGGAAGTTGTGACGCGATTATTAGATGTCGACGTGTTAAGAGCGCATCTGTTCAGCCTTGTATAAACCCCTGACCCATTTCTGTCATTTTCTGTAAAAAAAATAATATTCACAGTCGTTTGTGCATAGTGTGCGAGGTCACTTGTTTGTGGTCTGTTTGGAGTGATTAGATTTTCAGTCAACACTCGACGCCAAGCAAACGCGGTGTCAGGGACGCAGGAACATGTTCGCCAACATAAATAAATAAGTCCTTTATTTCCACAATTATACCTCGACTGCATTTCAGATTATGTCTTATTACAACTTATTACAACGTTTAATGCGCATTTCCGGTTGTCTTATGTCTTATATCTGTTCGTTCTTTGTAGGCCTTTTTAGTTGTCTGTCAGCTTTTCTCCATAAGCATCTTATGTTGAACAACCCTCATACTCTGTTGCTCTCTGTTTTATACTTATTTGTTTGTAGGTTTTGTTTTACGAGAAAATAGTGAACATGCATTCGTTTGAATGTAGAAAATGGATTTCATATTTGTAATACATTTCACGTTTTCTCAATGATTATCAGAGGAAATTATTTCCACCATCATGAGCATCACATCAAAAAAAAATTCAGATTATAATTCAGAGATTTCGTATCGAGTAATTACACCGAAATGTGTACACTCCCTTCAATTTAGACAAGTCATAAATGATTCCATTTTCTGTGTGGTGGACGACACCATTATGTTCATTCTTGATGATTTTCATTTTTCTTTTTCTACAGGTAGCGGCCCACAATGCGGATGTCTACAATCCGGGTAGAGGGTCGACCCAAAAACGAAAGGTTTGTAAAGTATTTAAATAAAATGGGGTCATTCATATGAAGTGTAATCAATGTCAATTTCATTTTTTTTTAAACAAATCTTTAGAAAATCAACGTCTTCCACCTCATTTCACATTTCTACAATGTAAATTTCGTCATCTGTTTCTCTATTAAGAATAAGAGGTCTGAGGAAACAAAATCTAGTTTACATGAAGAAAACAAGTAACGTTTCCCCTCTCCGTTGAGATAATTATAGTAAGAACTCTTCCTCCTGGATTCGATGCTCTATTTGATTCATCGCGGTAAGAGTAGTCCTCTTTTGACGTCAAACACTGAGATCATACTCTCATTCCATCGTGTTGATATTATGCCTCGTGTTCAATTAAGATGAAACCTTGACGCGCTAAGGTTCCCCCTTTAATAAATACGAGCCATTAGCGTCTATCTTGCCGGGTCCTGATTGGCCGTCTTACCCCCTGGCCGCGATTGTTGGTCTCACAAGGCTTGCCGAAGAGACCTCCTCGAAGACGACGGTGGCAATTCCCAAGTCATTCACAACTAAACAGATCCACGGACCCCTTAAAAGAGACTGTGTTCACAGCCAGCCCACCCTGCTGCACGAGCGCCGTGTCACCGGGGTCGGCCAGAGTTGATGTTAGTTTTGACATCTTGTTTTTGTTTGAACTTTGTAGTTTGCACCGGTATCTAGTTGTATTTAGTGGCAGATAGTCAGTTGTATAACAGGGTATGATTCGATCGGCTTGCATTTTCAGAGTGTGGAGCAATTGGAATGTGGATTCTTGTTTGGGGAATAGGAAAGAAAATTGAGCCATATACACGTCGACAGTTTCATCTTGTTACCTTGGGAATGGAAACTTATTTCGCATTATGATCCGACGGCCTTTCTTTACCAGAACTCAGGTAGTGTTTCTGTTTAGTCTATCTCTTCGTGTCTGCTGATATCAATTACTTATTTATATTTTGTGTTGAATTGTGGATGTCATCAAAACATTGGTATAGTATTTTTCAGCCAAATTTAATTTCTTTCCCAGAGGGAGAAGGCGCAAGAACAACTCCGAAACCGCATGAGAAGACGGAACAATGGTGAGTGGATATTAAAATATACGGTAATTTGGGATATTCCTTACTGTTGAAAGAAATATGAAATGCAGACATGCAAGGTTTAGAAATTATAATGTGTGAATAAAGATTTAGGGGGACGAGATGGTGACATTTCCCGTTTTTGTGAACATATCATGAGTATATATTCACATGTAAATTCCGAAATGCAGGCCTAACTTTTCCGGTCAATACCCAGATTTTCTGAAGACCATCATGCAGAATATGCGTGAATTTGTTTCTCAAAATGCGTGAGATTTGGGCTCAATGCGTGTGATGCTTGCGTGATGCGTGATACCTTGCGTAATTATGCGAGTGTGATATACGAGTAATACTTAATGCCTATATGCGTGATATGTACATGGCGTATATTTATACTGAAAATGGTATGGTGAGAATAAAGGAATTTGTAGATTATTCAAAACTAATCAGTGTAACAAGATCTCGCTTATCTGACAAAGTGACTTTGTCAAATAAAATTGTAAAATCCATTTTGTTCTTGGACAAAACCAATAATACTTAATAGTCCCTGACCCTCAAACACGAACATCCATTTGACCAAGTTATTATTTTCCTCACTGAGAGATTTGGGTAGCTGGTTAGGGCAAACACGACACCATTGTTTATAAGTAAATAGGCAATTCGTGTCGTGTCATAACATTTTACCAACATTGCGTTATGAAATGTCATCTGGTCAATAGAGGTTAAAATATTTTCCCATATAGCGGGCAGCGGAATATCGCTGGGATATGAGATCTGGATATTTGCGTTACCGTTCTTATGAAAATAAGCCCTTCCGACAAAATCATTAATCATATTGTTTGAGATCATCACCGAATTCAAAATAAGAAAGCTTTTATAAGATATTAATTCGGTCAGTTCGTGTTCGGACCAAGGGTGACATCACATGTCAGGACCCTTAAGAACATACTGTAACTTGACGATGTTGGCAATTTCAGAGATGCTGAAGTCCAGAAGTTCCAAGGCGTCAGAGACATGACGAAAAATCTACGAAAAGGTCTTCCTTTCGTGCACATGATGACAACAAAATGTTTTCAAAACGAAATTCAATACAAATTTTCCATCCTTATTTTGTATACTCTCCTTTTTTTGGTGTATGCCCCTCCCCCCTCTTTTCGAGAGCCTGGGTCCGCCCCTGATTTGCATAGAAATAGTTACAAATGATATGCCTACCAAAATCTTCGAGGGAGTGAAATAGATAACTGACTGAGTGCAGGGTAAATTGTGACTGGATCTGGAAAAACCCCAAACTTGGACCCAATTTTCCAAAGTTTGATTTCTACAAATCTGGTATCAAATGAAAGAGGAAAATCTAGAGAATCCAGCTATACCAAAATCTCACTTTTGAAAATTGGTAAAACACCAGAGCCAGTCACAATTTTTTTTAGTCAGAATTTTCTTTATATCCTCTTGGCTTTCCCTTTGTCAGAGAAGTAAGATCTTGCCTCTGAGCAGCAGGTGGTGGGCGTTAGTTCAAGCTCGATGCGTGAGATTTTTTTATATTTCTATGCATAAAGTTTTTTTCAGAATGCGTGAGAGGTTTTGTAAAATGCGTGAAACTACGGGGCTCAATGCGTGACAATTGGTCACAATGAGTGACGATTGGTCCCAATGCGTGTGGCACACGCGTAGTGTACAAATAGTTGAAATCTTTGAAGTCCTACAACAAATGTTTCTCAGTAGCCTACACATCACACCAATTTTACAACGTTGGATTGGCCACTGACAGGCAATGCAGATGTGCAACTTGCACAAGAGTTAGCAATGAATGCCCGAGTCGCTTCAGTAGTTTTGGCGTGAAGCATCATTTACCTAGACTGAGCTGTAGCAGTAGTCTCGAAAAGTGTGGGTGGGGCCAAAAACAACATAGGAGGGGATACACAAAAAACCAAATGGTAAAATTAACCGCATGGTGATGAAAAAAGGTAGGCATAAGCCCACTTGTACCCCCTGGATTCGTCAATGATCTAGAATATATTATGGTCTGTGTACAACACCCTTTTGTGTAACCGATGCATCTGCCATAAACACATTGGCAGACCGAAAATAAATATTCTAGTATAGGTAAACATGTGCATGTATCATGTTGTAGGTACCTCTTCATCAGTGGTTTCGACCAGACTGAGGAACTCCTCCAAGCACGACAAGGGCGAAGTCACTTTTGTGCAAGGGGTGACGACGGTATGGAACACTGAAAAGCACAACTCAAACGACGAATGGTAAATTCATTTGTTTTAAAACTAGATTCGTAAAGTCATTGTCAAACTCGTTTATATTTGGTAGTTTTTGTGTCGGTACCATTTAAATCATGGCAGGCAACAGTGCGCATGTTTATGTGTGTTTTTACAGTGTGTTTGACATCCATATAACTTCAAATATTGTGGAAATTAATAACGAATACGATTTTAGATTTAGTACCTTATTTAAAGAGAAGATATAGCATCGGTAATGTTGGCAAGACTGCATTTATGAATGCTTACTTTCCTTCAATCAAGATATATATATAAAGGAATGGACATCATTGGAAATATTGGCAAAATGTATTCTCCGAAATTTGCGTGTACTCTTTGAATCAAGATGTATACAACGCTGCTTCTATAATGACTTAATTCTTTGAATCAAGATATGCATGAAAAACAATCTTTGCTGTATTACTTTTCTTGGAAGAAGTGTGGTTCTGTAACGAACCAGTAGTGTGGAAAGAACTATTCTCACTACTGGTTCTTTTCAGAACTACATTTTCCAAGAAGAGATTATTACACACTATAATCTTTATAAGTTATCTGACTGCTGTAGATATATTTGCAATGAAGTTTTGATTCTCGTAGTTTTAACCATCCTGCTGAATATTTGACTGACGGTCCATTTTCCCCCAGGAAAGCTCAAGAAACCCGCTATAGCGCCCTCGCTCATCCTGCTAGGGTGATGGGTGACAAGAAGAACAGGCACGGTGATGTACCATTGGGTGAGCTGGTAGATCGAGTGATGCAACGGAGGGGACACACAACAACAGACAGCTCCCCAATGACAATAAGGTATCAACAATCACATGACTTTTCTTAGTCCAAAATGTCATGTGACAGCATTCCTTAAATACTTAAAATCGCAGAAAAATAAAAACATTTCCACTGATGTCATCATTGATAATCCCCCCAACAAATGTACAAATGTAAATGATTTTCTGATTTCACCTCTTACAGAAAAATTGTTTATTTTGTTTGTTATTGAACTTTTCTCTTTCTGCAGAGCAATCAAACCTCCAGTACCTCCTTTCGCAATTCAACAGCCTTCCCTCATCAGGTGATTTACAAACAACACAAAATTAATCATTAGTATGAAAAGCATATGTTTTTTTAAATTATATACTACTCAAAACAATTTAGGGAACACCGGAATAATCTCAGTTAAAGCAAGATCATTTATTTAAGATAAACACAATGTTTCACAGAATTGATGAGAAACGACTGCACAATGAAACAGATGATAAAGGATGCATGTAGTGATTACACATTTCATGACATGACTACTGAAAGAGAGAGGGGGTTGCAAATGAAAATCCCGGTTCATGGAACATTTCAAACCTATTTGATGTTAAAAATCCGGTGTTCCCTAAATTGTTTTGCTAGTATTTCAACCATATAATGATAAAAGTCTCAACAATGACGTTTTTCCTCTGTTAAATACAGGAAAATGGTGCAGGTGCAGCCTATCAACAAAAGAAAAAGTAAAAGCAACGGACCTTATGTTGTAGTCATTCAAAGAGGTTCATTGACTGAGAACTCATCTCGGACCCAAGAGCCAAAAGATCTACCACCACTGAAACAGCAGAACAACTCGGACAAGGTAGATATAGGTACGTGGCGACCGGAGTTGGTGACCACGCATGAGCCTTACATTCATCCAAATGCCGAAGACAGGTCTGTAACGAACTATCGGCTGCAGCTGCAGCAAGCTATTAAGATAGCAGAGCTACGGTGTGACTTCTCCAACAGCACTAAGCCCATGCATAAGCACGCACCACTTCCTGCAATTCAGGTATCTTACGAAGTATCAGATGAGCAACATGTCGATAATAATCCAAAGGTGGAGAAGGAGGCTGAAACTGCAGATATGGAAGAGAAACCACAGAATGTAGAACTTAAAGGCGACAAGGAAAGCCTGACAAATGCTACCAGGGATCCGAATGAAAAGCCAAACAGATTCACTTCAAGTAAAGAGGTATTGAATCAAATGCAGGCACGCAAGCGAGCCAAGAGGAGAAAAGTTGAGGATTTCAAGAACCCGTTGAGAACTCGCAACAGGTACACGGCGAAATCCAAACAGTTCAAGGAAGATCTTCAGAAGGTACGGGAGCTGTCGATCATCCAGGAGGACCAGTCTTCGATCAGTGAAAGGCTCAGCAGACTGTCAGCTGGGAGAACTAGCGTTGCCTCGTTCCGCAGTGTGGCTTCTCTCAAACGGATCGAGGAGGCTGAAGTGCCGGGCTTTCAGAGGACAAAACAACGCTCTGACAAAAGTAGAGGTCTGAATAAACCTCTGTCACAAACTGGTGAAAACAACAGTGACTCGCTGGATACAGCAAATGAAATTCATATACCTTCAGAAATTGGGAATAACACTTCTGATCCTCATTTAAGTAGCGGAGTACCCAGCCCTGGTGAGTTCTCATCACTTTGTTCTAATAATCAGGCACAACATATCTCCAGCGACAATGACTTCAGTGATTCCAAAGTTGAAGACGAAACTAATTCTGGATTAGCACATGGTGAGTCCAACATAATTGAAGAAGAGTCAATCACGGGTAATACGGAATCACAAAATCCAACGGCCATTATGAATGATGAAAGTAACACAAATAGCTTAGAAGTTGACAGAACTTCCCCTGAAATTGAACAAAATATGATTTGGGTTCCTGGAACTGAGAGCCCATCTCCAGATCAAGATAATGTCTTGGACTCAGATGTGGAAAGATACACACATAAACGGTCAGGTCACTCGCAAGACGAGTGTGAAGATGTGGACAAAACCAGTAAGTCTCAGATAAATGAGTCACATGGCACCAGTGAGAAACCACCTAGATCTGAGGATGATTCACGAGTTGTCATGGAAACAAGACTTGACATTAACAAGCAAACTGTTGACCGGTATGGAGAAACGGAAATTAATCAGGGTATCCCTGCCCTGGATACCTTCGACAGGAGAGACATCATCTTGCCAGCTGAGAGGGTCCAGTAAGGGGATGGTTCACCTTTCAACCACAAATGTTCAGCATTTGAAAGAAACCACTAATTTCAGCAATTTCAGCAATTTCAGCATTGTTAAAGTCCGCTTTTGATGAACAGTTTTGATGGTACAAGGGCATTTTATGTCATGTAGGTAAATCAAGAAATTGAAAGGTATTTCTGTGAATTTAAGTATTGATCCATTGGCGGATCCAGGGGGGGGGGGGCTAAGGGGGCTGTAGCCCCCCCTAAAACCGTTTTTTTTTTTTAAATTAAAAAAAATTGAAAAAGAGTGGGGGAGGGGAGGGGAGAACGCACTCCCATTCCCAGTGTGATTTGTTTTTTCTCTCCCTTTGATTATTTCATTGTAATTTTTGTAGTACTGAAAAATAATTGTTTTTGATTCTCAGAACCCCCCCCAAAAAAAATGTTCTGGATCCGCCCATGTGATCACTAACGTTAATGCAAATATTTAAATAGGGAATGTGGTTTTAATAACGATTGTTTCCTTAATGTAAGGCCTTGCAAAATGATCATTTGAAATACATGGTGCCAGCCCATGAAGGAGGTACACATTATTATCACATAAAAGGTAAAACAAATCAGGCAAATTCAAAATATAATTGAATTTCATACTTCACTTTATTTTTCTGTCATACATGGTTATTAAGTTGTAAGTTGTATTGTCCAAACCACAAATTACTATTCTAATAAAATATATTACATGATCGTATTTGATGGTTTCACACGAGTAAACTTTTCACTAAAATATTTATTAAAACAATTGAAATTATGTTTACACATTGCAGTTTGGAATTATTTTTCAACTCGGCTTCTTGTATATAAATGCATTGTAAGTTGAACCCAGGGACAATAGCTTAAAGGGAAGGTACAATATCGGTAATTACCCAATTACAGAATTGCTCTCATATTCATAGAAAAAAATAAACACATTTACAAAAATTTAAGTTGTGTATCTTAATTCAAAGAAAGTAAGCACACTCATGTAAGCACTTTCGCCTACATTATTAAAATTGTACCTTCCCTTTAAATATATATCGTGTTTGGACTGATTTGACGGTAAAAATAGATTTAAATGTTTAATTGCTATTTTGCTATTTTACTGGAGTTAAGGCAACTATAAGCTTTCATTTGAGACATTGAACAAAAATTATGTCAAGGATTAGTACCAGTAAATTAAAATTTCAAATTAATAAAAGGCAGGACCCCATGTTTTAATCCTCAGATTGCACGTAAATGGGTCGAGGGCGTAGGCAGTCTTAAGTAAGAGTAATTGCGGTGACAACATGTGAAATGCTCAATTGAGTAGTAATTAGTTCTGAAAAGAACTGGAGGTACAACTTGACGTTTCGATCAGTATGCTCTGATCGTCCTGAGGAGAATGCAGTCTTCTGATTGGCCAGCACAGCATACATTTCCAAATACAAAAGTTATACCTTCCATTAATTGTAACTGTTACTCAAATTAACTATGTAAAAAAAATTATTTTACAGTTTTTGCACACAGTAGTTTGATAATATAACTGTACCCCCTTTTAAAGAAGTATAAATCAGACACACTAGATTTTGTTCATTGGAAAACTATTTCTTCTGAGGTCTTGCCTTGAAACAAAGTTTTCATAGGATTTAAAAGCATTTATATTGAAATTCTTGTAAACTGTACAAATTGTATTACCAGATATTAATTCCCTACGCAAAGTATGTCATCCTGCTCTGCTGCAAGACCCAGTTCATGGCATTGTACGGAAGGAAATGTACACGTATGATATGGAGGGATGCACCAAGGATTCAGTTCATTCTTTCCTAGAAGAAACCTTCATGCAAATTTATTTTTGTTTGTTTCAATATGCAAAAACCACCCGGCAAACAAAATTAACTCCTACATCGCTAATATTATGTTGTGTTTTTAGGGGAAAATCTTTTTAAATTGCACAATTTCAGTTCAAAATTAGGGCTTCATACAAACATACTTTTTGTAAGATTTAGCGAGGCACTTAGGCCCTCCCCACTATGGACACAATAACACTTAAACCTAAAATAGCCCATCAAATTACCCTGTAGTTTTTACTCAATAAAAACTATTTCAGAAGACTGTATACCGGAACATTATATTGCAACAAGCTCACCCATATTTCTCCCATAACCAATCATGATACTTGTTCAGCATGTGGTCATTAGGTTCCACCTGGAAATATGAACACAAAAACAATATCTACAGTGTACTTTGCATAGCCCGAGGGAACTTATTTATAACTGGAACTGAACTCTAGTAGATTTGCAGTGGAAAATGTGACAGAAGTTTTATCATTTGAGAGAAAAACTTCAATCTCCAAAAATTACTGCCTAAAATTTGCTGAGTTTTGGACAGAAATATTGAATTGAACCCAGCAATTTTTAATAGGGTAAGTCCTACGGCAAATTTATTATTTATTAAAAAATAACATAAGAAACAAAGATTTAAGATGTTTTGTTTAATTGTTTCTTTTGTCATATAACGTGTATTCATGTATAGTTATACCTATTGGAAATAAATATTTATGGACTGTTTTTCTACACACAAAAACGTCTCAAGTTTATCAAGCTTAAACAGCCAACCTGTGAAAGTTTAAGCTTGTAAATTACATAGTGTTTTTCACAACAAAAAATAGTAAATTCAAATTGGAATTGATTCCACTTTTTTAAAAAAGCACATCACCTTTTTTCTAGGGATGATTGGGTTATATTTGAATTAACATTTAAATATATATATTAAGGATATTTTTTAACCCAATGCTGCACTACTAAATAACAAGGCCATATTTAGGATCAGCAGTCATTTCAAATGACAACTATTGCCAGATACTGTGCGCTTAAGTTCTGTATTTGTTTATATAACTTCCATAGACATTACCTGCTTCCATTCATTGACGCAGAAGATACGATAAGAATCATTTCCGTATTTACCAATACCATGAAGCTCAATAGGGTATGTCCAATCCTTGGTCACATACTCATCTATAAAGAATATAAAACACAAAGTTAGGCAAATTACTTGTTACTAATGGTGAGTGAGCTCGGGGAGGGGTTAGGGGTTCCTGAATATGAAGTGAAATGTTAAGTATGAATGTGTAGGGGCTAAACAAAGATGGATTGCAATCAACTGAGATTTTGGTATTCAGTTTAATACAGGGAATGTGAACAGTGATCACCAGCTAGACCAAATTTTATGATTAGGGCCGGGGGCCAATTTCATAGAGCTGCTTAGCAGAAAAATTTGCTTAGCGGACTTTTCTGGTTACCAGCCAAACTTTCATACAAAATGTATGCATTTTGGCTGGTAGTCTGTTTTATATTGCTTAGCAAAATTCTCTGCTTAGTGGACTTTTCTGATTACCAGCCAAACTTTCATATAAAATGTATGCATTTTGGCTGGTAGTCTGCTTTATATTGTTTAGCACAAATAATTGCTTAGCAAAATTCTCTGCTTAGCGGACTTTTCTGGTTACCAGCCAAACTTTCATACAAAATGTATGCATTTTGGCTGGTAGTGTTTTATATTGCTTAGCAAAATTCTCTGCTTAGTGGACTTTTCTGATTACCAGCCAAACTTTCATATAAAATGTATGCATTTTGGCTGGTAGTCTGCTTTATATTGTTTAGCACAAATAATTGCTTAGCTCTGCTTAGTGGACTTTTCTGATTACCAGCCAAACTTTCATGTAAAATGTATGCATTTTGGCTGGTAGTCTGCTTTATATTGTTTAGCACAAATAATTGCTTAGCAAAATTCTCTGCTTAGTGGACTTTTCTGGTTACCAGCCAAACTTTCATACAAAATGTATGCATTTTGGCTGGTAGTCTGCTTTATATTGTTTAGCACAAATAATTGCTTAGCAAAATTCTCTGCTTAGTGGACTTTTCTGATTACCAGCCAAACTTTCATATAAAATGTATGCATTTTGGCTGGTAGTCTGCTTTATAGTGTTTAGCAAAATTCTCTGCTTAGGAGCTCTATGAAATTGGCCCCAGATCCCAGGCTTACTTCTAAAAAAATATTAGTTTCATATTGATTCAAAAGAACCTCCCCCCTTGCAGTGGCTGGTCACGCCCATAGTCAACCTTAATGGCAAAGGCCCTATTGTCTTTACCAGAGAATCTGACGATCATTTGGGCTCTCTTCTGGTGCAGACCAAGAGGGTAGAGTAGCTCCACCATGTCCTTCCAGTCGGCCTTCTGAGTCACCTCAGGGTTGGGCCAAGATTCAAAGAACTTCCACAGGACTGGTATTGCCTTAACACCTTAAAAAGATTTTAAATTTAAATTTTAAATGCTGTGATGTAAAACGGATTAAATCAATGTTTGTCAAATCTATGTTAAAGGGAAGGAAACACATTTGTTAAAAAAAAGATTATAAAGTTAACAAACTACTATCTAAAATGTTACTTGGTTAGTACAAACTGGCTCAACATTATATCGGTTCAGTTTACAGTATAACACCATGTGCTTTGAATTTCAACTATCATGAAGTGAGATTGTGGTTCTGATATCTGGTAATATATTTGTACTAGCCTGCCTGTCAGTACAGAGTTTATACTGTATTGATTTTTGTTTCTTCTATTTCTTCTGTGGATTAATATACTTCGCAATTTATAGTAGTTGTTCGCAATAGTACTCAACAAAATGTATGTTTTCAATTGTCACTGCCTCCGGCTGTTAAATTGTTATCAAGTGTCACTACTTCGTACCGTTCCTGTACTCAAACTCATAATTTCTCTACGAAAACTCAGTCTTACTTTATAAATACACTCGGCTTCACTATTTATCTTTATCTATTCTAAAACTCACCTGTAGTTTTATTATATACACTCGGCTTCACTATTTATCTTTATCTATTCTAAAACTCACCTGTAGTTTTATTCAAGAACATGGTGGCCACAAGCAGCTTCCAGGGATCGTGAAATAAGCTCTCTTGAACAAGATTGAAAGGAGATTTGGGCGGAGTCCACTTCTTCGAGGGTGGTTTCCGTGGGGCCTTTCTTGCTCCCTTGCCGAAATATGGACTTTTTTTAGTTGTTTTTCTGACTCGCGTTGAAACTCGTTTTCTTGGAGCCACTGTCAAACTGCTTTTCTTCTGTCTCTTTGCCTTCCTGGGGAATTCATTGCTGTCTTGTTTCGTACTTGTTGAGCCTTTAAGAGTAAAGAAAATTAAAAATTTCATACATTTTTTTACCAATAATATAAAATTTGAAACTAAATAACAATCTGGTACAAACGGGAAACTGAAAGAGAACAAGAGTTTTAGAATAAGTTAAGAGATTGATACAGTGCTTTAAATTTTTACAAGATTTGCTAAGCTAATTCTGATCATGGTCTTGGTACTGGTACCTACTATTGGTACCTACTATTGCTGCACTTTAGTGGGAAGTTGCTACAGAGGTCAAAATCAGTCAACTACCTGTTTTCACTGTTTACCCAAATGTGCACACGGGCATTTTTTTGACTGGTTTTTACTGTCATTTTGACCACCCTGAACAATACCAGACAATGCTTTTACCAGTCAAAAAACGGTCGACTCATTTTGACTTGTAAATGTACTTACCACATGTAAGGTTTGACAGTGTTTGACTTTTTAAGTGCACTAGATATACTTTGGCAAGTATATCAAAATTTGGACTGATTTTGACCCTTGTAGTAGTTGGAGGGTTAAGGGTCACAACCGATAGAGTGCACTGCATACGCTGGTGTCATTTATCTTTTAATGACAAAAGGTGACCTGAAGTAGATATTTGGTAAGGGCTACTCCAGTAGTATACATACAACCTCTGTATTACATGTAGTAAAGGGAATACCAATAAGGGAGGGAGGTAGGAGCAACCTCAATAATATTGATGATCCTCATGAGGAGAGGTCAAAGACTCTACTGTCGATCGTAGAGGATATCACCAATGTAATTGGTTCCCAAGAAGAGTCGACCGGGAAAGAATGTCGTATCCGACCGCCACTTTTAAGGTTTTTTTGGAATTTTTTTGCAAACACTAACCGGTAAAAAATTATTCTATCGATTTTTGGGGGTACAGAAAGCGAAAACTATCTTTAAAATCCACTTTTATGATGGTTTTCGGACTTTATTTCCCTTCTAAAAAAATCCTCCCCTTCAGAAAATAGTAAGGATCCTATAGTTGCCACTGCGCATGTATAATGACCGTGTTGGTCACTAACGTGGGAGTTGACATGACTGAGGAAGTCATCGTACACCAAATGCCTGATTTTTCATGAAATAAATATCCAGGAATAATTTGAATTGTATGTCCATCATCATCCATATGTTCTCCACTACACTATATTGAATGAGAAAAAGTGGCGGTCGGATACGACATTCTGCCCGTCAACCTAATTAGTATTACTACTAGGCCTACTATGTAACTCGGTGGAGGGCAAGATTTAGTCTGCCGATCGAGCTAGCTTCCACCGTGAGCTGTTCTTTATGGAATTTTCACTCAGTCATACGTCGTTACCGTGTCTGGTGCTACTGCTAGGTTCAGCCTCGGACCTCGCCGATTGGACTTGAGACTTGCCACCGCCATCACCATGATGATCACTGTGCCCGGTATCGCTGGTGAAACAAACGTCGCCAGTTTGGGTTACTTGGGCTTGACTAAGTTTTCGCTTCTTTCCTTTTCTTTTCATTTCTGACTGATGTGTCTATCGACTGGGCAACTTTACAACTAACAAGACAATCATTCTGAAATGTTTATAAAAGTGAGTCATCGACGATCGTGACCATCAGCATCGCGGAAATGTTGCAATGTGGTGTAATGTTTATCATTAGAGCGCCCTCAAGAGTCAATAAGCGTCCCGGGATCTGGAATGGTTTAATGGGAATTATCAGATTATATTATTTTATCTAAAAGTTAGTTATAAGTATCAATCATCACTCTGTTTGAAAGACTTTAATCTAGGAAAACAAAGCGTTGTGTCATCCGGCAATTTTTTTCAATTACGATAGCCGGTAATGTTTTTGAGGAAACGGCAAAAAAACCCAGTAACGTTACATCCATATCCCATTCTAGGCTAAATACAAATGTTTTAATGTTTCACAAAATATATATTTTTCCATATAGCAATAGTGTACCTAATTCCCAATCTCAAAACCAAGTAAGCTTATTGGATAATAATTCGCTCGGTTTGTTTTGGTGCAGTTCCCCTTTAAGGACGGGTGCTTTGGCTAAAAGAGGGATAATCATTCATTACTATGACCAAATTTTAAGAACCAAATAATGAGGCAAAAATGCTTCAAGATCCATGGAATATTTTTTGGAAACATGTAGACTATAGGGCATCGATCGCTACGGTGACTTTTCGTACTCTCTGGTGAGGTATAACTTAAAAGTGCCATTAATGTGTCTTAAAAAATATGATATTTTATATATTGAATTGTTCCCGCTCGTTGCATCCCGATTTTTAACGAAAATACAACATATTTTTGGCTTTTTTCGAGTCTCGGTACGTGCGAACAAGGATGTTCACGTGATCATTTTAACCAATCACAGCGCGGAAATCGACACTGACTGACCCCGTGACCCCGCCAGGCCGCTTGACAACAAAGATGGCTGCCCACGCTGAGCAGTCACTTGTCGGAAACTGTCAAAGAAATTCATGTTTTATACACTTTTCTGCCGTTGAAAAAGTTGATATCAAGCCGTTTACTAGTAGTTCGTGGTCAAAAGTTTCCGATTGTGCACTCTTTTGGAAAGATTATGATGATCACGAACAGGGTAAAGTCGCAAAAAAATTCATCGCTGCACACCGCGACTTCGCATCATCATCGGAACCTCCAACCACTGGCGGATTTCATCGGAAATGTTACCAGAAATTTACCGATAGCACCAAAATGAAGCGAGCAGAAAAGAAGAAGGTGAATGATCTGAAGCTCCGACACTAGATATTACTACAAGTAAGTTCAAAAGCTTTGAATACTGTCACTACTAGTACTGCCTAGCCAATGAAAGAATGAGTAAACATGAGGAAATTTGTGTGTGACTTATTGATTAGTCAACAAGTCAATAGGCTGGCGTTCAAGATCATGACCTGATTTTTGACTCCCATTGTAAAAAATAAAAACATGTGCATTTTTTCCAACTGATATGCTAAAATAACTGAATACTTTGTGGAAATAGATATCCTGCTCTGTACACGCAACTCATACCAAAAATTGTTTAGTTATTAAAATACATTTGACAAAGCTGGTGGTAGCGGTCATTGGTGGTACTCTGCTCATGCCCAATTTTAGAGCTTGGTTTGTATAAAAGAAATATAAGACGCAGTACCCATGCGCCCATGACCCATGGTAAATTTTTTAAATAATTTTGTTTAACAATATTATAATAAAATACATTTTTGCTGAATGTACAGCTGGTACCCACGACCATGCCCAATTTTTTAGCTTGAGCATGAACATAAAATAAAAATCACTAGAGCCTCACGTGATACACCTGTAAAACCCAACTAATTTTTATTGAACATAAATTTCATGTCAATATAACTTGAAATGTCTTTTTATAATGTTAAAGTAAAACTTTTAGGTAAAGAAATGAAAATAGGACTGCTACCCATAACCCACGGCCAATTTTAATTTATACTTAAAAGGCATTTTGGTGTTGAATTAAAGTTTATGTGAAGAAATTAAAATGGAACGTGCACCCATGCCCAATTTTTTTATTATTACTTTTAACTGAAAAGTCACTGCCACCCATGGCCAATTTTAATTTATAACTAAAATGCATTTTGATGTTGAATTAAAGTTTGCGTGAAGAAATTACAATAAAACAAGCAACCAAGACCCATGCAAATTTTTTATTATTACTTTATAACTGAAAATGTTTTCAATTTTGAATTGAGACTCAATGAAAATAGGACTAGTACCCACAATCCATTTCGAGTTTTCCTTAATGAGTTTTAACTGGTATCCCCGACTCATCCCTCATTTTTTTTATTTAAGCTTGTGTGAAAATAATTTAACTGATGTTGAATCTGTAATGTATAATGAATTTTGATGTTGAGTACGTAACTTTAGTTACATTTCAGTAACGTCTCAGAAATAAAAATAGAACTGGTACTTATGACCCGCACCAAATTTGTAAAACACATTTTTCAATTAAACTTTTGATGACAAAAGAAAAGAACTGTTACCCATCCCAATTTTTCTTGAATAAAAATAAAACTAAAATTAACATCTCAAAAAACAAACACATGTTTATGATGCAACTTTTCTTGTTTCAGGAGAGACAGAGTCCTGTGATGCAAGTGTGAGTGATGAGCCATATGCAAAAGACAAAGAAGAGGGCTACGATCACATGATGGGATTGGTACACAGTCGGCAAGGTTCTGCATGTTCTTCCTCCAGTATGTGTTGTTTGTCGTGGGAAGAGGTACTCCAAAAATAAAAGGCAGAGGAATGTCATTACCAGAAAGATTGACTCGCTGTGAATTAATTAATGGAGGCTACTACTGAAAGCTGCTAAACAGAAAAAGATAACAATTTGCTGACACAAATCAACAACAAGGACTGTGTAGCAATTGAGGTACAGTACCACAGTTCGTGTTACAGGAATACACGATTCCTAACAACAGGCAAGCAATATACACAAAAGGGCAGTAGTAACACTGATCATCTTTTTGTACACTCCATCCTTTGAGGTATTTTGCCAAGATGTTGTTGAGAAAGAACTTATGGAAAAGAACAATGTCTTCGACTCACCAAGTTGAAGCAACTGTTCCTGAAAACAGTCAAGTCTGTTGAAGGAAAGGATGCTAAAACATATAAGACATGGAGTCTAAAGCGGCGCCTGAAAAATGAAATATCCTCAGCTACGCTTCCTGCACCCATCCAGGAAGACTCGCAGTGACTTTGTTTATGTTGACACTCTAAGTACTGAAAGGCTGCTCAATGATAGTGTTGAAAGTGAGACCTCATCATGTACAGACACGGACACCGACACAGATGACAGCACAGCACCTCAAAGTGTCTTAGAACTGGCCTTCTGCACTTGCAAGAAATCAAAGTGCAAATCTCCCTAACACTGATGATACCTGCTGTGCATCACTTGGGCTAAGATGTACTGATATGTGTCAGTGCAATAAATGTGAAAACATGGGACCACCAGCAGAGGATACTGAACAAGATGAGGATGAGGATTATGATGGACGATTTATGTCGATGGTGATTACATATAGACGCAGCATGATACATGGAACTTTTCCTGTTAGACCATTACATGGACAAATATTCTCCAACAGTCACTAAGTTCGGTATTTTCTATGCCAGGCAATGCCTACCAACATTCTTAAAGAGGGGCTTTAAGGACACGCTTTGATTGGGCGATATGGGCTATGAAAGCATTTGTTATGAAATGAATAGTAAATGTTGGAAAAGTTGTTTTACAAGTAGAACACAATGATCCATTACAGATATGCATCGAAATGCTTTTCCTTTTACTTTGTGAACTATCACCGTCTGCCACACAAAATGGCAGACAGTGATGACGGTGATAGTTCACAAAGTAAAAGGAAAACCACACAATTTCAATGCATATTTGTGTGGAACTGTGGATCATTATGTTCTACTTTTAAAACAACTTTCCAACCTTATTCATTTCAATTCATTTCATGACAACCGCTTTTCAAAGCCCATATCGCCCATGTCAAATTAATTTGGTGATGTACTCATTGTCCAATAGATTGAGTACTCATGTAATGGGGATGTTTTGGTTCATCTCGACTTTCGATGGTATTCAATCAAAACAGCCTTTGAATTTGAACTTTTGACTGATGAAAAATTCCTCCTTGGAATGTAAAGACCCATAGTTGTTGAAATCCAATGACGCCATGTTTCAAATTTTGCTCTGAAAAGTCACGTATGAACCAAAACATCCCTGCTCAAAAATGTACAGATCCATTTTCTCCTGAATGATGTCATGGGACATTTTGAATGTTGACAAATTTTGCACTGCCAGGGGATCAAATGAAATGGCAATTTCAACACTTTAACATGAGGTTAGAGACATGTAATGTTTTCCCCACTAACATGAGGACTCTTTCTGTTGGAAAATGAGGCACCACAAAATGAATTTGACCTTGAAGCAGCTCCTTAGCAAACCAACAGTTTAATGTAACAAGGATATTTATTTTTGAACAGCGGGCGTGATACTCATTTGCTGAGGAAAACATTGTAATAAAAACACTACTTACTGCTTCTTGAATCCTGAAGCTGTATACAAAGGACTTGTGGGGGAAGGGTCTTATGTACACGTAGCTGGAATTAAAAAGAAAACAACTTAAAGTGTTAGTTCATATGAAACAAACATCTGTGATATTCTACAAATAAACCAAAACAAAGTGTAATTTTTTTCCCCTAAATACACAACCCATATTCTGTAAAAAAAAAAAAAGAATTTGACTTTAAATTATATTAATAAATTTGACAAAAACTCAGTACTTTGTGACTTTGTGTTAGTTTTGGGATCAATTGAAATATAGACTACTCAGTGTGGTATTCCTATTGGAATACAAATTTGTTTACCATATGAAATAACCAACTAAACATGGTGAAACTTTTTCTTTGAGGGCTAAAAAATACTGAAAAGGCAGACAATTAAGCAGAGGCTACACATGGAGTTTTTATAATATAGTACATGTCGTTTACTATTAGAGAATTGGTTAGCATTCAAATTAAAATTTGCCAGCCTAGGATGCCTTTTGGAAAAAATGTAAAAGACTATTTGATGACATTTAACCGTACTTTGTGCCCCCACTTCACAGGTACACTGTATATAAATTGGTTTTGATTGATAAAAATAGTGCCCCCAATGGTGACCCCAGCAATAAAATATGAGGACATTCTATTGATTATGTCAACATAAATAACTTTGCCAAGTTTTATAAGAATTTGACCACAAATATGTAATTTATGGGGAAAATTTATTTTGACCAAAAATGGCAAAACTGCAAAAGAAATTCCTTTAGTGGCAATTTTTTTGAATAATTTCAATGAAATCATGTACAACTTGTTAAAATGAACATTTGTGACAAGTTTCTTGAAAATCGGTCATAAACTTTAGAAAATATGGAGGGGTACATTTCTCCCCCTCCATGTAAGTCCTCAAAACCCCGCCCCTAATAGGGTTAAATTAATTAATGGATTTTCTCATTAATTAGGACTCCAATCAGCGGGAACTTTTTTTCTATGTATGTGACACACTAATATCAACCAATTCATAAAGGTTTTGTGTTATACCCCTGCGGAGACTACGAAACTTGATAATGGAAGAGATATTTGGACGATGCCGTCATGGCTTTCTAATTCTGGAGACTCCTAACAACCAATCCCCTTACAGCCCATGCCCAAGGCCCCGCCCGCGCCCCCGTGCATGGTTGGCCCGGGCGCGCAGTCGCGACCACGCGCGCGTCTAGTGCGCACTCACTGTGCACTGTTAAAACCTAGAGTGCTAGAGGGCGCCTTTCATTATTGTCAAAATGGCGGAAGAGTGCATTATTGCGACTTTCGAAGGAACAGAAGCTATTTCCAGGTCCAGATCAGGGTAAAATGGTTGTTTTCGTATTTTATTTGTTCTGTTGCGTAAACTGACAATTTGTGCAACGAAATGCGTTAAAAATGACGAATGCCATGCAAAAACATTAGACGTAAAAAGGGAGCTTATTTTACCACAACTTGTCAGTGACCTCAACAACGAGTCCAGTCATTCAGTCAGTGACGGGATTTGTCAAGCAATGATTGACGACCAACAACATTCCAACTCGTGGCAGCCAATGTCAATGACAGACTGCTGACCAGTTAGTAGCCTCATTAGTGTGGCACTCCTCCTTAGCCACACACTTGTTCCATTGACACTAACAGTCTCGAATTTGTAAATTCTTAGCGCTCAAATTGATGATATTTGCAGCTATTATTTTGGACACACTGGATATAGGCTATTTCCTTACATGTTGAACTATCAAAGCGGCCAAAAAATGGTGATTTTACTTACATTTAAATTTTGTGGCATATGGGACTGAAAATGTGGAAAGAATGTCCTATCCAACCGCCACTTTTTAAGGGTTTTTGGAATTTTTTTGCAACCACCAACCAGTTAAAATAATGATTCTATCGATTTTTGGGGGTACAGAAAGCGAAAACTATCTTTAAAATCCACTTTTATGATTTTTCATGAAATAAATATCCTGGAATAATTTGAAGTATATGTCCATCATCATCCATATGTTCTCCACCTTACTGGGTAGGTAAGATTACATTATTGGGTATACTGAATGAGAAAAAGTGGCGGTCGGATATGACATTCTACCCCTACTTTGACACACTGGATATGTTCCTCACATGTTGAACTATCAAAAGGGCCTTTCACACTACTCCATTCCCCGGGGGCATCCACGGGGAATAACGGCCGGCCCTTTCACACTATGAACGCTTTACCCCCGCTCTGCCCCGGCAAATCAGCATACCCCGTGGAATAGCCACCCCTGCTCTGGAGTAGGGGTAAGCGGTAAAACCCCGGGGAATTTTTAATCTCCCGGGGAATAGCTGGTAGTGGGAAACGAAAGCGGAAGGTCAGAGAGTAAAAGCCAAACAGTCGAGGTCAGGAAATGCGCACGAAATAAATTGCGCGGTCTGCGTTATAGTTGTTTGTTTTTACAGATTTGTACTTAAAATATTTATCATGTTTGTTGCATTTTGAAGAAATCAAAAATCAACATTATCTCACGTTATATTTTTGGAAAAAATTAACAGTTTTTCAAAGTAATGATTTTTATTGGGTTAAATTTAAAAATGGTTTGAACGAGGGAAAAATGTTAGTATCCGTCTCACTGCAGTTAAAGTAGTATACAGTACAATAAAGGTACCAGTCTCGCAGTTGCACGCTTCCGGATAGCTCCGGCGATGACTTCCGCTAGCCAAGAAATACACCGCGGTTTGACATGCTAGTGTGAAACGTGCAAGCGGACCCCCGTGGAATAAGGACCCAGGGAATACGCGTGCGGGGATAGTGTGAAAGTGCGCCGGGGTAACAGTGGGGCAAAAAAACTCCCGGGGCCTCCCCGGGGTTGTATTCCACTGGGATAAGAGATGTAGTGTGAAAAGGGCTAAAGTGGCCAAAAAATAGTGATTTTACTTACATTAAAATTTTGTGACATATGGGACTGAAAATTGTTGGAGTGCCATGATCGAGCGGTTGAGTGCATCGGATTTGTGTTCTGATGGCCGAGTCGTCAGAATGTGGGTTCAAATCCCAGTTGCGACCATGGTGCTTGTGTCCTTGAGCAAGACACTTTACCATAATTGCTTCTCTCCACCCAGGGGTAAATGGGTACCTGTGAGGGCAGAGTTAGTTGTTGTGTTTGATTAGCCCATATGCGCTGAAATGGCAGCAATTGAGCTGTATACTGCCCAGGGAGCTGAGATTGTTTCAGGAATGATTTATGAGCCTGATGAGCAGGGGTAATAATGTAATGCGCCTTGAGCACCAATTTGGTGGATACGTGCGCCATATAAGTCTACATTATTATTATTATTATTATTATTTTCAGATTTCAACGAAGGTGGCTGTTTATGTGTGCACAGACCTTTTTTGTGTGTGTGTCTGCGCAGTAAAATAAGTGCAAAAATACAGCAAGTCTGTGCACACATCAAACAGCCATCGTAAAATTGTTTCACACACTGGGTGAATCAAATTAAAATGGCCGCCTTCGGTGAAATCTGCAAACTGCTGAGCGTAGTGTAACATTTTCGAGCTCTAACAGTTTGAGCGCTAAGAATAATCGAGACTGTGTCAATGGAATAAGTGTGTGGCTAAGGATTCAGGTCCATGCCACACTAGTGGGGCTAACCAGTTAATAGATGGACCTTAACCCTAACCCTGCTCAATGCAACACGGTGAACAAGTGTACACGTCTGTGGGACCTTGTTGCACTATGCAGCCAAGGGATGCTATACAATTTGTTGTATACTGTTGAGTCCAGCTGTCACCACACAGTAGTATCCAGTAGTTACACTCAGCAGGCTACTTATAACACACACACTGATCTAGCCTGCTAAATTCCCTGATGCATGCTGTTGCGCCTAGCAGGGTACTTATAATACCACCCACACACACTACAGGGCTAGCCTGCTAGACGCAACAATATGCACTGTTGGATCTTGTTACACTCAGCAGCCTTCTCACTTTGACAAATGTTGTATGTTGTTGAGTTGAGCAGGGTGTCTAGCCAGAATACCAATGGGGGTTAGGGTTAATGTAAAGCTGTAAATTTGACAAAGAATTTCACTGGTTTTTTTTCAGTCTTTTGAGTTTTTTAATTTTTTTTTTTAAATAATAATATTAACGTTAATGTTAGGAAAAATACTAAATAACCCCAAAACTAGGTCTGTAAACTTTTCCGCCATTATGACATTTAAAAAAACACATTTATTTTAAATACTGGTTTTTGTCATTTTCTTTTTAATAGACTACAACTGCAAGTGTTTTACTGTTTATTTGTGTATTCTTAAAAATGATAGTACCAGTTGACAGAGAGAATTCAAGAGATGTTTGATACCATTACCATCACCAAATTTACACCAAGTAATTTGTATGAAAAACTGATAATTTTAAGGTTTTTGAGTACACTTTTGCTAGCATTAGAGGGGTTGCTGCAATTGCATGAATAGAGGGTCGCCAGTCATGCTATTCAGTCAGTATAATGATAGAGATCAGTAATTTCAAACATTCTGGCCATGTTATGCTAGCTAGAATTACCAAATGGGGTTTACACTGCCTTTAACCAGAGATTTGTTTTGTACTTTGTAGATCCTCATCAAGTGAGAGCGATGTATCCCCAATCTGCAAAATCAGCCCTCTAGTAATCCCTGTCTCATCGACCTCCTCCCGACCCCTCACGCCCAAGAAGCGGCACCGGGCAGAGATGGAGCTAGAGCTGAGGAGACAAGAGGAGGAACTCAGGGTAGAAGCGGAGAAACGAGCCATCGCAGAAGAAACTACACACGGCGATGTCGAACAGAAAGCTGCGAAACCAGAAAAGGAACTCCCCATGAAAAAGAGAAATTCTAAACCCAAGGAGCAAATGACTCCAAAGACAAAAACCGCATCGGCGGTCAAACCTGTTGCCATGGCAACAGATGTAAAAACCAAAACAACCCCTCCAGTGGAAGATGAAGATACAGGAACACCTAAGAAGTTAAAAGCTGATGATGAGGTTGAATCTGTGTCGACACCAATTAAGAGGTCAACAACGCCTGTCAAAAGGACAACCACGCCCAAGAAATCGCCAGCTGCAAAGTCCACGAAAATGTCGCCCTCTGGAGGTGATGGTTGTGAGATAGCAGTTCCCGAGGGATGGAGGCGGGTTGCTACTCAGAGAATGCAAGGGCAGAGTGCAGGGAAGTTTGACGTGTACTATTGGAGGTAATTATACAGCTTGGATATGTACACCCCATTGCAGTGATTGCATCATTTTGGGGTCACTGGCAGACTGCTTTAAAAGTTATGCTTCATGCTTACAGATGCACCCCGGTTTTGAATCTTACTGTTTTTACTCCTCTCATGAGAATGGCTAATAGGAGAAGTCTATTACCTACATGAAGTGTGCCAGTCATGTAAAAAGTCCACTTCATTATACTCCAAGAACAATGAGTTTGGGCTATTCACGACGTTGTATTCCACAGACTGACTTGCAAGGTCTCAAAAGAAGCAGTGTACAGTACACATGCATTTAATGAATACGGCACTGTAACCATGCCAATAAAGTGCATTTTTTTATGACTCTGCTGTAGCCTAGTCGCATCAAGTTTGTGAAAAGGGAAATAATTTTCATGTCAAATTCAGGAGTACTTTTTCCATTTTCAATATTTTCTATTACAAAATAACAAGCTTATACGTTCACAGGTTGTTTGTTAATGTATATTTTCATTCAAAGAATATACATTCTCATAAAAGCAGTTTCACCAACATTACCAAAATTTTCACTTTTCCTTCATTTTACGTTTTGTCAATAAATACATCATTTTCTGGAATTTTTGTGAGGTTTACATGGCCGAAAGTGTTCTTCCTGTTTTTTCCACACAGTCCAACTGGAAAGAAATTCCGCTCTCGCCCTCAAATCATGAGCTACCTGGAGGAAACAGGTTCCTCCTTGTCTATCAGTGACTTCCGCTTCAACCAAAAAGGTGTGGCGGGTACCCCCGTCAGGGCCAGATCAACCTCGGGGGAGAGGAAGAGGAAGGTAACACCAAAGGCCAAGGCAAAGGAATCACTGAAGAAATCGCCGAAGAAATTGCCAAAGAAGACGCCAAAGAAGGCACCCATTGGCCGGCCGAGGAAAAACAGTGGAGGGCGATCCCCGTCTAGGGCTAAGAAGGTTGTTAAACAGCAGAGGAAAGTCATGAAACCACCGCCGGATACAGGTTCCAAGAAGCCCAGCCGAGCCCAGCAGCTCCAGAAGCTCCTGGTGAAGATCAATTTCCAAAAGCCGGGTGACATACGGGAGATGACGTCGGACGAGTCGTCAGAGGAGTCAGAGGACGACTTCGATCCAGGCACGACGGAGGATGCTGACGATACAAGTGAAATCAGCGTAACCCCAAGCCCACCTCCTTCAAAGAAGGTGAGACGGCACTCCTCACCGACTGATTGAACATTGACACAAACTTTCTCAGTGGCTCGTGTCCATAATAGTTGGGTGCCTTTGACATTGAACACTCTTTCCGCTTGATCTTCAAACGAACAGTCAAGGAACAAGACACTTTTGGCGGCAGTGTGGTAAAGGTAAATAGAAGTTTGACACTGCAGACAAAATTAAAATGGCACATCCCACTTTTAATTCTGTTTTTATATTTGTAGGTGGTTTGGGAATTACGTTCCACCATAGAATAAAATATTGCCTTTTTTATTATTACAAATTGAAATGTGATTTCTTCTGTTCTTTCTAATTTTTATATTAAATTGTAAAAAGTGTCCCCAAGTGTTTTATTAAAGAAAATCATTTACTTTTAGTTTTATTCTGAAATGAAGGTTACTCACTGGAATATTCTGTGAACTGTGAACATACATGTCTTCATCCAAAACCAATCATTCACAATTGCAGAAATCTCTTTCTTAGAGGGAAGGAGCAACGCTGTGAATGCTTTTTCACTAGAAAATTACCAAACTATTATCCGAAAGCTGACTTGATGTGAAGTTTGTAAAGGAACCAATCACCCCGAAAAATAATTATGTCTGAAGAAATCTCATTTTTAGAGAAAATACAAAAAAAAAACATTTTACAAAAAGTTGACAGCAAATTTTTGCTCCATGTGTCAGTGTTCCCATAAAAATTGTAAATGCCTTTTCACACTTTTCAACATTCCACATTGGTTGGTGTTTTTTTTCAATATTTATCTTGATTCAATGAGAGGAAGCATAATCATAGAAGCAGTTTTGCCAACATGCCAGTGTTGTACCTTCCCTTGACTCAAAAAGAATAAGCATACTTGTAGAAGCAGTTTTACCAAAGTTACCAGCATGTATGTTACCAGCATCGGATTTGTGTTCTGATGGCCGAGTCGTCAGAATGTGGGTTTGAATCCCAGCCGCGGCCGGGGTGCTTGTGTCCTCGAGCAAGGCACTTTACCATAATTGCTTCTCTCCACCCAGGGGTAAATGGGTACCTGTGAGGGCAGAGTTGGTTGTTGTGTTTGATTAGCCCTATATGCGCTGAAATGGCAGCAATTGAGCTGTATACTCCCCAGGGAGCTGAGATGGTTTCAGGAATGATTTATGAGCCTGATGAGCAGGGGTAATAATGTAATCTGCCTTGATCACCAGTTTGGTGGATACGTGCTCCATATAAGTCCACATTATTATTATTATTATTATTATTAGTATTATTATTATTATTAGTATTAGTATTAGTATTATTAGTATTATTATTATTAGTAGTAGTATTATTAGTATTATTAGTATTAGTATTATTAGTATTAGTATTAGTATTAGTATTAGTATTAGTATTAGTATTAGTATTATTATTATTATTATTATTATTATTATTATTATTATTAGTTTTGAGGCTTTGCATGGTGGAATATCGATATCGTTTCGGTTTGCGGTAACACCATGTGTTTATCTCAACTAACGTGAAGCTGAGCAGGCAACTCACACACAGCAGGTGGAAACACACACAACAAGAACAATGCCACGGTGGCAACCAATCACAACACATCACACAACAGTAGCACCAATCGGAACACTTCCCATTCTACACATAATCCCAGCAAATACTACTTGAGGAGTTGCATCGGCAAACCTCTTCATTCTCCTGAAGAAGATTAGAGCAGGCTAATCGAAATGTAGAGAATAACCCGTGAAGTCCCTATGGTTCTCCCTGAACCATATTATCCCGTGAAGTCCCCATGGTTCTCCCTGAACCATATTTCTCACTTAGCGACAGTAGAGAAAAACGAGTTGCCCGAAATTGGTTCTCCCTTGAACCTTTCTCACTTAACTAAGGTTGAGATACGAAGTTGTTCGACACGGTTCTTTTCAGAACCTGTATCTCAGCTTCACGTTAGTTGAGATAAACACATGGTGTTACCGCAAACCAAACGATATTATTATTATTATTATTATTATTATTATTATTATTATTATTATTATTATTATTATTATTATTATTATTATTATTATTATTATTATTATTATTATTATTATTATTATTATTATTATTATTATTATTATTATTATTATTATTATTATTATTATTATTATTATTATTATTATTATTATTATTATTATTATTATTATTATTATTATTATTATTATTATTATTATTATTATTATTATTATTATTATTATTATTATTATTATTATTATTATTATTATTATTATTATTATTATTATTATTATTATTATTATTATTATTATTATTTAAAGGGACAGGGAATGATCAAAAAATGCCCTTCATCATTTATTTGGACACTTAAAGTAATGTTACAAAAGTAAAATACAAAGCTGTACCTTTCCTTTAAATGAAATATCTTGAAGCTAAGATTTGATATTCAGTAGCATTTGGTTTCAGTTGTGTACAAATATATATATTTTCCCCCAAATTTATAAATATGTTTAGTGTGAATATAGAATGGTACATGTAGTATGTCTAGATGAGACTTTACTTTTTTGTGGGTGTTTAATTTTTTTATATTCTTTGTTTGATTGCAAATTATTCTGTCTGGTATATTGTCATTTTTGAGAAAACATGAAATGTATGAAAATTTGAAATAGATCAATTTAGCGGTTGTAACACTAGACCTTGTTACAGACGGAATTTTGTCATAATAATTTGCATATTCATAAGGCATCCAAGCACCTTACATTGCATGTACCAAGAATGGTCTATATCCCATTAGTTCATACCGTACATGAAGAAAATGGGTTGTAGTTGAGCAGATGTTACAATTGTCTCAAATTATGCAAATTTATGTAAATGTATGCACTTGCAGATGCAGATTTTTTTTTTTGGGGGGGGGGCATTTTTTTATATGAACTTTGTGCACTAATGCGAAGATATTGTGTACACATTTCTGGACGATGCCATTTTAAAATATGACCTGTATATATAAAATATGTACATGTATCTTGCAGCATTACCATGTGCTGTGAACATTAAGTGAATTTTTTGTTGATTTCAAAGAAAATAAAATAATTTTTAAAATTATTTTTGTTTTGTTGGGGGCGGGGTTATTTAATCACTGTTTTCAAAACTTGCATACAGTGTTTGTAACATACACCTTGCTTTCCTTTATTTCATCACCATGCATGTAAATTTACCATTTTATTTGGGTTCCCCTTCCCCACCCTCCTTTTTGGTAGTCTGCACCCCTGTTTTGCTGTGTGCCCCCCCCCCCCCCTTCCCTCTTGGTAACCCTGGATCTGCCCCGGTCCAGGCTGTTTGTACTTTTTCGTGGCCTCATCCATATAAAAAACAAGTGTTCTGTATTGTCTATTAGCTGTTCTATAAATACGTGTAAGCTGAGCTAAACTCAAAATATCTGATATCATTAAAACTTCAAGGTACAACATTTGGAAATGTAGTAGTTTTCAAGAAATACATCATAAAACTAGATTGTGCAAAATTTATCACTATATACTTTTTTTTATTATTATTTTTTATGAATTTATTATTTTTTTAATCAACAAAAAAACGTTACATATCTTTTTTTTTAAATGGTGTATGACTTTCGAGAGAACAAATTTAGACGGAATAATTTGTTAGGATGGTTAATAATTGTGCCAGCTTTACATCAAGTAGGCTTTTAGATAATACATGTTATTGCCCTTTTTTGAACCTAGCAGGTTCTTTCTTTGAAAAAGAACCTGCTAGGTTTGAAACGTAAGGCCAGTAACATTGATTTTGCATTTATACTGCAGGTCCTTTAGGTTGGTAAGGAGTTTGCAACAGCTAATTATCTTTTAAAAAAATTGAGATAATAATTTGATAGTCTGGTTTTAACCAAAACCTTCCCATTTACATTTATATATAATTATGTGTATGATCTGGCTTTTGCAACTTCTAAATAATGGGACATGAATTTCAGAGTCAACCCTTTTCCTTGCAATTTTATTTTTTATTTTTTAAATATATTTTTTCGGGGGGGGGGGGGCGGGTTATATGATTATTTTTCTGAGTGTACCAACATCGGTACCAACATTTCCCCCTACTTTTAGTGTTTCTGCTATTGTCATTCCACATGTTTTGTTGTTACACAAACGTATTAGAAATTATATATAAATGTGTATTTTTAATGAACTTTTCACTGTAAATAATGCAATTAGTTCATTGTAAGAATTAATTTTGTACATTTATTAAATATGAATTATGTTGCATTTCAGTTGATTGGAAATAAAATGAAATATAACAGGTGGGTATATGAGTAAATCCAATTTAAAGTTCGTTATTTTCTCTATTTAAATTGTTATTCGTAATGCTTATGAATATAGACCTGACAATTTTATGGATGGTTTTTATGGATACTTTGATGGTCGTTATTCCCCGAAGTGTCCAAACCCGAGTTGCATTTGCGCAAGGCGGGGATCTATGTATGGCCTATGGTCTCCTTTCTTAGCGAAGTTATAAAGGAAAGACTTGAACAAGTTTGTACTCGGATAACCCCCCAATTGAGCAGCGCCCTCGTACGACACAGTAATAGTTTCTTCGGATATGATTGCATGTGTAGCAATGAGCCCTGCTATTTGTGAAATAGAATCTGAAAATATCAAAACCACGTAGCGTATATTTCACAGCTTATAATACAACTGTTAGAGGATTTCTACTTTGCATCTAAACATATACGAAGAAAATATTATTCTGTGCCGTATGAGGGCGCTTCTCAAGAGGGTAGCAAAACTTCCTGAAGTCCTTCCTATAAGGATGCATGCACCCAATAAATAAACTCCCATAGCAACCAATGCTAGATACAAAATATTAAAAAATCATTAAATAATACTTGAAGTCCTAAAATCTTTTAAACCAAAAGAAAAAATATTGATTGATGTCTAATCTTTTATTTCAATTTAATGTGGATAGTCCAGACGCCCGTCGAATTATTCTCATCCCAATGGAAATCATCCTCTGCAGTAGTGAAAACGCCCACACACTGAAAAGCATCCATTTTGGGGAAAAGCCTTACGCTTTAAATAAAATTAGGACCACTTTTTCAGGGCCTAGTGTATCCCAGGTCATGATATTGGTCCATTTTGTATACACAATCCCTCAAATGAATGGGCCTCAAATCTTTGTTTTTCAGAAAAATTTGAGGACATACACATTATGATAAACAGCTCGAGATAAAATTTGTCATACCCCTCTTTATACCCCTTGCCAAAATTTGGGGTCAATTTGGATGATATTGTTGTTTTTAAATCGGGTGCTAGAAGTGCACTTGTGCACTATTGACTAGGAAAAGTCTACTGGGAAAAGTTCAAAAGATGTAAACGTTGATGGCGCACTACAAGAATGGTGCCACTTTCACCGCTAGGCTCCAAAGAATGACATCAAGGTCGAAATAGGATTTCAGACGTTGTTTATGTTGCGACTTCTCACACGTGCTTTTTTTGAGTCGAGTCGTCTGTCAACTACCTCAATCGAGTCAATGGTTTAACATCTGTTTTCTGACTTGTTTTACATGTAAAAGGTAAGCAATGTTTTACAAATCATTGAAATTGCAAATATAATGTAGACATATTCATGCTTAGGTAAGGAAAACTCGCGTCTTATTGGTGTAGGCTAGCTTCCTGCCCAAGCCTTGGCCCAAGGGCCAACAAAGGGCCAAAGGGCAAGGCGGCCAAGTACAATCCAAATCCATTGGCATTGCAGTTGTAGTACTAGTCTAGTTAGGTCCATTTTACAGCCAATAGGGAGGGAGCCCAGTGTATTGGCCCTAAAATGTGGCTATAATCTAGTGTACTATAACATAGGCACACTGAAAATATGTCATAAATGGCTGTGGCTGTAGTCAGGTAGTACTGTGTAGCTGCAGTTACTGTACTTCAAAGGTCTTGTCATTTGGGTCGAAACAGACCTTGATTCAACCTAATTTAATGACTATGACCCAACTTTAGGGTAGAATGTTGTATCCGACCGCCACTTTTTCTCATTCAATATAGCCAATAAAGTAATCTTAAGTACCTACCTAGTATAGTAAGGCCAATGAAAGCTGATTACTAGTTTCTCGTCAGCGCCCGCACGTGATTTTGGCCCCGCACCAAAAAATTTCATTATGCCAAAATTTCATTATTTTGCAAAACATTTTTGGGAAAATCCGGAAAATCCGACGCAAACTACTCCCAAGCTAAAAGGAACCATTCCGATTGCGCGGTCGATGTTTTTGCAGCTTCGCTGTATCATGCAACATACCGGTCGTGCCCACCTTCCATACAGCTGGGCCCATGGGAAGCGCTGATCTGCCTAGCTTCACAGATTTGCGAAAGAAAACCCATGGCATGCAGGGTAATATAGTGTACATGCAGCTGGTGCAGCCGCTGAGAGCTGCGGAATGACGTTCACAGGTCACACAAATTGCAACCTCGTTTCCAGATCGCATACTATGTGCCCGGCCTATCCGGGTCGTGTATTGTCGCCGTGGTACGAGGTTGGTATTGATCGATCGTTGTGAAATGGAACAGTAATTTGAAAATGACTGTACGGTAGACATGTGTCGCAAAAGGTCGTAGCCAGTCCTTCATGTCCTTCTCTTCACAACTCAATAGAACTGATATTGGCATCAAACTCACATTTCTGGGTGAATTTAGAACCTAAATCTGTTTCAAAATGGCAGTTTGTGTATGTGTATGGGTTGCATTTTTCCTTGATGAAAAATAATGAATAATGAATAATGAAAAAAAAAACTCACCAAAATTTGATAAATGGCTGACGAGAAACTAGTAATCAACTTTCATTGGCCTAAGGTGGAGAACATATGGATGATGATGGACATATAATTTTATATACTTCAAATTATTCCAGGATATTTATTTCATGAAAAATCAGGCATTTTTGGTGTACGATGACTTCCTCAGTCATGTCACTTTGTCAGTCTGATCTTGTAAACTCCACAATTAGTGACCAACACAGTCATTGTACATGCGTAGTGGCAACTATAATAGGATCCTTCTATTTTCTGAAGGGGAGGATTTTTTTAGAAGGGAAATAAAGTCCGAAATTTTTTAACTGGTTAGTGGTTGCAAATAAATTCCAAAAAAGCCCTTAAAAAGTGGTGGTCGGATACGACATTCTTTCCCAACTTTAAAACTATAAAGCACATCCTTACAAAATCTTTGTTGTCAGGTAGGAGTAACATTTGCGGTATCACCATGTAACAATCTCTTAAGAGTTTTAATATGTAAGTGTTGGCCCTGAGAAGAAGCAGTGGTAAGATAACTTTACTCAGTGTATGCTGTTAATTTAATTTTGCCCTCTGTGAGAAAACTTCACAGGCGACTCAGGCGGGATTCAAACCCATGACCTCCTGCTTACTAGTGCAGACGTCTTAACCTCTCGACCACCGAGCTTGTCCGATGACGGTTGGCCGGCTAGAATCCTATATAGCAGCGGGTTCCGCGATAGGTATCATTTGGTGAAATTCTTGCGTCGGGTGATAAACAATTGATTTAATTTTGCCCTACACCAATGTGTGTATATGCTGTGGTTCTAAGAGATTGTTACATGGTGCTACTGCAAACCTTACACCTACTGTGTAATTCCACCATGCAAAGCTTCAAATCCTTCTTGTCTTTACTTTTCATAATAATCGTTTCTAGAAAACTGGGTAAGCGTTTTACAAACATTCTTCATCCATGGCAAGTAACCATACTACATCTGATGAACCTCCATTCAAACGGTAAGTAGTACAAGCTAAATGCAGATGTACTTCTCTATAAACTATTGACTGCTGACTTCTGTGTTGTGACACATACAGGGGTCGAAATTAACTTCAGTGTTATAATAGCCAGCAGGACCAGTAACAGCTAAATTTTACTAGTTTGTAATTGTATAGTAAACCTAAGAGGTTATTAAAAAAACATGCGAAGAACTTGAGTATAAATAAAAACATGTAAGGCTGTGTCAGGTATCCGGGTATCTGGATACCCAACTGAAACTAATTTTTCAGTTCCAATTACCCGTAACATTTGAGCAGTGTCAACAGAATTCTGCGGCTCTTGAATAATGTAATGTTTACACTTTGACAGTTTTATTTCGACAAGAAGAGATTCAAGAGATTACACTAGATAACGTCTTTGTAGTATTTTACGGACAGTTTCCACACACTTTCCTTGAACTGATTCAGTGGGATACAAGGTTTGCCTATTGTTTGCAGTTATTGGATTAGTGCATGCTTTATGTCTGCACTGGGAGTGTGTGCCATGAGCTGTTAATAGAGGGGATATTATTATAATAAATTGTTGCACAATTAATAAAAAGGGTTGTTGAAATTGAAAATGAAAACGGGTATCCGGGTAACCGAAGTTTCTTGATTTCGGGTATCCAGTTCCAAATATATCTGAAAACACACAGCCCTAAAAACACGTGTAGTTTAACTTTAGTAATGTCTCAAAACACACCTCTAAAATAAGTTCCACAAACTCATTTTAGTGAGTTTAATTATATATGATTATAAACCTGATGGTAATTTTGGTTCTTTTTCAGAAAGCACAAGGATGAAGATGGGTTCTATTTCAAGTGAGTATTAATTTTCATATTTATGTGTTTCTATGTTTTAATGTTAAGTTGCCGACCGGCACCGTTTTGTAAATTCAACATACCAGTTCCAGTTTTCTCTGAGACGAAAGTGCTTAAGACAATCATTTCTCAGTATGATTGATACTAGCATCAACTTAACACCAAGTGAGTTTTTAGATAATAATTTGTTTTAATTGGATAATTTGGGGATGACTAATGTTATACCTTCCCTTCAAAGTACCTCAAACTTCTTTTATACTGAAGGATTTCAAAGAGATTTTCAAAAATCTAAACCATCTTGTCCATGGGTGGACATAAAACCAGTTTGAAGAGGCAAAGTTTGCTCTTTATGGAAAACAATGGGGCAAGATATTTAAAGGGACACTATCATCACGATCAGAGCAGACTTCCAACAGGGCATGGAATCGGTGTCCTAGTTTAAGATGAACACAGTGACTGAAAATCACTGGCTCATTTATGCAGCAGAAACGGTGATATGACCTTATCATGTGGGGTATTAATTTCAGTCACTGAGTTAATCTAAAACTAGCACTCCAATTCCATGCCCTGTTGATTGTGACGATATTGTCCCTTTAAGGTTTTTGGAGCAACCATATTGATTTAGATTCAGTTTATGGTAGCCCTGAGGCAATCAGTGAATTTAATTTATTTATCGCTTTGCTTGTGGCTTGTGATACTAAAGGAAACTCCATATTTTCCAAAATGTGGTTTGTTTTGCAGGTCGTATGCTGGTGTCTCCATCCATGAAGATATGATACGGGATACAGTCAGAACAAATACATACAGGTAAAATTAGTATTTTAATAATAATAATAAGTAAGACTAATTGCGGTGACACCATGTGAAATTCTCAATTGAGTAGTAATTAGTTCTGAAAAGAACTGGAGGTGCAACTCGACGTTTCGATCAGTGTGCTCTGATCGTCCTGAGACTTATCCTCCTCACCATGCAAAGCTACAAGTTTTACCAATAATAATAATATAATAATAATAATGAAGGCATTTTTTAAGCGCTCTTACATGAGGTATCACAGCACTGTATATTATTACTCCTGCTCACCAGGCGCATAAATCATTCCTGAAACCATCTCGGCTCCCTGGGGAGTATACAGCTCAATTGCTGCCATTTCAGCGCATATAGGGCTAATCAAACAAAACAACCAACTCTGCCCTCACAGGTAGCCATTTACCCCTGGGTGGAGAGAAGCAATTATGGGTTAAGTGCATGTTGTGCCACTCTCTGCTATAGCCCAGTCGTATCTAGTTCACGTCCCATGTAGTTCTGGAACAGTAAAGCTGCGTCATACCCCAAGGCAGGGAAGGCAAACTCTAACCTTCCCAAATCCTCCAAAAACCTCTTTGCTAAAGTGAAGGATTTAGAAGGATTGATGTTAAATGCTACATGCTCTTTGCTAAAGTGAAGGATATTGGAGGATTGAGGTTATTAGGCATACTTGCCTTTCCATGGTGCATATACATTCATGTTTGTTGTAGTGATTGCAAGGTCAGTGCTTGGGTCAGTGGACACTGATTGCTCACAGATTAGAAACACATGTGTGCATACATGTCATGTGCTTGCTTTACTACTGAAGGATTTTGGAGGATTCAGGTTATTTGTAAGCAAATGGGCCTAGGGAGTTAAGGTTAATGTGCAAAATTGTGTTTCAAGAAAACTGAGTGTGAAAATTTTGTCGTTTTTCTGCCATTTATAAGTCATTCCATGGGAATGGAAAACATGTCTTGGGAGTAATTCTTGCAGCAAATATGTAACAATTTTGCCCTACTTTTTTTTCAAAGGAGCCATTTTATTGCTTATGACCTTCTACTGGGACAAAAAGTTGTACCCGGAAGAAGGTTGTAGAGCCTTACGACCTTCTTCCGGGCACACAACGATATTACTTTATTACCTTATATATTACTAGTATTACTTTATATTACACATCTAAAACAATAATATGTGATATCTATTGGCCTATCACTGTTGAAGACAGAGCCATGCCCCTAAGACAACCTAAATATAGTAACGCTAGTTTTTATTTTAAAATTTATTTATACATATTTTTTTTTTTTTTTTTCCAGACTAGCTATTCTCCGCAGTTGTGAGCAGATTGTTGGCAAAGTCGTGGCTGATATCGGGGCTGGCACAGGTAGATTTAAAAGGATTGTACATCATTGGTTATTATCAGGTTATCAAAGTGACAAGTTATTATTGGGAAAACCTTTGTAAAGTTGCTTCATGTATCAATCGTCCTGAGAAGTTATTTCTTCTGAAGTACTTTTCCTCTCAGAGAAAGCAAGAATTGCTTTGTCGATTTTTACACAAAGTCACCGACCAAGGAACTTTTTGTAAAACATAAAGACAGAAATAAACATTTGACAGTTTTTCATTGTTTCTATAAAACCTTGAGCACTTTGTGTGATGAAACTTTCACAGAGGGTTGAAATGAACGGACATTAACCCTTCTTTGACTGCAAGGGTCAAAATCAGTCAAAATGTTGATATATACTGAACAGCAAAAGAAACGCAAGTCCGAGGTCTTGTCAAGTTTTCAAACAGAAGACAAACCATTTTGATTCTAATCACTCATTTAATGAAAAATGCTTTCAATTTGTGAGCTGAAAGTGACTGTTGAATGTGAAAATCTTGCAGTGCAATTTCAACAGTCACTTTCAGCTCACAAATTGAAAGCATTTTTCATTAAATGAGTGATTAGAAACAAAATGGTTTGTCTTCTGTTTGAAAACTTGACAAGACCTCGGACTTGCGTTTCTTTTGCTGTCCTCGGACTTGCATTTCTTTTGCTGTTCAGTATACTTGCCAAGGTATATCTAATGCACTGTCAAACCTTACCTGTAGTAAGTACATTTACAGGTCAAAATGAGTCAACAGTTTTTGACTGGTAAAAGCACTGTCTGGTATTGTTGAGGGTGGTCAAAATGACAGTAAAAACCAGTCAACAATGCCCCTGTGTGCACATTTGGGTCAACAGTCAAAACAGGCAGTTGACTGGTTTTGACCTCTACAGTGCGTATCAAAAAAAAGGTAATCCGAATTCAGGGGGTTAATATGCCAAGGTTATTTAGTTTGACAATTTACATGTAGTGTACCAAAGAAGAGGAACTCCTCAGCTTTCCATTGATACCTTTATTGACCCATTGCTGTCACACATGACCGAGTACATTGTTATTGAAAATGACAAATTCAAATCGCATTTTTGCAAGTTTGGGTAATCAGTGCAAGGCAGGATAATTAGTGAAAGTCAGTATGATAAACCAGATTTTCTTTAGGAATGACTGGACATTATTCAAGAAGAATCTCTTCTAACATTGCCCTTTTATGCACCCACACCTTCAACATGTCCACCTCCCCTTTCGACACAAAGCTGACAGCGACGGAGCATGTCCTGCACTGCTCGTCTCACCATAGCCGGATTATTGCGTAAAGCATCCACTTCATTTCGAATACGGCCCTGCAATTCATCAAGATCACGGGAGGAGTTGCAAACACCTTATTCTTCAAATGTCCCCAAAGGAAATAGTCACATGGTGTGAGGTCAGGTGATCTTGGTGGCCATTCCACCTCATGGTTGATGGCGATGACTGCTCGCCAAAGAGTTCCCTCAGGCGATCTCGGACAGCGATAAGGCGATGTGCTGGGCGCCATCTTGGGCCCACCAGAGTTGTCTGAAGACCCCACGAACCTGTCGCTCAAAGTGTTCCTGCAGCTGCGGTAAACGTTATCATTGAGCATCTGCAGATACATGTTACCATTGACATTCCTTTGAAAGAAAACGGTCCGATCAGCTGACCACTTCCACAAAGTCCTAACCAAACAGTCCACTTTTGTCGACTCATGTTAACCTCAAAATTGAATTCTGGGGGTGTCTTGCTGGTGCATATTCAAGAACATTATGCGTATTGACCTTGCCGTTCATGGAGAAAGCAGCTTCGTCGCCGATTACGAGATTCCGAGAAAATTGACATCTCTCTCGATGCGGGCTATCAACCATCTGGCAAACGCCACCCTTCTAGCAAAATCTCCTGGCGTAAGTTGATGTCGGATGTGAATCCGATATGGATGCTGGTGGAGGTCCAATCTCGTGATTCTGTTGAATGTCGCCGAAGGCAATCTCAGCCCATTTCGCCTTGCGCTGGTGTCCCTAGGATGCTCCAAAGTTGCTGCCTTACTGCTGCAATGTTCCCTTCTGATCGCCGGTGCACCTCCTGCCAGAATTCCCCTTGTTGCGGTTGAGGCTAGTGCCATACTCTTGATATTTTCTAACATTCGCCCAGATGGTTTTGGCTGCTGGGGCTCCCATTCTGGGAAACGTTCCTGAAAGCATCAGCGAGTTTGCTGCAAACTGTGAGTTTGGTGAAATGTTGTAATCACGAAAACTCGCTGTTCAGTCGTTAGTTGTACCATCTTTCCAACTACCTGTCCCTAAACCCAGGCCCTTCTTAAATACCCAACTTGAAGAAAAGGATGTCGTAACAGACGATTACCGCACCAGCTTAAAAATCTTACATAATCATCTAGGCAGTCAAGTGATGCGTCCATTTCAGACTGCCTTGAACTGATTACCCAAACTTGCAAAAATGCGATTTGAATTTGCCATTTTCAATAACAATGTACTCGGCCATGTGTGACAGCAATGGATCGACACAGGTATCAATGGAAAGCTGAGGAGTTCCTCTTCTTTGGTACACTACATGTAAATTGTCAAACTAAATAACCTTGGCATATTAACGCCCTGAATTCGGATTACCTTTTTTTTGATACGCACTGTATAGCTACTTCCCACTAAAGTGCAGCTATAGTAGGAGGGTTAATACCAAAACCCAATGTTGTACCTTCCCTTTAACACAGTGTAATGGGCTGACACTTGGTTGTATCTTTATTTACATGAAGTGAGACACCTCACCTTTGCCTTTGATTTTTTTTAAAGGAATCCTGAGCTGCTTCTGTGTGCAAGCAGGGGCCAAAAAGGGTAAGTCATTTCTGTAAATTGTTTGTTGTATATTAAAAAATGCCCCTCAGACAGTTTAGACAGTCTGATTGGTCGATACATGATGAAGCCTGGGTGCATGATTGGTCATTTTCAAAAACAAACCAGTGCGCATGTGAGTCATTGCCTAATGCTGAATTGAACCAATCAGAGTATAGAAGTTAAATTTTTATCACGCCCCCACAAAGCCGAGTTGATCTTTCATTTTTTCCAATTATGTTGATTAGAGAAACAGTTTGGTCGATACATGATGAAGCTGGGATGCATTAATGGCCGATAATGACCCGGTCACTATCAAAATCGGACCAGCGCGTAAGTGAGTCACTTGCCAGTTTTTACATTAAGCCGGTGCGCAGTGTAGAATTGAACCAATCAGAGTGTAGAAGTTTTAATCTGCCTCACACTGACTCACTGTCGTTGGTGTTTCAAATCTCCCAATCGGATAAGACAATCCGATTGGTCAATATATGATTGAGCTGGGGTGAATTAACTGCGGAGATATTGACCGGTCATTTTAAGTTTCCCGAATAGGTTTAACAGTTCCTTGATTAGGCTCTGATCTTATTATTCACAAAGATTACCTAAATCAACAAAATTTGAAAACTTGAGATGGGCATTTACATACTGTATTAATGAATAAAAGTTTGATGTGTGGTCTTTATCACAAGATAAAGACCTCTTACGTGAAGTTTATGGCCATGTTATTATTATTATATATCTTGTTGGTAATGAAACCAAATGTGCAGAGAAAATGATAAAAATATGAATTCCAGATTATTTTCAGATGATAATGGACCTCACCTGCGGCTGGGTCCATTATCACCTGTAGCCACGCCCCCCTCAGCCTTCATCCTGCATGGCCACATGACAAACTTTTATTCCCCTATTACTAAAGACTCGATGCATATTGCATATATTGACCTTACATTCTGTTCAATTGATTATTTCTAGTGTACGCCATAGAGGCTAGTGCAATAGCCGAGCAAGCCAAGAAGGTCGTCAACTCCAACAAAATGGAGGAAAAAATCCAGATTATCCAGGGTAAAGTGGAGGAAATTCAGCTCCCTGAGAAGGTGGACGTCATAGTTAGTGAATGGATGGTAGGTTGACCAAATGAACAGAAATGCAGTGCCACGCCACGCCGCACAAATGTTTGTAAATTTGACGTAACAATTTCTGAATTCTCTGAGATGAAAGTACTTAATGCTTTCTCAGGATGATTGCTATGTCTACCAACCTCACCAAGGTTTTTTTTTTTCATAATTGTGACTGGCTCTGGCAAAACCCTAAACTTGGACCCAATATTCAAAAGTGACCTCTCAAATTTATCGTGCAAATTAACAATATAGAATTTAAGGCTTTGCATGGTGGGAAATGGTAATTAGGAAAGTTTTCGGAAGCACCATGTAACAAATCTCTAAAGTAGAGGTGTTGGCTCTGAGAGAACAAAACCGGCTCTTCTCAGAGCCAACACCTCTACTTTAGAGATTTGTTACATGGTGCTTCCGAAAACTTTCCTAATTACAAATTAACAATGTTCCCAACAACGTTTCAGAATTTTTCTTTTTCCATCAAAATCTAGAGAAAATGCTCTATACGGTGACATGAAAACTGGTCCCTCAAATTGGTCCCTGGGGTCAGTTTTTGACCTTTTCATGGCTGTTACGCATTATAGTAAATGTCGAGAAGTTTCGGGTTTTGCCGGAGCGGGTCACAGTTACCAATGCCGTACCTTCCCTTTAGGCCCCCCACCCCACCACCCCCCCCCCCCCCCAAAAAAAGTCTCCAGTTTCTGGTCATAGGTCGGCTTCAAAATCGGTGCGGTGATGCACTTTTTGTTTTTACCAAGCAATGAAAGACGCGATACATGTATACGCAGTTATTGGAACCAGACCAAATTTCCCATACACAAAGTATGTTGGCTATGAGAGGCCTCACAAACTGGGCAAACGTTCATACCCCTATGTGAAAAAATGACTGCAATTGGACATCGTTTCATAGCAAAAAACAGAAAACTAAAAATGGTGACGCATGGGTCTCAGGCGACGCTCGCGGAAACCATAAACCGGAAACTTTTATTTGTGTTATGACATAAAACACAATAAAGGGGGCCACTTTCCTACCGTCACGTTAGCAGTTTTTCTAATGGTTGTAATTTTTTTTTAAATATCTGAAACCACCCAAAAAGAATTTCAACATTTGAATAGACATGCATGCTTATCCTAAAGATAATTTGAGTTGATTATTGCTATTTTTTTTTTTTAATTACCCTAAAATTTCCATCAACAAATGGACGGAAAAGTGAGGTAACTTTTTCCGTCCAATTTTTATGGAAATTTGAGGGTAAAAATAAATAAAAAAAAAAATAAAATAAATCAACTCAAATTAGTTCTAGTATAAGCCTGCATGTCCATTCACATGTTGAAACACTTTTTGGTCGGTTTCAGGTACTTAAAAATAAATAACAACCATTGGAAAAACTGCTAACGTGACGGATGCAAAGTGGCCCCCTTTATTGTGTTTTATGTCTTATAGCAGTACGATAGCATCACCTGTAAACTGTACTGCACTGTACATGTATCTTACGCTGTGAGCTTCTGGCTTGTATAAGGTATCTCATTCCATCATCAGGTGATGGAAAACATTTTGTTTAACTGATGAAATTCCTGAAATTAAACAAACTGATTTGAGTTTCACCCTACATTTTGTATGTTTGTTTGTTTGTTTGAAGGGTCATTTCCTACTGTACGAATCCATGTTGAACTCGGTCATCTATGCAAGAGATAAATGGCTCAAAAAGGTAACTCGGCATTGCTATTCCATCTGTAGCCTGGTCCCCTGTTTATATCCTTGATAGGCGTACCACTCAAAGGATTTCATTGCATACGTTAACGCGTTTGTGTTGAAGATGTGACGTCACGCTTCGAGCTTGTGCGCTAGCTACAACCAAGGTCAAAGTTGAGCATCGGGGAAAATATGGCAGCTGCACAGCCAGGATCTGGCGTAATTTATGCACCTCTAGCTCAACGCGTGACGTCAGATCTTCAGGCAATTCCATCTAACAATTTGGATGAGATTTAATGGATTACTTTAGCATGAGAAGCTTCTAAAAAAGTGCTCACTTTTTTTTTCTTTTTTTTTTTAGGATGGGATTATTTTACCATCAAAAGCATCATTGTACATTGCTCCAATTACTAATGAGGAGATATATAAAGAAAGGTGAGTACATATGTTTTATAATAAATTTACTATTTGATAACATTTTTGTCATCTGTTTACTAAAATCCGATTTGTATTAATTGGTGAAGTATAGGTGGTCAAATGTGTTTCACATATGTGTGTGTCTTGTTTTAAGTCAATGAACAATTGGGTTTACCCTGGGCCTGATCAACTTGTTCACTTACATTGCTTTCAAGTCAAGACAGTCCTATTTAAAGAACTTGCATTGATAATTGAGAATGACTAATGTATTTATGTGTAACTTGTCGTATCTCTATTTCAGAATCAACTTCTGGTCAGACGTGAAAACTAAGTACGGACTAGATATGGATTGTATGATCCCATATGCAAAGAAATGTATATTCGGTAAGATGCGAACAGTATTATAATTTGAGCGATAAATTATGTTATTATATTTAATGTTGAAATGAAACGCATTATTCTGTAAAATGACTTACCAAATAATCATTCAAATCAAAGCAGCAAATTATGTATGAAGCCAAATATTAACATTTTAATTTATAGCCTTATTGCATGCAAATTGTCAAATATTTCAATTCAGTTGAATGTGTTTGGGTTGGTTTTAGATTGAATGTTTGACATTTATACTTTGTGATATTAATCCCAGTTTCTTGACTCCTTTTTTATTATAATTATTATTTGTATTTATATATTTATATCAACACAGCAGAACTTAATGAGTTAATTGTGTAGTACATATGTATTTTTAATCTGCTAGTTCAATTCATTCTATAACTGGTACAGCCCCCCCTATGAACTGAAATTGATTTTTATATATTTATATTATAAGAACATAACTTTATATTACTTTGTTTGTTGTCTAGTAATAGTATGAAGTAATTTTAAATTACATATTGGCATGGTGAAACCCCCCCCCCCATTTGAGCTGAAATTTATTTTATTTTTATTCAAACAACAAATCTTAGGGACAAGGGCCAAAGTCATGGTACAGCCAAGCCTTTGAAAAGCCCGGGCAGGCTCAGGCTTTTCCCCTGCCTACTGGCCTATATAATGAGCTCTATGGAGTGCCATGGTCGAGCGGTTTAGTGCATCGGATTTGTGTTCTGATGGCTGAGTCATCAGAATGTGGGTTCGAATCCCAACCGCGACCATGGTGCTTGTGTCCTTGAGCAAGACACTTTACCATAATTGCTTCTCTCCACCCAGGGGTAAATGGGTACCTGTGAGGGCAGAGTTGGTTGTTGTGTTTGATTAGCCCATATGCGCTGAAATGGCAGCAATTGAGCTGTATACTCCCCAGGGAGCTGAGATTGTTTCAGGAATGATTTATGAGCCTGATGAGCAGGGGTAATAATGTAATGCGCCTTGAGCACCAATTTGGTGGATACGTGCGCCATATAAGTCTACATTATTATTATTATTATTATTATTTTTAGATTTCAACGAAGGTGGCTGTTTATGTGTGCACAGACCTTTTTTTTGTGTGTGTCTGCGCAGTAAAATAAGTGCAAAAATACAGCAAGTCTGTGCACACATCAAACAGCCATCGTAAAATTGTTTCACACACTGGGTGAATCAAATTAAAATGGCCGCCTTCAGTGAAATCTGCAAACTGCTGAGCGTAGTGTAACATTTTCGAGCTCTAACAGTTTGAGCGCTAAGAATAATCGAGACTGTGTCAATGAAATATGCGCTGTAATGGCAGCAATTGAGCTGTACACTCCCCAGGGAGCTGAGATAGTTTCAGGAATGATTTATGAGCCTGATGAGCAGGGGTAATAATATAATGCGCCTTGAGCACCAGTTTGGTGGATACGTGCACTATATAAGTCCACATTATTATTATTATTATTATTATTATTACTTGCCTGGGCTAGGCCCTCCAGAAGCCCAGGTTATGTTGATTGGCAGGATTAGGACTTTGTTACAGGATTAGTACTCACAAAAGACAATTAGGAGGCCAGGTAGCCTAGGCCTGGCCAGGTAGCCTGGGCCTGGCCAGCCTTCTCAAAGGCTTAGCTGTACCATGACTTTGGCCATCCTCCCTTAAATAATTGTATGAATTTTCATATGTTTTTGATTCTGCCTGTTCAATGTTGTCTACATGTTGGCCACAGTGCCCCTATACACCCTCTAGCTTTTGGGTTAACTTTCGTCTAGATGTATTGTTCATATGGACTTATATTTTCTCATCAGGCTCTATTCAAATTGAAGAAGTCATAGGATCGGATCTAATCAGTCATGAAACCACAGTAGCCACTATCGATGTCAACAGGATAAATCGACAGGAACTACAGTCTATCAAGGTATATTGTGGATGATTTATGAATATGCAATTGGGGTGTGCATTTTAGCATTCAGGGAAAACATGGGTAACGGAAATATTTTACGGATTTTGTATAACATATTAATGAATATGAAATGATGCATATTAAAGATGTGAAGCCTTGTTTATGAATAATCATCCCTATTTTTTCCAGAGTTCGTTTGAGTTCAGCTGTTTTGGGGTTTCCAAATTCTGTGGATTTGTGACCTGGTTTACGGTGACCTTTGACATTCCAAACGGGGAACCAGTGATATTATCCACATCACCAAATAAACAGTAAGTCTGCAAAGCTGGTCCCCCAAATCTGCTTTTTTAATATCGACCATTTCCGGCATTTTAAATTTATATTTTTTATTAAATTTTTTGGTATAACTTTTTTTTGTTGAGAATGTGTTTGGTACAGGCAATACATTAAACATATATGTTTAGAGAGTGGTTTATGAGATTGAATGTTTTGGTACAATCCTTGATTTTTGTAAACATCATCTGTTTATGCTTACCTGGGGAATAATCTCTTTTCCGACAGCCCTACCCATTGGAGACAGAGTGTCCTGTACGCGCATGACCCAGTCTCAGTCGAACAAGACACTCAGATAAGTGGAAGCATTACTCTCACCCCTGGAAGCAGGAATTCTCGGTAAGTATGCACTGTTCTCATTGGCTTGACGTAGAAGGCTGCCGTTATGTTCTCATCCGGGTCCAATTTCACAGAGCTGCTAAGCAAAACAATTGCACTAAGCAATATAAAACAGACTACCAGCCAAAATGCATATGTTTTGTATGAAAGTATGGCTGGTAACCAAAGAAATCCGCTAAGTAAATTTTTCTGGTAAGCAGCTTTATGTAATTGGTCCCTTTTCTTTATTCTTAATGTAATTCTCCTGACGATCTGAACATACTGATCGAAACGTTGAGTTAACCAAATGTTCTTCTCAAAAGAATTTATTTTAACCCTAACCCCCTGGGTATTCTTGCTAGGAACCTTCCTGAACCCTCCAAAATCCATCAGTGCACTTTTGGAAACATGCCCTTATCTTCAAAATGCACCATGCATTTTCGTTGATCTTTCATATTCAGTACTTACAACGGCGGATCTAGGCCCAAAGTTTAGGGGGGGCCAAATGCTCAGTGGAGGGGCGTATTTCTGGTGGGGTTTGTTTGTTTTGTGGGTCTAGACGACAATACTTGATTTAGTATGAAATTTCAGTGATAAGCTTTGGATTTGAACCCGCAACCTTGTGATTGTAGGCTAGGTATTTTACGTTGATACTTACTGCTCATATGACGATGGAAGACGAATCTTTCAAGTCACTGCTCCTGCTCGTACTCACAAGATTGAAATGCGTTTTATGCACGCGATGTTCGCGCCAAGTCTAAACGTAGGCCTACATTGCGGACGTTGCATGGCTCACCTAATATCCAGGAAACCCCACACAACCAGTCGCGTGTGCATAAGCCATGCATACAATCACCGTGTACGCCTCGTCTAATGCAGCTTGGCTTAACTGCACAAACTACCATTGCAAATTTTGTCTCAATGTTGGATCGTGAGTAGGATTATGAACACATTCATGTAGCCAATCAGTGTGTTGTAATTTGCATACTTTAACAAAAGCTGAACGTATAAGCAAGACTTAGCTGCACAAGGAGGGGGCGTAAAGTTGTGGGGTTTTGTTTTGTCTCTCTTTTCCCCTTTTTTCTTCTTTTCTTTTCTTTTCTTTTCTTTTTTTTTTTTTGGGGCGTACAGCTTCGGTTTTTTTTGGGGGGCCATGGCCCCCGTTGGCCCCCCCCTGGATCCGCCGTTGAGTACTTATGGCCTGTACTTCTTGCCAGGTAGTAATTCTGTCCCATTTGAAGAGGTGAAAGTACCAGTTTCCAACAGTGCTGAATTTTTGCAAAAAGTGCCCTTTGGAGGATTTTGATGGATTTGGGGGTGGTTAGTGTTAATACTTGGTGTCACTGAAAGTCTCGCTATATCTATTCCCACCATGCATAGCCGTAAAGGGACAATATCATCACAGAGCAGACTTTCAACAGGGCATGGAATCGGTGTCCTAGTTTTAAGATGAACTCAGTGAATGAAAATTATGCAGCAGCAACGGTAATATGACCTTATCATGCGGGGTATTATTTTCAGTCACTGAGTTAATCTAAAACTAGCACTCTGATTCCATGCCCTTCGAGTCATATGTAATTAAATTATAAATGAAAACCATATTTGGTTGAAATTAACATAGCAGCCATTCCTTCCTATAACAATTACACATTTTTGTTCATGTTTACTTGTCAGCAGTGGCATAAATCCGTGTCAAAAAGTTGACACGGGGGATGTTATTGAAAATTGTATACATAATGTACAACAAAGTACTGCAGCACACAACCAATCAGAATTCCACGACTATAATAAAGATGACACCCAAACTGACAAATAAATAAAATATTCACTTATTATTTATTTATCTTTTCCGCATGAACAATTTCCTCACCCCCCCCCCCACTCCCCAGGGCCAAAATGTGGGTGAATATATGTGACCCGCTCTGTGAAAAAGGGTGACATGTCGCACCATGCCTTTACATGTAATGGGCGATGAAATGTTGAGAGGGTGTATTTTTTCCATAACATCTGATTTTTGGTTATGTTTTTTTGACATCATTAGGATCTAAATTTTCTTAATATGTTTACATAAACATCAATTTCAATCAATAAAATATTAAAATCAATGATTTTTGTGAGTACTTTGTTTCAAATATATGTCATTTGTTTTCATTTTCCTAACACTAAATTGTGTTAATTATGCACATTAGTGATTATTACAAATGCCATATCTCCATAATGCAATATGCCACATACATCTAACATATACCAAATTAATGCTGATTATGTACTCTTTCCAGCTACATAGAAATGTATATTTGTCAAATTTGCGTCTTGTGACTCATTTTCACAGAGCGGGTCACATATCCCCCCCTCCTCCCAGGAATTATGCCCGTGTTTGTCAGCATTATATTCAACTGCCCAAAACAAATTTATTTGTGATTTTGTAATAGATACTTGGATGTAGCATTGAAGTACACAGTTGGAGAACAATCTGAAGTTGAATGTCATTACACCATGTCAGACGATTGCCCTGGTTGATAATGTGAGTGTTACAGTAGTAATTGCTCATTGCTTTACATACCATTGAAAATGCAGTTATCCTGTGTGGATAGCTAGTTACTACATATTATGAACAAAGTCATACATAGGTTGAATGTTATTATATTTCAAGACTCCCAATCGTGTGGCATTCTATATATGAAGTAGCAAGTGCGTGTGTTGGATTCATTTGCATCACACAGAATGGAGGATCATAAAATGTAGAATGCTTGGGAACATTCCAGTGTGAACTCTGACTGTTCCCCATCGGGAACGCACACTGTTCTCACTTGGAACAGGCGGGCTTCCATTTGGAACATTCCATTCATGAGTACACTCTCTGGGAACATCCGGTATTGCCATGTTGAACAGCTGCTGTTCCCACTGGGAACGCTTAATGGTCCTTGGAACAAGTAATTTTGAAACTGTCCCTTACCCAAACAGGATAATGAGCACGGATAAACTAAGCATTTGGTTATGTACAACATAACCCCTGGCCGTTTTTTTGTGCTGGCCTTGGCCTGTGGCCATTAAAATCTCAACTTCCACAACCCATGTTTGTACAGTGTTATTGTTATGACGTTGTTGTGGTGTGTTTGATTATAAACAATAGCTCGGACATTGTTTCATTCGTTGCGTTAGTGCGATTCTGCCACAGTAGGTCATTTTTAGCCATTAAAAAAAAAATGAAAGGCCTGTTTTGAGAATAAATTTATGTGGCTACCCATGACGTTCATTAAAATGGTTTTGTACTTTACATTAATTCTTATGGATATATTTTGTTGGGACTGGTGTATATACCGGGAGATAAAATTATTTTCAAGTTACATAATTACACATCATCAGCATTGCTACAAGAAGAAGGTTGTTTACTCTTCTAATGATCCCTAGACTGCAACTTCCCAGGTTGTATCATAACATGGGGTGTAATCCCTGGCTATATGTCATGCTTTGGTTCAGTGACTTATGACTATTGCCCCTTGGACAAAGATTTTTACAAAACAGGGAGAGCGCCAGCATAGGGTTAGATGGCTCAGTTGGAAGAGCGCCACCACCGTAACCCGGATACCACAGGTTCAAATCCTGCTCCTAGAAATGTAGCCTGAAGATCTGAAGTCACGCTTTGAGCTAGAGGCGCGTGAATTACGCCAGATCCTGGCCGTGCGGCCGTCATATTTTCCCTGATGTTCAACTTTGACCTTGGTTGGGAGCTAGCGGGCGAGTCTCGAAGCGTGACGTCAGATTTTCAGCGCAACGTATCCACCCCTTGAATGGTACGCCTGGAGCCTGTCTATAATCATTGATATAGGATAAAGAAAGGGGACCCGTCTACTATAAATGTTACTTTGTTTACTCTAAAAATTAATTTATGCTTGTAGTCACTTTCCCTTGTGGTTTGTTTGTATTTATGAGTTATTATTTGATTAGCAATCAAGGGAGCACTGTGTTGAATAGGTAATATTAAAACATTGGTTGCGTTGGAAATGTGTATTTTTAACAACTTTTTATGGAAATAAATGACTTTTTAGAACTGTGTAATATATATAGATATACGGAGACGTCTGTAACAAAACTTTCAGCTTCAAAGTACAATGTGCAGTTGTTTTCATTTCAGAAATAAGACATTTGTTCTGTGCTCAAGTTGTTTATTACCGGATTTGTGTTTGGGCCCATTTGACGATATAAAATACATTTCAATGTTGAATTGCTATTTTTCTGAGGTTAAGGAAGTTATAAGCGTTCATTTGAGACATTGAGGTGTCGTGGCCGAGCGGTCTAGCTTACCGGATTCAAGTTCTGGTGTTAGCAACATAATGTGGGTTCGAATCACGGCCGTGACACTTGTGTCCTTGAGCAAGACACTTAATCATAATTGCTTCTCTCCACCCAGGGGTTAAATGGGTACCTGTGAAGGCAGAGTTGGTTTGCTCTATATGCGCTAGAAATGGCAGCAATTGAGCTGTATACTCCCCAGGGAGCTGAGATGGTTTCAGGAATGATTTATGAGCCTTATGAGCAGGGATAATAATATAATGCGCCTTGAGCACCACTTAGTTGGTGGATACGTGCGCTATATAAATCCACACATTATTATTATTATTATTATTGAACAAAAAAAATCCGTTAAGGATTAGTACCAGTAAATTACAAACCTAAATTAATAAAATGCTGGCCCATAGTTTTATTCCTCAGCTTGCATGGGGGAGGGGGCGTGTATAGTCTTCCGATTGGCCAGCGCGGCTGTCAATCAGAATCAACCGCATTTTAAATATCGCTTTTATTCAGTTTCCGACATCCGAATTTCATTATTTTTGTTTGTTTAATAACGATATTATCTTTCCAAACTTTGGGGTCTCTTGAGCCAAACACAGACGATATATCTTGAAACAATTATTCAACAAAATCAGTTATTGGTCAGCATCTACTTAATAGGCCCTAAGTAGAAACCTAGACATGAAAGACATTCTCTGTCATCTGTTTTCAGATTTCCCAAGAGGGGACACTTCCAGATTGGGAGTTACATTTATCCTGATTTGATTCCCTTTTCGCCCAATGGATTCCCTTTTCGTATGGAGTGTCGTGGCCGAGCGGTCTAGCTTACCGGACTCAAGTTCTGGTGTTAGCAGCAGAATGTGGGTTCGAATCCCGGCCGTGACACTTGTGTCCTTGAGCAAGACACTTAACCATAATTGCTTCTCTCCACCCAGGGGTTAAATGGGTACATGTGAGGGCAGAGTTGGTTGATTAGCCCTATATGCGCTGTAATGGCAGCAATTGAGCTGTATACTCCCCAGGGAGCTGAGATGGTTTCAGGAATGATTTATGAGCCTTATGAGCAGGGGTAATAATATAATGCGCCTTGAGCACCACTCAGTTGGTGGATACGTGCGCTATATAAGTCCACACATTATTATTATTATTATTATTAAGTGTTTCATTTACACTGCCGTGTAAATCTTAACCGTAATGTTTGCACGAGATGCTTTGAAGGGGATGCGGGCGTTGGTCCAGTGTCTTTTAAAAGCTTACAGTTTGTGGAAGCTATACTCTATAGGTTGATCCGCAATTCAAAATGATTGTCAAGAATGTCATTGACGGCTTATTTTTTGATGGCGTGCCTTTCAAATTATATGAGCACTCTGAGGCCATATATTGTTTCCGTGACCGATTTGATTCGTAATAAATTATTAGCATACAAATGGATATAGGCGAGTGTTACATTGGCAATTCCTGTCTCCAGAAACAAATCTCGCTCCCCGATCACCCCCTACCGCAAGATCATACAATATTAACCCTTGACACAATATAAATCATTCTGAAATTACTGCGGCTTTTCTCTTTAAACTGGCACTGCATGCACACTGAGACAGGCGTCTCGACTCGCCCACGGTGCTTCCAAGAAAACTCCGTCCCCGAGTCTTAACTTTCAAGAGTGAACGACAATACATTTTTGAAAATCCTTTTCCTTGGCGAAATACTATTACGAGCAAAACTCGACACATCCTCGACACATCCTCGACACATCCTGTGATTAACTTCTTTACATCCCATTTCAATTCTGTATCCGCCGCTGAAGTCTGTCGAAAAATTGGCTTCCACAACCCCCCCCCCCCCCCCCCCCCAATACAAAAGAGAGAAAAGGTTAATAATGCCTTCACAACTGCCACTGTTGACAGGCCTGAACAGTGCGTCACGTATGCACCGTTACGAATTGGACCATAATCTCCATCATCCCTTTGGCCTGGAAAGTCTTGGTGTCAAGACGTCAGTGAGAAATATGATCGCACTGCTCATTGTTTAGGGTTTACAATGCAACTGATTACATTCCTGCTTGGGTCTTGTCCCAAGACTACCACTGACCGAAATACAACTTGGTTAGTTGTATTGGTGATATTCTGTCATAAATAGACCTAGGTCTACACTTACGTCATAAATAAAATAGTATGCCTCCTATGAACGATATCTGTCCTGTAACAGGACACAAATTATTACAATACTGTCTGGAATTGTAAAAATATATTTCTTAATCTTCTCTAGATCAGCACATAAAATAGCCCGTGAAATGTATACTACTTTTATTGTAAACGTTATTGGAAACCATGGTTCACCTTTGACATTTGTTTCGTAGCCTCCTCTGATCTGATGCACATCCTGTACTGGATTCAGAGACTAGCGACTTAACCCATATACATGAAGAGGTTTATAAGTAGCCTTGAGACCATAATAATAATACACACTCTTGGCATCTGACGCCAAAGTTTTATTGATTGAGGCAGAGCCGGTCGATATCAAACCGGCGAATACAGTCACCCTAATTCAGCCCACTATTCACGGGCTGCTTGAGACCCACATGTAGCCCGTTAATTATGCAAGTTGCTCGGACTCGATGGAAGGTGTTCCCATTTTATGAGTCTATATACATTGCTGCAAATTTAATGAAATTAATTGGGTGCTCAAATCTGGGATAAGCCGGCTGGGGTATTACTGACGTTTGCCTGAACACTACAAACACATGGTTCTTAATCCAATTTCCCCATTTCGTGTACCCCGTAGGCTATACATTTGAATTATGCATGGCACACCAATGCCTTAAAATTGTACTGTCTACATGTATACATAATGCTTATAAATGGAAAATTGCATTGCAGTTATCAACTATAATATCAGTGGGTTTAAAACCCTAACTCCCTAGGCCCATTTGCTTTATACACATAACCCGAATCCTCCAAAATCCTTCAGTAGTAAAGCAAGCACATGACATGAATGCACACATGTGTTTCTAATCTGTGATACATGTACATGGCCAGGGACCCTCCCTGCATGCATGGAGCAATAAACAGTGTCCACTGACCCAAGCACTGACCTTGCAATCACTACAACAATCATGGATGTACATGTACCATGGAAAGGCAAGTATGCCTAATAACCCCAATCCTCCAAAATCCTTCACTTTAGCAAAGAGCATGTAGCATGTAACCTCAATCCTTAAAAATCCTTCACTTTAGCAAAGAGGATTTTGGAGGATTTGGGAAGGTTAGGGCTATTTTTTGAAGTGCTGGGGGAGGGGAAAACAAATTGTTGGGGCAAATTTATACCGACAAAAAAGGGTTTAGATTTTAATTCAGTAATCGAGTAATTAACAATGGTGTACACTCCATTTATTTCTGTACGTATGTTTGTAACATTATAAAATCAAATACATTTTAAATAAATATCGTTAAAATGTTTTGATAATCTATTAATAACCAAAGTTCTAACTACTCTTTAAAGCCATTTTTCAATACTGCTTCTAAAAGATTCCTTACTTTCTTTAAATCAAGGTTTCATGTTATCACGTTGTGTCTTTATTGAACAAAATAATTAAAATGCATTTATCTTATCCATGTTCATAATAATAACAATGTGTGGACTTATATAGCGCACGTATCCACCAACTGAGTGGTGCTCAAGGCGCATTATATTATTACCCCTGCTCATAAGGCTCATAAATCATTCCTGAAACCATCTCAGCTCCCTGGGGAGTATACAGCTCAATTGCTGCCATTACAGCGCATATAGGGCTAATCAACCAACTCTGCCCTCACAGGTACCCATTTAACCCCTGGGTGGAGAGAAGCAATTATGGTTAAGTGTCTTGCTCAAGGACACAAGTGTCACGGCCGGGATTCGAACCCACATTCTGCTGCTAACACCAGAACTTGAGTCCGGTAAGCTAGACCGCTCGGTGTTTTTGTCCAGGGGGACAAAAAATCAGTCGATATAAATGATATAATAATATTTCAAGGAAGGTTTGAAAGCATCATCAACTTAGCACTAAGTCAGTTTCATCTAAAACTGCGTGTGATCATTTTTGTTTTTCGAGCTTTAAAGATATATCACCCGTTTTATAACGGGTATTTCCGGAAATTGGCTTGAAAACGACACATTTCTCAAAATGAAGCGTGATTTTACAGTAAATATGTACCGAAAGGAAATGTAATATGGGTCCCGTCATAAATTAATTTTGGCACTTGTTAAACCAAGCTTCTGAGAAATGTTTGCTTTCTTTCTTTACTATAAGGAAATTATTTATGTTCCAATGAAAACAAAAATTCCCGGAATTATTTAACATAAGTAGCACACATTATACATTTATTACTGTAAACATGACGTCCTCACATAATATGACACAATTAATTAGACCAGATTAATTTGGATTGGCGCAGATGCGCATAGGCCTAGATAGCAGACCATTGCTCCGAGTTCAGCGTTCAGCATTCCGAGTTCTTCTTTTCCCTCTGTGCGCTGCTGTTGTAATCGCCACAGGCAATTCTTACCAGTTGTAAGATGGCGTTTCACAGCGGTGTAATCAATAAAAGTCGGTCAAAATATTTGCTTTCTCATCAAATCGATTCCGTGCTAAATGCGAGGTGTGGTGCGCGCAAACTGGCTTCTGGCCGTGATAGGTTTAGGCATTAAGGCAATGATTTATGGAGATAGGTTTACGTATTCTAATTAAAGGTCACGTAGGCTTATATCATTAGTTATCATTTGGTTTAACTTATAATTATCGTTTGGTTTAACTTATGAGATAGACATCCATTTTTTAAGACTGTATTCATAATTATGTACTAGTGTAATTTTTCTGGTGATACAATCTTGCATCGTGAAACGGCGGGCCTGTTTTATCACCCAATCGCGCCCAACAACGGCTTTAACACAGACCAATTGCAGTGAATGCAATCACCAAATCGCGCCCAACAAAGGCTTTAATACAGACCAATACGTTGACTGCAATCGCCCAATCGCGCCCAACAAAGGCCTCATTCAACACAGGCCAATTATCGCTACGTGCTATATACCGACGAAGACATAAAACAGCGTATAAAAAGTTATAGCTACAGAAATAAATATAATCTCGGATTGAAATGTAAGTCGAATATGCACCATCGCCATCATCTTTTATTTTTTTTCAGCTAAATTCATGATCTTTCATATTCCAAAATTGCCTGGGGAATACACCGGTTGATTGTTATGATGTGGACTTTAGGCAGCGGTTAATCAAATAGTACGGCTTGAAATTGCTGTGTTCGAATATTGCAGCTAGATTCCAGCCACCGTGACGCCCGACATAGAGTGCTTCATTTATCCATAGAGATGATTTATCATTCGTGTAGTAATGAAATAAAACCCAGGTGAAACTTAACCAGGATAAACCAAACTTTTCTTACAGAGGCAAGATACACATAACTATAGCTGTTACCAGCCTGGGCACCTGTGGGCAGACAAATTACGCACTAACGCACAAGCGCGTATCATCACAACAAATTTGCCAATATCATTCAATTATGCACCTGGAATCCCTCAACAAAAATTTAGGAGTTTTCAGTGTTTCACACCCCACCACAAGCACTGCACCCCACCACTAGCACTGCACCCCATGGTGTAACAACTTGCGCAAGGGCGAGAGAGCAGTGGCTACAAGTTATACCGAAACTGCACGAAAGCCCCGGGGATGAGGTCTGACTCAATCTTGTTTATATTCACAACTAGGGCCTACTTATAGTTTGTAAATAACAGCCAACCGTTTGTCCTGATTTGGGCGGTTGGGGAATGCGTTTATGTATTAATAATCTGGATCATAAATATACACTGCAAAAACTGTGGCGTTAAAATAACACCAGTGGTGTCAACTTTATTCTTCCATGGTGTTTATATTGTGCGAGTTGCCTAATATAAACACCAACGGTGTAGTTTTTAACACCACAGTTTTTGCAGTGTAGGCTGTTACACTCCAATGTAACATACCGGTACACCCGCACCATAGACTAGACGGAAAACTTTTAATTGGATTGGATCAAGTGGATCTTCCCTTTCCAGGGCGAGAGAGCAGTGGGTACAAATTAGTTATTCCGAAACTGCACGTAACCCCTGGGGACGAGGTTGCTGTCAGGCGATTTTCCTCGAAACACTCGAGCTCAAACTCCTTTTTAAATTGAACATTTATTGCTGTTTTGAAGGCTTTAAAGTCTGTTATCAATGGATGTTTATTGCTGTTTTTAATGTCTTGTAGTCGGTTGTCAATGGCTATTTATTGCAGCTGTTTTGTAGTCAATGGATATGATACAGTCAATGGATATGATGCAGTCAATGGATATGATACAGTCAATGGATATGATGCAGTCAATGGATATGATGCAGTCAATGAATACGATGTAGTGAGGTAAAAACAAAACCTACTCCAGCGAGTTAAATAAAGGGTAATTGGTTTATGTTGCTGTCCTGTGTAGTATTTGCATAAATGAGAGTATATTATTTTCTGTTAGATCCAGTTAGAAATATTCTCATTTCAGAGAAAACGGGAGAACTAAATTAATTTCTTAACGTAGCCGTACGGCGACCTTTGACCTTTGGCGCAATGACTTCCGGCGCAATTGCATAACCATTGGATGACACATAACATGTGTTGATCAACCAATCAAATGATGATGATCTGTATATAATGTTGTTATGTGGGGAAAAAAAGTCATAGGCCTATATCAGTTTGGTACAAACCTTTTCTTCCCATAACGTGTATGTGTATTACTAACCAACCAATCCGATTTTGCCAACGCTAAGTCCTTTACATTTTGAATAGGCAGTTGTTCATCAGCGTTTTATTCGTACCTTGGAAGGTGACGAAGATGGTCCCAACATGTTCTATTTCCTCAAAATCAGGACCACAGATTTTAACGGGACTGCAATGGGCCAATCCTCGCTTAACAGACAAATGTGTGCTAATCCTTTCCCACAAAATCCCGCAGTTTAATTATGTCCAATAGATTTTGTAGTCAAAGGTGAGTGTTGGGACCGGAGGGAGGATGATTCAAAATATCCAATTCCAGTGACCGCCATGAAACATTAATATTCAAAATAATAAATGAATTAACGTTGAGACAAGTGTTTGATTTTGATTATGATGCATGTGAGATTTGTTAGCATGCTCGGCCAATGCGGGAGACATTAAGGACTTGGGAAAAGGTTTTGATCATTTGAAAACAGTATATATATAAGAAACTTTAAACTAACCCTCTGATAATTAAAATATAAACATCCTAGCGGGTTCATTGGCGGATCCGGGGGGGCTAAGGGGCTGTAGCCCCCCAAAATCGTTTTTAAAAAATACAAAATTAAACAAAATAATTTTTAAAAAGGGAGAGAAAAAGAGAGAGCTCTAGAGAGAGGGGAGGGGAGAACGCACTCCCATTCCCACAGTGTGCTTTGTTTTTCTCTCCCTTTGATTATTTCATTGTAATTTTTGTAGTACTGAAAAATAATTGTTTTTGATTCTCAGCCCCCCTCCCCTAAAAATGTTCTGGATCCGCCCATGGGGTTAATAAGTCCTGCGGGATGCTGCTTTTCAGGATAAACGTGTCCGGTTGACGAGATTTCAGATGTTATATAAAGTGATACAGAGGAGATTGCCAGACCAGACTTGTATATATGCTGTTTTTATACACTATTTATTGCACCTATTTCCACCTAATATAAGCAATCACAATTCGCCGAAGTCACCACAGAAGATGAATCTGCATCTCTGTTTATTTCTATAGCTAAGATTTATACTGTGCGAGCGTGGGAGGTGAATTAGAAACGGCCGTGCAATGATCTCCAAAATTTCTGACGATCTTTGTGCGGCTAGTTCGAGCATGGAGGATATTTCCTTCCTCCATGGTTTGAGAGACGAGCATTCTTTAAATTGCACCACCACTCACAGGAGACTTGTATAATTTAAAGGTGGTGAGAAAAAACATCTCATCTCAACCAATATACTGGAAGCAATGTCGGCATCACCTCGACATATGATCGCTTGTGACGTTGTTGGTATTGTCGCTTTCCCGATTAATTGTCATATCTCGAGCATGCTTCACGTCCAGATATGAATTTCGTGTGCCGCGCGACATATCACATGGTGCCTCAATGATTAATTTTTAATAACGGCACTGCGGTTGCATGCACGCAGATAGGGATAAACACGTGCAAGCAAATATCTTTGTAATTCTGGTTCGATATTCAGTGAACACGGACGGTGTGTCTAGATTCAGAATGAAAACGATACAATGGATTTTTTTTCGTGAAATGATGATGCTGAATGTGTAATGACAAATTGGTTTAGATAAACCAATGCAATTTTTTGGCGAATCTTATTCGGCAGTTTCGGATCCCGTTCGTCGAGTATTTGAACGTCGTTAATTATTATTGACGTTTAAGTGCATCTGTTGAAATGAGAACCGTGGAATAATTATTAACAAAAGGTTCAACAATGTTTACACCGGTAACAGAGCGAAACGTGAAGTAAAAAAATTGTTGAATTTGTAGCAATGAACTCATCAGGAGAGCAGCGCACGTATTGCGATGCGAACCAAAGCTCTCTTCTCCTCACTAAGGATAATTTCTCTTCGTATATGTACAGCGAGGAGGATACGGCAGTGATATGTATCGTTATGCCTGTGATTTTGACAATTGGTGTACTTGGTAATGGTGCCTTCTTGCTCGTTATTGTGCGTGTTCAGTGGATGCGCAATGTTACAAGTAACATCTACCTGGCTTGCTTAGCAGTCGTCGATATCACCCTGATCGCCGTAGCCATCGGGGTTAGATTGACTCGATTCCTGGCGTCGCCCATCCTGGCGGACGACTCTGTCCTTGGAGTTGCCGGATGTGTTTCCTTTTACTTCATCTCCGATCTGTGCTTCTTCGTGTCACAATTTCTGATCACCCTCATTTCCTTTGAGAGGCACAACGCCGTGTGCCGCCCGTTTAGTTTCCGGAGTAGAGCTTCGCGGAGAAGTACGAGGTTCCCGGTAGGACGAATCGCCGGGTGTGTGATCGTTGGAGCCCTCGCTGCGAGCCTGATGATCCCGGACCGGTGGCTGTGGAAGGAAACATGCATCTCGTGGTCCCCACCGGACGAGTTTGACCATCTCCCTACAACCATTGGCAAGTGCTCGTCGGTTGTCGATTGGTACTTCCACTTTTCAACTTGCGCCCTGACCTTTCCGTTCTTCGTGACTATGATCATCAACTTGACGCTGTACGTAATGACGGCGAGGAAGCTCTTTATGGAGGCCAAGCGACGGGGGCCTTGTAGCGCGAACACGGAGGAGCAGATACGCGTCCGGGATCAGATCACGCGAATGCTGATTATCAACGGCACAGCTTACTTTCTATTATTGGCACCTTTCGAGGCCATCGCTTTAGCCATTACTATCACAGACTTGAGCGGGTCGCCAATGGTGCTGTCCGATGACCAGCTCTCGTTGGCTCTCAATATCTGTCGCTGCTTAGTTTATGTCAATTCGGCCATCAATCCGTTCATCTATACCCTGACGAGCCCGGCCTACAGACGGGCCTTCGTGAATGCAATGTGCGCCTCGAAGCAGCAAGAATTTCAATCTCATTCACAGGACCCCATAGGTCTTTCAAATGTTCCAAGATCTACCGAACAAAATGTCGTAAGACAATAAATAGGGCAGATCATTCCATGTTGTATCAGTTAGTTTTATATCTTATTCAAGTATCATTCTATGTTACATAAAATAAAGTAAAACAAAAAAATTATGAATTTATAATAAAAATTTTACAGGGCCTATATGAAATCATTTTATATAGATATACATGTTTTGGCAAATATTCATGCTTCTGTGCAGTTTAAACAAAATGGAAAGTATATTTTAGACGTAAAGTGAAGATTGAGTGTGCAAGTGAAGATTGATATTGCAAGTGCAAGTGAAGATTGATAGTGTTTTACGTTATTCCCCCGGGCACTGGGCCAATATCAATACTGCAATCCTCAGCTCCCTGGGGGAGCTGTATAAAGCTGTATAAAGCTGTATAAAGCTGTATGTTACGCCATACTCGGCACTACAGTGGCTATCAAACACAACATCCATCTCTACCCTCACAGGTACCCATTTATACTCCTGGGTGGAGAGAAGCAATTAAAGTTAAGTGCCTTGCTCAAGGACACAAGTACCGCATAAGCTGTGCGTATCATACTTAAATACATTTTGCAGTGAGATGGGGGTAAATCTTTAACCCTCCTGACTACAAGGGTCAAAATCAGTCAAAATGTTGATATAATTGCCAAGGTATATCTAGTGCACTTAAAAGCCAAACACTCTCAAACTTAGTGTAAGTAAGATTAAATTTACAGGTTAAAATGAGTCGACCATTTTTGACTGGTAAAAGCATTGCCTGGTATTGTTCAGGGTAGTCAAAATGACAGTGAAAACCAGTCCAAAATGCCCCTGTGTGCACATTTGGGTCAACAGTCAAAAGAGTCAGTTGACTGATTTTGACATCAAGAGCTACTTGCCACAACAGTGCAGCTATAGTTGGAGGGTTAATTAAAGACCCGTGGGTCATTATTATTATCAATGTTGTTTCATAAACAAACGACTATATACGTTCCATTTCTACTCTATATTGGGTATATTATAGGCCTATATATTTATTTTTACAGAATGTTTTCTTAACTGTAATGTTAATAAATCCAACACCTTAAGTGTCTCAAATATTTATGAGACGGCCACTTGAATCATGTCGGATTTTCAGTGATGTATTATAGACTTGTGGACATTGTTTTTTGTCTATTTTACCTATGGCAATGATTGTGCTATCTTGTTACTTTTAGTTCGTGCATCAGTGGTTTTAGACTCGCCAAATCCTGCAGCCGAGAAACCCCTTATCGTAACCCTGTACCGTGTATTGGGGACGAGACCTGCGATGGTGAAGTTTATCTGCGATGGGCCGTTTATAATCACTGTCTTAGTATTAGATATGGGATCACTGCTGTCGTTCACTGAAACGAATAATACAAAAACAAATATTGAAAATGATATCAAAGATAATATTTGATGTTATATCCATCTCATTGCACCAATGTTCTGTGTAAGTAACGTTTGTAGATTTGCATGGTGAAGTAACGACTGTTTGCGGTGACACCATGTGTAAAACTCTTTTGAGTAGTAATCAATGGTGGTTCTGTATAAGATAATTATATCCTATTGTTTTCATTGGCGGGCAAAGGAGGCACGTACCATTCCCCTTTTTAACGCGATGGCCACGTATGTAAAATTTCAATTCGTTCCCCCTCTCCATCTTTGGCAGTTCCTCCTTTTTTGCCATGCCCCACCCCCTTTTCGAACCCCTACATCCACATTGATTATTTCACACTAGTGTATGAGTATGTAGCCAGACATTGTTATGGAGGTTGCGTAGAGGTGCTTTCCTTGCATCTCTGTGGATCCGGGTTCGAATCCCACTCGGTCCCGTTCCGACATGTGTGGATTGGGTTGTCAATCCCAACCTATGATTACGTGGGTTTATTCCAAGACAATTTTTGTCTCTGGGTTTTCCTCCCATGTCAAATAACTAAACATTGCTACGTCATCTTCACTTCACAGGTTTCTTAATGTTCACAGGCTACTGTCTTAAAGGTGCTTAAGTTGAGGAATCCTTGTTTTTTTTACCAGAAATATATCAATAATAACAATAATTAAAATAATATCACAATAATTGGGGTATGAACTTTCCCATACTTGTATAAACCATGCATCATTTAAAATGAATATGTATATGAATAATGTACACACTGACCTTTAATAACAGAGTACACGGAATACAACTCAAAATGAAAATGCAAAAAACGGGCAGGCAAGTACAAGTTTAGTTTTGTACCGGTGTTGTCATTTCGGATCTAATCCAGGAAAGTATCGGTTTTCAAGCTCATAAATGATGTAAACTGAGAGACACCTTACCAGAAGCTAATTCACTATGTTGTATTCAAAACAGTGTAATATTTCCGTGTATGTGATATGGTTTCATTCCATTACAGTGAGTAATATCTTGTTGCTATTTGTTCAGGCTCCAACCCCGTGAATGCACTTCTGTCAAAAGGTTATTATACTGGACTTTATGAGTATTATAAAGATTGGATGTTCCAAAAAAAAAAAAATATTTGTTGATTTATAAACACAACCTAAAACTGCATGATTATCCACAATAAGCCAAATTGAGGTTTTTGGAATTAAGGTTATGGAAAAAAGTATGGAGCGCCGTTTGTCAATCAATGAAAACAAATTATTTAACTACGTAGACAGATTCTCTTGTCAGTTAGTTGTTTATTTAATGATATGAATTTGAGCACATTATAATGGTATTAAAACGTGCTTAAATTTGTGCTAGATACTTAATTAAAACCACAATTCTGATTTGGATTACAACATTCCAGTTATATTATAATGATCTGTGAATATTTCATCAGATATGGTTGACTGGGTAATGGTTTGAAAACAAAGGCAAGTATGCAATGATAGTGTATTGTTGAGCTGTTCCACTTTGGAAATACACGGCAATGCCACACATTGTTATTGCATTCACATGGTATGGTTGAAACAACACGGCATGTAATTAATTCTAAAAACCATTGCAAATAGCACCAGCGTTGCGTTTGTTTTCAAAAAAAGGCAGCCGAATCCGACAAAAACCTAAACATTCTGTTGGACATTATATACTTTAAATGGTAAAATATTTGTGGAAAATAATGTGGTTTGTTAATTAACATGGAGTCACATCAACAGATTGGAAAATTGTGTTGGTGCAACCTACGAGTACGAGTGTTATAAGTGAAAGATTCAGGCTGGCTCAAGAGTGTCCTCACATTTCTGAAAAAATGAGTTTATTCCCAATTTTGAAACATGGTCAACGAGGGCACTGTTCATCAAATCGTTTTATACACAGCTGGAAACGGTCGTCTGCAGACCGAAAGCATCTGGAAAAACAATTGAATGCTTCGGAAAAGGGGAAAACGAAAATATGGCCTTATTTGTTTCATAACCTTTGCGTACTCAAATGTCACATTAACATTGTAATTGTAATTGAGGATACAATCGTAGGTTACGATTCCCTTGTGGCATCCAAAGGTTAATAGTCAAGCGTGCTGTTTCTTGTTAAAATGTGTTGTTTTCTGATATAGTCTATATATAGGCCTGTATATTTTAATATTGGCTTATATTAAAGTATAAGGCAAATGATGATATCAATCATCCCTAAGAATATTATTTGTCAGAAATGATGTGACTTTATAAGAAAAGTGTAAATAATTTCGAGTTCGAATTTATAGGAAAGAGTTCTCTTTCTGAGTGTGTGTGGGTGTATGTGTGGGTTTTTTTCTCTCTCACTCTCTCTTTAACGGCAAAATGACCACAAAAGTAAGCACACTCGTATAACTGTTTTTCCAAACATTACCGTAATGTTGTATCTTCCCTTTGCATTTAATATTTGTATGCGTAAAAAGCGTGCTTTAACTGCCCCTCCTGAAAATCCTGGTGTCTACCAAGTGCCATCCTACTAAACTAACCCTAGTTACGGCCACTGGACAGGCACAATCAAATCTTCTATTTTGATATGTCACCAATTAGAACATAAATCTATTTTGGTATTTTTAAGTAAGGCACTCAAATATCAAATATTATTCCTTTGTATTTTAGTTTATTTATGCATATATTTATTTAGATTAATAAAATAAATTAATATACAACATTTGATTTTTTTTGTGAAGATCAAAGTAAAACACACTGTTTGCCTGTTGGTACTCTCCAGAACACCCATTGTAAACATGTGGCATGGTCTTTATTGAAAATTAACCTTTTTCTCCCAATTTGGGGACAATTATGTCCGCAGGCTCCTTGTCGTGTGCCTTACCCGACCCATATGCTTCCGGATGCGCCAATATATAACAGTCCTCCCGTATAAACATCAACCTAGTTGAAACCACGAGAACTCTCGTCACTATTATTCCATGTAGGTTAATCTAATGAATAACTGTGTCAAACCGGTTATCTAAATTGACAACCGGCTTGTGAAACGAACTAAGTCCATTACGCCAACTCGTTCCATTACACCATTAGAACAAGACGTGATCGAATACTAATAATCAGAGTCGGCCTATATAATGTATGAGGAGTGCTGCATCGCGATAGAGGGCAGTTATCTCTGTCTGTTTTCATTGTATTAAAATCAGTTTACACAATTGGTACCAACGCTATATGTTTCTTATTTATTTTAGCAACATAAAGGCGGTGAGTATCTTTGGAATTCTCAAAAAGTATAATGTTGATCACAGTTTTAAATAAACCTTATACTTGGTGTAAAAAGGTGATGATGGTATCAATCATCCCTTGAAAACTGTCTGTCTGAGGCGTTATCGTTTTTAGGAAACGTCAGATGTTATTCTCCAATTATGTACGTCGAAATTGTGACAACGAACTGTGTCGTGTTTGCCGATGGAAATGCATAAATGCATTTTCACTTACTTGTCGTTAACGGCACAACGCAATGAGCTGAAACTGCACAACAGAATGGACATTTGGCAATGATAAGATGCCTATTTCCCACCCACCCCCCTGGATCGTGCACCAACGTGGCCATAGCCCCACCCCCATCCTTAGCAATGCTAACACTGACTCAGTCACGCCACCTGTATTAAAGCCAAGCGCTTGACTGACGTAGCAGTTGGGTAATCTGTGCTGTTTGATTAGGCTGGATCGGTGTTTTGACATTGGCCCAAATTTAGGTGTTTTTCTGATAAATTTGAAATCTTCTTATTGATGAATGTATTTTGTGTTGAAAAACCCCGAGTATTTTGTTTTTCTCCGAAATATATATTTTTCTCAGCTGGAGAAAATGTTGATATTTGTCGCTGTTATTTCACCACCCTGCAAACAGCGATGTTGTTGTTACACGTCAAATGGCCGAGTTTTGTTTTGTCGTTCCCTCTACCGTGTTTCACCGATCGTTCTGCTTGGGGCGTCATATCCAAAGGAATCATTGTGGTCCGTGTCTCCGATTCAGGGCTGTTCAAACCAGCTCAGGGTTTTTGAATATTAAATTTGAAGACTTAAATGTTTGGATTTCTATATTGACCAGCCTACCCACATTGTATACAAACAGTGCTGGGAGTTTCACATTTATTAAACCTTTTTAAGATGTATATCGCACATAGTTTTCGCTTTTTAACCAGCAATTTCCGGACATTTTAGTTTTCATTGGAGCATTGATAATTTCTTTTAAGAAAGAAAAAACAAATATATATTAAAATAAATTAACTGTCAGAATCGTAATTTAAAAGTAAATTAAATCCTACGTGAATATATGACGGGACCCACCATAATTTAATAACGAATATTGTGAAAAATGTTTAATTTGCCTTTTCATCCAGTAAAACAATGCTCCAATGGAAAACCAACATTTCATAGAAATTTTCTGATAAAATAGCACAAAAAAAAACAGCGATACATCTTTAATTTCCAATGGGCCTGTGTAAACACAATCAACACACCATGATTGAAACAAAGACATTCAGAGCGTGTTCAAACAAGGAACTAATAATTGAACAACTATTGCTGGGATAGCCATGGGGTACTGTACTCTAACATCAGTTTTTATTTTATAGTTTACACCATAAAATGTATAAAACCAACGTCAAATTGTTTATTTATACGTTGCCAATGGTGAGGTTACATGTAAAATAGTCCTAAGTATTACAGGGTTGTTGTCAATCATACTATTTCAATTGGAATATTTGTTCTTGATTGGAACACTATTCTCCCGATGAGGATAACCAGTGGTTTAAATGAAACCATTGGTAGGCCTATAACAATAACACTATGCACTAGGAAATCCCTTTTTGACAACGACACCGTGATCTGTTATTCTATCCCAATTTGGGTATACCTTTATCCTGGGTGATTGGAAACCTATTCTCCCAATGAGGATAACCAATAGGGTCCCAATCATGATTTCATTTGTTGGCGGTGATTCTTTCTGTCATACTATCCCGTATGGGAGATACTTTTATCCTGATCGGGACCCTGTTCGCCCAATGGGGATAATCTGTGGAAACCCTTTCTTGACAGTTACATTTTCTGTTGTACTATCCAGATTGGGAGTTACATTTATCCTGATTTGATTCCCTTTTCGCCCAATGGATTCCCTTTTCGTATGGAGTGTCGTGGCCGAGCGGTCTAGCTTACCGGACTCAAGTTCTGGTGTTAGCAGCAGAATGTGGGTTCGAATCCCGGCCGTGACACTTGTGTCCTTGAGCAAGACACTTAACCATAATTGCTTCTCTCCACCCAGGGGTTAAATGGGTACCTGTGAGGGCAAAGTTGGTTGATTAGCCCTATATGCGCTGTAATGGCAGCAATTGAGCTGTATACTCCCCAGGGAGCTGAGATGGTTTCAGGAATGATTTATGAGCCTTATGAGCAGGGGTAATAATATAATGCGCCTTGAGCACCACTCAGTTGGTGGATACGTGCGCTATATAAGTCCACACATTATTATTATTAATGAGGATACGTATTGGCCCGATTGGGACTTCCCTTATTTCGTTATTGTCATTAAGTAAACACGTCTTGATTGAAATACAAATAAAATAGTCTATATTACATGTTGTATTTGTTATTTGTATTTAATTATGACGGAGCACGTTCAGACGAGGAACTAATTCAGGAAATTTTATCAGATTCGTTTACACAACTTGGATGAGTGCATTATCCCCTCATTGGATAGTTGACATGTCATTGTAAAATAAGTCTCCCTTCAAATGACGAATGCAATAGAAACTGTTTAACTTAAACCAAGTATGAACGAAATTTGTGGCTGTGGCAACTTTTGGCTTGTTTGCTGATGGGAATATGCATATTCATGAGGATAATTATGGTCTCTTGTTGACTTTGTGTTCTTTTCATGTGCAACATCATAGTTAGATTGTGCTTAACATGTTAAATACATTTCGGGTAATTTCCTGGTCTTTCCACGCGTATGTTTTTCTGAACTTTTTGTTTGCTTGCCTGTAAGTGAAGATTGGTTACCAGTCGGTAAATCTTTTGAGGTAAAATTACCGCTGCTTTCGTTAGCAAGGTGTTTTTGTACAAGTATAGTGCTGTTGTGACACCCTTTTTGGAGAGCTCACAAACAGCGCCCTCGTGTGTCAAGGTTTGGGATTGGCAATTTATCAATGTTAAAAGTACACTCTTCGCTCTACCTCAACAATTGACTTCCTATCTCGTTAATACTGTCCACCCCTTCAGCATGGATTTTGCAAACATATTATCTGGGCCTGTGTGCACAATTTTCTTGCTATTATAATCCCTTTAATTATATGATATTGTTACCTTGCACGTACGACAGCTGAAAGCCAATCAATTGTCCTGATTTGTCTTTTGGCGGGCTCCACTTGACAACCAGAGTTCGCAATCGGGGACGGGCTGACAGCGATCTGACGGCACGTGGCACTGTATTTCAAACAGAAACCAAAATTATTCATTGACATTCATAATAGTTATTCATTTGAGGTATTTCGTATGCATTAATTTATCTCAGTCTGCCTGTTTTTTTTTATGGAAACAATATATATATATATCAGTCCAAAGGTTAATCGTTGGTGTGGGAGGCTTTGTCATGAATGTATTGTATAAAACACACGGATGGTGTGTCTCATAGAAAAGATCTAAAATCAGTGAAGACCAACGTTTTTGAAGACCATGTATTTTGTTTTCTTGTTTACACTGATGTGTCACTGCGCCATGAGCGTCTCTTTTGACGGATACTGGCGCATTACAAATGATCATTATTATTATTATTATTATTATTTTAACGTTTCGGCTCAATGAGCGTCAATATCTATGAGATATGTAAGTTTAGAACAGATAGACCACATGTTTGTCTGTTATTACTTATATTCCGGCCTCGACAAAAATTGTTAAAGGGAACTGGTGCGACATTGGTAATTACCTAATTACAAGATAACTGAATTATTATCCGAAAAAAATGTGAAGTCGTTAAAAGTAACAATCATCATGAACAGTTATTCTGTCTGAAGTGTTTTCATTTCAGAGAAAACCAAAATTTTGCAAATATGCAAAAAGTCGCCGTTGCGACATTTTGCTGTTTTCTGTAAATATTTTGAATGTTTTCATAGTTTTCTAAGTAAGACTAATTGCGGTGACACCATGTGGAATCTCAATTGAGTAGTAGTTAGTTCTAATGACTTAAGACTCATTGAGCGAAACCTTTCACAGGCTGGTTGTATAATGTATATCTTGATTCAAAGAGAGTAGGTATTCTCATAGAATCAGTTTTGCTATCTTTACTAGTTATGTACACTCGAGACATATTGATGTTGTGTCAAGTGGCTTTGACTTCAGTGACGTCATTGGTTGAACTAGCACGAGTGTGCAAACATGAATAACCAATAGGATGTGAACAAGACTATAGAATCCATAATTTCACCTTTGACCTGTGTTTCCGTAGACTCGTTTCTGTCGTTGCATCGCGGTGACGTGCCGACGTTTTTGACTCTACTCGAGAAATCAAACATTGTCGTGTCGAACTGCAGAGCATTGAGACACCCTTCGAAGTGGGCTGAGGTTACTTCGTTTGTAGTTACGTACGACGGCAAACCTCCGAGAAATAGCGGTCCACTAAGGTTCATAATCCTTTTCAAATAAAGAAAGTATGAACAATTAAATAATGAACGAACGTTTCAGGCATAAAACCAAACTCCAGTTATATCTGGAGAATCTGAATGATATATTAAATAATCCGGTTTGTTACATCCAGAGAATCAAGATTATATCTGGACAATCTGGAGATATATCTGGACAATCCGGATTGAAGACTTAATTAATGTAGGCTATACAGACTATGTCAAACATTTTACATTAAAGTTTTGAAGTGTTCTCTGTGTTGTTATTTTTCTTGGCAGGAAAAATGATGTTTTTCTAAACGCAAATCACATTTTTGTAGTTTGACATTCATAACACATCCAGTGTTGTTAAATATTAATGTACAACGGAATTATTTCATTTTAGATACTGACCCTTATACAGCATTACTTATTTATTTATATAAACCTTTTTCTTTTTCATTTTTGGCACAGTTCTCACATACATCCCATTTTTTTATTCAAATAAAATTTTTATTGATGTGATTGTGTTTGCGGTCCGAGATATCGTGGTTCATGAGTCATAAAGGCTATTATACCTAGAGAATTTGAGATCAGGTCCGTACATTGGCTGTGTTTGTCTGTAGCTGTTTAATTAATGAACACCCTAGGCCAAATACTGCCACCAACGACAGTTTCTCGCACAGGTTTCAGCACAGTATTTCACCGTACCTCCTACCCGTTGAATTGCAAATAGAGGGCGGCATTTCAGGCAACGGTGTATTAGGTTTTGTAGAAGAAAAAAAACTCACTTTGTCCGGGGAGCTTTCTTTTGCAATCCAATGCCTATGCACGAGGTGTCGGCATTGTCAACGTTCCAAGTCACAGCATCGGTTGTACAGTTGTCTATCCCAAGAAGGACGTTCTGTTTGAAGACGAAATTACACAGACGTGAGTGACTTCAATCTCATTTATCTCAATTCACACAGATTGAGCTGACAGTAATGTACGAGGAACTATCCACACCGTGTCCCAGTATATGGGCAGTAAAAGTAATCATTCGAGTTTGTATATAGGACCCATTTGTCATGTGCAACAGTGCATATTCAGTATCAAAGGTATGGAACATGTAAGTTAGGTTTTCTTTTAATTAAAAAAGTGTTGACCGACATTTGGGTTGTGTCGTTCAGTAGAAAATGGTGAAAATTAATTCAGATTATAAATGAATTCTTTCTATTTGGTAATGGATCATCGGCCGTGACCAATTTTCAAAATTTGCAACTGAATTTATGTTCAAGCTTTAAATAAAAAATTGATGCATGTCACGCGGAATAATTTATCCGGCTGTTTGGTACCATCGCCAACTTCACATCAAGTAAGTTTGTAGATTATATAATTCAATAATTTTGTAATCTGGTATTTACTAAATTGATCACAGATTTAGTCGACAAAGTAAACGTACCCCTCCTAAATAGTTGACATGTACATCGTGCCACTGTCCATCGCTGACATCAGTGGTGATAGATGCACTGACCACATTAATAGCACCAGGTCTACCGGACTTCCTGAACTGGAGCTGGCCTCCAACGATCTGCAGTGCAATCGACTCACCCCTCCCGCTAAGAAACGGACCATTGTACAAGAGAACCCCGTTTGGTTTCTTGGTCTTGAACCTACACGTGACATCAATGAGCAAAGGCAGTGTTTCAGGGATATTAAATAAAGAGTTAGTTCCAGAATCCTCACACTCTAGAAACTCACAGGTCAGAATTGACCCAGAATAATGATTACGCTTTCAATTGATAACCCTCTTTTGGGGGACAAACTGACCCAGAAACTGGGTCTGTAAAAATCCGCATCAGATTTTGTTAGCACTTGTTGAACCTTTTATGGGGGTATATTTAGAGTGCAAATAACTTGTTTTCTTAAAAAGGAAGGCGTAATAAATTATTGGAATATGAACAAAACATATAATGATCAAAGTATTAAGTCTATCAATCATGCTTAGAAATTATTAACTTCCTTCCAGGGAATGATTTTCGAAGTAAAAAAATGCTATAAACTCTAATGTGTTTTGTCTTTCGGCAATTAAACTACTGTTTCATGTCTAGTGAAGTCGTGCCTTTACTGATCACTCACCGAAGTGTGATATGGAATTTTCTAGAGATGCGCCCCAGCGGCATGAACGCCAAGTAAGAGCCGTCGGTAAAACTGCGCGTCGTCATCTCGCAGAGCGGACCGTCGTATCTACTTTGGTCTCTGCATTGGCAGTCGACTTTCCCGACTTCTTCGACGGTACATGAGCCACGTTGATTGCAAACAGCGTCGGAGCAATTGCCGGCTGGAAACGGAGGTTGGCAGCTATCGTTACCTATACAGAACAAAAGTAATAGGGGTTTTTGCGGATTGTTGACAACATGGTGCCAATTTCATAAAACTGGTAAGCAGATAAAATTACTTAATGTACAGGCTTTGGCTGGTAGTATGTGTTTACAATGCTATTATAAAGCAAAAATAGTTGCTAAGCGAAATGATCTTCTAACAGCAACTCTATGCCACTGGTCCTAAGTAAATGCCGAGGATGTATGAGTTTCTTACTAAGAGCATAAATGGTTCGAGACCTCACGTCACTGGTTCCTCAAAAGCGAGTGTACGCATTTGCTAATGACCCATTTATGAAATGGATTACCGTTGTGATCCATTTCTACATTAGAATGCACTAACACAGTAATTTCTGAATGAATCTTCACTATTTTCTCATTTATGCCAAAATGAAATAAGCTGAATCTTTCACATGTTGGTTTCTTTGCATCTCTTTTGATCCTTATAACGCATGGGTGCATTTACAGACATTAAGTTTACCAATGGTGCACACTCGCTTTTAATGCTACATGCCTGAGTAAACCACTTGAAAACGTGTTTCTCATGCATGGACTACTTCGCAAATAATTATACGCGCGCGTTGCACCTCGGTCTAGCCACCGATCATCGATCACATTTCCCCGTATGTAACTGCGTGGTGTGTAATCGAACCATCCACGTAGTTGCGTTATTAAACTGAACACAAAAATGTAAGAAAAACATGGGTAAATGTTATTCAGTGTGCTTGTAACATTGATAGACAATATCTGGGATTGTGAGGAAAATTGTGCAGTATTTTGTCCTGAACTAGACCAGCATGCATTACGCAAATCGGCTTTCGCGTTCGCACTGTGGTATGTTGTGGTCTATATGTGCCACCATTTACAGACTGAATCACAATTGAACCAAAACAAACTAAAAACAAGTGAACCAAACTGTGACGAAAGATTCAAAGACCATGGCAAAAGAATTGGGCATCATATTTCTGGAAAAATACCTGTGGATATTAATGTTGTAGTTTAAAGTTATGTAAGAACATAGAATTACGAAAATTTTGGGGACACCCTGTTTACGTTTTCAAGTTAAATATGCGTGCGCTTTACCCGAAAATAGGCACCTGCAACGAAAGTCGTCTCCCACGCTAACACATTCCTCAAACTTGCCGCATGTTAGCGAACTGCATGATTCTTGGGGTAGACCTAGGCATTGCGATGTAAGGCTCACGTTGAAATAAACGTAGGTAAGTCCCAGTGCTACTGGTGCCACAACGCTCAATCCATTGGAAACGGTGGGCTGGAGACGGCAGAGCGACCTGACCGAGTCTGTGGTGACGTCCACGAAGGTTTCCAAGCGTTCCAACTCCAGCTGGATCGACAACCGGAGCTCATCCGTCGGAATAAACGATCCGTCCCGTCTCCTCACGGCGAGGGACACCCTGAGTTCCGGCGAGTTTTCGCCGTATGCATCGGTTAGTCCTCTCCGGATGAAGAAGGTAACGAGTTCTTTTGATGTCTTGAATATTTTGGCGATTGTGGATACGAGTTCCTGGTGCTTGGAGAGAAATGTCTCGGTATCGGTGCGAACGTGGATCCGGAGCGAGATGCTTCTCTCGAACATTTCATCTGTGACTTTCGTCAGGTAGATAGTGCAGTTGCAGGCTGCCGTATGAATCCCATCTGAAATAGAGTTAAAACAATCTTATTTTTTCGTTTGTCAAAAAAATAATACACGGTACATGGGATATTTTGTAATAATGAGCAGGCAAGACATCCGACACAGCTACAGACACAATTTTGTTTTCATTCAGGACGAACTGTGTGTGACGTTTTCGTAATTTCAAAGTTTAATCTCTTTCAAAAGCTGATGATGTAATTTTTGTATTTATTATTATTTTTTTTAAATCAAACAAAACTGTCAGTTCCCATGCGAATTCCTTCTCACCAGGGAACTGGACTCAAGTTCCGGTGGCTGAGTCCTCAGAATGTGAGTAACAGTCGGGCCGGTCAGAGCTACTGCTATAATGGCTTTCTTCACCTATGAGTATGGCCAGGCAACAGTGGTTCTTGTGTTTGATTTTGGCGCTACACATATGGCAGCATGGGCTGCATACTCCCCAGGGAGTTGTCAGTGTTTTAGGAAGGTAGTAATGTTAATGCGGCAGGAGCGTCAAACTTTGGCGCATACCGGTGCAATTTAAGTGTTCACAGTATTGTTCTGTCATCATTATTATTTAAAACAATTACCTGAAACATTCACTGTAAGATGAGCGATTGACGGCTTAAAGCCAGAAGATGGTACCTGATGATATGCGTAAATAGTTCCTGTATTTATATCCACCGTAAAGCTAACACCGACCCTGTCCACGGTTCCCGAAGAACTACCCGATCGTCTTCTCTCACCCATTCCTGATGATATTGTGCTCCTGATAAGTTGGAATTTCAGAACGTCTCCACTGTCCTTGTCAAGGGCCCCCACCTTCCCAATCTTATTGTAGCCTCGATGTCCCTCGTAGAAGTTGTAAAAAATGTACTGACTCGATGGCACTCTCGGTGCATTGTCGTTGACGTCCTCAATGCGAATCACCAAGCGAGCGTCTGAGAAAAGCATCCCCGATGACGCCCGCACGATGACTTCGTAATCGGATCGTTCTTCGTGGTCAAAACGGTTGAGCGTGTGGACGACCCCAGTCCTCTGGTCTATCTGAAACCAGTTCTGGCGAGACCGTTGGACAAAGGCGTACGAGATGACCGCGTTCGGACCCTCGTCGGCATCGATGGCGGTGACTTTGCCGATCAAGTTGAAGGGCATGTTGTTCTCAGTGACGAAGAGGTAGATGGTATCGTTCGGAAACATCGGCGAGTTGTCGTTGACGTCGCCAACGCGGATCAAAACATTTGCAGATCCTTGTAGAGCCGGTGCGCCCTGATCGGTTGCGGTTACAAAGAAGTTGAAGCTTGCAACCCGTTCGCGGTCTAGGGAACCCCGTGTACGAATTAGCCCACTTCTTTCGTTGATGGAAAATTTGTTTTTGTGGTTGCCTGATAATATGTAAGTTACTTCACTGTTTCTTCCTTTAATGAAGGGAAGGAAAAACCACATGTTGAAGAGTTATTGTAGCATAAGTATCAATAAGCACGTGTGGCAAGTTTCATTTGAATATAATGTATGGTACACTGACTCCAGTCAGAAGCAAGTGCATATATACATTTGACTTTCCAACAGTTGACACACTGTCACGATATCACATGATTCGCAAACTCCTGCAATAGATACCACACCCCCAACTCAGGAAAGTTTGATACCTTTGTGCCATGTGCATTGACATTCATTGTAAACTGTGTATAAATATTGGACTTCTCTTAGGATACTATGCAAAGAGCTTTCACCGAATCACATGGTGAAGTAGACTGGTCCCCTGTCTATATCCTATCAAGGATATAGACAGGCTCCAGGCGTACTATTCAAAGGATTTCATTGGATACGTTAACGCGTTGTGCTGAAAATCTGACGTCACGTTTCGAGGCTTGCGCGCTAGCTACCAACCAAGGTCAAAGTTGAGCATCGGGGACAATATGGCGGCTGCACGGCCAGGATCTGGCGTAATTCAGGCGCCTCTAGCTCAAAGCGTAAACGTCAGATCTTCAGGCTAATGGTGAAGCCACTGATCTCTATAGTAATTAGATAGGAGATCGCGCCGATTGGCTGAAGCTTGTTGTCCGCCATCTTTGTCCCCCCAAGAAAGAAGGCGCATGCGTGACGGCTGGACAGGTTTACTGCTTCCCGTGTTGCTGAACCGGTTGTTATTATTGTCTGCATGCTAACGTGACATTTGACTCTTGACCTTTTGGGGGAACCAACATGGCGGCCGGTTACTTCAACTTTGTATAGGCCAATCCGCGCCCATCTCCTATCTAGTTAGTATAGACATCAGTGGGTGAAGCAGCAGTGTGTCAACACTGACCTGGTGACAAACAGCGCATTTTTGTGTAAACGGCGCACTCATTGGGCCTCGCACGGAGCAACTAGTGTTGCGCTATAGCTATTTTCTGCTGTATATTTTGGAGAGCACATGTAAGTGGGATTTGAAGTTTAAAATGGTGGAAGAACAGCGAGAAGAACAGTGCTTGGTTCTAAAATAAAGAACCGGTTATTACGCCCCCATCGCCCGACCATATAACGCCCTAAACAAGAACTGAAGTTTTCACCACCTTCTGACAACATTTCTGAACGCTACACACTATTACAACTCATTAGAGATATAACATGGTGTTAACACTGACTTTATCTTACTGAAGTAACATGTACTTTATGATGTTAAGGTCAGCTTACCTATGTCGGCGTCCAAGGCAGTCATGTAAAGAACTCTGCTTTGTGGATGTGCGTCTTCTTTAACGACGATCTCATAACTGCTGTGTTCAAAGGCAGGGGCATTGTCATTCACATCTCTTATAACGATTTCCAGTAATGCCACGGCACTTCTCCCCGTCTCCCCTAGGACAAAATATTGAAATTTAATCTTGAAATGCAATTTTGAAAGATAACCTTAAAGGGACAGTATCGTCAGTATCAATCAACAGGGCATGGAATCGGTCATATTACCGTTGCTGCTACATAAATGAGCCAATAATTTTCAGTCACCGTGTTCATCTTAAACTAGGACACCGATTCCATGCCCTGTTGAAAGTCTGCTCTGATCGTGACGATATTGTCCCTTTAAGCCTTTACTTGTGAAGTGGCTGTAGTATTATTTTCTTTTTACTGATTGTCCTGTAAAACAATGTATGTTCAGAAATTGAAAATGAATTATTGGAATTTATTTCATTGTCGTCTGCTCTTTGCATATTTCGTAATACTAAAGGTGACGTATGACACTTTTTTCAATGATTTGTATGCGGCATACACATACACATTACGCATATATATATACACAACTCATTAAAGCTAAAACAACAAAACAAACGAAAGAACATGAACAAAAAAGATGTGTCATTATATTACTGGATTATTTATTTTTAGGTCCAAATTCTGTGTATATAATTTGTATTTTTACCTTGGTCGGTGGCAGTCACGTTGAGTACATAATGGTTTTTCTGTTCACGGTCCAACTCCCTAACAACTGCCACAACTCCAGTCCGTGGATGAACGGCGAAGTTGGCATCCCGGCTGGAAATATTGTAAATAATCTCCCCAGCATCCCCCTCGTCCCAGTCCAACGCCTGTACCGTAAGGACAACAGTTCCGACCGGGGCATTCTCCTCAACTTCACCGTAGTAGAGATCCTCGTAAAATACTGGCGTGTAGAGGTTTAGGGCGGGACGTGGTCTTGTGGTCAGGGTGTCTGGAGTTGTAACAGTAGACCTTATTGTTGATTTTGTAGCGTTGGTCCCTTTGCTGGAAGTGTTTGTGGTAATGCTGATTGGCCGACTGCTTGTAGTTGCACTGACAGGTCGACTGTTTGTGGTAGTGCTAACAGGCCGACTGCTTGAAGTAGTACTGGATCGCCAAATGCTTGTGGTAGCGGTGAAAGGCCGACTGCTTGTAGCAGTTCTGGTTGGCCGAACGCTTGTGGCAGTGCTGATAGGCTGACTGCTTGGGATAGTGTTGATAGGCCGACTGCTTGTGAAAAGGCTGACACGCCGACTGCTTGTGGTTGGGCTGGCAGCTGTGGTGCTTTTGGTTGCGCCGATAGGCCAACTGCTTGTGGTAGTGCTGATGGACCGACTGCTTGTGGTAGAACTAGTGGGCCAACTACTTTTGGTAGTGCTGGCAGGCTGACTGCTTGTGGAAGTGTTGGTAGTGGTACTGCTTATGGTAATGTTTTCGGGTGTTATTTGACTGGGCTCTAAACTGCAGGAAATGTAATGCGCAATTTGGAGTGAAAAAACAACGACGAATATGGCGAGTCTGATTGGCTGGTTCTTACATGACATCATGATGACAGATGATTGTGATTTGACCATAGTTTGCTGAAATCCCAGAACATCAAGCGTTTACTGGTTTGCTGTAAAATAATTTGTGTTATAATTACATATAATTAGTAGCTTGCTTGTGGTACAACTCAGTGATATACATGTGCTCGTTTTTCTGGATTAAAGGAAGGGAATTGTTCCAATCAACAAGATTCACAATGGTTCCAAAGCTAGCAGTATCTGGTATCTGGTATCTTTAAAGGGCCGCATTCCCAACCGTTCCTGTAGACATTGTTGAGGTACCGTACATGTTAACATGATTTGGGGGTTTTCTTGTAGAGAGCACCAGGGTGATTTTACCAGGCGTGGATCCAGAGTCTCGAAAGGGGGCGTATGGGCAAAAGCGGAGGGGGAACCCTGAAAAGGGGGTACCCTGAGCATGCTTCTCCCTCACTGCATTAGCGAAGGACGCACAATGTGTATGAACAGGCCTAGGATTTCTCAGGATTTTTCCTGATTTCAGGATTTTTTTACAAATTTCCCTTTGCCTCAAAATTTTCTTGAAAGAAGAGAAGTAGCAACCAAGGAAAGAAAGAAGTAGCCTGTGTTGTGTCCAAACCTCTAGTTTCTTGTTTGTGGGGATGTGGGGATGTAAATCCTTCAAAATTAAACATCCAGGAGGTTCAGGGGGCTTTGTCCTCTAGACCAAAGGGAGACCCAGACCCACTACCCACAGGAAGTTCAGGGGGTTTTGTCCTCGAGGCCAAAGGGAGACCCAGGCCCGCTACCCACAGGAGGTTCAGGGGGCTTTGTCCTTGAGGCCAAAGGGAGACCCAGGCCCGCTACCCACAGGAGGTTCAGGGGGCAGTTTTTGCATTTCCACCGAACCAAGTTTTCAATTTCTAATATTTAAGATAAGTGCCTTTCTTAAAGATATATTGTCCGGGCGTGTTTGGCTCAAGAGACCCCAAAAATAGAATTTAAAAAGCGCACGAATTTTCAAAAATAATATATTAAACGAACAAAACAAATTATGAAATTTGGATGTCGGAAACTGTATAAAAGCGCTTGATTCTGATTGACAGCATCTGGCCAATCGGACGACTGCACACGCCATCGTGCAAAGTGAGGATTAAAACGATGACCCATCATTTTTATTAATTTTTATTTTTATTTAACTGTCACAAATTGTGGACGGATTTTTTCAATGTCTCAAATGAAAGCTTATAACTTCCTTAATAAAAGAAAAATAGCAATTCAACATTTAAATCTATTTTTACCGTCAAATGGCCCAAACACGGGCGATAAATCTTTAACATCACTGAACAATCACTTCTGCTGTTATCTCTGCTTTAATGTAGAAAAATTAATGGTGTCCGCCATAGACTACTGCAGGTACAGTTGTTTCCTTTCACAGTTTGACCATGAAGGCTCTTTTAATAAACAAAATAAATAAACAAATGACGTCTATGGTTATTGGGTTTACTTACCAAATCAAACCAACGGATAAGTTCCAGCAGGCCCAACCAGTCAGTATAAATCTGACCATGAAAATAAGAATGAATGTACACCATAGAGTTTAGTCTTGAACAACTAGGATTGCGGAGTTATTTAAGACTGATCAAATTCTGCACTCATATTCTGCACTGCGTAATGTCATGGAGGTATATTTTGGCAAGGATATTTATCGTAGTTGTACGATGATTGCACGAGGGGTCGCTGTCAGAAATATATATATCGACATCTGTGTGTGTGGACAGGTGTCGTGTAATAACTCTCAAGATTCTGCCAACTCTGCCAACTTGTTGGGAGGTAAACTTGTACAAGTCTTTTGCATGGAGGTGCGCAAAATTAGACGTTTGTATTAAAGCGTATTATGCGTACATGCATTGTCACATCCAGGATGGCTGAATGGGCAGGGGGAGGGGGACACAGACAAATTGCCACTAAAAAAGGAGGACACACAGACAAGAAAGGTAAATTTATAATCATGGCGAGAAAAACGTGGGCAAGCCTCTTGAGTCCCGCCCCTGCATTGATCCGCCCACATTCGCGCATAATTCCTAAACGAGAATACCTGTTACTCATAATATGGTCATTAAGTTCATACAAATCTTGGCACTGAATTAATTTAAAATAATTAACCATTCATATGCACCACACAACATCTTTAAACATATGAACTTCTGCCTCATAGAGAATACAATGAACAACCATAATATTATGTGGAACTAATTTTACCGAAGTTTGAAGAATTTGACCTCGGTCAATCGTAACTATTTCATGTATCATTCCCTTGACACATGGTAATGTGGAACTTAATAGATCATGGAACGAAGGACAGGTCGTTCCGGGTGTACGATCGTTACTGAGCTGTATAAACATTAGTTGTCATGAGGGTTCTAGGGTTTTAGCATCTTTTCGTGCCAGGTTGCGAGAATCAAAGGACAGTCTGCCGTTTCCTTGGCGGAGTCTATAGAATAAGATGTTCGCTGTACGGGTCTTACATTTTGAACGTTTTGTAGAAACATGCATATAATTATATCAACGGGGAATTCACAGGTAATGTTTATTTACGTTTTGTCCAGCGTTATAAGTGAAATTGCTTAGAATTTGGTTAGCAGGTTTCGTTGGTCACATGAGTGTATAATATATTCATCATCCAATATACCCTCTGGCTGCATCTCATTTGCAAGTTGCTTAAGTTTGCAAGATCTTCAGCTAAGCAGTCATCGTTCCCCCACGCCACCCCGGGCAACCAGGCCCAGACATAATAGTCCCCCTTCTTCGTCCACTTTTAAATTGAAAACCTGCCAGGGAGAAGGGAATGAGAGCACAATACCCGTTAAATTCATTACTAAAATGTATTGTTTTATATCTTAGACAGTGGCATACATTTTGTTGTCAAAGGTAGGGGGTGATATAACATTACCAATTCCAATGACCGCCCTTCAACCTCATCCCATCCTAACCACGCCCCCTCTCGAGTTTGGATTTTGAAACATTGGATTTAATTTTAAGAAATATTGTTATTATATAATCATTTATATTAAATTGGTGTAGATGGGAAAAAAAATTATAATAATATTTATTGAAAACATTTTGGAAAATTTTCAGAAATTCTGAAAAATTATTTGCGAACTTTTGATTTTTTAAAAACAGAAATGAGTGATGTTTTTTTATAATGTTTTCAGCATTTGAAAATAATGGCTGCGGTCTAAATATATTTAAATTCTACCGAAGAGTTAATCGCTCATTTTTTAATAATAATTATGCCTATTGCTAGGCATTGCTAGGTTTGACAATACTGAGGAAATTGATAAAACCACTTTATGTAACTGGTTGTATGTATTTATGTGATCGTTTATTTCAATTTTGAATTTTGGAAATATCACTGACCCGAAAATTAAAATAATTGGCGGTTAAAGATATATCGCCGATTTGACGATAACAATAGAAAAAATCCGTCAAATTACTAAAATGCCCGGCTGTCAATCAGAATCAAGTGCATTTTTAATATCGCTTTTATACAGTTTCCGTTTAATAACGAAATTATCTTCAAAATTTATTGGCTTTTTGGGGTCTCTTGAACTAAACACGGGCGATGGCCTATATCTTGAAAAAATTGTAACAAAAACACGTCCGATTGGATTCACTCCACCACTTGAGGGCGCTTAATCAAACTGACCAAAAATCCAGGAGAGATATCATGGGAGCGGAAATTCGTAAATCCGATAAATCCTGAGAATTGGAATCATGTAAGTTTTGTTTATAACGTTGAAGCTTTTGTTAGACTCCTGTGACCATGCTTAAGTGCAGTGTCAATGCAATTTTATCTTAAGAGGAGATTTCACAGTACTAACGTCAGTGCTGGCGGGGAGTTACACTCGTTTCTGATCAACATTTAAAATGCCTTAACCAGTTATGCTATGGATCAACCGTACTGGCATAACATGATCAGTTACCTCACCGTTGGTATTATGTAAAACATTTTTTCATTTCATAAGTTCTTTAAAAAAATGGTTAAATCTTTTATAAAACATATTTGTGTAAAACTGATGATGTATCAATCGTCCCTAAAAATAAGTTTCTCTGAAGTGCTGTCTATTTAAGGATAAATGAATCGGGTAGAATGTTGTATCCCACCGCCACTTTTTCCTCATTCAATATTACAAATAATGTAATCTTACCTACCCAGTAAGGTGGAGAACATATGGATGATGATGGACATACATCAAATTATTCCAGGATATTTATTTCATGAAAAATCAGGCATTTTTGGTATACGATGACTTCCTCAGTCATGTCAGTCTGATCTTGTCAACTCCCCCGTTAAGTGACCAACACAGTCAATGTACATGCTCAGTGGCAACTATAGTAGGATCCTTCTACTTTCTGAAGGGGAGGATTTTTTAGAAGGGAAATAAAGTCCAAAAACCATCATAAAAGTGGATTTTAAAGATAGTTTTCACTTTCTGTACCCCCAAAAATTAAAAAGTGGCGGTCGGATATCAAATTCTTTCCAATGAATCCTTGCCAATAAGCCTCATTAAAAAAAAGTGTTGAATGCATTATTTTTTTTAAACAAAAACTTCAACTGAAACCTTAGATTTACACTATTATCTTGTTAATTTTTTTTTTTTTAAATATACAAATTATACATGTACTCAGATCGTACAAGCAAAGCAGTTTTGCCAATATATATTAAGAATCAATGTTGTATCTTCCTTTTAACAAACACAATTTATTTTTTCCAGATTTGTCTGCAACAAGCAGGAGTTTGCTCCATTTTCTGCCAAGAAATTGCATACTGTGAGAAAGCCAAATATGTTGGTTTTAACAAGTCTCCTAGCTGTGGCCATTTGCACAGTCCTCATGATTATCATTGTCTCTCAGGGCATCTACGATCCAATCAAAGTCGACCTTGGATTCAGACACTATGCTGAAAAGCCAGACTCGGCCATCGGGCCTATCAGGCTCCCTGACTGGATGGCACTGGAGATGCCTCTTAACACTCTCGTCAACTTCGGCTACGTTGTCATTGGCCTCTTCTGGATTATACGAACATATCTCGCAGAGAAGAGGCGAACCGTCGGATCCCTCCATGCATATTTTGCGTACACATTTGGCTGGATGAGTGTATTCTATGGGCCCATACAGCTTGTTCGAATCCTGACTCAGACACACCCAAGTGCCGTCTTGGATCAGTGGGTCACACTACCCTTCTTCGCGTGGACGATCCTTTGGAGCAAATCTCTCATCGTGGGATGGAACCTCAACCTGTGTTTGATTTTCATTCTATCGTCAATACTCAGCTATAACCTGGTCTTCTTCAGTGAGTTCGGCTTTGAGATAGCCCTGATCATGCACGCCGCCAATGCTATCAACTCCATTTTGACAATACACGGCAAGTACCCATGTGAGGGTAACAGGCGGGCTATATTCCTAGGATGCCTGGGGTTTGTCATTTTCATCTTGTTTAAGGTCATCGATCTTCACCTGCCCCACTACGGGGATGTATTTACAGAGGTCAGCGGTCACTTTTTGTCCAAACTTTGTGGTGACATTGTTCAAATACATTATGCTTTTGTTTTCTTTGAGAACATTGCCACAAAGCTGCATGTATGTGTGCAGACAGACACTAAGGTCAACGAATCCCAGAAAAGGAAAAAATAGTCAGATGAATATGAGGACTTTAGACTCACTCAGTGTGGTACATGATGAAAGAATTGATCTTAAACGGGGGTTGTATTGAGAGCAAGTATTTTTCCTTATGAAATATTCAGTTCAACTTAACATTTTAAATTCAACCAGAGAAAAGTCACTCCCTGGGGGCACAGGCACCCCTACTTATCCCCAGTACATGTTTATAAACAACTGTATGGTGCATATAGAAAGGAATGTTTTTTACTTGTGTATTGGTGTCCCACTCTCTTCCCCGAAATACTTTTCAATACTTTCTGATGGGCCTGCACGAGTTGGAACATTAAGTATATAACGTATAGCCAGGGGAGGGAGGGGTGTCCGTCCGTCCCCCACTTATCGGTAAAATAGTGTATGTCGGTAAATTCACAAATGTGTTGGTAATTTCCGCTGCTAGTTGGTGATGTTGTATAGGTCGGTATTTCAAATAAAGTTAGAAGAAATTGATGCTTAATTAACAATATGCTGTGTCATGCGTTTGTTTTTTTGTATGCATTTAATGATCAACAGGGCATGGAATCAGAGTGCTAGTTTTAGATTAACTCAGTGACTGAAAATAATACCCCACATGATAAGATCATAATACCGTTGCTGCTGCATAAATGAGCCAAAAATTTTCAGTAACTTTGTTCATCTTAAACTAAGACACCGATTCCATGCCCTGCTGAAAGTCTGCTGTGATCGTGACGGCACTGTCTCTTTAAGCCAAGTCTGATTCGTTTCCCGTATTTTGTAGATGACTGGAAAGAAATTAGGAAAATTACACATTGAGAAAGCGGCGGTAAAAGAAATTTACACCTTCAAATCACTGGACCTTCAAATCGCTGGATGAGGGGGAGGCATGAGAAATATTTTCGAGGGGGTAGGCGTGAACAATTGTTCCCTCAGAAAAGTCGCCGAACATTAGAAATTGTCCGCTGAAATTAAATCACCACGGGTACAACGACTACAAGCCTGCTTTGATGGCGTGATTTGCTTTAAACAGTTCACGACGTTTTAGAAAAATGCAAGGTTTGAAATTTAGGCCACTTTGGGGAAAGTGCTGTTACAAAATTTTGGAAATTTTGAAACCCAGAGTAACCCTAAATCATTATGCGAACATGCGACTCCGAATGATTGCGTTGATTCAAGTGCAGCCCATTATTTCAATAGACCTATCCTGATGTCTAGCTCTCATTGTTGTTTCTTCACTTACGTGAAGGGGGTCCGTTGTTAGGATTTACTAGAAAAGCCCAGCGCTCTTCCTCCGCTTCATCGGCTGGACAAAAGAAAAAAAATACATGATTGAATGGTGAGCTCCTCTGCCCTGTATATCATACGTAACGTTAGTACGTAAAAGGATTGTCAGACGGGGATGCAAAATGACTTAAACCCGAAGCCAAAGTACATTATACCGCTAGAGGGCTACGATGATCACTTTTTGGATTTTTTGTTGGGATTAAGATAGAGGATTACTTTATGCTTACGTTTCATCTTGTTCTCTCGAACGTGGTCGTGGATCGGTTGCCTAAAATACCAAAATAAAATATGTATAGTTATTATATATCCTTGCGCGGTATATTTGAGTAGCATTCCATGTGAATGGAATAAGTACTGCCTTGCTTACAGCGTGCAGGACTTGTCCTACCCTGGGTCTTGGCCCCTTGCTTACAGCGTGCAGGACTTGTCCTACCCTGGGTCTTCGGCAATCGAAAAGGAAATAGGTGCTTCAGCATTCGGCATTACCGACTAAAACATCTGCATGACTTAGTTATGCGTTGTTTATGATATTATCCTGAATAATTGACGTTCCCTGTACAATTGTAAATGGTCGGTTCCACGGGGTGGTCCTTAAGGGGTCCTGAACCTCTCCTTTTTGGCTGCCATTTTGTAAAGCTTCCTGGAGATCCCAAGCACATCCCTTTCAAAAAATATTGGATCCACCCCTGCCATGGTTCCTCCTGATGGTGCTGGACATTCTGAAGGATTTGACGCTTCGCATAATGAAACTACAGTAGGAGTAATTAAGTTTGCGGTAACACCATGTAACAATCTCTGAATAGAACATGCAATAAATGTTGGTTCTGAGAATAAGAACCACAGAACCAACAATTGTTACATCTCCTCGTCGTCGTTAAGGTTTCCCACGTGCGCATTTTCAATGTGCTTGGGGATCCATGGCTATATCTTTGATCTAGCCACTTGTTGAAATCATCACGTTTGAACATGATTTTTGATTTCCATTGCCTTTTTCGGAGTTGACGGATTAGTGGAGGAGGCTACCTCACAACTCACACGGGACCTACGGCTTTACGTCCCATCCGAAGGACGAAGCAATTGTTCAAGGACACAAGTGTCACGACCGGGACTCGAACCCACACCCTGCTGCTGGCAACACCAGAACTTGAGTTCGGTGCGCTAGACCGCTCGGCCACGACACTCCGACGGTGTTCAGTAATGCAGACCTTGCCCTGCAATAACAAGTCAAAAACTTACCGATTTTCCTATGAACGTCCTGCTCACAAGGTGAATTTGTGAAGGGCCAACTGACAAATCAATGACCCGGATTTGGCCTCTAGTGCTCACTCATGCGGGAAAATAGCCTTACCTTGCAATTCTTCTTGTTTTTTTGCACGTAGGCCTATTCATAGGACTGCACCCTTTCAGATTTCTTTTATTCAGAATGATGAAAAAAATTGCTATGAATCACGTCATAGGATATGACCTTTTTCAAAAGCTTCACCGTAGGTCTAATATTTAAAGATGGTGAATGGAGTATTCAAAATGCCAAAATGCATAAAAAGAATAGGTCACTCCGGCCCGCGTGGTTCCTTGCCTGTCCATGATGAATTACACCCAGGTGGCGCCATCCTGATTTATTTCCATACGCATTAAATACACGCAATACAGAATAGGCACTTTATTCGCAGGGAGTCCAAGGCCCGTATTTTAGAACGTTCCTTTACTGCAAAGGACGCCTTTATGCCTATTGTTCTCTTAAGAGAACAATAGGCATAAAGGCGTCCTTTGCAGTAAAGGAACGTTCTAAAATACGGGCCCAAGATGGTTTGTTTAGTTTATAGAGGTGAAATGGTACCAATGCATCCTCTCCAGCTGAAATGTGGTAGATTTGAGCTTTTCATTAAGCTTTTTAGATACGAAGTCGTTAATATGAGATGTTCGTAACAACCAATGTTGTAACTTGCCCTTAATGCAGGAATATGAGCAAAGTACATGTACTCGGATTACTTAATTGTTCTTTATCGTTAAATAATACTTGTTACATGTGAACCTCACCTCCCCAAATTAGGAAAATCTTCCCATATTATTCCAAAAATTTCCAAAGTTTTCAAAATACTTGTTTTCATTGATATTTTCCTCGGGTGAAGTAGGGAGTTTTGGAAGTGGTGCTCGTGGGGGTGGGGGTGGGGGGGGTCTGTTTGACATCCAGTGACGGTCATTGAAAATGGTCATTTTGATTGCTACCCTTGCCGCTGTATTTTTCTGACAAATTTGAGATTTGAGTTTGGACCTACATTATAGTATTGTCCCATGACCCAGCTACGCCTTGGAAGTCAAGACCCTATCCAAAATCCCCTTAACATGGCGGAGGAGTGTGCTTTACTGAGTGCCATTCTAGTTATTTGAATAAATGGAGACTGCATACTTTGTTATTGAATAGTAATATTATACATTTCTCCTGAGGACGATCAGAGCATACTGATCGAAACGTCGAGTTGTAACCTCCAGTTCTTTTCAGAACTAATTACTACTCAATGGAGAATTTCACATGGTGTCACCACAATTAATCTTACTTATCCTCTTCACCATGCAAAGCTACAAGTTTTACCAATACATTTGTTTGTATTTTAGGAGACCGCGACCCTGCTGAAGAAGAAGAAGAAGAAGAAGAGGAAGAAGAGGAAAGGAAGAAACGTAAGTATAAATCTTTCACAATTTCAGCATTTCAGACAGAATAAGTTCACAGGATGTTGGGTTACCCAATAAGCTTTCACATAATAAACTCTCAACTTCTGTTATCAGGTCATTGTCAGTATTGGTTCACATGCCTTTATATGGACGTGACAATTTAGGGTAAAACTGCTTCTGCGAGAATACTGACATTCTTTGACTGATGATAAGCATGTGCGCCAATATAAACCCCTTCAATACCTGGGATGTTAATAACACCAATATAAACACTATGCACAATCAAATTTACACCGCTAGTGTTATTTCAACACCCCAGTTTTTGCATGACACCAAGTAGACTATGATATTACTGAAAGAGTACAACCTCTGTGTAAAACTTTGTGAGATTTGTATTTCTATTTTCAGGACTTAACCATGAGGAATTGAAAAAAGAGTTGATGGAGATTCTCTCAGAGCGTGAGCAGGGCAAGTTTCCCCTCCTTTTGTCTTTGAGACCCCTCCCCTCCTTTTGTCTGTGAGACACCCCCCCTCCTTTTGTCTGTGAGACACCTCCCCCTCCTTTTGTCTGTGAGACCACTCCCCTTTTCTGGATAGGGGTGTGGCAAATGATACACATTCAAAGGGATACACTTTTGCTTCGGGTTTAGGTCATTTTGCGTCGCCGTCTAACAATCATTTTACATACAAACGTGTGGAGTATGCGTACAGTGTTATGTCGATTCAATGATTCAATAAAATCATTTGGTATAGGCCTAGGCCTACAGACCAGAAGAGCTCACCATTCATGTATATGTAGGTACGTATTTTAGCAACATAATATACATGCCCCTGAACAGTTGGACAGCTACCTTAAAACAGAATGTCATACCTACCTTAAAACTCTAACAACCTAACATAGCGCAGCAGGAACTCAGTGTCACAGTCAAGCGCGTAGCCAGAGATTTTTCAAGGGAGGGCGGCGATTTTATTTTACAAAAATAGCACCCGAAAAATGTTCACAGAACACCCCCCCCCCCCCTTACGGGTAACAATTGGGTGATATTTCGCTATGGGGCAATTGTTTGTTTAAATTTTGCATGGTGAAAAGGGTACGTAAAGACTGTCTGCGGTGACACCATGTGAAATTCTCAAATTGAGTAGTAATTAGTTCGACGTTTTGATCAGTATGCTCTGATCGTCCTCAGGAGAATGCCGCACTCTGGGAGATGCTGCTGCTTAAGTAGACTGCTGGAGGATTCGCGTGAAGATTGGATGCTGAAGGAATAGTGCGTTGTAGCGTGCATATATGCGGAAAACGGTGGAAACGTCGAGTTGTAAACTCCAGTTCTTTTCAGAACTAATTACTACTCAATTTGAGAATTTCACATGGTGTCACCGCAAACAGTCTTTACTTGTTTCAATTTGTTTTCTTTTTCACGTTGTTTTTCATTTTAAAAAAACGGGTTTAACGAGTTTAAGCACATTGGAATAATAGGTATAATTATAACGGTTGTGTACATAGCGCTCGCATTTCTCCAAGTACACTGCAAAAACCACAAGGTGTTAAAAACTAAACTCGCACAATATAAACACAATGGAAGAATAAAGTAGACACCACTAGTGTTATTTTAACACCCCCAGTTTTTGCAGGGTAGGCCGTATGAACATTTAAAGAGCAATTCCAGGGACAATATCGTCGCGCCAGAGCAGACATTCAACAAGGCATGGAATCAGTGTCCTTGTTTAAGAGTGACTGAAAATTACTGGCTCAATTATGCGGTAATAATGACCTTATCATACTGGGTATTATTTTCAGTCACTGACTTACTCTAAAACGAGCACTCCAATTCTATACCCTGTTGATTGTGACGATATTTCCCCTTTAAGTTGCATGCGATTCAATCACACAAAAGTGAATAGTTATGACTGTTTATCAGAATGTTATAGATATCAAATTTTTATTTGTTGGTCTTACAGATGTGGAATATAAACGCCGTCCTCCTAGTGGCCGTAAGTATTGGAACTTATTTCTTTGAGGGCTAGACTTTAGAAAAGTTGTATTATTTAACTATGGATCTGTTTGTTTCAATCAAGATCGCTGATCACGATCACGTGATGATTACGCGCGCAGTGTGAAAACAAATGGAAACTTCTCGGGATCCAAATCTATGTCGTAGCTCAGCCGCTAGATAATGCATGTTGTATACGTCTGAGAACTAGACTACGGTTAAACCATGCCATTGGTAGACTGGTGACGTTGGATGACATTGGATACATTGTTCCGTGACGTAAGCTTCCAGCGAGCTAACTACCAAAGGTCAAAGTTGCGTCTCCATGAAACTGGGAGAGGCCGGTATTTGGCGTCATATCATCCGGCTATGCCCATGGCAGAATGAGCAGAATCCATCCGCTAAAAAACAAATTTTTTGTAACAAAACGATGGCAACGATAATTTGTTTTAGTCTTCAAATAAACTGTTTCAAAAAGCTTTTCAGATTATTATTCATGAAAAATTCATGATGTTTTCGTTTTGTTATTTTCATTTGCGCCATCTTGAATCTTATACGTATCCACCGCGCAAGCATGATCTGCAAATAGAGGATCCGGATCAGTAAACAGTCTGAGCTCTTCATATTTGAAAAGAATGCAAATACTTAAAAAATTGATGTTTCACAAAATAGTTGTCAGAAGTATGGTTTAGAAGTAATAAAAGTGCCACAAATTAATTTACGACGGGACACAATAAAATCATTTTGGTACATATTTGCTGTAAAATCATGTTCCTCACGAATATTTTGAGAATTAATGTGTTATTTTACAGCATTTCTATTCACTTCCTCAAGTAAAATAGCAATGTTGTGATGGAAAATAAAATGTCCGTTAAAATTGCGAAAGTTGCCGTGAAAAAAAGAGAAAAACACCTGATTTTTCAGTCTTCTGATTTTTCATAGGCTAATTGTCATACAGTTCCGTGGACACATTGAGTCGTCAGTGAGCATGCGTAAACGTCTCTCGATGACGTCAATGATCAAGACGCCCTGACAAAGATTCCGCCTTCGTACATTTAAGTTGTCTTTAAAGGGAAGGTCCAACCTTGGTAATGATGGCTAAGCTTTTTTTTATGAGTCTGATGAATTTCTTTGAAACAACCTGGGAAAGTTCAGCTCAATACGGAGTCTGAGTCATGAGGGAAAACAATAAATATACATTTGCAGAAAACAAAAAAACACTTTGAGCAAAAAGGTTTAACTTAAAGTGCGCATACTTTCAAATCTCTTAAACGAGAGCACCTCAAACGCAATCATTTTTCAGGATGGTTGATACCTTTACCAAATCAAGTTAGCTTTTGGATAATATAGGCCTCATCTGGTAATTTTGTATCAAGGTAAAAATCAGTGTTGTACCTTCCCTTTATTAAAGTTAATAAATAGAATGTAGGTTTTAAAATGTAAGGTTTAAAATGTAGGGTTTAAATTTGTCAATTTGACAGCGTAAATGCAATTTTAAGAGCGGATATTTTTCCTCTTATAAGACAAATAAATACATATAATTGGGATTTGTGTATGCTTTATGATGTTCAATTTGCGTATTGCATATTACACTGTTCATTGAGCCATTGCGCGTTATACAATTATATAGAAGATTCAATCCGATGTAATGAGCACTACCAGTCTATTTAACCTTTGACATTTCACATCTATACCTTGAGGTTATAGCCTTGTCTTAAGCTAGTGTGTTTTTAAGTCATTTAAAACAAATATAAAAAAAACCGCTGGCATTTTAGTTTCCGGTTTTTAGTCAAAACTAGTGGACAGTCCTCTTTAACACAGTAACAGAAAAAGAAAACATTCTGTTTATTCGATTGTAGAATTAATTTTGGTTAATTTTTCAACTGTCTGACACAACAATGGTTTGGGATGTTATTACTTTCAACAATATTGTATTCTGTATTTCTGTTTAGTAATAAAAGTTTTGGATTCCTAAGCAAATTGAATGAGTGTTGTTATAATTAAGGCCTATGCTGTAAGATTATAATATTGTGAGCTACAGAACTAAATTCACACTTTAAAGTGCTTGGTACATCATTGGTTATGTTGACAAAACTGCTTCTATCATTACACTTTATACTCTCTTTGTCTCAAGATAACAATCAACCAATGACAGTTTCAGCTTATTACGTTGTGTCATCAACGAAAAAAAAATATGTGGAAGAGGTCTTTCTTCCTAGAAACTTATTGGTAATAATTACACTTTTTTTTACATATCAAATCATCTCAGACAGAAGAATATTAAAGGGACAGTATCGTCACAATCAGAGCAGACTTTCAACAGGGCATGGAATCGGTGTCCTAGTTTAAGATGAATGCAGTGACTGAAAATTACTGCAGCAGCAACGGTAATTATGACCTTATCATGTGGGGTATTATTTTCAGTCCTTGAGTTAACCTAAAACTAGCACTCCGATTCCATGCCCTGTTGATTGTGACGATCCTGTCCCTTTAAGAGAAGTGATACCAATATTTCCAGCAACTTTTTGTAAATTCAACATCACAATTCCTGTTTTCTCTAAGATGGAAAAGCACTTTAGATGGAATCATATTTCAGGATGATTTATACTTGTACTATATAACCCCGATTAAGATTTTGTTTATAATATGATAGTCAGGTAATTACCAATGTTGTACCTTCCCTTCAAAGGTAATGTGCTTCAATTTGCAGTGTCTTACTCTCTTTGAAACAAAATATACATTTAAACCTGTGAGGTTTCAGTTTATTTTCCTGTGTGTCGCTCACGACAACAAACTAGGCTTTCGAGTTGTTTGTATTCATTCAAACTTTGTAATTAGCAAAATAATACACTTTTCTTAATTCCAATTGGAAGTTATTTCACACATCACCTCAAACAAAATGGTTCATAGGAAAGATTAATACCATGATCAGCTTTACACAAGGTAAATTTTTAATGAATTTTTTTAATTTTTTTTATTTTTAGTTTACCAATCAAATACCTTAAAAAAATATGACCATTTGGTATTTTATTTTAAACCAATTACATATTTATACATATAACAGATATCAAGGCTGTGAACAGTCTGCTGACCCCCCCTCAAGCCTGGTTCTGTGTCTCTGTACATCAAGCTTCCAGCTCTTTCTTGCCAAACCACCACTGAATACGAGGATCATTTTCTGGATCCAATAACATCCGCCCCTGTTATTTGTCATCCTTCAAGCATGTAAATTTGCCATAGGTTTATATGCGTGCCCCTCTCTTTGTCACCCTGGTTCCGTTCCTAAATTGCATATTTCTGAAAGACTTTTGCAGTGTATCCAAGTCTTAATTACCCTGCAAGTAAGCTTCACAAAACATTTTTTTCTTTATTTTCATTCAAAACCTGCGAATGAAATTTGGCGGTTTGTATAGGCGTTCCTTTGGCTTTTGTGGGCATTTGACCATTTACCAAAGTCCTTGATTCATTTCTTTCTGGTTGTCAGCGCAGTATGTGTTATGCAAAGTTAATATAGTACGTGTTCAGTCGGTAGGCCCTACACCATTATATTCAGTAAGATTTGAAGCCTTGTTGGGTGGAAACACAGTCTTGTACAGGAAGAGTAAGGTTTGCGGTAGAACTACCATGCATGAAACAATCTCCTAAGATTTGTGTTGGTTCTGAGAAGAACCGGTGGTGAAATCAATCGACGTTTCGATCAGAAGAATGTAATGACCTCTCTTGAGTTGTGCGGTTCTGGTGAGAGGAACATGTGGGTGGGTGAAGCCGAAGTCGACGGACAGAGCACACTGTTTGAAGCGTCGAGAACTATGCTCAAGTTCCGTATTAGAACCGCAGCGCTTCTTCAAAGGAGAGATTAATTCCCCACCTTCGAAGATTCTGCTGCAGACGAAAAATGCACTGGATTCAATAGGAAATAAATTAGTGTAGCACACCCTGGTCCGGGGGAGTATCTAGGGTCTAAAATTTAATTCAATTCAACTTCACATTTATTTCCATACTTCTATGAACAATAATAAACTTTATGGGTAAATAAAGAGTAAACCAAAGAGCAAATAAACCTCGTGTAAATAGCGAAATAAAAATAATGAACTAGAGCATGGGGCTGTTTTTTAGGTAAGCAGAAACTTGTAGAAAACAGCCAGTCAGACAAACACAGACGAAGGACAAATCATGAGACAAAGACATGGACAATGGATAATGGATGCACTGACACAAAACAAAGAACATAGTATGACAATGCAGAGACAATGAAAAGGAAAGTTAAAAAAAAGAAAATATGGCAAAAAGCAGTTCAGGAAAAAAAACGGGAAGAGTAACCTGGAAGAGGAAGCTAACATATATATTGGGAGGTATAAGGGCACGTTTAATAGATGGGGACATGGTAACAAATGGGGAACACACGAAAAAAGGAATTATAAATATTATACAAATATAACATGGTTTGAGGGTGGACATTCGATATTAGCTCCCCGAGGCGAAGCCGAGGGAATTAGTTTGTCAACTTCCAATATCGAGGGGAGCTAATATCAAATGTCCACCCAAAATAAACCATGTTATATTTGTTTTACTATACCTCATACATATTCAGTAAACGGAGATAACAAAGGAGAGCAGATGCCTACATTTGCTCCCCAGCCCCGCCGCCGCTGCGTGGATACCCAAATTATTGTTTTTTGACAATCATACTCTTAGGTGTACTACTGTGAAGATATATATGTACGGGCGGCGAGATTTTGTTGTGCGACCCAAAAGGCCACTCACCCATCATATTATGCAATAACAAAATGCTGGGCTTATATTTCTTTTCAAAAAAATCCTCCACAGCCGTGAATGACTGTTATACATAAAGGCTTTATACAGAAGGCTTTACTTCTGAATTAAATTAGTCATTTAAAACACACAAAAATATTGATGAATTGTAGTGCACTGTAAGAAATATCCGTATTTTTACGGGAAAATTTTACGGAAACTGGTCCGTAAAAAGTGAAGTACGGGAAAAGTTGCACGGAGTCCGTATTTCTACGGGGAAAGTTCCATCGTCCGTTTTTCAACCAGTAATTTTTTGCTTGGTTGACATATTTTCCAATAATGACCATTTTAAATCGTAGAGTAATTTTAAGTATAAACTTTTTAATGCAATTGTATTTTTTGTGCAAAAGAAAATACACAGTATTTATAAACAAAAGGAAACAATTATTTTTTGGTATAATACCGTTTGAACGAGGAGCAGATTGTTTTAGAAGAAACGGATCTGTTCCGTAAAAAAAAAGTTGTAGTTTACACTTTTAAACACAACAATTATAAACAATTCATTTTCAAATTACCTCTTACACTTTTCCCAAATATAAAAATTTAAAAAATTTTTACCCCTAGTTTTATTATTTTATTCGTGTTTATTTTGCTTTTACTTGGACGTGGATGGAAAGTTTTACCATTGCATGACGGGTATAAATGTCTAGGATTCGACCCCTTATGCCAATTTTCCATAATAACACGCGTGTGCCGGCAGGGTCGTGCACAGACTACTCGCAGTCTCAGCAGCAGCAGACGATTGGCCGATCGAAACCGGACCGCGCCGCGGGCTGAAGAAAAGTTGGAAAAGTGAAAACATCTGACAAATGAGTGACATTCACAAAAAAAAACTCCTCGGTCGTCTCTCAACGCAACCTGAACCTGACATCTCAACCTCATCTGAAACTGAAAGGTATGTAAAATAAAAATGACACACAATATAGCCCTAGATGTAAACATGTTGGCCTGAATTGTTTTTGAGAAATTTCAGAATTATAATATCAGAGACAGAATGAGTTTACTGACAGTGACACTGACACTAACGACGTTAACGTTAGCCTGAGTACATCATGTACTGGCGGCGACTCGAGTCATAACTATTATTACAGCGTAACACACATACATACACTGTATCGTCCATGTACGTAATTCGCCGCACTCGTGAAATGACGCACCTACATTTGGCTTAGCATTTCTCGGAAAACTTACAAAATTATGGTGTATTGCCATGATTACTATTTGCATAAACTTATCTAAGTCGTGCTTGTTACAGAAATAAAAATTATAGTGAAATTGTATGATTTACTGGAAAGTTAGTGCTTGTGAAAGTGGAACAAGTTGTTTAACCACTGATTTTACGAGATACAAAATAGTATTAGTAAGAGATTTACATGACCTCAATCTTTTTTCACGAACATCTGTGATCTTATTTTGTTATTGTTCTAACAGTTATACCGTCAACAAGCTGTTGTCTGTGACCATGGTGACTGTGGAAACCAAAATAGGCCTATGAATGTTTTGCATTTGCAATGATTTTTTAAAGAAATACTGATCCTCAAATTGGACACATTCCTTATATAACAAGCGAATGAAGACTAACTTGTTGGTGTTTATTTTGACGGTAGGCCTAGTGGAAAATTATTGACAAAATGAAACATCAATATCATGGACGGTTATGAAAAGAAATCTTTTATTTGACAAAATGTTAACAGCAATTTTACACATTTCAAAGTTTTAAAGTAGCTACTTTTTGCAAAAAAATTTAACCACCTTCCATTTTTATTGGTCTTTCAAGAATAAAAGATTTGAGAGCTTGGCAGTTATCCAGTGTCTACCCTGTCTTCTTGCTGCATATTTCAAAGAAGACATATCTGTTATCATCCGATGTTATGATGTAAGTACAGTACATGTGTAGAACGTACATGTCTCATTTGAAGTTGCTTTACAAAAGGAATAATGATCACGTGGTTGCTGGATCATAGCAATGCTATCTTACATTTTAATAAGTATTCCTGCAAGATTTAAGCCCGGTTCAAACTTCGTGCAAATGGCAACGCAAAGCGAATTGTGATGTCAAGATTGCAGATTCGCACAAAACATTAGCAAAAGTGGAGCACAGCTCAACTTGGGCAAATGTTTTGCAAATATTTTGTTGCGAATTAATGACGTCAAATTTGCTTCACATTCGCCGTCGTGTTGGGCTTTAAGGTTCAGATGACAAAAAGCTTACATCAAACATTATTTGAAAGTTGGTGTTGTATAAAAATATATGTAATTGCAGCAGACGTGTAAATGCAACATGTAGCAGACACAAGTAAAATTCATTAACTTCAATTCTCCCAAGGGGCACCAAGGGGCACCAAGGCAATGACCAGGGGCAATAGAGGCAATTGCCTCCGTTGCCTCCTTGAAGTATCAGGCCTGGGATCCTTCCTATATCTAACACAGTCCAACCAACAATAGTCCAAACCAGGCCAGCATATGATGACTTAACAAAGAACTATATGTTATCAAAGAACTATGCCAAGCCAAGTAAGGGTAACAATCTTCCTAATAATATCTATTCCGAGGTGCTGATTCATGGAAAAGGTTGGTAAGCATTTTCAGTTAGCTAGAGAATTAATCAGTCAACCAGAATCAAACCAAACCTGCTGTTTGAGTGTTTGCAAGTTTTTGGTCATAATGGTTAATTTATTTACTAACTTAATCATACATTTACAGGACATGGTGACAAGAGATGACATCCGTGACCTTCTCTCTACACCCTGCATTGCTGTTATCGGTAAGGTTTTAAAAAAAAAAAATTAAAAAAAATAAAAAACTCCCAAACGTTTGGGTGGATGGGGTGTGAGAATTGGGGACTATAAAACCCTTAAACTTCAAAATTACACACTGCGAAATATTTTACTAAAATACAAAATGTAAAATGTTTTTGAATTTTTAATAAAATGCTTACTGGTATAAATTTTGTATTGGTACCATTTGTTCTGAGAAATATTTAGTCAAGGTGTTCGAGCGACAGCGCGAACACCTTGATATTGTTCGGTTTTTTAGGTGTTCGAGCCACAGCGCGAACACCTCTTGATATTGTTCGTTTTTTTTAATACTTTTTCTTCTTCTTCTCAGTGAAACATATCCAGAGACAAAAACATAGTTGCGGAGTTCACAGAACCTTAAAACTTCAAACATAGTTAGACCTTAACATGTAGTTATACCTTAAGATGTGACGTCATAGTGAGGTCATCAGATATCGAATTACACTCAATCAAAGTTAATATTTAAAAAATATTATATCTCATGAACCACAAAAGATATTTTCACAATCTTTGCACCATGTTATAGATCTTGAATTATGTGATTTTTTGTACACAGACGTGACCCCAATCTGACCTTACTTCCTGTCCAAACCGGAAGTCAAAGTTTAATATTTAAAAAATCATATCTCAACAACCACAATGGGTAAATTCACAATCTTTCCACCATTGTATAGATTGTTAATTGTCAAAAAGAATTTACACAAAGGTGACCCCAATTTGACCTTACTTCCTGTACAAACCGGAAGTCAATGTTTAATATTTAAAAAAATCATATCTCAACAACCACAAGGGGTAAATTCACAATCTTTGCACCATTGTACAGATTGTTAATTGTCGAAAAATATTTACACAAAGGTGACCCCAATTTGACCTTACTTCCTGTCCAAACCGGAAGTCAAAATTTAATATTTAAAAAAATCATATCTCAACAACCACAAGAGGTAAATTCACAGTTTTTGCACCAATGTACAGATTGTTAATTGTCAAAAATATTTACAAAAACATGACCCTAATTTGACCTTTACTTCCTGTACAAACCGGAAGTCAAAGTTTAATATTTAAAAAAATCATATCTCAACAACTACAAGAGGTAAATTGAAATTTTTTGCACCATTGTATAGATTGTTAATTGCCGAAAAAAATTACACAAAGGTGACCCCAATTTGACCTTACTTCCTGTCCAAACCGGAAGTCAAAGTTTAATATTTAAAAAAAATCATATCAACAACCGCAAGAGGTAAATTCACAGTTTTTGCACCTTTGTACAGATTGTTAATTGTCAAAAATATTTTCAAAAACATGACCCCAATTTGACCTTTACTTCCTGCCAAACCGGAAGTCAAATTTTAATATTAAAAATATCATAGCTCAACAACCACCAGGGGTAAATTCACAATCTTTCCACCATTGTATAGATTGTTAATAATTGTCGAAAAATATTTACACAAAGGTGACCCCAATTTGACTTTACTTCCTGTCCCAACCGGAAGTCAAAGTTTAATATTGAAAAAAATCATATCTCAACAACCACAAGAGGTAAATTCACAGTTTTTTGCACCAATGTACAGATTGTTAATTTTCAAAAATATTTACAAAACATGACCCCAATTTGACCTTTACTTCCTGTCCAAACCGGAAGTCAAAGTTTAATATTTAAAAAAATCATATCTCAACAACCACAAGGGGTAAATTTACAATCTTTACAAGTTCAAATCATTGAAATGGACTTCAAACAAATCATCGTTGGTAACCACATCATATTTTACAGGGTACTCTTTAATATGAAAACATAATAATGCAAAGTTTCTTTAAAAACATTCTGACGTCATCATCACTGCCCTGACAAAACTCGAACACCTATGTGTTTGTAATATCACAAACACTTCCATCTAGTTTTTTAAAACTTTTTAGGTGTTCGAGCGACAGCGCGAACACCTTGATATTGTTCGGTTTTTTTTAGGTGTTCGAGCTGTAGCGCGAACACCTCTTGTTATTGTTCGTTTTTTTTTGGCTTTTTCTTCTCCTTCTTCTTGAAACATATCCAGAGCCAAAAACATAGTTGCGGAGTTTACAGAACCTTAAAACTTAACACATAGTTAGACCTTAACATGTAGTTGTACCTTAAGTTGTGATGTCATCAGATATCAAATTACACTAAATCAAAGTTTAATATTTTTCAAAAAACAGTTTAATATTTCAAAAAATCATATCTCATGAACCACAAACGATATTTTCACAATCTTTGCACCATGTTATAGATCTTTAATTATGTGATTGTTCGTACACAGACGTGACCCCAATCCGACCTCTCCTTCCGGTCGAAACCGGAAGTTGAATATTAAAAAAAATCATATCTCATGAACCACAGAAGATATTTTCACAATCTTTGCATCACCTTATAGACCTTGAACTATGTCACATTTCTTTCACAGACATGACCCCAATTTGACCTCTCCTTCTGGCCGAACACGGTAGTTTAAGTGAACAACCATTCAGAAGTATATGTACTGTATAATAAGCACACAGCCCATTCCGCGTGTGAACGGCCTTGACACACACAGACAAGAGGCATACAGTGTATAATACACTGTATAAACTATTACAGTCACTATACAGTGTACACGACAGTATCTAATTAGAATATAATACATCGCAATATATACTGAGACGCAATAACACTTGTTTTGGAATAGCATAAAATTGTAATGGTTCAAAATAAGACAACACAACAATTTGGATTAGAAATGTTGGCATTTTATTGAGGAAATGCCCACGTTTTGTCCACTGTACTCGATCCCATCTGTATCCACTTCACCGCGAGTGCACATATTACATTTGTGCATTGTGATTACTGATAATTTAAGGTCGAAAAAGTGGTAAGTTTCTATTGCGTCTCAGTATATGTCCACCATGTTACATTTCACTGTTATACCTTTTCTGTACGAACGTAGGCGCTCTGTAAACTATGAAAATGGACTGTATAATAATCTGTAAATGTATTTGTACAGCCAAAACATAGTTGCGGAGTTTAAAGAACTTTAAAGCAACAAATAGTTAGACCTTAACATAGTTCCAGGTAACGTTGTGACGTCTGGTGAGGTCATCTAATGAATTATTACGTAATTAATTATAATTAAAACAATATATTTTATATCTCGTGAACCACAATAGATAATATCTTGATTCCTTCACAATCATACAGAACATGGAGGACTCGACATTTGATACAAAGACATGACCTTATTGAACCTTACTTCCGGTCCAAATTGGAAGTTCACGTTCTTTATAAATTGACTCAAATCTGAAAGGGTATTCGAAATAACATTTTGGGTATATATGTTAAGTGGGATCTGCTTTTTTCAAAAATATATTTGGTGACGTCATTGCTCTTAAAAATCACTTTGTGCTATCTCAAGAAAATATTAGATGGAATTTTACCAAATTTGGCACAATTGACACCCATATTATGAGGAAAGATTTTGTGAAGTATGAATGACGTCACATGATTGAACTGGAACTTACGGTTGGAAGAATTTAAAATTATATGGGATGAACCGGAAGTTATTCAGTATAGCACATTAAATGTTTTTTTAAATTATATATTATGAAAACTCATATCTCCCGAACTAAAGCTTGTTTTTTAATAACTTTAGGTGATGACGTCATCACATATGATGCACACTCGAACACCCTGAGTTTGTTTTTAACAAACTCAATACCTCTAGTTTTTTTTGTTTTTTTAAACTTTTTCTTCTTCTTCTTCTCGGTGAATATCCAGAGCAAAAATCATAGTTGCAGAGTTCACAGAACTTTAAAACTTCACACATAGTTAGACCTTAACATGTAGTTGTATCTTAAGTTGTGACGTCATAGTGAGGTCATCAGATATCGAATTACACTCAATTAAAGTTTAATATTTCAAAAACTTATATCTCATGAACCACAAAAGATATTTTCACAATATTTACACCATGTTGTAGATCTTGAATTATGTGATTTTTGGTACACAGAAGTGACCCCAGTCTGACCTTACTTCCTGTCCAAACCGGAAGTCAAAGTTTAATATTAAAAAAATCATGTCTCAACAACTACAAGAGGTAAATTGACATTTTTGCACCATTGTATAGATTATTAATTGTCGAAAAAAAATTACACAAAGAAGACCCCAATTTGACCTTACTTCCTGTCCAAACTGGAAGTCAAAATTTATTATTAAAAAAAATCATATCTCAACAACTACAAGAGGTAAATTCACAGTTTTTGCACCATTGCACAGATTGTTAATTGTCAAAAATATTTACAAAAACATGACCCCAATTTGACCTTTACTTCCTGTCCAAACCGGAAGTCAAATTTTAATATTAAAAATATATCTCAACAACCACAAGGGGTAAATTCACAATCTTTCCACCATTGTATAGATTGTTAATAATTGTCGAAAAATATTAACACAAAGGTGACCCTAATTTGACCTTATTCCTGTCCCAACCGGAAGTCAAAGTTTAATATTGAAAAAATATTTTCAAAATCGTACATTATTAGCGAGGACGACGGTTTCGTCAAAATCACAATTCGTATCTGGAACTACACGAAAACGGGTTGTAAAAACTCGCCAAAGGAATAAATGCATTCTCTCAAAGAATTTCAGTACCAAAATTGACCCTTATGTAGCAGAACAGTTGTTTTTCACATTTGAACTGTTTTTTCAAGAATAAATAATGTGATTAAGTTCAAATCATTGAAATGGACTTCAAACAAATCATCAAACCACATCATATTTTACAGGGTACTCTTTAATATGAAAAAAATAATAATGCAAAGTTTCTTTAAAAAACATTCTGACGTCATCATCACTGCCCCTGACAAAACTCGAACACCTATGTGTTTGTAATATCACAAACACTTCCATCTAGTTCCTTCTGAATTGCTGTCATATTCAAAGCATGACAAAAAATATGACTGTTACATGCCAATATCTCTTTGAATGAAATTTTCACAGGTTGGTTTTATGATTTGTTTTTTGAAAACTAGGTAATTTGATTGAGTGTACTCATCCAAAAATCCATGCTATACCATCCCTTTAAAATTGAGGTACACTACTTAAAATTTCAAATAATTTGTTGCAGGAAACATGTACTCACCTAAGGCGGAGCAATACCTTGCAATATCATCAACTCAGTGAAGGGAGATAAGCTCTAACCTTAATGTTTGCGGCCTACTATGTTTTTAACATACATTATGCTAAGGAGGCATCCTGCACCCTTGATTTTGTTCAGAGGTAAGTTGAATTTGACTGGAATGTGACAGTCTTAACACTCAAAACAATGTGATTGTGAAACATTTAATGTTGGTCAATTTTGATTAAAAGGAAAGATTTAAAGGTGCACTTTGACTTGAATTGCCATTTGACCAGGCTATCTGTTTGACGTTTCTTGACACCTAGAGGATGGAATAATATTGTACTCTTGTTTTAAATTGCATTCGGGATAATGAATATTATTTTTGGTTTTACCCTACACCTCACTGCTCTCCGAGACCTGCAAACAAAATCTACAGGTTAACTAATTGGGTGGGATTCGAACGCACGACTCCCCGCATTTAAACACAAACAAATCTTGATGAATTGTAGTGGATTCGAACTTTTTACATTGAGAGCTAGGTGAGCGTGTTTACTACTAAGAAAACCTTGAATTATTACCTTTTAAATATATATAGAATTAAATTTGTCATTTAAACACAAACAAATCTTGATGAATTGTAGTGGATTCGAACTTTTTACATTGAGAGCTAGGTGAGCGTGTTTACTACTAAGAAAACCTTGAATTATTACCTTTTAAATATATATAGAATTAAATTTGTCATTTAAACACAAAAAAATCTTGATGAATTGTAGTGGATTCGAACTTTTTACATTGAGAGGTGAGCGTGTTTACTACTAAGAAAACCTTGAATTATTACCTTTTAAATATATATAGAATTAAATTTGTCATTTAAACACAAACAAATCTTGATGAATTGTACTGGATTCGAACTTTTTACATTGAGAGGTGAGCGTGTTTACTACTAAGAAAACCTTGAATTATTACCTTTTAAATATATATAATAATATTCATATTGGCAGTTTGGGACTGCATACAAACTATTTATATTACCTATATTAACTATTTATATTACATGTCGAGGTGTCCTTCAAGGATGGTTTAGTAAAAAGTTGCGTTCGAACATAAAGGTCAAAAAGTCTCCGGTTTCTGGTCATCGGTCGGGTTTTTTTTCATCAATATTTGGTGTTTTTGGGGGGGATACCAACTTATGGTGGCTAAGAGAGGCCTCACAAATCGGACATACGTTCATACCCATTATGTGAACAAAAGTCATTTTTAAAACACAGCAAGGCAGAATTCCAATCAATCCAGCAATTTTGGCTGCAATTTGACATCGTTTCATAGCAAATAAAACGAATAAAATGATGTGCGGGCCTGAGGCGACGCCAACAGAGACCAGACACTGGAGATTTGTTTTGGTCTAACTATTGTCCAACGCAAGTGAAGCCTAACACTAGTAGCATCCATGACTGCGCTTTACAAATGCTGTGATATTATTATTATTGTCATGGGTCAGTTAAGCTGTGCGCGCCAAGGATTTTTATAAAAGACACCGTTGCACACAGCCCGGCTGCATATTAGAACCCCTATACCATTGAGAGTGCAACACGTGCATCCCAACACGAATCTCAAGTAAGTTTTTGACATTTCTTTTAACCCTAACTACCCCCACCAAGTTCATCACAATTCAGCCTCAGTTTTGTTTGACTGTGGTGGATTGCTTGGAACTATCACCAACTTCACATCAAGCATGGAGGAAGAAAACAGACTTCCTCCATGCATCAAGTAAGTTTTTAGATTAAAGTCAGTAATTTTGTAATTGGGTACGGTAATCCCCAAAGGTGGGCACTCCCTAACACGATAGTTTTTCATCTTCTTTATCCGCAGAGCAAACAACATCTACCTGAAACACAAGGCATTGAGATAATGAAGTGTGTTGTGCTTCTTGTTCTATGGCTGGGCTTGGCCAGCGCCTCGAGTCTAGGTGAGTGCTTAAATACATGTAAAACCAGCCTTTGAATGTAAGAAAACCCATGGTCTAGTGTTAAAACGAGTGTTTTTATGCCCCGCCATCCATGTAAATTTGCCATAGGTTTATATGCCTGCCCCTCTTTTTTTGTCATCCTGGGTTCGTTCCTAATTGCATGTTTTTAAGGGACTTTTGCGGTGTAATCAAGTCATTACACTGTCAGTAAGGTTCACAAAAGAAATGAAAACTCTGTCACTGATTTTCTTTATTTTCACAAAACCTGTTGTGCAAATGAAATTTGTTCGTCTTGTATATAACCCGCCGGCGAAGTCGAATGGGCATGTACTAGTTTCTGCCTTGTTCTTCCGTGTTTGTGCGTGGGCGAACAGAAGGCCACTTGTGGGGTACTTTCTGAATGGGGACAATGGTACCCCACAAATTGATCTTTGTTTCCGTGTACCCCACAAGAGACATTCTAAAGAAAAGGGACACAATAGTGGTACCCCATAAACCGTAAGGTTGTGTGTATGTGTGCGTGTTTCACACTTTTGGAGTCATTGCAATGACTCGAGTCAGTCATTTTGCTAATGGATATTGCTTTGGCAAAATCCTTTTTGTGGTTACAGTTGCTCTTACATCCACCATTTTGCCTATACCTCTGTCGACGAGAGCTGTCAATATGAAAATTAGGCAAAAGGCTGTCTGTGTAGAATGGTGTATTTTAATGTAGAATGGCCTAAGTAAGACTAATTGCGTGACACCATGTGGAATCTCGATTGAGTAGTAATTAGTTCTGAAAAGAACTGGGGGTACAACTCGACGTTTCGATCAGTATGCTCTGATCGTCCTCAGGAGAATGCCGGACTCTGGAAAATGCTGCTGCTTAAGTAGACTGCTGGAGGATCATCCCATGAATGGAGGATTAGTTCGTTTAGGCGCGCAGGCGGGAACTGTTGAGACTAGGATCCTAGGAGCGAAGTGTGGGGGAGCGAAGTGTGTGCTCACTGAACTGAATCAGTTGTTAACAAGCACAGGGGAAGGAGGGTGGTTGACTTAGGATATAGGGGATCCCTCAGTCTGGGGTGGGTTATGGACTTTGGATATAGAAGATCCTTCAGTCTGTATTATTGGTCGCCAAATGTCGCTGATGAATGGCCTACATAATGGATAGGGTTTTCAGTCCATATCGGATTACGTGGGTTTTCGCTTTGTCTGGGGTTTTAGGTCCCACGTATAAGACTTCCTTCATCGTCTTCACAAGTTTCTTTATGCTACAGTGCTATATGTGCTTTTGGCAAGTCTATGTTTTCATTTCCAGAAAGATATAAACAAAAGTAAGCTTTTCTCATGATTTTCTTATTTTGGGTTTAGTTCATTACCGATGATATAGTTTAACAACTTCTTAACTGTACCAATATCTAATTATTTTTTAGGAGTTTATAAAGATGAATTAAAGAAAACTCTGATGCAACTCCTCAAGAAACGCGAGGAAGGCAAGTGATTTAATAATAGAAGCTCGCTTGAAGTTACGAGTATTTTACAAAATAAGTTTTTGATGGCAATCCTTGTTTAGTGTTGTGTGTTGGCATCCTAAAGAAGTACAAACATCTTCGCTTGGCCGACGGGCAACTGCGGCTTCGTCGAAATCTGTTACAATGGCGGGCGAATGGTCTGAGTAAGAGCTGAAGCTTGCACAAGTTGGTTATTTAATGTATAGACCTAATATCGATTCATGGAGAGTAGGCATACTCATGGAAGCAGTTTGCCAACATTACCAATGCTGTACCTTCCCTTAGGTATATCTGGATTCAAAGAGAGTAAGCATACTCATAGAAGCAGTTTTGCCAACATTACCAATGCTGTACATTCCCTTATGTATACCTTGATTCAAAGAGTAAGCATACTCATAGAAGCAATTTTGCCAACATTACCAATGCTGTATATCTTGATGCGTAGAGAGTAAGTATACACGTAGAAATCAGTTACAGACGTTTTAAGGTTTACTTTAATAATTTACTTTCGATTCAAAGAACCACAAGTAACTCTTCGCTTGGCCGATGGGAAGGCGAGCAGCGACGGTCGCGTCGAAATCTATTACGATGGAGATTGGTACTCGCCCTGCGGTGAAGACTGGGACAAGCAGAGTGCCGAGGTGGTCTGCAGGCAACTTGGCTTCAACGGAGTAGAGACACTAGGAACTACAGAGGAGTTTGGCCTCAATTCCGGCTCGATCCTCGGTGGATACATCTGTGACGGTACGGAGGAAAAGCTGGAAGATTGTGAGGAGATTTTCTCTGGAAATATGTATTGCACGGACGGTTCGGCCGTCGTTTGCAAAACAGGTAAGAGATAATTTTGGTATATTGTATACGAGTTTATATATCATTGCACATTGATGGATCTAGTGACGCAAAGGGAGGGAGCAAATTCAATTGCTGTATCATACATGTACATTTACTAATCGATGTTGTTTGCCTTGCCTTTTTTCTTTTCCCCTTTTCCCTTTTTTTCTTTATTTTTTGGGGGCAGTGTGACACCCCTCCCATAACCTGGTTTCACAATATATATCGTTACTCCACTTCTGTGAATACTGAAATGTTGATACTAAATAAGCTTAAAGATTTCAATTCAAAGAGTATCCAAAATCCTTCAGAATGTGAAAAAAAAATCATGTCATGTGGAACCCATAGCAAGAACTGTATATTTCGTTCCCTCGCTGAATTTGTCGTTCCCACGAAATGTTGTTTCGTTCCCCCGAAATCATTTTTCGTTCCCTCGAAATATTACAGTGTAAGGTCTTACAATCTACCGGTATTTCATTCCTTCAAAATAATTTTTTCAACTTAATCAGTGTGCACTAATCGTCCTTTGACGGCTGATTTTTTTCAATTTGTCAGTTCTTGCGATTTGCAAGTGCCGATAATAAGCCGGGCATAATAATGACATGTCATTAAAATAGCACTTTTAAGGTTTGTTTTAAATTTCACTTTGGATCCTATAGAACCACAAGTAACTCTTCGCTTGGCCGATGGGAAGGCAAGCAGCGACGGCCGCGTCGAAATCTATTACGATGGAGATTGGTACTCGCCCTGCGGTGAAGACTGGGACAAGCAGAGTGCCGAGGTGGTCTGCAGGCAACTTGGCTTCAACGGAGTAGAGACACTAGGAACTACAGAGGAGTTTGGCCTCAAGTCCGGCTCGATCCTCGGTGGATACATCTGTGACGGTACGGAGGAAAAGCTGGAAGATTGTGAGGAGATTTTCTCTGGAAATATGTATTGCACGGACGGTTCGGCCGTCGTTTGCAAAACAGGTAAGAGATAATTTTGATATCTTGTTTAAGAGTTTATTAAATCATTGTACAATGATGGATCTAGTGATGGTTTGTCCAAAGTTTTCACAAGTGGGTAGCGATGTTTGTCTTTGCCACTGTTTTACATAGTGGTAAATGTCTGATTTCGAGCTCATTTAATTGAATACATCCCGAATAAACAAATGTAGCTACAGAGTGAGGGGTTGCTATAGTAATCATTAATCTCTGAATAGATTTGCATCCCACAATGATACGATCAGTTCGTGTTTCTGTGAGTTAAATTTTACATTACTTATGGACATTGTAGGTAAAGTACGTGCTCATTACGGTGTCGTTATTGACTTGAAATGTTTTATTGAAGCCACAATATTGATTTTCATTACCAATGTTGTACCTTCCCTTATGTTATGTATTGATTCAAAGAGAGTAAGCATATTCGTAGAACTGGTTTTGCCAATATTACCAATGTTGTTGTACCTTCCCTTTAAAGATCTGAGTGAGCTAGAGCGAGAAGTGATTAACGCCCTCTCACACAGCTTAGCAGGCGGTGAGTGGTACTTTTTGTCTTTTAGAAATTAGAGCCACGACAATTCAGTGATCCATCAAGGATAAGTTAGGGGATAGTTTTAAGTTAGATAATTTTAGGGGATGACTAACAGAATAATTCCCCTAGTCATCCTGAACAATTATTTCATCTTTAGCCTAATTGTTACAGTCTCCAAAATAAATACTGAATTGACAGTGCGATGAGCATATAGATAGATTGTAGTTTTCACTCATGAATGGAAGAATTGAAAGGTAGGCCTACACATATAGGCCAGAGTTCTGGTGACTACTTTTCATTTAAAAAAATACAATATTCTACATATGTACAATATTTACTTTTAGCAATATTACTGCAAAAAGTATGTGTAGGAACAGGATATCATAAACATATGATCCATGCATTTACTACATAAATATTACCAGCATTTTATCTTAAAGCTGTACACTACGTGTATGTTTAAAATTGACAGTGTATTTACACATACATGTTAATAGCGCAAATACAGGCAATTATTATTGTTAACCTTTCTGTGACTGCAAGGGTCAAAATCAGTCTAAATATTGATCTACTTGCCAAGGTGTATCTAGTGGGCAAGTTTAAAAGTTGAACACTATCAAACTGTACGTGTAGTAAGTACATTTACAAGCTAAAATGAGTCGACCGTTTTTCACTTGTAAAAACATTGTCTGGTATCGTTGAGGGTGGTCAAAATGAGAGTAAAAAAAGTCAAAAATGCCCCATGTGCACATTTGGGTCAACAGTCAAAACAGGCAGTTGACCGTATTTGACCTCTATAGCTACTTGCCACTAAAGTGCAGCTGTAGTAGGAGGGTTAAACTGTTTCTTGAAGAGGTTTCGAGGGGCGCATTAAGGCCCTTACATGGCTGCATGCGGCTCGAGTACCGCAGACCACAGTAACTAATAAACTGGTTTTATTTTGCCTGGTTTTCTTATTTAGAGAAAAAACGAAAGGCCCTGGAAGGAGAGGAAGGAGAGAGATTATTCACAGGGTAAAAATGAATCATGCATCTCATGAATATGTGTGTCATTTTGAAGCATTTGTAATCTTTTCCTCAAGTAAAATAGCAATGTTCCGATGAAAAAGATATTTTTTGGAAATTGCCGGGCCATACATCTTTTATACACTGTAAAAACATTGGGCAAGATGGGGGTCAGTATTTACCACAACTGTTCACATATTTTGGCAAACATTTTTATCCAACATTGGGCAATGGTAAACAACTGTGTAACCTGTTGATATGTTGACCAGTGTTGGGCAACATATCAACCGTGTTTGCCCGATATTTTTTTACAGTGTACCTAGACTTGATTTCAAGTCTGAGATCGGGGTTATTTTTGTCTGTATCAGCCACGCAAAACGCCGTTTACCCCTACTGGCTATCACAGCCCTAACTCGCGATCTCATCGAAGGTTAATGCTGGAGGTTAATACACAAGAGGGCGCTATTTAATGCGATACTGCAGAACCGTTACATTGGCTTCAGGCAGACAAAAAACCACGATCACAGACTTGGAACCAAGTCTACAGTGTACCAAGTAGACAAACTAATTACATACACAAGGTTTCCCACATAAATAATAACACATAATTATTGGTTGGTATTTACATTTAGTTACAGAAATGGCAGATAAGAAGACATTCTGAAACGGTAATAAATGATTGATAAATCTCACTTAAAATTTAATAAATTAATACATTAAATGTAAAAGTATAGAATAGTTCTTACTAATAACTCATATTGGTTAATCTAAAAAAATATAAAAATTTTCTATAAAGTCGGGGGTGGATCAAGGTGGGTCTCACACAGCATACAAACGAATGAAATACATGCAAGTTCAAACTTTCACAGGTTGGTTTTTTTTAAACATAGATCTTGATTCTTATAAAATATGGATGCATTTACAGACATTTTCCTAAATTTCTTCCTGACTTGAAGGGAATGCACAGTGTACTTACTGGTATTTATTTTGTAATCTATACAGAACAATAATGGGTCCTCTGTGAGCATGTGTACACATAACACGGATGACGTCATTACGGATCGGATGGACAAGGTCAAACGCCATAATAAAGACTGCCTTTATTTGTTTAGACTACTGTTTCTGTAGGTCGTGAAAAACTTAAGTAAAAATGATTTGAGGTTAGCACATCTTCTGAGCATCCATATTGTAGACATTTTTAAAAATTATAATTGAATTAATGAGTAGGCCTATTGGTGGTTGGGGTTACAACTCTAGATTTGTTTGCGAATTTTGTTTTTGTTTACATTTTGGTTAATGACAAATATAATTATTAGATCACACGACAAACTCTGAGCACCACCCAATACTACGGTCCACATCTTTGAAATGTGTTGATCCTGTTTAGGAACTCCACTAATCTTATCTCTCATAATGTTACATAGTTGCTTTTCGTAATTAGGCCTAATTACATTTCTCTTGTTTTATCTACATTGCCTTGAGCTATAAGAAGGTAATTATATTGTCATTACAATATCCACTTGGTCTTTCCCTTTTGTTTGTCAATAAGGTAAGTAATAAAATTAATTCCCTGCTGTGTAAATTCGGTTCTGTTAATCTATTTTCCTTCCTCCATGGTTAAAGGCACTCCAATACAAGGCTTAGCAAGGACAGTGCTCCCATACACAATGTTGTGGGGGTAGCCTATTGGCTATGTTTGTATGGAAATAACTACGTAACATTGAAATGAAGTTAGAAAAGGGATCATTTTTGTTTTATAAAGTATTTTGGGGCGTATACCAGAAACCAGGTTTTGAATTCCCTCCTGATCAGCAGGGTGAGTTCAGGGTTTATATGCAAACCGATACAAAAATGGCGTTCACGGGCGCCTTATTAAAGGGAAGGTTTAACATTGGTAAACGGGTAAAAGTAATTCTATGAGTATGCCCAATGCTAATTCTCTTTGAAACTTTGGCAAAATTCTAACTGAGATATATAGGCATAGGCCAACCTAAAGACATTGGCGGATCGGTGGGGGGGGGGGGGGGCTAAGGGGGCTGTAGCCCCTCCCCTAAAATCGTTTTTAAAAAAATTTAAAAAGGGAGAGGGGAGGGGAGAACGCACTCCCATTCCCACAGTGTGCGGGATAAACATGAGGTGACCTACTTAGTTACTGTATTGAAAAAATAATTGTTTTTGATTCTCAGCCCCCCCTAAAAAATGTTCTGGATCCGCCCATGAAAGATGTTACAATTGCCTTATTTGACCTACTTATTACGGCTTAAATTTAATGGTTTAAATTCCTATATTTTTATAATTTGTTTTTGGTTCATTAAAGGTGGCTGGTTTTCTAAGCAAAAGTATATCAATGTTGTCATTTATTTATTTATTGTGTGTTCTTCAAAAAAGTGAGTTAAAATTTCACAAAGGTTTTGAATTTCTGCTCGAATACAGAAGCTACTGAGATGACGTCAACTCATAAATATTCATGTGGCTTTTTTGAAGTGTGGCGGACACAATAGGAGTGCGCTACAGCCGCTACTTGATTGTATTTGACTTAGGTAACACAAAATAATCTACCCAAGTTATATAGCGCCCTCCATGTGTCCGCCACACTTCAAAAAAGCTGCATGAATAGTTATGAGATGACGTCATCTGTGTCGTCGTGTTTAAGTCACTATATCTGTATACTTTGGTTTTTATCTTTCATTAAAGAAGCCAGATTACTAAGAAAAGTAGAGCCTACATGTATATAATTTTTGTTCATTTATTTATAACTTGTGTTTCTCATAACCGAGTTCGTATTTAAACAAATTCTTTAATCTCTAGTCATCGTGTGCGTCACCTCTGACATGGGCAGATCCATGGTGTGCTACAGTATTCACAGCATCTAAAAGTCGATACAATGGGTAGTCATGGGCGGATCCAGAACATTTTTTAGGGGGGACTGAGAATCAAAAAAATTATTTTTCAGTACTACAAAGGGTGCCGCCACTTCCTATGCGCAGTGGTTAGTACAGTACTAAGTAGGTCACCTTTTTTTAAACGATTTTAGGGGGGGGTGGCTACAGCCCCCTTAGCCCCCCCCCCCCTGGATCCGCCAATGATAGTTACAATGGGTAGTTATTTCACCAACAGTTTTCAAGTCGTCTTCGTAGAGCGGTAAATGCATGTGCTAAATAAAGGTTCTATTTTGTTTTAAATTACAAAAGTAAATCAGAAGCTAAACTTATCAGATAATAGTAAAAGAATTAACGACCATAGCCCATTTTAACAATATTTAATTTTGCTACACACCCGACCCGACCCACGTATGTGACAACCAGCTCTGGTGTCTGTGACGGATAAAGATATAATACAGGGAGACCTTTGACTTTCAAGACGTTGGTGGCAGCAGACTTACCGGTCCGTTTCAATTGTTCCCATCGTACGCATGCTTAGAATTACGTAATCAGCTGTGAAAAGGACCGGTGGCGATTTTTTTCTGCAGTGCACTTCGTCAACTATATGCATTTGTATACTAAAAATGAATTTTTGAATTTCAATTTGACGTTCTATAAATCCATTTATTATTATGTGAATTAGTTACTGAAGAACCTTTCACAAATTATATTTCTATGCCAATTTCTAAGCCATTGACGAAGTATGCTGCAGAAAAAAACAGTGCATCGGTTAGTCTGCTGCCATCAGCGTTTCAAAAGTTTCCCAGTCACGGCTATGGGGGATTTGTTTAAAGGATATTTCGTTTGGGCCGGACAGGTCAGGAACTGTTTCAGCTCAATCTGGTGGAATCTAAAATAATGGGGAAAAGTAGAAGTTAAAATATTCTAACTTTTTTACATAACATCTGCAGCGGCGTAGCCACGGGGGCCTGGGGCACGTGCCCCCCACAAATTTCCAGTGCCCCCCCCCAGGTGCCCCCCCCACGAAAAATCCTCATAATGCACCAAAAACGGAAAAGAAAAAGAAAAGGGAAAACCCATACCCCCTGGGTTCCCCCCCCCCCACTGAAAAGCAATCACCCCCTGTACCCCCCCCCCACTGAAAAAGTCCTGGCTACGCCGCTGGCTGTCTGCTGTCAACTTATTGAAAATGTGCAAAGGCATATAGCCCCAAATACTACCAAGGACTCCTTTATCCAAACACAATACCTTTCTAATCGCACGATTTATGAGAGAAGTTCACTGAAAGGAAGGTGAGATTACGCAGGGCTGTCCTACCCGGGGGAGCCGCGGCAGGGGGACCTAAGCAAAATTTGGAGTGGTAAATTTTGGGGAAAACACATTTTAGATGGAGTTGGATTAAACTACATTCCAAATATCATTATTATTTCCCAAGTTCCAAATTGACCTGTTATTTCCAAACATTTTAGAAAACTTTACAAAATTTATAAATTATTAATTTAAATATCCAAATGTTCCGTGGTGATTAGCGTTAGAATTAGAATTGAATTTGTGTAATCATGACACCCCAACTCAAACTTGAATTCACCCCCCCCCCCCGCCTTCCACAGCAAATTTACGCCCCTCTACCACTGTAATAATAACGGTCTGTGAAAGGCGGCCATTGAGTTAGAAAGCAAGTAAATTAAACTTCAAACAGCCGTCGGATGAAGGGTCAAGCGCGGGAGTAACTACTTCCGGTTCCAGGTCGAAGATCTTGTTCAAGCGCTGATGATGGCGATCTGACTTCAGTTTACCCGCAAAACCAAGATATTTGGGTAAGTACGTCCCTTAAAATCGTTCTTTTTTGAGCCACTAAATACGTTTTTATAAAGTAATTTTGTTCTCGTGAGTTGCATGAATCAATTGATAAATTACATGATTAGATTAGAAGATTTGTTAAACAACGATCGCCTATGCACGGTCTGTGTAAGTTGACGGGAAAATTCGTCATTTCTTCGGATTTTTGCTATCGCTTGATTATGAACATGTAACGTACTGTATGGCTGTGACATGCGTTTCGTGATTGGTTGATTGGATATGGGAGTGTTTAGGGTGTGTGTGGCTGTGTGCCGTTTACAAAATCGTTAACATGGTTAATGTGGATTTTTAAAAATATTTCACTTGTTAGTTGTTGATCTTAAATCTTGGGGGTAGAATGGGGTAGAATGTCGTATCTGGCCGCCACTATTTTTCATTATAACCAATAATGTAATCTTACCTACCTGGTAAGGTGGAGAACATATGGATGATGATGGACAAAAATACTTCAAATTATTCCAGGATATTTATTTCATGAAAAATCAGGCGGAAAGAATGTCGTATCGGGCCGCCACTTTTTAAGGGCTTTTTTGGATTTTTTTTGCAACCACTAACCAGTTAAAAAATCATTCTATCGATTTTTGGTGGTACAGAAAGCGAAAACTGTCTTTAAAATCCACTTTTATGATGGTCATCGTATACCAAAAATGCCTGATTTTTCATGAAATAAATATCCTGGAATAATTTGAAGTACATGTCCATCATCATCCATATGTTCTCCACCTTACCAGGTAGGTAAGATTACATTATTAGTTATATTTAATGAAAAATAGTGGCGGCCAGATACGACATTCTACCCCTTCAAATTATTCCAGGATATTTATTTCATGAAAAATCAGGCATTTTTGTACGATGACTTCCTCAGTCATGTCAGTCTGATCTTGTAAACTCCACAATTAGTAACCAACACAGTCGTTGTACATGCGTAGTGGCAACTATAATAGGATCCTTCTATTTTCTGAAGGGGAGGATTTTTTTAGAAGGGAAATCAAGTCTGAAAACCATCATAAAAGTGGATTTTAAAGATAGTTTTCGCTTTCTGTACCACCAAAAATCGATAGAATGATTTTTTAACTGATTAGTGGTTGCAAAAAAAATCCAAAAAAGCCCTTAAAAAGTGGCGGCCGGATACGACATTCTTTCCAATCTTGGTTTTCCTTGAGTTGAAGAAGAAATAGGGCCAGTCTAAAATGGAATATTTAACCAAATATTTGTAATTAATATAAAAAGCATGGTTTACATTTGCATAACTGCGATGATCAAAAAACAAAGGCAAAGCTCTTTTCTTTATATTTTGCAAAGAAGGTCTTTCATTGGCTCACATACATTCCCATGGTTTGACCTCAACATGGCTCTCCATTTTTTATGGTGCTTAATCACAGATAGCAGAACCTGATCTTAAACTGTCATTATTGAGGTCACCTTATAATTACAATAAATGATGTTAGGTCATGACATGTCACATTCTCACTGGTTGTGTCTGTGAGAGTTACCAGGGTGATTTCATAGCAGGCAAACAGATTACATGTTTATATGTACTGTTTAACATTTTGTACTTTTATATCCACTAGGCCTGGGAATGAATGTCAAACATGAACGAACCCAACCGACGACAAAATGGCCAACATCTCACTGGATGTGCATACATTCATTGCTCAAAATCTATAAAAAATATCATTTCCAATCCTCGCCGGACTACAATTTCCTCTCCTTAAATGTGTCCTCTATCATCTTTTAAAGGAAAATCTGTGATATTTGTCATTATTTGTTTAGAAAAGTGGCGGTTGTATTCTACATTTCCTAGGCCTGTGCCAGGCACCCAGGTTCGTGGGTACCTGACCGTTGAGTTCAATACCCGGTTCCTTTTTACCAGTTCGGGTACCCGAAAACCATTTTTAAAATCTGATGTAACATTTCAGAAACCAAATGCCAATCTTTGTGAACACTTGTTTAAAATAAGGTTTTGTTTTATTTCATAAAATTCATAACAATAACAATAATTATCAATTCTGTTATTTTCTTTTGTTTTCTTTTTGTGTTAAATGGTAATGAAGGCCACTGTGTTGTGTAACAGCGGCTGGGTACCCGGTTTCAAAATTACCCTTGCATGGACAGCACTAATATCCACATATTCAAATAAAGTATTTTAAAAATTACAAATGAATAACATGAGATGTAGTACTTTATTTAAAAAAAAATTATTATTAATATTATTAGTATCTCCCCAAAATTGAAGATTTTATGATGTATTGGGTAGCTGGACACCCCATTCCCCATGATAAAAGCAAGAGCTGCACTTACCATAGCAATAAAGATAGATGAATTCCATAGTAGGCCTACCTGTAATAGGTCTGTAGTGTACTTTATTACATTATTCTTACCTCATTGTTCTTACCTTCTAACACATATTAGACTTTGAGCAACACATTAATCAACGATGTTGCGCGCCAAGCGCCTCAATTTTGTCAGCCAACTGCTACAAGCCTCGCCATCACGAGCTCAGCAATGGCGGTGCCTCAACGGGCAACAAAGTACCCCCATCATGGGGATACGCCGGGAGGACTACGGATCACAGTGGGAGCGGAGAGCCCCACTCAACCCTCTACAGGTGAAGTCATTCGTGGATAGAGGTGTGAAGGTCATTGTGCAGCCATCAAACAGAAGAGCATACACAATGGAGGTAACGACTTGGATTACAGAATTTTTTCCTTAGCAGACACATCTGCTAAGTAGCAGATGGGTGATTTTCCGGATTTCCTGATTTTTTACAAATCGGATTTGAAAGATTTGAAAGACTTGTGGAGTATCATGGCAAAGCATGCAAGACTTGCGGAGTGTCGTGGCCGAGCAGTCTAGTGCATCGGACTCAAGTTCTGGTGTTAGAATGTGGGTTCCATTCCCGGCCTGGCCGGTTGCAACTCTTGTGTCCTTAAGCAAGACACTTAACCATAATTGCTTCGTCCTTCGGAAGGGACGTTAAGCCGTAGGTCCTATGTGCTAGATTATTAATTTATAGTTTATAGATTATTAATTTATATGCGTCAGGTGTTAAACAATTGATTTAATTTTGCCCTACACCGACGTGTGTATAGCACTGTGTACTCGGTGCTTTCCGAGTGTCTGTGGAAAAATACTTCACAGACGAATCAATAGATTATTAATGTAAAACGTAAAAGAACCCAGAACACTTATCGTGGAAGAGTAGGAGTTTACCCTGGTGTTTCTGGTTCACATAGCAAGCGCCCTTGTTTACAGGTTTCCTGGGCACCTTTGAAAAACAGTGTTTCACTGAAAGGTCTCCCCAGGTTAAATAAGAAATAAATAAATAGACTAAATCAAGTCCTTATTCTTATTATTGTTGCTCACCAGGTTTTCTGGTTACCAGCCAAATTTCCATATTAATTGTGTATGCTTGGTTTTCTGTTTCATATTTGCTTAGCATAACCTCCTACTTTCTTCTCCATTTGTCCCCCCTATAGGACTACTCTAAAGCAGGGGCAGTTATCCAAGAGGACCTCAACGAGGCATCTCTCATCATGGGTGTTAAACAGGTCCCGATTTCACGCCTCCTGGCCGATAAGACCTACTGTTTCTTCTCACACACTATCAAGGCTCAGAGCGAGAATATGCCTCTACTGGATGCTATTTTGGATAAGGTTGGTAGGATTTGTACCCCTCTCCACTCAAGACAGGTTCCGATTTCATGAAATTTATTACAGGCCTCCCAGCGAAACCTATAAAACCTATACAAATCTATATACATGTAGATCTATATTTCAAAATGGGAACCTTTATTTTCCCCAAAAAACCTATATTAAACTTCCTCATAAAATCCTCACTGAGTATAAAGAGATGAAGCCAAAACAGTAGCCAAACTGTAACATGTGTACCGCTCTTAGATTTTGTTGCAAAAAGTACTCAGAAGGTAGGCAATTTACCAAAAACTTGTTACTTAACACTGCATAATCTTGGGAAAATAACCTATAAAAACCTATATTTTGGCATTTGGTATACCTATAATAACCTGTATTTTGCTTTAAAAAACCTTTTAAAAAACCTATATTTGGTAGATTATGCACTGGGAGGCCTGCTATTAACTAACATTAAAGAGTCATCGGATTTCAGAAAAGAGTCATCTGATTTGTCTCAAAAGCGTGACCCAAACAAAAATAAAATGACAGACGAACTTCACTGACATGACACTGAGAAATATACTTAATTGGTCATCTTAATGGGACAGTATCATCACGATCAACAGGGCATGGAATTGAAGTGCTAGTTTTAGATTAACATGGTGACTGAAAATAATACCCACATGATAAGGTCATATTACCGTTTCTGCTGCATAAATGAGCCAGTAATTTTCAGTCACTGTGTTCATCTTAAACCGATCCCATGCCCTGTTGAAAGTCTGCTCTGATCGTGATGATCCTGTCCCTTTAACTCAACCCGCTCTGAACCAATCAGAATGTCCTAAAACTGTCGGTGGCATTTATTCATAGTTTTCCCCTTTTTTCTGCGGACAGAATATCCGATTGATTGATTACGAGAAGATAGTGGATGAGAATGGGAAGAGACTTGTGGCGTTTGGGAAATTCGCCGGGATTGCGGGAATGTTGAACATCCTCCATGGAATCGGTCTAAGACTCCTGGCATTGGGACATCATACACCATTTATTGTAAGTTTTGGGGCTGTATGCAAATATTAATATTTGACCTTCACCCATTTTGAGAGAGCTTGTGTCCTAAGAAAACTAAACAACATAAGTTTTATTATCTAAACCTTTTACAGTAATATTTTGTAAAAAGTCACTTTTTACATCACAAACTCCTTTTTGACTCAAATTCAGAAAAGCACAGTGAAACTGTGCTTTCATAGCAAGAAATAACACGTTTTGTCCAGGGTATTTTCACACAGTGATGTGTGAAAGTGAAGGTAAATTTCACAGTGAAAGTGACTTTCCATGGCATTTTCACAGTTACGATTTCCATAGTGTAGTTTCACTGTCCTATTTTTGTGTGGAATTTATACCCATAATAATGAATAACTCTTCAATCATTAGCATATAGCAGCAGCGCATAACTACCGTAACACCGGTATGGCCATGCAGGCAGTCAGAGATGCCGGTTACCGTATAGCACTAGGGGAGTTACCTCCATCCATTGGACCCATATCATTTGTCTTCATGGGGTCTGGGAACGTTTCACAGGTAAGTCTATACAAAGATGAACCCTGACCTGTAGCGCATGATACGCAAATTATTTCCCTTAAACCTGGGGGCGCCTTTTCGCGACTGTAACCAGAAACATGTTTGGGCTTAGGTCATTGGTTAAGCTTTTTCGCAAGTTCGGTTGTGTTTCGTTGACGTCATTGTTCTGACCAAACGTGAACCGAAGTTTGTGATCGGTTATGCTTAGTTTCAAGATGGCGGGTTGTAAATTATTTGTTAAAATATGATGGAATGATTGTTCGTATACAGACATATAATCCAAGTTTATTACTAGCACTCACGAGTAAATTCTATTTTGCAAAGAATTGAATTCCACCGTATATTTTGAGAAACGTTGATGATTGAACACGTCGCAAACTGAAAACAATTTTCTGGTTACGTTCGCATTTTCGCATAGCTATGCCGTCTTGTTTCTGGTCAAGAATATGACGTCAGAAACAAGTTTCTGGTTAGGGTCGCAAAAACACGCCCCAGGTTTGTAAATAGTCGGCGACATCAAAACACAGACTTTCTTGGAAGAGACAACGTCTCTCAAGTTCGTGACATCATTCAACAACAAAATGTTTTTAAAAATGGTGGCTGGACCATCACAAATTTTCCTATAACATGTTTTTTTTAATTTGGGGTGATATATTTTTTCTTAAAGCCTGACGAATGATGTACTTTGATAGATTTTAAGTATGGTAAGCTTTTTTTATTGACATTTATTGTCTTATTTATGAGTTATAAAGGAGAAAATGGGTCAAATTCATCACACTCAACCGGGCAGTACATCGTTGTATGCACGACATGCCAGCATATGTATTTGTATGGGCCAATGCTGACACTCTATGCAAACAGTTGGCAAACTTTGCCTAGATGGTGTTTGTGTCTGTCTGAAGAGTCTGTGATGGACCCAGACAAAGTGTTTCCATATGTCGGTGATGCTGTCTGAGTCACTGTCTGTATCCATTACAACTTTATGGAAACAATGGACACACCATCTCTGCATGCAACTGACATACATGAGGACACGGCACATCATACTTTGTTCAAGTATTCAACGTGAAGGACATTTTTTTCTTTTTAAACCCTTGTTCAAGTTTGACTTGCACGTGTAATTTCATCACCAAACAGAGCTCTTGGATTTAATATAGTGTACACCAATGGATATTGCAGTTTGCTTGTGCATGATGCGTATGTAAACTAATAAATACATTCACATGTGTATGTTGGAAATCAAATACATCAAAAAGTAAATGAAATGTGTTTAAACAAGAGCCGTTTGTTTTCTAGGGGGCACAAGAGGTGCTCGCAGATCTACCTGTGGAATATGTTAAGCCTCACGACTTAAGAGAGGCCGTCAAAGTAGGAGGTAAGACGGCATTAATTGCTCTCTGTTCATCGTAGATGTGTCCGCATTTATTCCTTCTGGAGGTGTCACCAGAATCTATAAAGATGTATCACTTTTCAGAGATATTTTACCAAAAGTTCAAACTACTACAAGGGTCAAAATCAGTCAAAATGTTGATACACTTCCCAAGGTATATCTAGTGCACTTAAAAGTCGAACACTGTCAAACCTTATGTGTAGTAAGTACATTTACAGGTCAAAATGAGTTGACCGTTTTTTGACTGGTAAAAGTATTGTTAGGTATTGTTCAGGGTGGTCAAAATGACAGTAAAAACCAGACAAAAATGCCCCTGTGTGCACATTTGGGTCAACAGTCAAAACAGGCAGTTGACTGATTTTGACCTCTATTGCAATTTTCCACTAAAGTGTAGCTTATAATAGGAGGGTTAACAAAAGTATAACATTGTAACAGGCTCGGAATTTAATTCTTGTAGGGGCAAGGCGACTTTTCCTGAGTAAAGGGCACTTTCATTAGAATATCAGAATGTCTGTGGGAAAAGTGTACCAAGACCAGGGCAATGGAGGCCAGGGTCTCTGTTCCCCTCCCTAAAAATCCAGGCCTGTTGTAATATGTCCTTTTGTCTCTGCAATCCATTAGTTTGCTTGTTTTATGTTCATCAGACCACAAAAAGGTGTACGCCACTGTAGTCCACAGAAAGGACCACTTAGTGAAGAGAGGGGGCGGCAATTTCAATAGGGACGAGTACGACAAACATCCGGAGCTGTACCGATCCACATTCAGCGAGAAAGTAAGTCCATTCGTAAAGGCCCCAGATAATTTAAGCATTCTGATTGGTTGAGAATTGCAGGCCTCCCAGCGAAACCTATAAAACCTATTAAAACCTATATTTCAAAATGGGAACCTTTATTTCCCCCAATAAAATCTATATTAACCTATAAAAATCTATATTTTTAATCTCCTGCAATACATTTTTAACTTCCTCATAAAATCCTCATGGCATTGAAGAAAAATTACTTCCTAAGTATAAAGAGATGAAGCCAAAACAGTAGCCAAACTGTAACACGTGTACCGCTCTTAGATTTTCTGCCAGACAGGGTATATGGGGTAATGTACTTTGTTGCAACAAAGTACTCGGAAGGTAGGCAATTTACCACAAACTTGTTACTTAACTGCATAATCACAGGAAATAACCTATAAAAGCCTATATTTTGGCATTTGGTAAACCTATAATAACCTATATTTTGCTTTAAAAAAACTATTTAAAAAACCTATATTTGGTAGATTAGACTGGGAGGCCTGAAACTGGTCATGCGAGGCAGTTTAGCCTGATGTTAAGATCGGTTGAGGCTGGATCTTTTAAGTGTGTCATACACTCTTCTTCCTCACTAGACCTGCAGTTTGAGCCAGTTTGTTATTTAACCCAGAATGTGGGTTTGAATCTATGCAGCCTTGAGCAAAATACTTCTCTTCCACCCGGGAGTATAAATGGGGAACTAAGGTTAGAAGTCAAAACTGTGTTTGATAAAGCCTCCACACAGTTGCTCGAGCTGGGAAAGTTTACAGGAAAGATATTGGCCTAACAATCACGGGGTTAATAATATCATCAACAAATTGTATTTGTGACATTCAGGCATTGAATTTCATTCTTGTAGGGGCAAGACCACTTTTCCTGAGAAAAGGGCACTTCCATTAGAAGATCAGAATACTGTATATGGGAACATTTTTAAAGGGCACCAAGACCAAGTCCCAAGCAGAGAAAGCTGTGGCCTCCTTGAAATTTCAGACCCGATTTGTGAAATCTATGGGTACAAGATTTTCTATTATTATTTGTCTGTGCCTATGCTCTCGCCCTAGATTGCGCCATGGGCCTCATGCATCATCAACGGAATCTTCTGGAACATAAATCACCCTCGTTTCCTGACGAACATGGACACGAAGACGCTCCTCAGTCCCGACATGAGCCCCCAGGCCCCCGAAGCCCCGGGATGCCCCCGTCTACCCCACCGTCTCCTGGCCATCTGTGACATCACGGCTGACCCGGGCGGTTCCATCGAGTTCATCGAAGAGTGTAGCAGCATCGAGAGCCCATTCGATTTGTACGATGCCAACCACAAACACCAGCACTTCATGAGCCAAAGGTCAGTGCACTTTTATTTGCTGTTTATTTTGAAAACAATATTTGGCATCAAGAAATATGTAAAGGAACTGGTTGAACCAGGAAATACTTATAGGGCAAGTTAGATTTCAAACTATTGTTAATGGTAAGGTATAGTATTGGTAATTCAAAACTAATTAAATAGTGGAAATATGATGATAGTATTAATAAGTGCTGGGAGTTACCGGTTAGTTCGTTAACCGTTTAACTGAAACGTAAGGCCGTTAATTACTGGTTAATTGAAACTTTCACGGTCAGTTAACCAAAAGTAAAGTGTACTCGTAGAAGCAGTTTTGTCAGCATCACCAATGCTGTACCTTCCCTTTAATTCGGGCGATTCACAATGCGGTGCGCCCTCAAGCGGGCAGCAGGGAGAGGCCAATTTACGCGATGCATGATGGGTAAAAGTCGACATCTGGCATGTCTGGCGCGGCGCTTGATGGCCGGATTACACAGTTGCGAATTCTTGATTTTTATCATGCGATTACTTTATTTATAACTATGGTTTATTTCTGTGAGTCTGCAAAGTGCCTTGCACACACGTCCAAACTCAAAAGTATCGAGAAATACCCATGGATGATGGACATAAGGTGGGTTAAATGGCCACGAAATGACGCTGCCGTCTCAAGTACTAGTAGTAGCATGACTAGCCGCCATTTTGGAATTAATGTTGTCGACCGAAAAGTGAGAAATTAGCCTCTCCCTGCTGACCGCTTGAGGGCGCACCGCATTGTGAATCGCCCGAATTGAAGTTGCACTAACTTGACCCGTCGACAAGCCTGGTCATTTGGAATCAGCCTGCAGGATGTGACTGCTTCGCTAGTCTAATTTTTTGTCATAGATGACTTGTTGGTTTCTTGACTATGGTCGTTCAAGCAGTGATGGACAGAGCGTGTGCTTAATCCAACTGTAAACGACCACTAGCCGCCACTTGAACTCATCACCAGGTTAAGAGGCAAATTTTGTTTCTGCAGACAATTGCCATTTAACCTTCTACAAGCTGTTGGTACATCTTTATTTAATTCACCAAAATTTCAGTTGCTTGGTTGTGTAATGACACTCTTTATGAATTTGTTTTTCATCCGATGCATTGACTTGAGTCAGTGACTTGACTTGAATCTGACTTCAAAGTCACTTATTTTTTTTACTTGCAACTTGACTTGACCTCGAAAAAAAATGATTTGTGACCTGACTGGACTTGGACAAGGTTTAAAAAGGAATATTTCTTTTGTCATTACCATGATTACAGAGAGGGAATGAGGATGCAGTTTTGATTATATTTTATAGATGGTTTTTACTGAACATCACACAGTGCAAAACCGGCCATCTTTACAGGCAATGATTACACATTTTTTGAACGCATACCTGTACGTTACGTGTTATAGATGCATGCAGCTCGCAGATGTTTCAACCAATTTCGTGTGTCATTGGTTGGTGAAGCACATCACTGTGTAGAAAACTAAGTACGCTCAACGCAGCTCAAAGCCACATCCAAGGTTGCCCGTAAAGATGACGTCTATCAGGAACTATTCTTTCAACAGGACAGTGAAGAATAGTTGATTGGCACATTCATTTCTGCCCACTTATTTTCGTCTTTATTTGTCCTTTTTTTTGTCCTTTTGTAAGCTTTTTGTGAAATGCAGCATGTGTGAGAACTTATAGTTAAACTTTTTGTTACTGCTGTCATTGTTAATTTCCACACATGCTTGCATTTAGAGACTCATACCAACAAGCTTGGCTTTTAATGGACCTCTTCTGCAGATCACTCTTTTGTATTTATTATTATATATAAATGGTAGTACTTTTAAGACTAACTAAACTTAAAAATAGGCATAAGCTTTCGTAGCTACAGCTACTTCATCAGATGCAATGAAGTAGCTGTAGCTACGAAAGCTTATGCCTATTTTTAAGTTTAGTTAGTCTTAAAAGTGCTACCATTTATATATATATATATCTTATTCTACCTGACTAACACGGCTGCATACAGATCTGTATTTATTATTAAAATGTTAAAATGTACCTGTTTTTTATTTGTAATCCTGTGGAGAAATAAACTTGAACTTAAAGGATAGGAAACTAAAAATGTGACTTAACTTGACTTGCAGAGAAATGACTTGACATGACCTGACTTGACTTGCAAAGAAATGACTTGACTTGACTTGCAAAGAAATGACTTGTGACTTGACTTGCAAAGAAATGACTTGTGACTGGACTTGCATAGCAATGACTCGACATGACTTGACTTGACTTGCAAAAAACAACTTGTGACTTGACTTGTCAAAAACAAAAATACTTGTGACTTGATTTGATTTGCAAAGAAATGACTTGTGACTTGACTTGACTTGGTCACAATTTTTCATGACTATTCAGACTTAAGAAAAAGGTTTTTAAATATTTGTCAGTGCCGTAGAATCATGGATCAAATGTTTTTCTATTCAATCAACAAAAGCTTGCTTCATCACCTGGGATCCGGCCCAATAATTTAGTATTTTTTTAAACTATTTTAGTATAACATAATGTCATTAAATGATGACTTTTTGTTCCTTTTCATTTTTGTTTGGGAACATCATGATCAAATCAACATCATTGAAAACATCTCTCATACGACCAGAACAAGGTTTGTATAATCAGTGGTTGATGGCAAATAACATTTTGTTGCAGTTTTCACGAAGTGACGCACCAGCCAATATTCACATTTTTGTTCACCACTAATCAGAGAATCTTCCCCAATATCTGTTATTCTGCAAAGTTTCGAGTCTTAAAACAATCCTCAAGCCTGTGATTTCTCAGGATTTTTTACAAATCCCCCCCCCCCCCTTTTGCCTCAAAATGTTCTTGAAAGAAGAGAAGCAGCCACCAAGGAAAGAAAGAAGTAGCCTGTATTGTGTCCAAACTTCTAGTTTCTTGTTTGTGGGGATGTGGAGAGTCTGTAAATCCTCCAGAATTAAACATCCAGGAGGTTCAGGGGGCTTTGTCCTCTAGACCAAAGGGAGACCCAGGCCCACTATGCATTACTCAGGATTTTTTACTTTTGTCAAATCACACCCTGAATCCTTTTTCTTAATTTAATTTGATTAACTCTAACAAAAATTTCTGGTACTGGAAGCTGTTAATTTTTCACTAGGTAATTACAACCTCTCTTCATATGCATATTGCTGTATGCATTTTAAGTAATGTTCTTATTTTTCAGTGTTCATAAAGTGAGGTTTTGCTAATCACATCACATAGTCTCTGCGGGAACACTTTTGGTTTTCACAAAGTGAAGTACATCTCCCTATACCTATATGAAGTATGTCCCTACACACAGATTGTATGACACGCCACTGAGGAAAGTTTTTCGAGTCAATTACTTTTAATGTTCACAAAGTAACGCATATGTTTATTAATTCATTATTCATCAATCATTATGTTTGTACATTTATACACGTACATGTACAATTTTACGTTTTCATTTATATGAAAGCATAAGACTTCATACCAAAATAACATAAAAACCGTGATTTTAAAACTTCACCAACTTCATTCGTGATTATCCAGAAACACCATTTTGTCACTCTATGTGATGACCTCCGTCACTTCGTGAAAAGGCCGACTGTTTGTTTGAATAGTGTCATTCACCTTCATGAAAATCCAGAAGTCATCTTGCTTAATGAATATTGCCAATCCATTAATTCCTTTGTGGATTTGTTTGATAAGTATTTTATTTATAATGTTTTTATGCGTTTTTGTGCTTTTTATTTCATCTGTAATTTTTTTTTTCGGGGTGGGGAGGGGTATGCAGGCCTGTGATTTCTCAGGATTTTTCCTGATTTCAGGATTTTTACAAATATCCCTTAGCCTCAAAGATTTCTTGAAAGAAGAGACGTAGCCACCAAGGAAAGAAAGAAGTAGCCTGTATTGTGTCCAAACCTCAAGTTTCTTGTTTGTGGGGATGTGGAGAGTCTGTAAATCCTCCACAATTAAACACTCAGGAGGTTCAGGGGGCTTTGTCCTCATTTTTCAGGATTTTTCAGTATTTTTTACTTTTGTCAAATTACACCCCTGGGTATGATTTATTTAACACAAACTTTTCTCGATCTGCTTTTCACTGGACAACTAGATTGTATCCAAGATACAATCCTATTTTTGCTGTCCGTTGCATTTTGGAATTAGGTATTGAATTGAATTTTATTTCTTTGTAGTGGAACAGAATGCTTTTGAAAAATATTTTGTGTAGGGCAGTTAATAATGGAATGATGGATGTCTGACACCGGAGTTTTTCATTTTAGGTTTTCTTTTAGATTGGTTCAATTTAGTCAAGCTAATCTGATGTTTATTTTGAAGAGATGGATAGATATATGGGCTTAAAATCTGTTGTCAGACCTACATTTGGTTGCCTAATTCATGCAACTGCTCTGAATTTAAAATATTTTACTAAGAAATAACATGAAAGTATCAATCTATAACTGCAGTTTTTCTCCTTATCCTGAATCTGTGTACAACATTAGTATTAGTGTCATTATGGAGTGTCGTGGCCGAGCGGTCTAGCTTACCGGACTCAAGTTCTGGTGTTAGCAGCAGAATGTGGGTTCGAATCCCGGCCGTGACACTTGCGTCCTTGAGCAAGACACTTAACCATAATTGCTTCTCTCCACCCAGGGGTTAAATGGGTACCTGTGAGGGCAGAGTTGGTTGATTAGCCCTATATGCGCTGTAATGGCAGCAATTGAGCTGTATACTCCTCAGGGAGCTGAGATGGTTTCAGGAATGATTTATGAGCCTTATGAGCAGGGGTAATAATATGCGCCTTGAGCACCACTCAGTTGGTGGATACGTGCGCTATATAAGTCCACACATTATTATTATTATTATTATTATTAGGTAACATATGTTCATTTAAAGTTTAAACCCTCTGGTTTTCAAGAAATATATCATAAAACTAACCTTAACCCTCCTACTACTACAAGGGTCAAAAACAGTCAAAGTGCCGATATACTTGCCAAGGTATATATAATGCACTTAAGGCAAACCTTACATGTAGTAAGTACATTTGCAGGTCAGAATGAGTTGACCATTTTTGACTGGTAAAAACATTGTCTTGTATTGTTGAGGGTGGTAAAAACTTGCAAAATTGCCCCTGTGTGCACATTTGGGTCAACATTCAAAACAGGCAGTTGATTGATTTTGACCTCTATAGCAACTTCCCACTAAAGTGCAGCTGTAGTAGGAGGGTTAGAAAATGTCATCACAATAGTTGCTCACATTTTTGAGAAAACAACAACAAATTTGTCTGTTTTTACAAAAAGTTACTGCCTGGCAACTTTGTGTAAATCTGACATTAACAATTCCTGTTTTCTCAAGATGAAAGTACTTCAGATAAATCATTTCCCAAGATGATTGAAGTAGATTTTTAGGTAATATTTTGTTAGTTTGCCTATAATCTGTTAATAACCAGTGTTGTACCTTCCCTTAAAAATACAAAAGATTTCAACTCCTTGGAGAGTGCACAACCCAACTCCTGTCACTCTCAACCATACCTCTCGACAAAAAGCATAACCTACTCTCTGACACCAAATATGGGTTTCGTGAGAAGAGGTCAACAGTTGATATGCTTTCCTGCATAACTTAATGGTGGAATAATGCCTTTTACACCCAGTAAGAAATAATGTCTTGACATTAAGAAAGCATTCGACCGAGTATGGCACAAGCATCTCATGATGAAACTGTCTTCATTTGGCATCCAAGCAGCACTGCATAGTTGGATTGCGTCTATCCTGACAGACAGACAGAGAGCAGTCTGTTGTATTGGATGGCACTATATCATCGAGCAAAACCTATATTTGCTGGAGTCCCCCAAGGGAGCATACTTGGCCCCGTCTTATGTTCATTGACGCCTCAAGAATGGTCTACACCTATTTGCTGATGATTCTACTCCAAATATTGTCATAACAAATTTGAATGACAGAACACCCTCAGTTGAAACATGACCTCAAATGTGACCTCTAACATGACCTCAATGCAGTTAGGTCACAGCACATCACAGGCGTAGCCACCAAGACAGCAAAGTGCCTTTACATCCTGGGGCGTACAAGAAACCCCCTCTCCTACCACCATGCATGTGATACCGTCTACAAGGCATACATACGCCCTCTCATGGAGTATGCCATTCCAATTTAAAGTTGCAGACAAGCTGCATGATAAAGCACTCCTATTAAGAATCGATGAATCCATCAAATTTGGTAATATTCCCTTGTGCCATAGGAGAGACATCGCGTCACGCTGGGTTTTCTATCATCATGTTTTCCTGCAACCATCCATTGAGCTCGTGGATATATTTCCCTATGAGGTGCACAGTGTGAGATGCTACCAGATCATCATTGAGTGGATATCCATACTGTGTATACATTCCATGATCAAAAACTGAGCTCCACTTGAACTGTTACATACCTAAGACAAGCAGATTATGAAACTCTTTCACAGAATGTCCCCCCCCCCCAATTCTCCAGGGGCTAATTTCAGAGAGCTGCTTACCAGAAAAATTTGCTTAGCTGATTTCTTTGGTAACCAAATGTATGTATTTTTTGGTAGTCTATTTTATAGTGCTTTGATAGTAAAAAATATTTGCTAAGCAAAATTCTCTGCTTAGCGGCTCTATGAAATTGGCCCTAGATGTTTCCACCTTCAAGACATGAGTGAATGCATTTTTCATTAATTAGATGATTTCACCTTATTTGTGTTCTATAAAGTTCTTAAAATTTTGATTTACATGTAATGGCTATAGCTGCTGCTTATAAATTAGCTTGGGCCGGTTTTCACCTTGTGATGGTTGCATCAGGCTCCATTGTGTTAGCTAAACAAATAATACTAAATACAAACATTTAAACAGCTTATCAAACACAGTAATCTCTACTGTCACATGTACCCATTTTTGCTCCTAGGTGGAGAGAAGCAATTACGGTAGTGTCCTGCTGAAGAATGCAATTATAAGCACCATGCCAGGGAGTAAAATAGCCCTGGTTGCTGTTGCACTCAACACAGCTAATCAGACACAGGCACCTATTATTATTATTCCTGGGTATATGAAGAAGAGTGGTTAGGGTAGATTAACGTGTCTTGCTCAAGGACACAATCGCTACAATCCTGGCCAGGCTTCGAAAAAGACATTCTGACGATTTGGCCATCGAAGCACCAGATAACCCTTACCATCCTGCCCAATGCAACAAGATGCAACAACGGCTTGTTGCCCTCAGCTGAGAGGAAAAAAAACCATTGTTCTAGTTGCTGGATCTTGTTGCACTGAACAGCCTGCACATTTTTCTGTTGTTGCATTGTGTTACATTCGGCAGGGTGTCTGTGAAATGCTTGTGGAGGGTAAGGGTTAATGCTTTAAACCATGTGGTCATGCATGACAACCCCTTTGTGTTAGCCTAAATATAAAAAACAATCCACCCGTTAACACAGTCATCAACAAATATGCATAAAAGGATGCCAATAGCTGCAGCAAGTGATCAATATGGTGTCATATAATAGGTGAATTTTAAGTGAAGGTACAACATTGGTAATGTTGGCAAAACTGCTATGAGTATGCTTACTCTCTTTGAATCAAGATATGACATAAAACACAATAAAGGGGGCCACTTTCCTACCGTCACGTTAGCAGTTTTTCTAATGGTTGTAATTTTTTTTTAAATATCTGAAACCACCAAAAAAGAATTTCAACATCTGAATAGACATGCATGCTTATCCTAAAGATAATTTGAGTTGATTATTACTATTTTTTTAATTACCCTAAAATTTCTATCAACAAATGGACGGAAAAGTGCGGTAACTTTTTCCGTCCAATTTTTATGGAAATTTGAGGGTAAAACAAAAAAATAATAAATTAAATAAATCAACTCAAATTAGTTCTAGTATAAGCCTGCATGTCCATTCACATGTTGAAACACTTTTTTGGTCGGTTTCAGGTACTTAAAAATAAATAACAACCATTAGAAAAACTGCTAACGTGACGGATGCAAAGTGGCCCCCTTTATTGTGTTTTATGTCATATACATAAGGGAAGGTACAACATTGGTAATGTTGGCAAAACTGCTTCTATGAGTATGCTTACTCTCTTTGAATCAAGATATACATAAGGGAAGGTACAGCATTGGTAATGTTGGCAAAACTGCTTCTATGAGTATGCTTACTCTCTTTGAATCAAGATATACATAAGGGAAGGTACATCATTGGTAATGTTGGCAAAACTGCTTCTATGAGTATGCTTACTCTCTGTGAATCAAGATATGCATAAGGGAAGGCACGGCATTGGTAATGTTGGCAAAACTGCATCTATGTGTATGCTTACTCTCTTCCAATCAAGATATACATTAAAAAATAATAACCTGTGAAAGTTGTAGCTGAAAAGTCACTTTGCAGTGAAATTGACCTTTAAAGTGCTGCTTTTTCAGAGTGCTTTCACGGCACTTCCATAGCATTTTTTTTTTCAGGGCATTTTCACAGAAAAAGATTGTTCATAGTGTCTTCTATTCCAAAGCATACATAGTAAACACATTTTGCTTTTGTCTTGTATTGCATTACTTTCCTAATGTAGGTTTTCCGGAGATGGTGTTCTTGTGTGTTCCATTGACAACATGCCAGCACAGCTTCCAAGAGAAGCAACTGACTTCTTTGGCAATTTACTGTTACCACTAGTACCTGAAATGGTGAGTGCCTGATACTCTGCAAATTCTGGGATCGGGGTGTGAGATCCGACTCAGGGATATTGCCACATATTATCACAGTTGTATTAATAACACAAGTGCAGGCCTCCCAGCGAAACCTATAAAAACCTATATTTCAAAATGGGAACCTTTATTTCCCCCAAAAACCTATATTAACCTATAAAAACGTATATTTTTAATCTCCTGCAACACATTTTCAACTTCCTCATAAAATCCTCATGGCTTTGAAGAAAAATTACTTCCTAAGTATAAAGAGATGAAGCCAAAACAGTAGCCAAACTGTAACATGTGTACTGCTCTTAGATTTTCTGCCGGACAGGGTATGGGGTAATGTACTTTGTTGCAAAATATACTCAGAAGTTAGGCAATTTACTAAAAACTTGTTACTTAACAATGAATAATCACGGGAAATAACCTATAAAAGCCTATATTTTGGCATTTGATAAAGCTATAATAATGTATAGTTTGCTTTAAAAACCTATTTAGAAAACCTATATTTGATAGATTCGGCACTGGGAGGCCTGCAAGTGCTATTTTCCGTTTAAGAATCAGAATGTTCATTGCATGCTTTGATTCCTATTCACAGCGTCCCAGACACATAGACAGAAACTTGTCAAGAGAGTGTCGGTGGAAAAATATTTTGAAAAAAAGTAGCCCCATGAAAAATTTTGCATGGAAAATAGCCCCCTATCCCCTGTTATTTGGCTAAAAAATACATAGCTCAGAACTGTATACTCACTGCTTTTGACTCGAACCTGTGACCTCCTGCTTACTAGTGCAGACATCTTAACCTCCCAACTGCTCAGCACTTTATACTTGGTGCTTTTGAGTGTTTGTGATAACTTAAATCACAGGCAACTTGGGCAGGACATTGAACCAACAATCTCCTTGTTACTAGTGCAATCATGTGAACCATTCAACTACTAATTTCAACTACTATTCGGCTGATTTCTCCCCATTAAAAAAATCAATTTTTTTTTCTGTAAAGCTCAAATCTGATGCTAAGAAGCCATTTGAGGAAGAGAAATTCCCCCGCGTCATTAATGATGTAAGTACAATGTATATGTGACCCACTCTGGCAAAACCTGAAACTTCTCGGCATTTACCATAATGCGTAACAGCCACGAAAAGGTCAAAAACTGACCCCAGGGACCAGTTTGAGGGACCAGTTTTCATGTCACCATATAGAGCATGTTCTCTAGATTTTGATGGAAAAAGAAAAATCCTGAAATGTTGTTTGAAACATTGTTAATTTTCACGATAAATTTGGGAGGTCACTCCGAAAAGTTGGGTCCAAGTTTCGGGTTTTGCCAGAGTAGGTCACATATTTGACTAAAAACTTTTTAAACATAGCTGAATGCACATGCTTGGACATTTTTCTTTTTTGTAAAATTTTTTTTTTTTTTTTTTAGATTTAGATGGTCGTGAGACATGCAATATGTGCTTAAGAATTGTATATTTTCATTAAATTTCTCACTTAAACTTAAACCAAGACCAAAGAAGAAATATCATATGAATCAGTTGGTTAATGGCAGATACTTCAAGAAAACAGAGAGTGTATCATTAACAATAATGTTTACTTACACAGGCTGTCATCACATCCAATGGCAAACTGACCCCAAAATTCCAGTATATCCAGGGTCTACGGGAAGTCACAATGCCGTAAGTAAAAAAGATCTTTTTGTTTTGGGCTGAGCACATCTGAACCCACTAGCATTTAAAATGCACAAATGCATGAGAGAGGATTTTTTTTATATAAAATGTTGATTTGATTTTTGCCAATTAGTCAGTGCCCAATGCGCAACATGGCTTCAGCCAATCAGAATGCAAGTTTTTTTGTGTCACGCTGAAATATGCGCTTAATTTGCATTTTATGTCATGCTGACTCACACTTATAATAATAATAATAACTTTATTACTTATAAAGCGCAAAATACATATGTATATGATCTTAATGCGCTGTACAAAATAATACTATCTTACAATACTTAAAAATATTAAAATATTAAAATATAAGAATGACAAAAATTAAAAATCTATATATATATATATAACTAAAGAAAAAGAAACTATAGAAACTATAAAAACTATAAAAAACTTTTACATATATTAGTAAAACTATTTATATTAGTAAGACTATTTTTCATATGCTTCTCTAAAAAGATATGTCTTAAGAGACGACTTAAATTTAATAAAATTGTTCTCAGCCCTGAGGCTAGCTGGTAGGCCATTCCACAGGGCTGGGGCAGCAGCGGCAAATGCTCGGTCTCCTGTCGTCTTAGCAGTTCTTATCCCCGGTGCAGCAAGCAAACATTCATTGCTAGAACGTAGATTATACACAGTCCGTCTTTTAAGAGATATAAGTTCATTGATATAAAACGGGGCACTGCCATAAAAAGCTTTAAAAGTTATTATAATAATCTTTAAAATTATCCTAAATTTAACCGGCAACCAGTGTAACTGGTACATTGTCGGAGTAATACGGGAAAAGCGCGGGGTATTAGACACTAACCTAGCAGCCGCATTCTGAATGCGTTGAAGCTTATTAAGCTGCGTAGCCGGCAAACCATATAGTATACTATTACAGTAGTCTAAACGCCCTATAACTAAAGAATGAACAAGTGTGCGCGTAGAATCTTGAGAAAGATACTTCCTAATACGCCGTATATTATATAGGGAGTAAAAGGCTAACTTACATATTTTAGTGACATGAACATTAAAATTCATATTTGAGTCAAGCCAGACCCCGAGATTTCTAGCCTCATTTACAGGAGTGATACTGGCATTACCAACTAACAATTTATCAATGGTAACTTTACTCAGTTGTTGCCGAGTTCCTATAATCAAGAATTCTGTCTTTTTCTCATTCAACTTAAACTTGTCTGTGACCATCCATGCTCTAACAGCCTTAATACATTGTTCCATCGCCTTCAATGCCTCACTTTCACACGTTGTGTCATCCGGCCTGAATGACAAATATAGCTGAGTGTCATCAGCGTATGCGTGAGCATGTGGTAGAAAGTTCTTTATTACTGTAAATAACTTGCTGGCATATATCGAGAACAACAGCGGCCCTAAACAGGACCCTTGAGGAACACCAAAGGGCAGATAGAGACTATCTGACAACCCTCCACTGACTGACACACGCTGGGACCGACCAGACAAGTATAACGAAATCCATTCGAGGACAGATCCCGTGACTCTGAACGTTGTCTCAAGGTGACGCAGCAGGATGGTATGGTCCACGGTGTCAAACGCCGCACTCAACACTTAAAATATTAATGATGACCAAATGCAAAGAGTTGAAATCTTGTATTTTAATAAATAAAAATAACTCAACATTAACCCTCCTATGACTGCAAGGGTCAAAATCAGTCAAAATGTTAACATATTTGCCAAGGTATATCTAGTACACTTAAAAATCAAACCTCATTCCAGTAAGTACATTTACAGGTCAAAATGAGTCAACCGTTTTTGACTGGTAAAAGCATTGTCTTGTATTGTTGAGGGTGGTCAAAACAGGCAGTTGACTGATTTTGACCTCTAAAGTGCAGCTATAGTGGGAGGGTTAATGAGATACATGAGACTGATTGTATATTTATGCAAAAGTGTATTTATTTTCTCACATCTATCATAGAGAGCGGCAAGTCTTGTTCTATCGACAGCAGTAAGTGATTCACAAGGTTGCGTAGCGGGGAGGGGGGGGGGTGAGGCTGGGAGGATTAGAAGAGTTGTTGGGGGGGGACAAACTAAAATTTGTATCATTGTGTCAGTGTTTTATCATACAAGTAGTTTACATGCAAGTAGGGGATTATCATTTGTGTATTGTTTACATTCCTCAACATTCCTCAACCCATTCCCATCTGATCCATTACGTGAGTCTTGTTTTATGGCATCCATTTTGTTATTACCTTCAAGCCTTGAGTGGAATATACTCGTCATGACTCTGCAATGGAAACTTACCATATACCACTTTAAACAATCAATTTTTTGGATTCCTTTTTCGAACACAATTATTTTATGAAATGTGACGAGCTCCAATGGAATTGGAAGTCACTTTATATGGCACAGTATGTAACTGACAGTTCAATGACACTGCAATTAGCATGTGTTACACGTACAATGTCCATAGTATGTGTACATCAAACCTAACATGAACAGATTGGATAATTTTGGACTGTAAAATCCAACATCAGCGATTATCGATTGAAATGGAAAACGTCCACTTTGTAGCTACTGTGTTGCTCTAACAAATTACCAAATTATTTTGACAGCTTGCATTTACCATGTTGAAAAACTGTGATAAAAGCACAAACTTCACGCTGATCCTTTTTTTTATTTTTTATTTTTTATTTGTTGACTACCATTGAAAAAACTTTCCATAAGTGAGTCATTTGATCAATATGCAAATTACGCTCACGAAAATTTACCCAGTGCTGTTTGACGTCTATAGACTAGTGTTGTTGCCAGTAATCAGTTTTGTTAATATTGGCACCAAAAAGGCAGTAACAAATCCTAAATATACTGTTTTTAGGCCAAAATGTTTAATCAATCTTCCTCCTTTGTTCTGTTTATCTTTGTATTTTTGTATTCTTTTCTTTTTTTCTTGATTTCCCTTGTTGGTGTGTGTGATTTGTTATTTGATGTTTACATGTTCTTTTGGGGCCAATATTTTATGTTTGTTTTCCATGATCAAACGTTCAAACATCTACAGTGGAACGCCATTATAACGAAACATCATCGAGAATGCACAAAATGGTAGTGATCATTATTTTCATTTCATTTTGTACAGCACCTTGATCTAGTCACATAGGATATGTGCACTTTATAAGGATCATGTATTATTATTATTATTCATGAATGTATAGAGTGAATCACGGTTGCCGCGCTGAAACAAAATGGGCGTCAGGGCCCATGTTTGGTATTGAATAGCCAAATGATCATTATAATAGTGTTTGTTATAGTGGCGTTGCACTGTTGTAACATTAGTCCCACCTTTCAAAAATAATGTATACTGTCGGGCGCCACAACCTGCGCGTACACAAGAGCACCCTCAATAGGTTGGGAAGTGTCATGATTGTGATGGTCATTAGTGTTATTAATTTCTGTTCCCCTGCCTTAAATCTGGATTATCCCTGTGGACATTGTTTAAAAAAACATCCAAAGATACCATTATTTGACCAGCAGTGAATCTTACACAGGTTGCGTCGCTCAGAAACTCTTTATCCATACCATGGTCAATAGTTTTGTGGAATGACTTATTTGAAAGTTATTTACTTTCTGTTCACAAGGAAAATATACATTTTTAGAGCTAAAATAGAAATTACAGGAAAATAAGGATAGTATGAAGTATGAGTCTTTAATAGTAGAAATATGTTCATGTCCAAAATGTATGGCACATGCAGGGGCTCAAATCCTGGAGGGATGGGGGAATTTATACACCTTAACCCTCCTACCACAAGGGTCAAAATTGGTACTTTGATATACTTGCCAAGGTATATCGACTGCACTTAGAAGTTGAACACTGTCAAACCTTACGTGTAGTAAGTACATTTACATGTCAAAATGAGTCGACCGTTTTTGACTGGTAAAAGCATTGTCTGGTATTGTTCAGGGTGGTCAAAATGACAGTAAAAACCAGTCAAAAATGCCCCCGTGTGCTCATTTGGGTCAACAGTCAAAACAGGCAGTTGACTGGTTTTGACCTATATAGCTACTTGCCACTAAAGTGCAGCTATAGTAGGAGGGTTAATTATGTTATACAAAATTGTAAACTTGCTGCAAAAATATGCTGTATTTTCCCATCAACTCACTGTACCCTCTCTATTAGGACACCTTGAAAATGTTGCATGATTGTATGATTAAACATACAGCAAGGAACCCGCTAAAAAAAAATCATTTGTAAAATCCATCCGTTTTACGTCCGCGGTAACACAGATTGGTAAAACAGGTAACACTTTGAACTATGAGTTGTAAGTTCTGAGCGCTGTTCCTTGCTCTATGGTTTAATGAAACTTCCAGGGCCTGTGAGCAGGCCCCAGACCCTATGCCGTATTAGATTAGAAATGTGGGTTTGCCTGACTTCATTCCTCCCCCCCCCCCCAAAATGTTCATAATGGATTTGAGCCCTTGACCACATCATAAGTTATAGTATATATGATACAATCCTACTATACTTCATCTGTAAAATGCAGAAAATGTTAGTTTTCTTGTAAAGTACCATTTTAAGAATGGGTAATTCCATGGACGTAAGTACTCTCCAACCAAAACGGAAGTTTTCATGGTCAAGATGGTGTGGTAGCAAGTTGAAACTGCATCATTTTAAAGGTTCAAAATAGTACTTATGAGACTTACGTTTCGAACCTAGCGGGTTCTTTCTCAAAGAACCCACTAGATAGAACTTGCTAGGTTCAAAATGCAAGGCCAATAACTACTATTTTGCATTTATACTACAGGTCCTTTAAGTTGGTAAGCAGTTTTGCAACAGCTAATTCTCTAGTTATTTCAGTTTAAAGATGTTATCACCCGTATTATTTACTGTTATTTGACCAAATTTTTTATCCTCGTCAGAACATTGATAATTTCCTTTTAGAAAGGCAATACTTTGAAAAGCATATTGCCCAAAATAAATTTAATCTTGGTTAACCAGTTAAAAAAAGTTCAAAGTGTATTTATGGTGGACCCACCACCATAAATAACAAAATTCACACCCTAGTTTTGATTTTGATGGCAATTCAGTACAGTATAGCCTATGCCAGCCAATGATATGTTACACGAGTCCTATAGGTTGGGTGGCTGTGTTACACAGCAGTGTGATGGAATTTGATGGATTGAGAGACAGTACCTTAGCGCAGAGAAATACAGGGGTCACGGTTGAGCTTGTTATGGCCGTTACCATGGAATTACTCCTTTGTATTGGTTGATGACAACTTGATTGCTTTATCAAGCCTTAGGTTAGGTTTTTGCATCAATGGCACAAATATAACTGTATTGGTTTTAGGTCATAGATCATAATTTGGTATTTCACGATACCTTTGAATATGTCAGCATCTATGGAATACATGTGTACATATACATCTTTTCTCACGATATTTTTTCGATATTGCACATCCATACATACATTTATATCAAAGTCATGACATATACATGTAATTCAACAGTAAATCATATAGAGTACCGAAATGTGACGTCACGTTCCCATGGTATCCGGTTTTACTTAATCTGTTTTTCGTTATTTTTCTATTTTTCTTACAAAACGGTTTGACACTTACAAAAATGGTGTGACACTTATGACATGTGACATCATGTTTCCATGGCATCCGGTTCCACACAATCTGTGTTTCGTTATTTTTCTATGATGTGACACTTATGACAAAATGGTTTGGGGATTTCTATTTTAAACATGACGTCATAACTTCGGCTCTCTAGTGATATTGTACATAAGACATTTGAAGTCATATATATCTCATATATATCTCATATTGCAATGCATTTCTTCAATCATAAAATACATGTTCATGATTTTTGTGTTGAATTACATATAGTTTGGTTCCACATGGATATTGTTATCATTTTGGTCATACGTTGTTCTTTGTCTTTTCTTGTCAGAATATACCCAGGGGCCTCTTTTGGTCGAAACAAACAAAAGGTCTTGATGTTGGGGTCCGGGTATATGGCCGCACCAATTGTAGATTACCTGGCCAAGAATGACAACACCGTGATAACAATAGGTATGATCAGAATTTAGTAAATAAAAGTGAAGGTTTGACATTGGTAATGTCGGTCAAACTGTTGATACAAGTACGCTTGAATACTGTCTTTGAATGACTAAATATTTCTTGAAAACTGAGAGTTGAAATGAACTTACACTACACAATACCAATTTGAACCTTATCTTTGACAATACGTACATTTCACATTACGATTAAACTTACGATTTACAACTTTGTTTACACTATTATGTTCATTGAGATTACAAATAGTGTTTTATTAGTGGCTTTAACAAGCTGAATTAGATGCTTAAGTTCATGTGCAAAATATTGTTAGCTATTAGTTCTAGACATTATTCGGTCTGTGAGAGGGAAAGCCTCTCAGAACTTGATATTATTTTTTATTTAAACTCTTACCTGGTAACCGTTAATATTTGACTACATTCACATTCAAAAGCTGCTTACATATATGTTGCCCTCATTTGTCAGCAACCGGAGCCGATACTGTGACAATCTTTTTTATAGAAAGTTAGGCTCAATGGGAGACTTTTGAAACACTGTTTGCAGTAGACTTACCAGTTCTTTTACCAATGTTTACATAATTCTGAGCGTGAGCACGATATTGGGAACAGTGGAAAGAACCAGTAAGGGCTATGGATCCCAACAACACAAAAAAAAACTTTCGGTACAAACATGTGAACTTTTTGCAATTGTATCTCATTCTTACAGCATCTGCAATGAAGGACGAAGCTGACACCTTAGCCTCCAAATACGACAACAGCAGTTCCCTGTATCTCAACGTCGCCAAACATGGAGACAAGTTGAAAAAGGCAATCCAGGAATATGATATGGTAATCAGGTAAGGTCACATCAGGTCACTCTCTAGACTATATATGTTATAGACCTTGTGCAGTCAGGGTCGTAGTGATGGCATTATCTTTGCAGGAGGAGGGGTGGAAGCCAATTTGCCGACTGACTTCAAAATTGCGTGTGCTCTCAAACCTGGTGCTCTCAAACCTGGTGCTCTCAAAGCAGTGTGGCCAAACTTGCTTTCATGCACAATGTGCGTGTGCATATTTTGAGTACAATGCTCTGGCCTGGGTAAAGAGCAGGCTGGCACACTCTTTGGAGGTGATAGACTTCTGGCGTTTCTTAAGTTATAAATTTCTTAAAATTCAAATTTATTTATTTACATATTTTTTGTCAGTATGCTTCCTTTCAAGTTTCACCCACAAGTGGCAAGGATGTGTGTGGAAAACAAAAAGAGTATGGTGACTGCCAGTTATGCAAGCCCTGAAATGAGGGCACTTCAGCAGAGGTGAGTTGGGCTACTAGATTTGTAGGGCCAATAATTATCGGTTTTCAAAAGTGGAAAACGCACCTATTGTGTGTTTTATGATATATTTGATGAAAACTAGAAGGTTCATATGGAGTGTTGTGGCTGAGTAGTCTAGTGCATTGGACTCAGGTTCTGATGTTGTCAGAATGTGGGTTCGAATCCCGGCCTTGCTAATTGTGGTCCATATAATTGCTTCGTCCTTCAGATGGGACGTTAAGCCATACTCCTGTGTACTAGATTATTAAAGTAATGCACGTAAAAGAACCCAGAACACTTATCGTGGAAGAGGTTTACCCCGGTGTTTCTGGTTCACATAGCAAGCACCCTTGTTTACAGGTTTCCTCATCAGGCTTCCGAGCTACAGTGCTTAAGTGTGCTTTTGAGGCATCCTTGGTTTCATTACCAGAAATGAAAAAACGTAGACCAAATAGCAATGTTGTACCTTACTTTTAACCAGGCTTGTAGTCAAGTATTTTTTCATGAGTACGAGTACAGAAAATTTTACTCGATTACGAGTACCAGTACCGATTTTTCATGAGTTCAAACAGGCCTGTGAAATATCCGCATTTTAGCGGATTTCCGCTTTTTTCATTCCCTCTCCCGATTTTAATTTCCGCTTTTTTTTTTAAATCCGCCCGAAAAAAAAAATCTGTTTTTTATTTTGTTGTAAATTGCACATTGCGTGTAATTATTGTTTCACGCGGATCTCGATCGGCGATCTGTGCGTTGGTTCCCACACCAGATACCGCCTGTTGGATATAGAGCGCGCGAACCAGCGGTATGGCTGATCGTCACACCGTATTTCGGCTGTGTCCTACTTCGTTGGCTATGGCTGGAAAGTGTGCCTACGGAAGCCAATAGCTAGCGGCTGCGGTCAATTCCCATAGACTTGCGTGTTATTTCTGGCCGTAGCCAAGGAATTATACGGCCTAACAACACGCGACACACCACAACAACCACCATTTTGTATTCTACGTCCATGTGTGCACTACGTGACATGTGCATGATTACTACTTAGTACTCACGATGTTCTCCATTGACACCGGGTCTTTTTTAGGTTCTCCTCTTTTTTCCTCTTTTTTTAACAAACCCCACTCACAGGCCTGGTTCAAGTACGAGCCCAGAAAAATGTACCCGAGTATGATTAATGAGTAATACAACTCAATCTTTAACCAAAACAATGTGGTGTTTTCTTTTACAGTGCTCTGGATGCAGGAGTTACACTAATGAATGAGTGTGGCCTAGACCCTGGTATTGACCACATGCTAGCCATGGAGGCATTCCACAATATCAAAGCTGAGGGCGGCAAGGTAGCAATGGTTCATTATTGACCGAACCATTGGAACTTACATTGTACTTCATTCGTCTTACTACCAAAATAGAAGCATTGCATTGCATCACAATGGGGTTCTCTGGCCAGTAGACCAACATGTACAATGACGACGTAGAATTCTTCAACGGTGCCAAAATTTCTGATTTTTTTTATTACTGTTTTCAGAGAATAATGATTGTCTGTATCCACTCCCCCTCCCCCTTCCGTCACTGGGTTCTACCAGACCTAACTCAAATAACAGCTACTTTGCATTTTCCAAAAGCCAACAGGCTTGTAGACCAACGGAGTGTTGGGATAACTTCTCTCCAGCAACAGAGTATTTTGAGGCTTCTAGACACACAAGGGTTAATACTCCTTTACTCTATGCAGGTTCGATTCTTTGATTCATGGTGTGGCGGTCTCCCAGCTCCTGAGCACTCTGAGAACCCACTCCGCTACAAATTCAAGTGAGTCTTGACGGAAAAGTGTGTTAAAAATGTGGAAATCTTACAGAGGAAGTACAACATTAGTAATGTTGGCAAAACTGCTTCTTTGAGTATGCTTACTCTCTATGAATCAAGATATACATTGAAGGGAAGGTACAGCATTGGTAATGTTGGCAAAACTGCTTCTATGAGTATGCTTACTCTCTTTAAATCAAGATATACATTGAAGGGAAGGTACAACATTGGTAATGTTGGCAAAACTGCTTCTATGAGTATGCTTACTCTCTATGAATCAAGATATACATTGAAGGGAAGGTACAGCATTGGTAATGTTGGCAAAACTGCTTCTATGAGTGTGCTTACTCTCTTTGAATCAAGATATACATAAGGGAAGGTACAACATTGGTAATGTTGGCCAAACTGCTTCTGCGAGTATGCTTACTCTCTTTGAATCAAGATATACATAAGGGAAGGTACAACATTGGTAATGTTGGCTAAACTGCTTCTGTGAGTATGCTTACTCTCTTTGAATCAAGATATACATTAAAGGGAAGGTACAACATTGGTAATGTTGGCCAAACTGCTTCTGCAAGTATGCTTACTCTCTTTGAATCAAGATATACATAAGGGAAGGTACAACATTGGTAATGTTGGCCAAACTGCTTCTGCAAGTATGCTTACTCTCTTTGAATCAAGATATACATAAGGGAAGGTACAACATTGGTAATGTTGGCCAAACTGCTTCTGCAAGTATGCTTACTCTCTTTGAATTCAGATTTACATTAGACACCCAACTTGTGAAAGTTTATTACGTTGTGCCGTTTATGAGAAAAAAAGTTTAAATACATTCCGATTTTTTTTAATTCATTCATTTGAGAATTTAGGAAAGACTTTCCAGTAAACTGACCAGCAGTAATTACATAACAATTCCCATTTTCTCTAAGATGAAAGCACTTCAAACAAAAATAATTTCTCAGGATGGTTGCTTTGTTTACACCAAGTTAGTTTTTAGATAATTTGTTCATTTGATCATCTGGTAATGACTAATGTTTTAACTTCCATTAAAGCTTTGGTTTTTTTCCCATTCTGTTGATAGCTGGAGTGCCACAGCTTCCCTCGGCGCAGTTATGCGTGACGCCAAGTACCTCAAGCAAGGAGAAGAGATCTTCATACCGCCAGGCATGCTCATGGATAGCACCAATGTCCAGGAAATCAAGTTTCTCCCTGGGTTCAATCTGGAGGGGTACTTCAACCGTGACTCCACCCAGTACATCTTTGCCTACGGCATCCCGACGGCACACACCGTCATGAGGGGAACACTCCGATACAAGGTCCGTGCCGAGGGATCAGCGCATTTGGGTGGTCGCAAAACTCAATTTTGTACAATTCATTTTGGGGTACCATTTGCCGAAGGGGTCGTTGTCATCTAGGGTGTACTCCCCAATGGTACCCAGGCAATTTGGGTGGTCGTAAAACTCATTTTGTGCAAATCATTTTGGGGTACCATTTGCCGAAGGGGTCGTTGTCATCTAGGGTGTACTCCACAATGGTACCCAGGCAATTTGGGTGGTCGTAAAACTCATTTTGGGGTACCAATTGCAGAAGGGGTTGTTGTCATCTAGGGTATACTTCCCAATGGTACCCAGGCAAGCTCAATCCTATGCAGGTTTGATGATACTTGATGATTGCCTGGGTACCATTGGGGATAGTACCCTGGATTATTTTGCAGTGACTTTTACAGCCCAAAATGATACAATCTGTTTTTACATTATATGGACATTGTAGGTGCTCATTGGCATAGCATTGTCACGGACTTGAACTGTCCCTTACAAATTGTGCAGTATTCGACTACCAACAAGTCAGACATTTCCATAGGAGATCGTCACGTTTCAGATAAAAACCGTGAATGAAATGGTCAATTGCCATGACATTACTGTACTGTTTTCAAGTCTCAAAATTCATTGACTCGTTACAATTCTGTTATACCTCTCTCTCTCTTCCCACCCTACCCTTCTTTCACTCCTTTTTTCTCTTAAATGCCAAAGTTTTGTCAAAAAGTAATATGATAATGTAATAATAACGTAGAATCTAATCTGGACTAAGTAAAAACATGCATTAATCTGGAGTAAATGCGTGTGTGAATAGGTATGTCTTAAGTTTCTGTGTAAAGAGTGCCAGATCATGCTAGATCTCTTAAGAGCTACTAGCAGGGAATTCCAGAGCCGGGAGGGCAATGTCACAGAAGGCCCTGTCCCTGTAACTCTCCAGTCGAGTCCGGGGGACGAATATAAGGTTGTTGGAGCCTAACATTGTGGGGATGCAACATGTTGCAGAGGTAGAGTGGGGCAGACCCACGAGGCAGACCCATGAGGCAGACCCATGAGGTGCCTTGAATGTGAGTCAAGATTATCTTATCTTGTACACGGAAAGGAATAGATTATATATCCTCATCTTCTTATTGTTGTCTTTTCCAGGGTTTCTGTAAGACTGTCACTAGTTTCCCTATGTTGGGTCTTACCGATGATAAACCCCACCCAGCATTGGCTGATGGCACACCAGAAATAACGTGGGTAAGTGAAGATTCTCCCTAAAAAAAATCAGCTGTCACTCAAACTGTCCCCTCCCCACACGACATTCCCTTAACCAGTTCACATTTGTTCAAAGTAGTGCAGGTTCAACCAGATTATCACATTAGCTTTTGACCTTAGAAATTTTCAAATCTTCATGAAGTTTTACATCCAGTCTTCAAATGCATTTATCCTTGTAGACAATGCACTAGCTAGCGTAATCTCTCTTTTTCAGCATGAGCTTATGTGCCAAGTGCTCGGCCACGACACTCAGACCACCCCAAGCCGACTTGAGCGCATTGTGTTTGACAAGCTGGGACAGGATGAAGAGAGATTGGATGCCATCTTGAAGTAAGATTCCATTCTGTATTGTTTCCATGACTATTGTAACTATGTCGTTCACGCGCTTTGCTTTTATCCTGTTCGTAAGTCGATACGTAATACACACGCACATTGGTAGTTCGCGCATTCTTTTCGCTACTTCTGGTTCCAAAGCATATCGTTGTGTGTAATTTAACATAAATTCCTTGATGCTAACGTTCAAATGCGATTTTTGAGTCTTTACAACACCTAGGCTAAATGCAAGTCCCAAGCTTTCTAATTTCTTGCATAAATCCTTAAAGAAAAAAGTGGTCAATGCATTTCCAATGGGCTTCTGATGATCGTTGGAGCCAGCACGTGTGAAGTGGGCGTGGTTTAAGAACTACGTTACACTAACGAACAGGATACAGGTGAGTGACCCTGTTTTTTTCAGTGTTGCTAGAGTGGGTGGGGACTATAGCTAATCTGGGTTTGGCTGTAAGCCTTGCCTATACTCGGCAATGCTCTTGGTCATGCGACCCACACCACGAGGTTAAATTTGCCATAAAGCATAATGAGAGCTACAAAGCTTGACCGAAGTAGCAGCAGTCGTCGTGGAAATGCCTAATAACCCTATTGGTCAATCCCTGCTGTCTAAGTGAATAGCCAGATTGGTGTGTATAATTTCCCTGATTTCCTATGGTTTACTATAACAAATCCTGGTATTTTTTTTGGTCTTGTTCCCCAGGTTGGGATTGTTGTCGGAGACAGTAGTCAACAAACAGACCACAATGCTGGAAACGCTATCGGTGTATCTCAGTCAGACACAGAAATATCGTAAGTCTCAAATATTTCCTGTATACCATTCACCATGTTTCTCTCTGCTGACGTTTTGTTAGCAGCGGTTAACCTCACAGTTTTACCCTTATGAATGCTGAAACTGCAAGGTCGTTGTTCCAAAGCAGCAAAATTTGAAAGTGAAGCCGTGATTATCTTTTTCTTCAAAAAAGATCAACATCCTTTTCCTTCATAAATGCAATTTGAGGTTATTCCATGATGTATAGGGATCAAGCCAATGATTCAGCTGAACCAAAATTCTGACCGTTTTGAGAACTTTTTCCCTCGTTTCAGAATCTGGAGAGCGAGATCTTGTGATCATGAAACATCGTATCGGCGTGGAGTGGCCCAACAGTGTGACCAGCACAGAGGAGATCAGTATGACGGTGTACGGTGATGCGTATGGACACTCGGCCATGGCCAAGATGGTCGGGTACCCCGCAGCTATTGCAGCCAAGATGATAATGGATGGTGAGTAAGCCGTGGCACCAGACATTTCACAGTCTGAATGACTGGTTACTTATGTACCCACATTGGCCAATCAAGAAGTGGCAGGTGGCCTTGCCTTCAATTAGCCAGTGACAACTGTCGATCAAAATCCTTCACCGTTACTGTGAAAGTTCAGTTATTACATCATGTCAGGGCAATTTCACTATTTTCCCAATTGGGGCATGACACAGGTACAGGTAGCTTTGCATAACTTGTAGCCAGCGGCATAGCCAGGAATTTTTCAGTGGGGGGGGGGGGGGGGGGGGGGGGGGGAAGGGAGGCATTGCTTTTCAGTGGGGCAGCCCAGGGGGTATGGGGATTTTCCCTTTTCTTTTTCTTTTCTTATTTTGGGCACTATCGGAATTTTTTTGTGGGGGGGGCACCTGGGGGGCACTGGAAATTTGTGACACCATGGAAAATTCCCTTGGAGTAGTAAGTGGCTCTGTTCATCTTCAGGAGACTGCACGGTCGTACTAATCTCCCTGAAGACGATCAGAGCATACTGATCGAAACGTCGAGTTGTAACCAACTGGTTCTTTACAGAGCCACTATCTACTCAAAAGAGAATTTTACATGGTGTCACCGCTAGTGCTGGGAGTTACTGGTTAGTTCGCTAACCGTTTAACCAAATTTTTCTCGGTCAGTTAACTGAAAGTAATCACCTAATTGCCACACAAACTATAGATTGTCAGCAAATGGCACACTTGTGTATACATTTTCAATCTAAAAGCATCAATAAACTTCCGCAATGATTGTATAATAAACAACCCGGCAAAACAGAACAACAGAATGGGCGGCAAAATCTTCCAAAATGGTGGGTCGTATTTTTTTAAATATTTGTTTTGGTTAGCTGGTTGGCAAATTTATAAACGGTTAGTGCCGTTTCGGTCTGTTAGCTGGTTAACCGTCCCAGCACTAGTCACCGCAGATAGTCTTTACTTACACTGGTACTTTGTTATAACTGGTTCACTGATCAACTCTTTTTTTCCGCCCACAGGTGAGATCCTCCAGAAGGGCGTGGTCCTACCATTCTCCAAGGACATCTACCACCTGATCTTGAACCGACTCAAGTCAGAAGACATCAGAGCATCTGCACACACAGTCTACCACTAAAAAAAAAACACTTGCCAAAATCAAGATTAATACAAAAATCAAGGTATTTTTTTATATCACCTGTCAGCATACCAGTTCAAAATCTTGGTAAAATGTTCAAAAAGAGGGCATATTTTTGGCATCTAATTATGCTTATTTAGGGAGGGTAATGTCGGCAAAACTGTTTCTATGAGTATGCTTACTCTCTTTGAATCAAAACTGCTTCTATGAGTATGCTTACTCTCTTTGAATAAAAACTGCTTCTATGAGTATGCTTACTCTCTTTGAATAAAAACTGCTTCTATGAGTATGCTTACTCTCTTTGAATAAAAACTGCTTCTATGAGTATGCTTACTCTCTTTGAATCAAAACTGCTTCTGTGAGTATGCTTACTCTCTTTGAATCAAAACTGCTTCTGTGAGTATGCTTCCTCTATTTTAATCAAAACTGCTTCTATGAGTATGCTTACTCTCTTTGAACGTTTAAATCATTCTTTCTAATAATCCACGCCAGAGAAATTACATTTGTGCGACTCTGTGCTCGTATCATGGGAACAAGTCACATGTGGTAATTAAGTGGGTACCAAATTAAATATCATACACATAAAAAACAAAATACACAGGCGGCCTATGTGGTAATACTGAAATTATTTGTACTGTAATTATATACATAACAGCAAAAGAAACGTCACCCCTAAAAATATTTATTATTTTCATTTTATAATTAATATAATTTGTTTAATGAAGAATATTATGAGTATGGAGTGTAACACGAACACAATGTTGCAAATTTGGTTGACCTCAAAATTCGTCATGCATGACGTCTGAGGACACATAAGCTAAACACGTTCTCAGACTTATCAAAATTTAGGGGCTGACGTATCTTTTGCTGTTATGTATATATCTAAGGAGTTGTGTGCATTACAATAGATAGTATTAATTTGTGAATATGCAATTTACAGTTTCAGCAAATTTCGGTTCACATTGGAATAGATTAAGATATTGGATGGATTTTGTGATAATCAGGATTGTAATTTTTTTTCTTCTGTACGACGTGAACAATTATTTCATAGGATTGACGTGAAGTAATTGTGGGGCACATTGTCTGAGAAGACTAAAGAATTGGAACGTATGCTAGAAGACGGACAGGATTTGCGGTTTTCCAAATCATTACCATCTCTAATATGGATTGGAAATGATTACATGGGATAGAAAAGTTTGTAGAAATAGAGGAGGTTTTTTTTAGAAGACCAAAGAAGATGCCAATGCAGATTTGGACATAGACCCGCCCACCTGGATATCTTGACCACACACCTGTATATAAGTAAATTGCTTCACCGACATAGTAACCGTTGTCATGGAAAGGCATGACCCTATTGGTTAATCTTTGCTGTTTGATCGACAGGCGGGATAGGTGTATTGGAAGTGATACTCAACAACAGAAGGGAATTGAGATTAATATAATGGTTTATAGATGTTTCTGTTCTGGATTTCATGTAAATGATCGGAAAGGTGAGACACAGGGTTTCAGAAGACTGAATACTTAGTAGTTAATGCTAGATCCGAAATGTTATTCTTTAGTTGCTAATTTGTTTGTTTATAAAACATAAAGTGCAATGTTTAATCCTGACCGATATATGTCCATCTTAAAGATGCAGTCTTGGTATGATTTTCCTATCCGACCACAAGATTCTCTGAGCAGGAAGAGAGTGTACCTTTAAGGGGGAAATATTTCTGGATTTGTATTCTATTTTCCATATAGGTCTCTTATATGGATTGTTTGATTGGAATAGCTTTTTATAACTGTGTTCATTATAGGGGATCCTGTAATTAACTATTGTTTCTTCTCAAATTGCTGCCTTTGTATTTGTATGTTGTTTTAGTTCTTCTACGGGAATTACAATGATTTGAATTTGTAGCATTTGGGACTGAATTTTTCACCATCAATAATTTTTATCACATTATTTTAAATCTACACAATTATCAACAATTATTTTGCCAAATATGTGATGCCCAATTATAAGTCAATTATAAGTAAAATTACTGATAAATAACAGTTAAAGGTTTGTATAGTGGAAAGTGATAATAGAGTAGGTTTGCAGTAATAATCTCTCTTGAGTTGCGCGGTTCTGAAAAGAACCTGTGGGTAACTCGACGTTTCAATCATTGTGTTCTGACCGTCTCCTGAAGACAGTAAGAGCACAACTCGAGAGAGATTATTACTAAGGCTGTGCCGGGTATCCGAATACCCGACCGAAACTGTCATTACCCGGTTCCATTTTTTCGGTTCCAATTACCCTTAAACGACTTTCATAAATTTATTATGAATCTAATTAAAGAAGAGAAACTTGTGTTCATATTGGTTATTTTATACATTTTGGGAGTATTTATGTGTTTTTACAAATTATTTACGGATACCCAGGTATGCGAAGATTGCCAATTTCAGCTGTCTGGTTCCTGATATAACCACACAACCTTAATTATTACATGGTTTTACTGCAAACCTTCTCTTTAAATTACTTAAATTACTGAATTAAATTATTTTGTAGTTTTTTAAGGCAGTGTTACAGTATCAGTAATATGTCTGTAAATGAGATAGTACAGAGAAACCAACATGTAAATGTTTCTGCAATATTTAGAGGCACATTTTGGAGCAAAATGTGAAAATGAATTGATGCTAATGTGGAAATGGATCACCCAGCTGTGATCCATTTCAGATTTTTTAATGTTTGGTCATGTTTTAAATTTAAAAAAAAATAGCCACATTTCAGACAGAATAGCTTCTCGAGAATCCATCTTAAACGGGCAGTATCGTCACGATCAGAGCAGACTTTCGACAGGGCATAGAATCGGTGTTCTAGCATAAGATTAACACAGTGACTGAAAATTACTGGCTCATTTATGCAGCAGTAACGGTAATATGACCTTATAATGTGGGGTATTATGGCAGTCACTGAGTTAATCTAAAACTAGCATTCCGATTCCATGCCCTGTTGATCGTGACGATACTGCCCCTTTAAAAGCAAGTAATTATCTTGGTTTTTATTTAGGTAGTTATACCTCTTAATTATGTCAGAACCGATCATTGGGACACCCTGTGTAATGGGAATCCTATGTTTGATGATGATTTGAATGAGACTGTTTGAGACTGGTTTTTTTAAATAGTGAGATCAGTGTGCAGATGAAATTTTGGCTTTTGGTAAGATTCACCTAGAATTAAAAACATCAGACCCCTTAGTTTTCAATATGCAGATTCATAATAAATGATAATTAAATCCTACCCCAAAAAATCATGTTATGGAAATTTGTGTTCACAGAATTTTTCTGTTTATATATTCTAAGTAATTATCTATGATTTGTTTTATTACTATCGCTGTACTTCCAGTATGAAGTAAGACTTTGAGGTTGTTTTTATTTTAAGTAGAAATTAGGCAGTGTTTTATTTTAAGTTTGTAGATGTAGATGACAAAGGAATGCCCACTTGTTAATGGTGAGAGGCGTTTCGGTGATCGTGTGTGGATTATTAATAGGGCCGTGGCCAGGGAATATTTTGGGGGAGTGTCGAGGCCAATTTGCCGACTGACTTTTCGAGGAAGGACGGAGCGTGAAACCGCCCCCCTTGAACATCAACAAAAATCTGGGTCCTTGCTCATAATAAGTTCAACTTAAAAGTCGGCAGAAGTCTCCATGACGCTTTTTGCTGAGAGTCTGTGTAATTCAGCAAGCCCCGTTTTAAGTATGTAGTGTTTTCTGTTTTGATTTTTTATTTCTATAAACTGGTTTGATGTTATGGTTTATTTGGCCGACTGTGGCTCTCAATGCTGACTGAGAAATTGAGGGTTTCACCCTCCCCCCATCCTTCGCTACGGCCCTGTGTGTTAATGTTTTACTACATTTTGGGATTGCTGTTTTTGCATATTTTGTTGTCATTGCCAATATAGACGATGAAACAAATGACAGCACAAAGGATCACAATGATCAAAATGTTTTTGTAATAATATTCAGACTAAAAACTAAATTCTCTGGAATCACAGGTGAAATAGTTTTTAAAAATACAGTCGATGCATCTTCAATATTTTGATCATTTATTTTTTGAAAATTGTAAAATAAAAAATGTATATCTAGGCTTTAAAATTCCTACTAAATATTACAAACTTGCCTTAAGTGTACATTGTTATGTAAAAAATGATGCATTATTTTTGTGACTGAAAATAATGGATGTCTCTTTCCCATTGAATGTACCATGGAGGAAGGAAAATCTATTTTCCTTCCTCCATGAATGTACTATGGACATGTTCAGTAACAACTATTATCTGCGAGTACTGGGAATAAAATACAACAGATTTATTAAAGACATGAAATGTTTGTTGTTTCTTGCTTGAATCAGAAATAATCGGTAATTTGAATTGACCAAACTTGTGTACAAACTGTATAAAAAATACTTTAATGAGAAACTGGTACCAAGACTTTCCCACTCCCCCCCCCCCCCCACACACACACAATTTCTCTTGAGTATGCTTACTCTCTTTGAATCAAGACATACATTGAAGGGAAGGTACAACATTGGTAATATTGGCAAAACTGCTTCTATGAGTATGCTTACTCTCTTTGAATCAAGACATACATAAGGAAAGGTACAACATTGGTAATGTTGGCAAAACTGCTTCTATGAGTATGCTTACTCTCTTTGAATCAAGACATACATAAGGAAAGGTACAACATTGGTAATGTTGGCAAAACTGCTTCTATGAGTGTGCTTACTCTCTTTGAATCAAGACATACATAAGGAAAGGTACAACATTGGTAATGTTGGCAAAACTGCTTCTATGAGTGTGCTTACTCTCTTTGAATCAAGACATACATAAGGAAAGGTACAACATTGGTAATGTTGGCAAAACTGCTTCTATGAGTGTGCTTACTCTCTTGAATCAAGACATACATAAGGAAAGGTACAACATTGGTAATGTTGGCAAAACTGCTTCTATGAGTGTGCTTACTCTCTTTGAATCAAGACATACATAAGGAAAGGTACAACATTGGTAATGTTGGCAAAACTGCTTCTATGAGTGTGCTTACTCTCTTTGAATCAAGACATACATAAGGAAAGGTACAACATTGGTAATGTTGGCAAAACTGCTTCTATGAGTGTGCTTACTCTCTTTGAATCAAGACATACATAAGGAAAGGTACAACATTGGTAATGTTGGCAAAACTGCTTCTATGAGTGTGCTTACTCTCTTTGAATCAAGACATACATAAGGAAAGGTACAACATTGGTAATGTTGGCAAAACTGCTTCTATGAGTGTGCTTACTCTCTTTGAATCAAGACATACATAAGGGAAGGTACAGCATTGGTAATGTTGGCAAAACTGCTTTTATGAGTGTGCTTACTCTCTTTGAATCAAGATATACATAAGGGAAGGTACAGCATTGGTAATGTTGGCAAAACTGCTTCTAAGAGTATGCCTACTTTCATTTTCATTGAATCAAGATATACTTTTTTTTAAATCCAACCTGTGAAAGTTTCAGCTTATTACGAAAATAGCGAAATGCATTCAGATTTGTTTTATTAATTCTAATACGAAATTTACGAAAGAGTGCTCTCTATCCTAAAAGACAAACTCATACAAAAAATAATTACTCTATGAAACATTGTCAACGGCTTTTTGTTATTTTGAATCCCAGAGAGGATATGACCAATGACATCAAATGCGGCGGGCACCAAATGTACACTGGTCTAGACTATGACAGGAGTAGTACGGAAGCTTAAATGACCATCCTGTTACCGCGTTACTTAGATAATTTATCGTGGGAAAATGCACAACATATTACGGATTTCAAAGATATTTTTCTCAGAAACACAGAATTCCATGATAATGTATCTGTGAATCATGGAATTCCGTGTTTCACAGATACATCATCATGGAATTCCGTGTTTCACAGATACATTATCATGGAATTCCGTGTTTCTGAGAAAAATATCTTTGAAATCCGTAATAGCTGGTGCATTTATTTTCCCACGTTTCCACGATAAGTTATCTAGGTAACAGGATGGTCATTTAAGCTTCCGTACAGGAGACCATAAAATCTGAGATGTCAGCAGAAAATTTCTTAATTTGATTTATTTTCACATTACATCTCAAATCTTATTCATCTGAACATTAAAAACACTTCTTGATGTTAGATGGAGAACTACAAAATGTATAAACTCTGCATACAAAAATACACACATTTTTGACCGTATTTTTTATAACGTATTGGTATTTAAAACTTAAAAAAAATTCAAATTTTAATGTAAAATTTACTTTTTATGTGAAAAGCTTTATATGATGGTTTTAATCGTCCCCTTGAAATAATTTTGTCTGAGGTGAAAAGTGAAATAATTAGCACAGTTGAGTTCGAAATTTCTGTAAACTTTTCAAGGGAGGGAGAAAGATTTATGATTGATTGGATTGTGAATTTGTAAGGGGAATTTTTTTTTTTTAAACTGTGAAATGGTTTCTTTATACAAAAACTGCTGATATGCACTCAATCAAATACAACATCCGTAAGTGTAAAAAAACTACTTGAAACTTCGATTGAAACCTCTGATGTGGCAGTAATTATCCACACACGACTCCCATTCAATCATGCACATAGGCCGCCGCGAGTAAACCTCTAATATGGCCGTTTTTTAACCAACACGTCTCCTCCATTCACTCACACACACGGGACACCGCTAGCAAAACGACGTGTGCAACCTCTGATATGACTGTTTTTAACACACACACGGCTCCCATTCACTTTACACATAGAGCCCGCCGCATGTGAACCTTTGATATGGCTATTTTTGTGCAAATGCGGCTCTCATTCACTCGTGCACACAGGACACCGCTAGTAAAACGGCGTGTGCAACCCCAGATATGGCTGTTTTTTAACACACGCGTTTGTGTTGAGTAATGGGAGCCGTGGTAACTGTTAAAAAACAGCCATATCAGAGGTTGCGCTCGCCGGTTTGCCGACGGTGTTCCGTGTGTATAAGCGGCATTTGTTAAAAATAAGCCATATCAGAGGTTGCGCTCGCAGTTTGCTGACGGTGTCCCGTGTGTATAATGGGAGCGGCATTTGTTAAAAATAAGCCATATCAGAGGTTGCGCTCGCCGTTTGATAGCGGTGTCCTGTGTGCATGAGTGAATGGAGCCGTATTTGTTAAAAAACAGCCATATCAGAGGTTGCGCTCGCCGTTTGATAGCGGTGTCCTGTGTGTGTGAGTTAATGGGAGCTGTTTATGTTAAAAAACAGCCATATCAGAGGTTGCGCTCGCCGGTTTGCTGACGGTGTCCCGTGTGCACGATTGAATGGGAGCGGCATTTGTTAAAAAACAGCCATATCAGAGGTTGCGCTCGCCGGTTTGCCGACGGTGTCCCGTGTGTATAAGTGAATGGGAGCGGCATTTGTTAAAAATAAGCCATATCAGAGGTTGCGCTCGCCGGTTTGCTGGCCGTGTCCCGCCCGGGTGTGCACGAGTGAATGGGAGCCGTGCTTGTGGCTCATTCGCAGTGTGTTTGATAAAATAAATTAATCTAAATATGGCAAACGGAATAAAAAAAATATGTACTTACAAAAACTATTATTTAACCAAACTAAGCGAGTAAAAGTGGCAATTTACGTAGATAAGGCAAAAAATGTATCCGGTTTATTTCTGGTCTCCGCGCGTCGGCATTTTTAGGTGTTCGGCTTTTCAGCCGAACAACTATTGTTATTGTTCCGTGTTTTGTTTTTTTTACTTCTCCTTAACTCTTCTCTACATCGAAAGTGCAAGTTAACAATTTCACACAACCTTGAAACTTCACACATATAAAGACCTTATCATGTATATGAATCTAGAAGTTGTTACGTCATGATCACGTCATCAGATATCAAATTACAAGCCATTTAAGTTTTAAAAATGACCATTTGCTATCAACTGTATATCAAAATATACTAAAGCTATGATGTTCATAATCTGGGATCTGATAGATCAAGGCTTAGGCAACATTTGAAAAGTTAACGTCAAAATCGTCTGACATTTGCTTCCGGTCGTACCGGAAGGTCAAAGTTTTGATTTGTTTTTTTTCTTCAAAATTCCTTTTCTGGGCCAAAATCCCATTGACTTAACACACACCAGACACTCGTGGTTCTGGGGCCCATTGTTTACAAACCGCAGAGACTGAGATCGTTATCTACTGGAAAACAGCTGGCGGTCTTCACCGGGACGTTTGCGGTTTCACAGGCTAAAGCTCTTGCAGGATAAAATATATTTTATAGATGTGTGGTTGGGCGTTTAAGCCAATAACGGATGCGCTACAATATTTCTAAAACCATAGATCGTATTAACTTAATACTGCAAGTACTCATTTGACGAATCTTAAGTCACATTTTAACAATGATCCCAATTGATGAGGACATCAATTACCGTCACTTCCGAACACCTTGAGTTTGTTCACAAACTCTGAATTTCTAGTTTTTTACTTCTCCTTCTTCTTCTTCTTCTTAACTCTTCTCTACATCGAAAGTGCAAGTTAACAATTTCACACAGCCTTGAAACTTCACACATATAAAGACCTTATCATGTAGATGAATCTAGAAGTTGTTACGTAACGTCATCAGGTATCAAATTACAAGCCATTTAAGTTTTACAAATGACCATTTGCTATCGACTGTATATCAACATATACTAAAGCTATGATGTTCATAATCTGGGATCTGATAGATCAAGGCTTAGGCAACATTTGAAAAGTTAACGTCAAAATCGTCTGACATTTGCTTCCTTTTCTGGGCCAAAATCCCATTGACTTAACACTCACCAGACACTCGTGGTTCTGGGGCCCATTGTTTACAAACCGCAGAGACTGAGATCGTTATCTACTGGAAAACAGCTGGCGGTCTTCACGGGGACGTTTGCGGTGTCACAGGCTAAAGCTCTTGCAGGATAAAATATATTTTATAGATGTGTGGTTGGGCGTTTAAGCCAATAACGGATGCGCTACAATATTTCTAAAACCATAGATCGTATTAACTTAATACTGCAGTGTCATTTTTGTACGAATGGAAAGGGCTGTTGAAAAAGCCAATACCGAAAAGCTATTTCTTTGAAATGAGTAAGGCAACTTACTTTTGAAAACAATCTTAAGTCACATTTTAAAAATGATCCCAATTGATGAGGACATCAATTACCGTCACTTCCGAACACCTTGAGTTTGTTCACAAACTCTGAATTTCTAGTTAATTTTCTTTTTCTTTTCTTTTTTCATGAAACGATGTCCAATTGCAGCCAAAATTGCTGGATCGATTGGAATTCTTCCGTGCTGTTTTATAAACGACTTTTTTATCACGTATTTATTTCCCTGTTGGCAAAAAATGGCCGAAAAAAGCGCGTCACCTCACCGATTTTGAAGCCGTCCGGTGACCAGAAACCGGAGAGTTTTTGTTTGGCCTAAAGGTTCTTATAGATGAAACACCAAAATAAGTAGGCTACAGACAAAACAGAGATAGAAGGACCGACATTCATCCAGATATTCACAGACAGCCAAACAAATACATAAACGATATGTAGACTAAGACATCTGCGGATAGAGAGCTATTGCACTCAAAATTACAGATAAATTGGTGGATTTTGTCAAGTATTTAAAGCGTGGAAAGTACACAAGTAGTTTCTATGGTTACCGGTATACTAACTCTCTTTATAACACTGGTCTACAGCCAAAATGCTTCCGAAACAAATGAATTCAAACTTGACTAATTATGGGTCACTGAGAATGGAAATGATGCTTAAAATTGTTGATTGGCTCTAGTTTTCTTTCAAGATCTACATGTACATGTGTACACGTACGGGAATAGTTGTTAGTATGGGAATAGTTGTTAGTATAGGAATAGTTGTTAGTATGGGAATAGTTGTTGACCAGTGTATAATAATTTAAGATATGCATTAAATGATCGCCCGTGTTTTTTTACCGTGTTCATTTGAACATTGATAATTTTCTATTAAAAAAATACAAATACTAAAAAATGAGATAGGCCTATATCAATAGTTGGCCAAAAATTATTATTAATTTCATTTGAACAATGATAATTTTCTATAAGAAAGGAACAATAAATACTACAAAATGAGATATATCACAAAAAAGTTTGTCAGAAGCTTGGTTTTAACAGTAACAAAAGTGCCAAAGTGAATATTATGACGGGACCCGCCATCAATTTATTTCGGTACATACTGACTGTAAAATTAAACCATGTTTCTCAAGATTATTTTATGAAATGTGTCATACAGTATTTGTATTCACATCCTCAAGTAAATTAGCAATGTTCAAATGAAAAAATCAAATGTCCGTTAAAATAGCGAAATCATTTCTATGGAGGATTGATACAAGGAGGTTGACAACAAGTAAGTTTTTCATTATTTTTGGTTATTTTTGTGTTGTATTATTTTGTTTGCCTAATAAAACAATTAAACATATAAAAATTGCATGGAATCGTCCGTGAATTTATTATAGTCAGTGCATAATTAAATTCAAGTTATTTTCTAGGCACAATATTTGGGGATAAAACCAACGTTTGGCATCCATGGAGTTCATCTCCATGGATACCAAACCAGTACATTTTATTTGTCCAGGACATAGTCACACTTTCTCTTTATGGTCATACATTGATACAAGATGTGATTAAACTCCAGGGTAAAGGCGGATGTCAATTTAACACACTGCACACTGAACACGATCTATACGCCAGGCACAGATTGAGGGTCTCAAAAAGGGGAGTGGCACAAGGTAAAAAGGGGGAAAACACTGCCAAAAAAGGGGAACACAAAACGCATGGTAAATTGACAAGCATGGAGACTGAAGGAAGTCTAATGCACCGCCCCCCCCCCCCCCCCCATCCGCCACTGCTCTACACACTATTCGGAGAACGGGCACTTAGGTACCGAGGGACTGACTGACTGACTTACTTACTTACTTACTTACTTACTTACACAATTTACAATTGAATCTTTTAAATTAAACAAATTTAAAATAAGACATATTGGTGGCCTGAAAAAGACTCAAATTAACTTAACGAAGCAATATAAATATATGAGTGGGTAAAAATTTACTCCGCTAGAAATCATATCAAAAATAATTGATGGGTTTTAACAAAATAGTACAAAAATCAAAAGAATTTACATTATGGAGGATATTTAATACCATCAAAACAGGAAATAATTATATATGGAAAATAATTTTTCTCACTGGAAGGGTACACATGGCTTTGTTTTTCGTGTACAGGTCAGTGAAATATTCTTTTGTTAGTCTGTTACGTTCAAAAAGGATAACAAAATTTATTTATTTATTTATTTATTTTGTTCAATCACTTTTTCTTTTTGACCGAATAGTTTATTAACAGATATAAAACAGCCGTCTGGACACGACGGTGCTAATTTAGTCTGGTTCCTATGTTATTATTCATAAAAATCGAAGGTATAATGAAGGGGTTACCGTACTAGTACTATACATGCAAAATGCAATGCGTAAGTTCCGAATTCAGCTAAATTAAGAAGTTGTGCAGAAAATCACACTAAAAACGATGCCAAAACACGGATTTTTGACGCCAAAGGCAATCGGTAACAGGATCAAGTCCAAGGGTCTTCAAAAGCTGCGATGGTTTTGTCAAATGTGTCAAAAACAGTGCAGAGATGAGGTATTTTGGGCAATCATCATAATGCTTTACAATCAACAATGCAGTAGGCCTATCTTCCTTCCTCCATGGTCTAATGCACGTTGGACAAAATGATAAAAGATCATGACAATCATATTCATAAAAAACAACAATCTGACAGTTTATATTATTTACATATATGATGATAAACATAATGAAATTACATTATAAATAGGGTTTTCAGGTGAAAAATTATTCCTAAACCAATATGCTCAATATTTATATCAAATTAAAGGTCTTGATGAAAGAAATACAATGGTTTTTAAATCAAGAAAATCGGAGGAGTAGTTTTTGAGGAATCCTGTTTTATTTAATCAAGTATACAGCATTCGATGAAGCCCGACTGTCCATACACTGTGTACATCCCTAATGGCAACAAAACCGTTGAATCAGCCTACACACACCGTGATACACACGCACAGCGTTCGTGCTCGTTTCCCTCATAAGAGCTTTGAAAGGGTGTAAAAAATACACTCTCCGCTCAAAACTAAACACAATTACAGCTCAAAACTTTCACATATGATAGAAAAGAGGTGTAAAATTCATTCAGACACTGCTCTTACCTTTCAACTTGAAAATTTCACCTCGAAAAACAGTGTTTAATGTTTTATCTCTTTGTAACTTCAGTTGTAGAGTAGCTGTGGAGATCGAGCAAGCATGGGTATGTAAAGGAGCCCTTTGACTCAATAGGGAAACCCGTTTTCATGTCAATCACAATGTACTTAGGTGCGGAGACAGCTCCGAAGTGGATGCCCTCAGCAGAGCGCGGCAAATTTTACGGGCCGAATGCGCCCGATCTCGGAACACTTCGCGAAAGGCTGGGCGGGACGAGAGTGGTTCATTCATAAAAACCTAGGTTTTCGCACGTACTTCCAATTGCTATTTTATGTACATTGTTGGATAGCTGAGACTATAAGCTTTCCAATGAGCTATTACATGTAAGATTTCGACAGGTAAAAGTAGTAGAATTTTTTGATTTAAAATTTTGATGTTTTTTGTTGCGGGCGATGCGCTGTGCGTGTGGAGGGCTTCGGTCAAGCACATACAAACTGAAAACCCTATTATAAATTGAAAATTTTGACAATGAAAAATAAATAAATTATTTACTTTTTAAAATAGAAAAAACCAAGTGGTTACAGCAGTCATCTAACCATGTTAATTGTTATGATATTCACTTGGGATGTTAGGAAATAATGTTGAACTATGTGTTTTTAGCAGACGACAAAATGGCTAACATCTCACTCTGTGCATGTACATTCATTGCTCAAAATATAATTTCCAATCCTCACTTGACTACACTTTCCTCTCCTTAAAGTGTGTCCTCTATGATCTTTAAAGGGAAATCTGTCATATTTATCATGTTTGTGTAGAAAAGTGGCGGTTGTATTCTACATTCGTTCCTAATGTTGTAACTTTCCAGATGTCGTAACATTTCCCAATGGGCATAAATTAAATCAGTTGTTAAGTAGCCTTACACAAGAATTTCATCAATTTATAATGCAAATTGCGGTACCCACTGCTAACAGCTGGCCTGTCCTCAACAGGAAAGCTTGGTGAGCCAAGAGGTTAAGACATCTGCACAAGTACGTAAACAAACATGAGGTTGGTGGGTTCTAATCCCATTCTAGGGCAAATACACTAGACATTCCTCCATATCCTTAGCCCTATCCCCACATGTACAAAAAAGGGGCGACTTGTTTAACTTTTGATCTGCTAATTATTACAATCTAAACACTTTTGGCATAAATTTCACTTTTGTGAGATTAGTAAATTTTAATTTTATTATTTTTTTTTTTAGATTTAAGAAATGTTTCAAAAATTTCATGAAAGTGAGCTATCCCAGAATAATAGATTTTATGCCAAAAGTGTCTGCTTGGGCAAGGTTACCTAATCACTAAGTTTTAGGTTGTAATAGTTAGCATATCAATAGTTTGAAAAAAGAAAAATTGCCCCTTTTTTGTACATGTGGGGCTATGGCTAAGGATACGGAAGGAGTCAAGTGTATTGGGGCTAGAATGGGGCTAGGTGGGTTCAAGTCCTGCCCAAGTCGCCTGTTAAATTCAGAAAGTAAAGTGCTTCAAAGATACATTGTTTTATGGCAAAAATCTAATCAATTGTTCTAATTTTGTTATAAATCTTTTTTATATATCTTTTTTATATCTTTTCTTCTCCAGAATGGCTTCAAGTGTCATACAATGTCTGAGTCCCATCAGAGACAGCTGTTGCTGTTTGCTGAAAACGAAGAAAAATTCCTGGACAGCTTTTCAGAGTAAGTGAAATGTTACTCCAAGCTGAAAGTTGGGAAATTTATCTTGGTGCATACACATGTATGTTTGAAATCATGACACACATCATTGACAAAGATTTATATACACCATTCTAATTAGGCGAAACGGAAATGAGGATTTTAACAAATTAACCTTTTATGAAAACAGAAAATCATAGGCTCTGCGTTTTTTTTTTCTCCTTTGATCAGGGAGTTCTTTGATTCCTTTATGGAGCTACTCCGTCGACGGTTCAACACACGACGCGTCCACAGTAACGTCGTCTACAACGAATACATCCAGGATAAAGAGCATTGTCACATGAACGCCACAAAGTGGGAAACATTGACCGAGTTTGTCAAGTGGCTCGGACGGGAAGGTACGCATTAGAGTAGGGAAGTTTAATGCAAATGGAGTCTGCAAATGGAGCCAAAAGCAACAATTTAATTTGACTAAACAGCGCCCTCGTAAGGCCGTGCCCTTAGCCATTCCCCGAAGACATTTGTACACATGTTGCAGGCCATAAAACATGTCAGTTTGTGCAGTGTTTTACATAATACCATTCTAATAATTCCTGCACCATCCCCAGGTTTTTGTAAAGTAGACCAAACTGAGAAGGGGTGGTTCATCACATACATCGACCGCGACCCGGAGACCATCGCCCGGCAGGAGTCTTTGGTTAAGAAGGAGAAGTTAGAACTCGATGATGAGGAGCGGATACAGAAATTCATTCAGAGACAAGTGGAGAAAGGCTCGGGAGGGAGTACGGCACAGGTGAGACATTGGTCTTGAAAGCCGTTCATAAATGCCCAAGACACTCAGGTTGGATGGAACGTGATCACATTGGGGCATATTAACAGCCGATAATAACCGACCAGCAAGTATGCGCGTTGACCGCCAGCAGTTATTAGGCGCGCAACGCGAGATTAAACCAATCAGAGTGTAGAAGTTTGTAATCGCGACTCACGGGCTAAACAGGAATTTCATCCGTTCTCAAATGTGGATTCTGAGTCTGTTTCTTTCTGGCTCTTTTTCGATACAAATGTTGACATTTTGAAAAAAAAAAAAAATCAAGATGGGCATTTATGAATGGGAATAAAAGTTTGACACATGGTATTTTCCGCAGAATAAAGACCTCTGGGCATGGCATGGGGCAATCAAACACCTCACCGTCAGCTTGGTCCATTATCATCCCTGTCCACGGCCCCTCAGTCTTTATCCTTCGCAGAAGACAGGGCTACAAACCTTTATTCCCTTATGTTAAACTATCAGAAGTCTATTTGAATACCTACATGAAGTGTGTCAGCTATATCCCAGTACATGGCATTGTACTCCAAAAGCGCGCGCACACACAGCGAGCGTGGGTAACGAATTTGGCTTTGCTGTTTGAGAACATCATGGGAGAAGTGCTGGATGCGCTATGCAAGATTGAACCAATCACCATATAGCAGTTAGTATTTGCATTTGCCACAAGTATATTAGCAAGGCAATCGCATAAGTGTCTAAATGTAACCATTACCTCAGACTGGTCCCCTGTCTTTAACCTCTCAAGGATAGAGACAGGCTCCAGGCGTACCATTGGATACATTGTGCCAAATATCTACCATCATGCTTTGAGTCTCGCGCTCAAATGAACGCTGCATGCGCATGCGTACTTCTGCCATCCAAATATCACTAGAGATATTGCGCGTGGACACCAATCCATCATCACACACAAGGTCAAAGTTGAATCTCAGGGGAAAATATGGCGGCAGCGGCCGGTATCTGGCTTAATTCACGAGCCCAATTCAAAGCGTGACATCACATCTTCAGGCTACCATTACCTATGATATTGCCAGCCTTTTTAACAGATTGCACGTGGTTACTCCTTGCAGGGTACCAGTCAGGAGTATACAGAACTACAGAGAGAAGATGAAGAGAGCCGAGTTAGTTTCAACTTGGGCAAGATGGCCACCTCCTCAAAAACTGAACCTACAGATAGCAAGCACACTGTAGACTCGGATGCTTTGCATGGGGGGAAATCTATCTCCAACAGCAAAATGTGAGTACTGTCGTGAGTATTGTAGATACAATAGTCAAAACTACCGTGTCCAAGACTGAGACCGAGACCAAGACTGAGGCCCACTGAACCTGAACAGAATTTGATTAAAAGTGATATATTGGGACACTGTAGGGGCCAAATTTCATAGCGCTGCTTACCGGTAAGCAAATTTTCATGCTAACTATAGCAGACAAATTTGCTTTAAAAGCGTAAGCGTATTTCACAGATTAGCAAGAAAATTCAGAGTGGCTTGTGTGCATTCACCATGGATTTGTATTGTTGCGTCACTCATTTGCTAGCAATAACGGCCGGCAAGTAAACGTGCCTTTCTATATGCTTAACGGTTAGCAGCGCTATGAAATGAAAAACGTACAGTAAGCCAGAAGCGGCTCTATGGAATTGGGCCCTGGTAGGCTTGGAGACAGACTAGACACTAATTATATGTTGATATACTTGCCAAGGTATATCTAGTGCACTTAAAAGTCAAACACTGTCAAACCTTATGTGTAGTAAGTACATTTACAGGTCAAAATGAGTCGACTGTTTTTGACTGGTAAAAGCATTGTCTGGTGTTGTTCAGGGTGGTCAAAATGACAGTAAAAACCAGTCAAAAATGCCCCTGTGTGCACATTTGGATGAACAGTCAAAACAGGCAGTTGACTGATTTTGACCTCTATAGCTACTTGCCACTAAAGTGCAGCTATAGTAGGAGGGTTAATAATTCCATTTGCTTCTTCTGTTTATTATGATCCAGGCAGACAAGTTGGTCAAATCCCCTGAAAGACGGTCAGTCGGTCAAGAAGAAAGATGGTAACAGTCACGGCAAGGGAGAGAAGAGGAAATCAGCTCTGGATGAAATCATTGAGGTAAACTAAAAATAAAGTAGTATTAATTAGTTGGTTCTACCAAAACTATAACTATTTGGTGACTATAATAATTTTTTTCTCATAAAATATTTTTTTAAATGACATGGAATATTTACCATGTACCATGTACAGTTTAGATGCATTCACTACACAGTATTATTTGCCAAGCATTACACATACTGGCATAGTACCTTCATCATTCAAAACCATTTGAATGATCAATCAGCAGGAGGGTTAAACTATCACCAAATTGTTCCCATCCAGGAGGAGAAGAGAAAGAGGAAAGCCAAGGTGACACGGACCGAGTACTGGCTGGCCGAGGGCATCGTGGTGAAAGTCACCACCAAGAGACTGGGAGAGAAATACCACAAGAAGAAAGGGGTCATCATGGTGAGCCTACAATATCAATCAAGCTTAGCAGGATTCATTGTGTTGTTTGAATAAACAAAATCCAACCTGGGCAGTTCAGGCCCCCCAAAAAAGTCTCCGGTTTCTGGTTATAGGTTGGCTTCAAAATCGGTGTGGTTACGTTTTTTTTGGTTTTTTTGCCAACCAGTGACATATGTGATACATGTATACGCGGTTATTGGAACCAGACCAAATTTCCACAAAGTATGGTGGCTAAGAGACGTCTCACAAATAGGGCAAACATTCATACCCCTACGTGAAAAAGTCGTTTAAAACACAACGCGGCAGAATTCCAATCGATCCAACAATTTTGGCTGCCGTTGCCCTGGTCTTGGCCTTGGTGCCCCTTCAAAATTCCATTCTGATATTCTAATGGAAGTGCCCTTTACTCTGGAAAAGTCGCCTTGCCCAAAGAATATATTGTCTCTGTCTCATTTGTTTGGTTTTTTTTGGTAGGAGGTCAGAGATTTTTTCACCGGAATCGTGAAGATGATAGACACTGGGGCAAAAATCAAAGTAGACCAGCAACATGTGGAGACGGTGATACCAGCCCCAGGTAAAATATACAGTAATATTGACTGGCAGTGCAAATATTGACTAATTAGGAGGGCAATAGTACTTGCATGGTTTTCCACAGGGCAGTAGTTATGATTTCAAGAGTAAACTGTTCTGTATTTCATTGCCAATGTGTGAAGATGGTCATACCAGCCCCGGGTAAAACATACAGTGATATTGACTGGCAGTGCAAATATTGACTGACTAGGAGGGCAATAGTGCTTTTCCACAGGGCAGTAGTTATGCAAAAAACATATTGACGTACTGTGCATGGGATGTAGATTGTAATGTACATGTTAAATCAAACACACGCTTTTAATAGCGTTTTGTTTTCTTTGATTGGGATGGTCATGATTTAGGCACTATGATCTGGCATAAAGTCTACGTCTTTGATGGTGGTGTGTGTCCTGTAGCATGTTCAAATGTTGCAGCAGTAGAATTATTTGCTTAAAACCCTACTACACATGGAGGCCACTCCGATCCACTAAATTATCAGTATGTTCTTCACCAACCTTTAGTACATACAAGCCTGCTGCCCTTTCTCAGGGACGTCCTCAATAATGACCGTCTGCCGAATGGCTGCAGAGTCTGCCTACTTTAGTGAACAAAAGACTTCCCTAGTAACCGAACTGGGATCCAGCCAGTCCCCCTTATTAGCATAACAATGTACGGTATATGAAAAGGTCCCTTGATATTTTAATTTCCACTAAGTCAACTGAGGAGGCCGACTCTGCCGAGTCCGCAAACCGGCGGGCTGGCCGTCCCCACAAAGGGATTTCACCTCCCATTGTGATTAGGATCGGTGATTTCTGCATCAAATACCAGAGTTGATCTGGAGCTGGAGAGGACCGCTACAAAACCCTTTGATGTTTTGCCAACCAAGACAGCAGCAAGTTTTAGACAACAATAGAGCTGTCAGACATTCTGCTTGTGTAGTTTACAAACTTTTATTAATAGACCTTTGGGGCAGGATAAAAAATAACACTTCAGGGGTAGATGACCACTTCAAGTAGACTTAATGTATTTTGTAACATTCCGTTTTCAAAAACTAAGGTTAGAAAGTCCAGCAATATTAATATGACAACAATGTGCATGCCGCTATTCTGCAGGATTTGAAACTAATGAAGCTGACATATCAATCATTCTGGCAGGGAACAATTTCGTTCAAAAAATTGCATAGCAAAACTGCGATGCAAAAAATGAATTTGCATAAGAAAATAATTTTTTGTATAGCAATCTGTGAATTTTGTATAGCAAATTTAAAATTAATAATAATAATAATAATAATAATGTGTGGACTTATATAGCGCACGTATCCACCAACTGAGTGGTGCTCAAGGTGCATTATATTATTACCCCTGCAGTATATTATTACCCTCTACAGTATATTATTACCCTCTACAGTATGTAGATAGGTAAATCAACTGTGTGCCACCCAAGGCCACTGTAAATGTTTGAACATATTAGTATGGCCTGCAATGTGTCAATGGGAGACCACCTTACCCTGCAATCTCAGTGGTGTGACAGTGCACAGAAGGGTAACCATAGGAGGCCACTGGCAACAGCTAATGGCTTGGAGTGGCCTGAATGGGTTGTTTCAAAAATTGCACTGATTGGAGGAGGGTTTAATAATTGTACACTATAAAAAATAATTTTGTAAAAAATGTGTCAAATTCAGTCACAAAAATGCCTGTACCAACCATTCATTAACCCTGACCACCCCATGTCCTCCAAAATCCTCCCAAGGGGCACTTTTTTGGGGAAAAATTCAGCACTGTTGGAAACTGGTACTTTCACCTCTTCAAATGGGACAAAATTACTACCTGGCAAGAAGTACAGGCCATAAGTGCTGAATATGAAAGATCAATGAAAATGCATGGTGCATTTTGAAGATAAGGGCATGTTTCCAAAAGTGCACTGATGGATTTTGGATGATTCAGGAAGGTTCCTAGCCAGAATACCTAGGGGATTATGGTTAAGCACCAACCTTACATTAAGGGTCAAAAGTACTTGGAGCACAAACATGTAAAGTGTATTTTTTAGTTTTGAGAAAAACCGTGATTCAATAAAGGTTTGGACCATTGTCAAAAATCAGGTTTCTGTTCATGTGCAAATGATAATATGCACTTGTTTATCATGCAATGTTCACCATTAATGCATGTCATAGCTGTTTATCTGATGTGTGTCATCTAGAGAGTGTAATATTACATAATATTAATGCTAAAACCTCAAAATTCGAAAAAAATACACTTAACATGTTTGTGCTCCAAGCACTCGACAAATCTCCAGTCAGCTAGACGAAAGCTTACCCCACAGGGGGCAAAATTGCTTTTGCAGTCAAAACCAGGCAGTTGACTGGGTTTTTTTTTACCAGTGTGGCAATTTGGTGGACAATTGCTTCCAGAGTAAGAGGGTTTTAATAAATAACTGAAGGATACTTTAAATGAATAACTATCTGACCTTTGACCCACAGGTAAGATGGTGGTAGTTGTGAATGGCCCCCACAGAGGGCAGAAAGGCTCTCTCATCGCTCTTGAAGATAAAACATTCTCAGTGTCAGTTAAATTACATACAGTAAGTATTAAACAGCTTTACAGTATGTTTTACCTTTAATTTTATTTACTGTCATACCAGTGCGGCAGCCATGGCAAAGTCTCTAAGGAAGGAGGGCCAAAGTCGTGGTACAGCCAAGCCTTTGAGAAGCCGGGCAGGCCCAGGCTTTGCCCAGGCCTATGGGCCTATATAATCCCCTATCTGAGCACAAAAGACCCTTTACTAATGAATAGATCTCAAATAGCTCTTACTGTTATCACACAGCCTTACTGATACATTCTAGGAGTTCCATGCAAAAAACATGTATCTGCAAGATGAGTCCGGATCGACGTACAATTTATTGATAAAAGTATTTTAGATCCCATCTGCATAAACTCCAAGTCGAAAAAAGACTCTTGAGGGGGGTATAATTGTAATTATTTATTTCTGGTAACGAAACAAAGGACACCTCAAATGTGCTTATAGCACTGTAGCACGGAAGCCTGAGGTAATCAGACACACCAGGGTAACACAGTGCTTCTGGGTTCTTTTTACGTGCACTACATAATCAAGAAAACAAACAAAGCATTTAGAAGTTTTAGAAGTCGAACGGGCAGAGTGTGTATACAGTTTTCCTTCAACACTTCAGACATCATTAGCCTGGTCTTCAAACAAAGACTTGAAGTGACAGAGGTTGTTCAGTTTTTGAACTTATTACTAGTCAAGAAACCAATTATAACTGTTGAATACAACTTTTTAATATGCATATTTCATTTATAAAGAATTTTTAAAAACCCAGAGGACTATGCCTAAAAACTCAGTAACAAAAGGGTTAAATTCATACACTATTGGTAATGTCTATTTTATGAAACTGCTTCTAAAAAAGTATCCTTACTTTCTTTGAATCAAGATATACTTTAATCAACCAATCTGTGAAAGTTTCAATAAAATGCATTCAGTTTGTTTGTATTCATTATAAATGTAATTTAAGAAAGAGTACAAAAATTCGAACTGAAAATTATTTCCCATTTCTTAAAAGTGACAATTCAACTATTAAGTTGGGTTTTTTTAATTACCAATCTTATACTAATCTTTGCTAATGATATTGAACCGTTTTGTCTTGATTTATACAGGGTCCTATGACAGGGAGAACGGTGAGCGGCATCCCGTATGAGGATGTATCCAAACTGGCTGTGCAGGACACATGACACAGGACACCAACTGCAGATGATCAATTTGTACGTGCAGAAAATATTTTTCATTGCAAAATTATTGCTGATATATTATCAAAACGGAACATTTAATGCCGACTTCAGCAGACCATTTCACACAGCACTCAGTAATCTTTATGAGCCTAATTTGCATATTTATCACGTGGGCCATGTCTCAAACGATTCTCAAAATTGGTAGGCAGAATGGCGACACAATGTTCATCATCGCCGCAGTTTTTCAACACAGTAAATGCAAGATTCCGAACTCATTTTCATTTAACTCTTTCTGAACGGCAAGCCTTTTAAAAGACTCACTCGCGCATCGCGTTTTGACAACAAGCCTTTTAAAAGGTTCGAACGTCATCACCTCACTGACAACAGAGCGCACAATTGACCAATACGAATCATAACCTTTATTTTGATATCTTACTCTCTTCAACAGTCCAAAGATAAACAAATCATTAATAATTTCCACACTTGACCTTGATTGTTTTACAGTATCAAATTACAATAATGAAAACCATTAAAACAAAGTGAGGGTTTGCCATAGGCAATCAACAATCTCGGATGTCAGTTTTTGCAGCCAAATATGATACAATCATTTTGTATTTCTGCGAGCGTAGTTTTACAGACTATGGACATTTGTACGTGTAGTACATGCTCATTGACATTGCATCATACTGTCATCGACTTGAACTGTATGATAACTGGTTTGGTAGCTGGGTGCATTTCAGAAACATTGCCTGTTAACATCACTACTCGTTGTGCCTGCTACTGTTCAATAGAGGGCGCTGTAGTAATAAACATATGATGTCATGTGTCTCATAGATATATATTCCTTGGATGGCAGACAATGAAAGGCTGAGGAATTCCAAAGGAGTATTTTATTTGCTCAATATCTTTTCCAACAAGCAAAAATAAGTGTTTATGATATTTTTTTTCTTTTGAATCACTCAATGACTTTGAAAACACCTTCTGTGAACAATAATTTTTATTAATATCCAGTGCATTTGCATTGCATTACATATTGCTTAAAGGGAAGGTACAACATTGGTAATGTTGGCAAAACTGCTTCTATGAGTATGCTTACTCTCTTTGAATCAAGATATACATAAGGGAAGGTACAACATTGGTAATGTTGGCAAAACTGCTTCTATGAGTATGCTTACTCTCTTTGAATCAAGATGTACATAAGGGAAGGTACAACATTGGTAATGTTGGCTAAACTGCTTCTATGAGTATGCTTACTCTCTTTGAATCAAGATGTACATAAGGGAAGGTACAACATTGGTAATGTTGGCTAAACTGCCTCTATGAGTGTGCTTACTCTCTTTGAATCAAGATGTACATAAGGGAAGGTACAACATTGGTAATGTTGGCTAAACTGCTTCTATGAGTACGCTTACTCTCTTTGAATCAAGATGTACATAAGGGAAGGTACAACATTGGTAATGTTGGCTAAACTGCTTCTATGAGTACGCTTACTCTCTTTGAATCAAGATGTACATAAGGGAAGGTACAACATTGGTAATGTTGGCTAAACTGCTTCTATGAGTACGCTTACTCTCTTTGAATCAAGATGTACATAAGGGAAGGTACAACATTGGTAATGTTGGCAAAACTGCTTCTATGAGTACGCTTACTCTCTTTGAATCAAGATGTACATAAGGGAAGGTACAACATTGGTAATGTTGGCTAAACTGCTTCTATGAGTATGCTTACTCTCTTTGAATCAAGATGTACATAAGGGAAGGTACAACATTGGTAATGTTGGCAAAACTGCAGAAAAACTGTCTATGAAAGTTTCAGCTCATTTATTTTGGTCAATACGCTTCTTAGAAAATTGGGAAAATTTATTCAAAATCTCAAATGAATTCAACATTATCATCTTTTATAATCAATCTATTCCCACTATTCCCATAGCAAATGCTACTTAAAACTTGTTTTTGAATTTTTATAGGCAAAGTGTGGTTTTAATAAGTGCATTTCAGAGATTAGTTTTATGTAATAATTAATCACTATTCAGGCAGAAAATACCTACTTTTCTGTATGATGAAAGGTAAAATTGAGAATTCTTTGGTGATTTTCAGTAGTGTAGCAGGAAAATTTAATGTTTGTGGAGTATTGGTAATGTTGGCAAACTTGCTTCTACGAGTATGTGTACTTTATTTGAATCAAGATATACATTAAACAACCAACCTGTGAACATTTCTGATTATTCCATTGTGTCGTTCAAAACGAATAGAGAAAATGCATTCTGATTTCTTGATCGACATAATTTTGTAATTTTTGTAAATTCAGTTCAAGATTAGTTTTACTAATTTTTTTTTTTTTTGCATCTCAGACAGATATATTTCAAGGGATGTTTGATACCAACTGTACAGTTTATGTAAAACGGATCTTTTATTTATGAGAATCAATGTTGTATCATCCCTTTAATAAAGTCTTTCCTTCAGAGATACTAGCCAGCCCGATTCGAAGCCATCGCATTTCATTTGTAGTCTGTTTAATAAATATTTACAGTAATTGAATATGGTTCATGAGAAATTATCGTCAAAAAAAGGTCCAAGTCTTTAGTGTTGAGTTCAGTCACCCGAGTCCAGTGCACATCAGGTCAAGTTGGATCATCAACATACTTTACCCCCAAAGTTTAAGAAATATAAACCAATATAAATGTCCGTGGCCCCAGCAAGTTATCCTGACCCCTAAAACAATACAAAAAATGTTCTCGAGACCTACAAATAGCGATGACCCCCCTAAGCTCAAGAAAAATCATGACCCATAGAACAAAAGAAGTGTTCTACACCCCCAAGAGATGAAGAAATGTTTGTGACCCCCTAAGCTCAAGAAATATCACATCCCTTAGTACCCAAGAATTGTTACTGACCTTTTAACAGCTCAAGAGATATTTCTGACCCCCTAAGTTCAAGAAATATCATGACCCATAGAACAAAAGAAGTGTTCGACACCCCCAAGAGATGAAAAAATGTTTGTGACCCCCTAAGCTCAAGAAATATCACACTCCTTAATACACAAGAATTGTTCCTGACCCCTTTAAAGCTTGAGATATTTTTTACCCCCTAAGTTCAAGAAATATGACCCATAGAACAAAAAGTGTTCTAGACCCCCAAGAGATGAAGAAATGTTTGTGACCCCCTAAGCTCAAAAAATATCACAACCCTTAGTACCTAAGAATTGTTCGTGACCCCTTAACAGCTCAAGAAATGTAATTGACCCCAAAGTTCAAGAAATATGACCCAATAAATGTTATTGACAAATGCAAGAGTTAGATATATTTCTGACCCCCTAAGATTAAGAAATACCATGACCCTTACATAACCAAATAAATGCTCTAGACCCCTTAACAGCTCAATAAATCTTCCAGCCTGCCCAAACTCACTCACTGTCCTGAAAGTATACAAGAGACCACCTCGTTCCTCACAATTAGACCCTGATGCATGATGGGAAAAGTGCTTTCCGCAACGCTGATTAGTGGTTACTTAAAACAGTGGTTAAAAAAACGTTGAATGTTGTTTTGTGGAAACAAAATATTTAAATGTTTCTTCTTTGTATAAGATTTGAGGTTTTGCATGGTGGAATATTGATAGCGTTTCGGTTTGTGGTAACACCATGTGTTTATCTCAACCATGGAGGAAGGAAATGTATTTCCTTCCTCCATGTCTCAACTATCGCGAAGCTGAGGTACAGGTTCTGAAAAGAACCTTATTGCACAACTTGTATCTCAACTGTCGCTAAGTGAGAATGGTTCAAGGGAGAACCAATGTCGGGCAACTCGTTTTTTCTCTACTACTGTCGCTAAGTGAGAAATATGGTTCAGGGAGAACCACGGGTTAATATGGTTCAGGGAGAACCATGACTTCACGGGTTATTCTCTACGTTTCTTCTTTATACTATTATGCCTATATGAACCTTTATACATCAATGTGTTTGGACGAGTGATTTTTACTGAAATTATGAAATAAATTGGATGGTCTAGTCCCGGCTATCGCTATTCTTAGTCACGTTACCCGCATACCAGACTATCCCCTTATTTACATATCCAACATTTTTTAAATCGTCCACAGAGTTATGAGAATCATCCCATCCTCATCCCCAGGGCGTTTGAGCAGCCTCGTACCCACTGCTCTCTCGCCCTGAAACTGCATGGAAGCTTTCAAAATCCAAAAATATTGGACAATGCAAATAAAAATTTCAAAAATTAACGGGAATCATTTTGTAAACTTTCTGTGCATTTGTAGTTTCCTTGTAATTGTGGTTTTGTTGCAGGTTCTTCTTTTAATCAATAAAACAATAAAATGATGAAAAAAGTTTTGAAATTGCCGGGCCCGGGAAACATTATACATCACCACAGGCAATATAATTTCTATGGAAGATCGATACCATCAACAGCTTTACACAAAAATATTTTTACATTGAGTTATTTTTGAATTCCAAATTTTATTTATACCTTACCTCTAGGGCTATTTGTTAATTTTCATTCGAGTCATCAATTTGCAAAGATCTTCAATTTTATGTTATGAATGATATTAAAATGCTACACTGTTTTTGTTTAATATTATTGTTTTCAGACTGGGCAAAGCTGGTCGACTATTTTTAAATTGATTTAAAGTTATCGGTACAATTCAAAACAAGTCGATGATTTTTGAAAACCAGTCACTCAATTAAATATAGGCGCTATATATTTTTTAAATTGACCTTAGCTTCCGATATATCAATTGTACACGTTACTTAAGTGTATAAGACAGACTAGAGAGTACGTGGCTAGACCAGTCATGTGTTTGGAATATCTAAGCGTACGCACGGACTGTGAACGTGAAGCCCCGAGATTTGAAACAGGCAAAACATCATTGCTGAGACAGTAAGGTAAAACATAATTAATTTAAATAGTTGATTTAATTTTGCCCTACACCGACGTGTGTATAGTACTGTATACGCAGTGCTTTCCGAGTGTCTGTGAAAAAACTACACAGGCGACTCGGGCGGGATTCGAACCCACGACCTCCTGTTTACTAGTGCAGACGTCTCATCCCGCCCGAGTTGCCTTTGAAGTTTTGTTCACTGAGTATGCAGTGCTATACACACGTCGGTGTAGGGCAAAATTAAATCAATTGTTTATCACCAGACGCAAGAATTTCATCAATCTATATTATTTAAATAGGCTATATATTTATTCCAATAAAGCCTCGATTATAGGAAAAGAGTGCTTCATCTAGACAGTTATTCGTAGGAAAATCACGAGCCAATAAGCTCGCTGGTCGAGAGGTTACGACGTCAATGAAACATGAGGTCGTGGGTTCCATTCCCAGCCGATTACCGTTTGGATTGTATTCGCCATTGACACAAGAATGGCATCTCTTAAAGAGCATTTTATATGGGCGATTCGTAATGAATAATCCATTGTGTTTGCAACCCCAGCTAGTCGGAAAGAATGTCGAACCCAACCGCCACTTGTGCCTAATGTCTAAGTATGTGTTTAGTAGCAAACGACAAAATGGCCAACATCTCACTGGATGTGCACACATTCATTGCTCAAAATCTCTGAAAATATCGTTTCCAATCCTCACTTGTTTACACTTTCCGCTCCTGAAGTGTGTCCTCTATCATCTTTTAAAGGAAAATATATGTCCTATTTAGATAGAAAAAGTGGCGGTTGTATTCTACATTCTTTCCACAAAATCTTTTGTTTAAGGAGTTACGTAATGTCTCCTTTTCATGAGGCAGGCATCCCCGCCTTAGCTGAAAACGTGAGAATTAAACGCACTCCAACTTTGGAGTAACTGTTGTCCCATCAACAACCGGCTGCATTAACAATTTGGAGAATGAAGGCCGACATACCTCCCTCTTTTATTAATGAATGTCTTGTCTATTGTAACATACTGTTTTGATTCTTGTCAAAAGTTCATTGGTTCGGTTTCCCTATACCATTTAAACAAAAACCGTTACAGTATACAGCCCGATTAAAGAAACAACATTTAAAATTAAACTGTGTTAGAATAATTTTGAAACTAGCAGAGACCGTAAATCATACTGTGTCACTTACGGTACTTATAGGTTGGTGAAATACGGTACTAGTTAGTGAAGTGTACATGCCCAGGAATTATCATAATTATCATAATTATCTTACTTTGTTGCCATTCTACCTATTCAAGCTGAATCAATAGACTAATTAAAATCCCTCCTCAGCCGCAGCCCTCTCTCATAAACACCTTAACATGTGCCCCCCCTCTCTCTCTCCCGTTGCGTTTATACCATGTTTGGTTTATGCAAAGAACTGATACAGATACGTATACGCGTGTTATAAAGGTCAACATGTTGTTCTTGATAATACTACACAAACGTTCCTCGAGATCAGGTGCGTGGCCAATGGGGCGATCGTTCCCTCTTTCCCTCCTCCTTTTTTTAAATTAATAATTTGAAACAAATAATTTTCCCCAAAGTGAATAGTTGTTCTGTGACCTCACTCAAAATATTTTCGGGCGTAAATTTCTGACCATATGCATGCTTGAGATTTCTGGTCTCCGGGAGTGTCACCTCAGACCCGCGCGTCGGCATTTTCTTTTTGTTGTTGTATGAAACGATGTCCAATTGCATCCAAAACTGTTTCACATTGGGGTATGAACGTTTGCCCGATTTGTGAGGCCTCTCTTAGCCACCATACCTTGCGTATGGGTAATTATGGTTCCAATATAAACCTCGTATGTAGCCTATGCCACTGATCTCTATTATACTGACGAGTGAAAAATGATGGTGCAATCCCATTCAGCGACACTTCATCTCTGTTGACTTGTTGTTTTTCAAATTGTATTTTTCGTACAAGATGATATGATGAGTCCGTGTCTGACTATTTCCGTTGTTTGTCAGGTTGACAAAAATGTTTGTATGGGAATAGTTGACCTTTTTTTTAAAGGTACCAAAAATGACGGATTGGTCAAATTGGACAAATGTGTTGAAAAGACAGGATATTTTTTCAGATCCTTGTATAATAGAGATCATAATCAGTGAGCCGATACATGTATCTGCAACGATTTTGAAGCCGACCAATGACCATAAACGGGAGACCTTGTTTGGTCTAAACGGACGAATTCATGTATTCTCATCTCTCCCTCGGGTAGATGGCCTTCGGTAATAAACTGTTCCTGGCGACTGCGAGCGTGTTCCTTCTCGCTCAAGTGGCGGTCATCTCTGGTCAATCTTCATACAAAATGCTAGTGACGTTCAGCATAGAGAAGAAATGGTATGGAGGGTTTCTTGGAAGGTTCCGCCTCAACTTCACTGAGAACGCAGACTACTGGTTGTTCGATGTGACCTTCCCGCGGAACATCTTTGAACTAAAGGTGAGAGACTTAAACCCACAGAGTAGGAAGGGAAAATTTCCCCGAATGAAAGGGTTCGGAGTAAGGCCGTAGCGAAGGCATTATCGTTTGGGGTACATAGTCGCAAACTGGCTGACTTAGCGGCGAATTATGCAGAACCGAAATAAGAGAGGGGCTGAAATACTTTTGTAGTTTTCAAACAATTGAACACCTTAAAATCGCTGGACTGGGGGAAGGTAGGTGGAAATCAAATTACCCGAAAACTCGCCAAACGAGGTGTGGGGGTATAGGCGTGAGAAATATCCCCCGAATTAATTCACATGGGGCGTGTTTTCGCTACTGTAACCAGAAACATGTTTGGGCTTCGGTCATTGGTTAAGCGTTTTCGCGAGTTCGGTTGTGCTGCAATGACGTCATCATTGTTCTGACCAAGTGTGAAACGACGAAGTTTGTGATTGGTTTATACGCTTGGTGTTAAGATGGCGGATTGTAAAAATTGTTTTGTTATTTGTTAAAACATATTAGAAATGATTGTTTGTATACCAGTATATCTTTCAAGTTTATTACTAACACTCACGCGTAAGTTCTATTTTGCCAAACTTTGAATTACACTGTATATTTTGAGAAACGTTGTCTAGTTACGTTCGCGTTTTCACAGAGCTATGCCGTCTGATCTTGTTTCTGGTCTGGACTGGGTCGCGAAAACTCGCCCCTGATCGTTTATTTGCCAACTGATGTGCTAAATGCCGGAGGGAGGCAGAAGGGTTCGAGTTTCAGGGAAGGAGAAACACAAACAATTGTGAAGAAGAAGAAAAAAGGCACAAAGGAGGGCCAAAGTCATTTTTAATTCGGTAAAGAACCTCCTATCTAGGCACGACACATGAGGTCACTAAAACCATTGTGTTATTTAAACAGCTCATTTTCATTTTTCGAAATGTTGAGAACGTCCACGACCTGTTGTTTATTCAAACAATATTTTAAAAGAGTTCCCGATCAAATATTTCATTTGAAGGATGATTGTCTCCATCCTTAATTTGTACCTATCCAATTATGTAATCATTTCTTCTTACCAATTCCCAGACCTCCGGCGGTGTTGCCAAAGTTGGCAAGGAAAATCACCGGTCTTACCGTTTCGCTGATCTGCCCTGGAGTAGACATGTCGACCAGGGGGATGTGCTGGAGGTAGTATTCTACGCCAAAACGTGGAAGGAGGTCCGCGGGTTAAAAGCAAATGTCACATATGTCAAGACATACCATGAGCGGCCATGTCTTCAGACGTGTGAGCCATTGCGGATCAACACACATGCCATATATGACGGTTGGCAAAAAAGACAATTAACTTTGGCGGTTAATTCAGGACACAACGTGTACGAATTTAATGACTATCTCACCGCAGTATTATCTTCGCAAGGAGCTACCGCATCGGCACCGGTGAGTGGTACGGTTGAACTCGATTCCGAGTTTGGGGCATTTTGCCAGACTTATGCGACTCGTGACTCGTGACTCGTGACTCGTGACTCGGACTGGGAATCGAGTCCGAGTCACTAAAATGTGACTCGAGTCACCATGTACACTATTTCGGACTCGGACTCGGACTCGGACTCGACCCTTCGGACTCGACCCGTCGGACTCGACCCGTCGGACTCGACCCTTCGGACTCGATGTTTGTGACTCGGACTCGACGGCAAAATGCCCAATATTCACTATTTTAAAACATTAACAAAATAAAGAATTTCCTTGCAACATAGAGTTATAAGTCTTGTTACTTAATTTAAACAATGCGAACAGTTCTTTTGTTTAATTGATACCGTGCGTCCTATTTCGTTGTAACATAGTGACCTTTCTCTATGTTTCATTTGTAGAAATGCGATCAGAATCGCATACGTAGCGGCCGCATGAAAAATGTACGTCTTCCAGAAATCGATTACAATGAATGATGTACCCAAGCTTCAGCGTACAACATCGTGGGAATAAAAGCTCGATATTGATGGGTACCAGACTTATCACACTGTCAATTTTCATGGCGTTTGCTCGTCCATTCTAGAGAAATAGAATGAATATACCTTTTTACCAGTGTTCTGGCTTCCCTTTTAATTTGTACATTAAAAATTTCCTCTTTTTTTTCGAAGTTTGAGAACTGAAAAAGTATTACTTAAGACTCAAGTTAATTAAAATAAGAAAAGTAAATCAAATAATGTTGATTTTGGAAATAAATCTTCGGTTTAGTAAAATTTGTGAGATACCAGCCCATAATTATGTCAAGTATTTTTTCGCTGAACTTTGAACCTTGACATATGTTTTTAAGTGACTCGTGACTCTGACTCAGACTCGGACTCGACTCGGACTCGACTCGGACTCGACCCGCATGACTCAGACTCGACCTACATGACTCGGACTCGGACTCGACACTGGGGACTCGGACTCGGACTCGGACTCGAGGTTTGAGGACTCGATTACAAGTCTGCATTTTACGGCGCCATTTTACGGCGCCATTTTACGTTCTGTTTACAAACAAAATGATTGCAAGTAATATCGCTGTCACTTGAATTTAATCAACCGGAAATACTCACCGCTGCGGTTTCCATTCTCTCATCCACCCCTTTCCAAATTCCTATGTTTTGTAACACCTTGCTGGACTTATCATTGAGTATGAGGTGTGGTGGTTTCCTTAACTGAAAAACAGGCTTTTATGCCGCCATTTTTTACAAATTTTATCGCGGAAAACTCTTCCGAGGTAACCATTACACTTGAATTCAATAACAATATCTTAGCTAGCTAAGTTAGCTAGTAACAATGCCCCTACGACAATCATGCTTGCGTAGATAGCGCCCTCTTAAGGCCATAATTATGCTCGAAGTAAATTCAATAAAAGTATTGTACCGATGCGATGGAGCCTTGTTTTGGCTTTGTAGTCTCTCTACTAGATATCAGTAGGTCTCTCTACTAGAAAAGCTATTATCTGCTTTAGAGTGCACGTGGTGCGCGTATCACGCGCAAACAGTCAATGTTGAAAGTCGCCTAAAGAAGAGAGGCGGGTATCTGGCGTTACTTTTACATTTACAATAATTTGCATTAAAATTCACCCATAAAATATTGCTGGATAATATTGATTGTTTTGTTCTCAACTACTTCAATAGCTTTCTGGTGTTTGGATGTTGGAAGAGAACTACCGCCTCAATGCCTTTGGTGTCAATGAATTCACGTACCGCTCCACCGCGAAGATGGTTCACCTAGGAGATGCCAGATTTAGGGAAGAATTCGCCACGTCGACAGCCAGTGGAATTTTATTATTATATGTATCTGGGACAGACGCGTGCAGCTGCTTTACCGATGCCATCCTATAATTGTGTCATTATTTGGTAGTCCATTAGCCACCATCTAAACCATCCAAGATATAAGCAGTCAACGTACTCGCCTGCAGTAGAAACAGCATGATTTAATGCTGAACTCGGTGATTTATTATATCGGGGGTAACAGATGAGCAAAAAAAACATTGTTGTTAGTGAAGTATAAAGTAGTATTATGTTCTTGTAACCAATTCAGTAGGTTTATTTAAAAAAAATACCTCCACCAACAATATTATAATAATTCACCTTACAGACATCCATTGAAATACACTATTGTAGAAAGCATTAAATAATTTGTTTGATATAAATTTGAAATAAAGTGCTTCCAGTTTATACAAAAATACAGTCTACTGAAGCTTTTTTTCTGCCGACTGAAGATTTTCTGATTATTTCCAGTGACACCACTACTTCTTTTGCCTTCCCACAGATCAGTAGAGGGCGCTGTGGAATGGGTGTGTCTCTGCAGTGGCGTAGCAGAGGGGGGGCTGTACTTAATGTCAGTAAATTCACAAACTTGTTGGTTCTGATTGACATCATTTGTCGGTTCATTTGAGTTCTGTGTCGGTAAATTTATCCCCCCAAAAAAGTTCCCGCCCCTCCCCAATTTTGAAAATCCTGGCTTCGCTATTGTCTCTCAGTAAACTTTTTACATTATTTTAGAAACACCTGGTCAGAATAATCACTGTTATTCCATTACGTCTTTCAGTCATGGAAAGATTTCTATGACAAAATCTCTGGTTCAAAGGTCAATAAAAGAGATCACGCGAGGGCATGCTTTGGAGGTATAGCGCAAGGCATTCACCAATATTTTTCGTAACCTCATAGAGTGACGCACTATCGGGGTACGGGTGCATTCCACTAATTAGTGACAAATTCATGCGCCGAGCTATGTTTATCATAATTTGTATGTCCTCAAATTTTTCTGAAAAACAAATACTTAGGCCCATACATTTTGAGGGATTGTGTAAAAAATGGTCCAATGTCATGACCTGGGGTCCTTGACTTCTAACTTTGAGTATTTTGGATACACTAGGCCCGAATTAGTTTGCTTCCAAAGCGTAGGACCTTTTTCCAAAATGGATGATTTCCAGTATGCGTGTTTTCTTTTGGGATGAGAATAATATTCGACAGGCCTCAGAATAATCCACTTTAAACTGAAAATAAAATAAAAGGTTAGACATCAATCAATATTTTGTATTCAGCATTGGTTGCTAGGGAGTTTATTTCCAAAATTTAAGTCAAAAGCGGATCAAAGGCCCCCGCCCCCCCCCCCCCCATCAGCTACGCTACTAGTTGGAGCAATACATAAAACGATCAGTTGACGATGGTATCAAACATCCCTTGAATTATTTCTTCTCTGAGGTGCTGTTACATTTTAAAGACCTTACGACACCCCTCCCCTCCAAGACGGAATAATTTCATAAAGATTGTGATTATCCTAATTTGCAACAATGTGAGCTCTAAATGAGGTATAGCGCCCTCATCGCTCACCGGATTTCAACCTTTCTGGATTATCACAGGACCGTTTCCAGGCATGTTGGTAATAAAAGGGGCCAGGAATAACCACTTGGCTATAGGCTATGAAGTAAATCTCAAGATATGCATGATGTCTAAAAAGCAGAAAGGGCAATTTCGGCCAGCACTCCCGCCCCCCCCCCCTTCCCCCACCCTCGCCCTACTCCACCCGGCCCCAATACACTGTCATTATGGCCCTCGATCCAGACAATTAGTAAATGTTTTCGGTAGTTGGTTGGTTGGGGGGGTGTTTGTTTGTTTGTTTGTTTGTTGTTTGTTTTATCAATATCAAACATCTCTTGAAATGTTTGTTATCTTCTGAAATGACTAAATTATCACATCGATGTTCACTGTACTTTTCACAAAATGGGATATCAACAACATTAAAGGGCCAATATCATTACGATCTCACAGGGCTTGCAATCGGATCGAGTGCTATATAGATTTAGATTACAGTAGTCCGATCAGTGACTGGAAATAATACCACACAAGATAAGGTCATGTTACCGTTGCTGCTGCATAAGCTTGAATGAGACAGTAATTTTCACTCACTGAGTAGAAACTGTAGGCGGCCGGGACACCGATTCCATGCCCTGTTGAAAGTCTTCTCTGTTCGTGACGATATTGCCCTTTTAACAATCGTTTCGTCTGTGTCAAATTATTTAGTCATCAGCGAATGTTTTAATTTGTAATAAGTTTTCGAGTGGTAGGCTGTACAATGATTGTCTGGGTTTATTTCTTTTTAATCAAGAAGTATAGTTGTATAATTAAAGAGAGCCCCGTATTAGTGATTGATCGGCATAAATTAGAGCAACCGATCAATATTCTCCCCATCCATCATATCGACAACAAAACTAATTGCATTTAGACGGGTACCATAACAACAGACTTCACCACTTGTGTTACTGAACCGAACAGGTGTCTGGGTGTCTGACATTCAGCATTCGTTTGATCAGCAAGTTTGCAGACGATATATTGTGCGAAATAATCATGCATTTCTACTACGTTCTGCGCTTTGGAATAATGACGATGCTGCAAAGGACAGCTAGCTAATTACTGTCATCTGGTAAGGGAATTTTAATTGGTTTTGTATTGTACTGAACAATTGGACTTTAACCTTTTCTCCTCAACATAAACATTTTATTTATTCCTGTTCTTTATCGTTTACCTATTAATAAATATTATTATTTAACGTTATTTAAGACCTGATGATGGTCAAAGGAGCTACAGTAACCCCACATACAGGCACAGCTACATTTTATTTTTAACCATGGAGGAAGTCTCTTCCTTCCTCCATGTTTTAACTAGCGCCACTTAGGAAAGAACGTATAATACAACCTCCACTTTTCTGTCCATATATGACAAAATATCACAGGTTTTCCTATAAAAGGTGATAGAGGGACACACTGTCTGAAGGAGAGGAAAGTGTAGTCAAGTGAGGATTGGATATGTGGGGCATTTTGTCATCTGCCAAATACACAATGTTTAAGACATTGTGCACAAGTGGCGGATTTGGCATTCTTTTCTTGTCTTATGTATACATGTGTACAGCTGAAGGGGTCATTGTCACCCACGGTACTCCTCAGTTGTACAGTGGCAATCAAAAAAGTCCTCCCAGTCTAACATACCTGTTTAGTGTTAATGTTACACAAGATTGCCTGGGTTGGGTACGATTGTGTTTGCACTAGGGTTAGGCATTAAGTGACAACAGCCCCTTCATCACTCATCAGGACACTTAAATTAAGCATGGTAGAAAGAATGTAGAATACAACCGCCACTTTTCTATTCAAATTTCAATGACAAATATCACAAATTTTCCTCTAAATGAGGACACACTTCAGGAGAGGAAATTGTAGTCAAGTGAGGATTGGAAATGATATTCTGGGAGAATTTGATGAAATCATGCACATCCATGTGAGATGTTTGCCATTTTGTTGTCTGCTAGTGCTATAAACACATGCTTAGACATTGTGCACAATTGGTGGCTGGGTTCAATATTCTTTCCCAAAACTAATTTTTGATGGAAATTAAGGTACTTTTGCTGATTGGCAGTGAAAAACATGAAATTACAAACACATCAGGCTTTACACCAGTGGAATTCAGATATTTGGGGTCAAGTCCATAGACAGTAATAATGCCGGACTAGGCTGAGATGCAAAGCGCCCATATATTAGTTTTGGTTAATGGTCTTTGCTCGGGCAGTGGTTCAAGGTTTGGGCTCTGCCCTTGGGGGAAAACTGGGGGTAATGGGGGTAAAGAAATTAACTGGGGGGACCGCAACTGAGTGGGAACTTCACCGCCACCAAGTAAGAACTTCATAACATGAGACTAGGAAACCACGAAACAGGGTCATATTAAACAACAACACAGTAGTACTGTGGGCCTATGGATATTTACAAACATCAAGTAGAGTTAAGAGTAATTGTAAAATATTTCCAAACCAGTTGATAAACCTCAACAAAACATTTGTGTATGTAGGTAAAAATGTGTAATTTAAGCAATTTAAAATGCCCAGGCATAGAACACTTTATACTGAACATAACCAGTCTTCTCAAAAAGCAAAGCAAACTCAAAATGAAAAATGTCGGCAAAATTTCAAATTTTCTCACATACATTGTTTATTTTGTTTTGTCTTTTGAGTACATTTGTAAAGTAAGGGTTCAGCATTATGCTACACATAAAGGAGACGTACACATTTTTTTTTAAAGGCATTTTTTCACTGTCTAATCATTTCAGACATTACCATGTTACCAAGTGATATAAATCTTCTCATTTTCTAAATGTGACAAAAAGAGTTCATATCACATTTCTCCTAGCAAGTCCCAACCGTATTGACATTAGAATGTTCTATTGGACTCATTTTTGTGTGCACACTGATGTTCCATTGGACTCGGTTTGGAGTGAAGGCGCCACGACAAAATTAGTGGATGACACATGATGTGTGCTCTGGCAAAATGCCAAAGATCTGTTTGAATGACCTCTGACTTTGAATGACCTCTGACTTTGAATGACCTCTGACTTTGAATGACCTCTGACTTTGAATGACCTCTGACTTTGAATGACCTCTGCCTCTGAATGACCTCTGCCTCTGAATGACCTCTGCCTCTGAATGACCTCTGCCTCTGAATGACCTCTGCCTCTGAATGACCTCTGCCTCTGAATGACCTCTGCCTCTGAATGACCTCTGCCTCTGAATGACCTCTGCCCCCTGAACAAAGATATCAACAAAATGTGACATGCTCCCACAAAATAAGAGTAAAGTCAGTATTTTTCAAAAATTCGATGTTTGTATTTTTCATTTCTGTAGACAAAGAACTTTCCAACAGTACCTAACAAATGGGGCTCCCCAAAGTATAAGCCAGGATTTCGAAACAGGGCGTCCAAATGTTTTTTTTTTAAACAGCATGTCCAAATGTTTAACTTACAATACTTTTGCATGTGTGTTACAAATAAAATAGGACGTCCATTTAGCAAACATGGCATCCAAAAGACATCCTAAGGTATTGGGGCTCCCCTTATCATTAAAATCTGTCAAAGTTTCAAAAAGTCATACTTTCTTTAAAATGTTATTTGTTACATGTTGACTTTGCTGGCCATACCAGAAAATAACATTTTAATTTTTATTTTTTTTAATTTTTTTTGGTATGCTTATAATGTTGGAACTGGTCACAACTAGGGAAACTGCAAACATAGGACCAGATGGCTCAGTTGACAGAGTGCCGGCATGTTAACTCAAAGCTCGCAGGTTCAAATCACACTCGAATAGGCAATCTCTGTTTATTTCAAACAATGTTTTTATGTGTACATGTACCTCGTTAGTTTTCCTTTAATAATACGCATGCATTTGTAGTCTTTGGAGACTGCTGTTGCTAGACCTACTAGTACTGTACGTGTAGCACAGACCCATGCTGGATCCTGACCAACGCGTTATGATGGCCCTGCGCTTGCCGTAGACTCTTTAATTATGAATTATTAATCAACTAGATTAATGGAGCTCTACAAATGCAGGATTGGATTGGATTAGAAGTTACCAGCGGGCAAACCTATGATTTAAATATTAAAAACCTATGATCTGTGCAATATTAAATGTTAGTCGACTGTGACCAAACCTGCCTGGCTGTCTTGTGGTTAATTCCTTTATAAATACATTTTTTGCACTGGTCTTGTAAATAAATAGGCAGGTCCGATAAAATTCAACAGTTCTGGCCCTGTTGTCTGAAAGATTTATTCCTGAAATTTGAGCCCTTTGGCCATTGTTATCATCTTGTAAATTTACCATGTATTTTATGCATATCCTTCTTTTATCACCCCGAAAAAAACCTTTGAGAATTATTATTTTATTGCTTACATGGTTTTAAGGTGATTTTTATGGGAACATCCTGAGAAATTATTTCATCTGACATGTTGTAAATATTCAAGAAAACATGAAAAATGTTCCAAATCTGAAAATCTGAAATGGCGTATAAATAAGCCGATGATAATCCATTTCTGCATTAAAAATAATTCCAAATACTCCAGATTTCACTATTTCCTGTCTTTAACCAGTCAACAAACTGTGTGTGTTTAAGTTAAATGTTTACCCTTTGTACATGATGAAAACAATTATTTAGTACATATGGAACTAGTCTTGCCTAAACTCAACTCGATCTGAACACAGCAAACACCTCTTTACATGTTAATTTACATTTTTATGTTTAAATTTATATGTTTCTAAAAAGTCTAAATATTGCCATTTACTTACACAAAAAAAGGGGCAACTACAGAATTGTTAAATTCAATATTTTTAGGCCAATTATTCAGAAATGGTTTGTTAATTTGTATACAAATTTAAACACTGTATATTTGAACGATTGCAAAAAAAAATCCTATTGAACTTAACAATTCTGTTGATTGCTCCATATTTGTCAGTCAGTGGTTTATTGTACACATTGTATATGTATAATCATCACACAGTTCTCAAGGTCCATTGCATGCAAATGGTTGCTAAGCACAGTTTGTAAACAAACCTGCGTCACCATCACAACAGTGCCCATGTGTATAAATGTGTACGTTCCTCTTTTAGTTAGAGATTGAAAAAAAAAAAAAAAACAGGCTGTCATCGATGAGTCTGCTTTTTTTACAAGATTCTAGTCATAAATGTACATTACATTGTACACATATTTGCAAATGGTGTAATTTGGTGGATGATATTCCAGAAAACACATTTTAAATGATCGTGAGGGAGATACATACTTATCAGTACAGTCCTAGTTACCATAGTAACCAGATCAATAAGTTGAGAGATGACCTTTGTATCGACAATTTGTCACTTTGCACAGGCACAATGGACATTATTGTATTGTGGCCTTACATAAGACTCTAGTATAACCATTGTTATGATAGCATCTCAGGCTGAAATATTTCAAGGGATGTTTGATATACATTGTTCCATCATCAACGACATCGTAAGTTTTATAAATGTAATATATACTTAGTGGTATTTTCTTCGCATTTCACCTCTGTGGACCCGGGTTCAATTCCCACTCGGACCCGAGCCGCCATGTGGATTGGGTTTTCAGTCCCTACCTGATTCAAGGGTTGTCCCTAGAATTTTTGTCCGGGGTTTACCTTCCTTAGTCTACTCTTCACAGGTTTCTTAAGGTTTATGAGGTGTAGTGCTTTTGTCGCTTTCGAGGAATCGTTATCTTCATTACCAGAAAGTTATAATAGTATTATTGCATTCTCCTGTTCAAGACAATCAGAGCATACTGATCGAAACGTCGAGTTGTAACCAACTGGTTCTTTTTACTACTCAAGAGAGTAATTTTACACGGTGTCACCACAAACAATCTTTACTTATCCTTTTCACCATACAAAGCTGCAAGTCTTACTGATATTATTACTAAAAATAATAATTTTCAAAAGGTCACGCACGCTGCATGCTCATAAAAAAAAATGTGTGAAAGATTTGGAGGTCATACATAATGTATTGTATGTAGTTCATCTTTGAAGATCTACGGCAATATGGAGGTTAATTAAATTGTAATATTTTATATCTAGAAATAAATCGCATCGGCGAACAATGCTCTTCATGTTGTAAACTCATTCCACTGATTTGAATACAATTTTATGCTAATATCGAGTGTGGTTGCATTATTAATTTATCTTAACATCAAAATCCCTTTGTCTTTGTTCTGTAATCTAAATATGTACAGTACGTGTCTATTATTTTTTTAATTAATGGGTTCTGGATCTAGTGTGACAGTGCTGTTGATATAATGAGAACATAGTGAAATTGCATTCAGATTTTTTTTTATCTAATCTTATGTCAAATGTTGGAACTTGGACTACTTTTTCCAATAAATTTATTGGCACCAATTTCACTTTGCTAAAGAATGACAACACGTCATGCAAAATTGTTTCCAAGGAAGATTGATACCATCATCTGCTTTACACCAAGTGAGTTTAACATTAAAATTCAATCATTTGGTTATTGTTGAATTATTAGGAAATTTATAAGTGAAAGGCAAATGAAGGTTATTCATTGATTCATGTATGCGCACTGTATAGTATTAGCCAGCAATACCTTTGGGTGTATTTTGGATGCCCTGTTTGCTAAATGGACACCCTGTTTTGTTTGTAAAACACATGGAAAAGTATTGGAATCTAAACATTTGGACATCCTGTTTTTTCAAAGAATAACAAATTTGGATGCCCTGTTTTCACATCCTGGTTTATACACTGGCACACTGTGCGTACCGGTACATGTACGTGTGCCATGCCTTAGTGCATATAATGTACAATACAATACAATACAATACAATACAATGAAGGCATTTATATAGCGCTTTTACACAAACGGTATCACAGCGCTTTACAGTAAGATGCAAGTACAATTTAAAAATACACAGTGCCTAAAATAAATGAGTCTTGAGAGGTGTTTTAAATTGACTCAATAAAGAAGCATGACGGATACCAGATGGTAGTTCATTCCAAATGCTGGGTGCAGCAGTATAGAAACCCTTGTTAGCCGCAGTTAAATGTGTAGTTGGCTTTTTGAAGATCCAGGAATCAGAATTTGAACGGAGTCCACTGTGATTAGGTTGGTATGGTGTAATAAGCTCACAGAGATAGGATGGCGCAGAGTCATTAACACATTTATAGGCAATAGTCAATGTTTTGAAATCAATCCGGTCTTGAATGGGAAGCCAGTGAAGCTGTCGTAGGAGAGGGGAGACATGGTCATACTTTTTAGCCATGAAAATTAATTTTGCAGCACGATTTTGAAGCCGTTGAAGACGTTTGATCTCTTTGCTAGAGGATCCTTGGAGAAGTGAATTTGCATAGTCCAAACGTGCTGTGACCAGAGCACGGACTGCATGATGACAAGTGATTTCGTCAATAAAGATACGAACTTGCGACAGATTTCTTAAATGAAAGTTAATGGTTTTGCATATTGAAGATACATGGTTAGACATATTCATGGTACTGTCAAAAATAACACCAAGGTTTTTTACACATGAAGACGGTTTGATAACTGTATTACCAATTGTAATGGTAACATCGGATAATGTTTTCAAAAGTTTATGGTTGGCAGCAACAAAAAATTCAGTCTTTTCATCATTAGAAACACAAGCAGATAAAGTTGAAAGTGCATGATCTGTTTCACCAGGTTTCCTGGGATCAACATATAATTGGGTGTCATCAGCATAAAAATGGAATTTGACACCAGAATGATGCTTAATAATATCTGAGAGTGGGTGTGTGTAGTAAGAAAACATCTGAGGTCGACACAGGAACCTTGTGGTAAACCATAATCAAGAGTTTGCGGATCAGAATAGTTATTGGCAATCTTAACTCTACAAGTCCTACCAGTAAGATAAGACTGAAACCAGTTGGAAACATTATAATGAAAACTAAAAACACTAGACAATCTATTTAACAATATACAATGGTCAATGGTGTCAAAAGCAGCAGACAAATCTAGCAACACCACAAAAACGGCTTGTCGATTGTCAAATGTACATGCACATGCATTGCTCATACATGTACACGAACCAATAAGTGACTGTTAAAAATTAGAACACTCAAAGATAAATCCATGGTATACCGACTAAATGTCAAACCACCAATTCTTCTTTGAACCAACAATATTACAACTCATTATTAATAATACATGGCACTACCGCAAAACCTTCCTCGTACTGTTTCACTTTTTTGATCAAATCCTACATATTTTTAATTAGGGAGTAAACATTTGTCATCCCCTTTTTATCGCAGGATAATGGTTTTGGGAGTGGCCACAGCCAATAACAGACTGTGCCGGCTAAATGTGACAGCTTACGGCGAGGCATGTACAGGTTGCTCTGATGAGAAGACCAGTCTTTATGAAATGTTAATGTACTCCCACGTTTCAGTTTAATCAGATCGTCTGAACTGTCTTTAAGGAATTAGTTTTACATGTAACTTTCTCCATCCCTTTACAGAAAACACATCCATTTGGCTGCGCAGGACTGCAGTTGAAAATCTGTGGGGCAATTGAGTGACTGAACTAATCATGACCTGCAGAAGGGAAGACGCAATTGCAGGCATCTAGGTTAATCTGATGAGCTTTGAGTGAATTAGATTGCACTATGGGGACGGGGGCATCCAAAGATGCTACAGTTCCCCTAACACCAAGCCAGAAGCCAGGGAAAAGCAGTGGTAATTTCAGCGCTAAGGGGCAGTCCTCTGGAAAAGGTAAGACTCATAGTAAGGCCAAAAAAAATAGTCTCCGGTTTCTGGTCATAGGTCGGCTTCAAAATCGGTGCGGTAATTTTTATTTTTATTTTTTTTGTGAATACATTTTAACATCTATGCAGTTATTGTAACCAGACCAAATTTCCCATACACAAAGAGAGGCCGTGCAATATGGACAAATGTTCATACCCCTATGTGAAAAAAAATGTTTAAAACACAAAGCAGCATAATTCAAATTGATCCAGCAATTTTGGCTGCATTTGGACATCATTTCGACATCATTTCATAGACCAAAAAAAAGAAACATAAGGGGCAACGCGCGCGTAGACTAGAAACCGGAGACTTTTTACAATTCATTCATGAAGAATTAAAATTTCTCAAATATGAATGATTAATTGTTGAATTTCCCCCAATTGATGTCACTATTAATTTGTTAAAATTAAATTAAAAATAATAAACAAAATTGATAATTTTTTTGTTTTTTACTAACATTCCTCAAATATGAATGACCAGATGGCTCATCAAAATTTGTTGAATTCCCCCATAATTGATGTCACTGTTCACTGTTGTAAGATGTTGTACATTGTAAGTACCCTTTTTATTTGACCATTTCAGGAAAGAGAAGCTCATCAGCTGATGTTGTACAGGTCGGCCTAACCAAAGCAGGATTCTCCCCAGGGGAAATCACCATCAGCGAGGGCCAGGTATGTATCATGCTAATAATAATAATAATAATGTATAGATTTATATAGCGCACGTATCCACCAACTAAGTGGCGCTCAAGGCGCATTATATTATTATCCCTGCTCATAAGGCTCATAAGGCTCATAAATCATTCCTGAAACCATCTCAGCTCCCTGGGGAGTATACAGCTCAATTGCTGCCATTTCTAGCGCATATAGAGCAAACCAACTCTGCCTTCACAGGTACCCATTTAACCCCTGGGTGGAGAGAAGCAATTATGATTAAGTGTCTTGCTCAAGGACACAAGTGTCACGGCCGTGATTCGAACCCACATTATGTTGCTAACACCAGAACTTGAATCCGGTAAGCTAGACCGCTCGGCCACGACACCCCAGTACTGATGAGAAATACAAGAATCTCTTCTTGTTCTCTCTAAAGCACAACACTCCTTCTCTCTTTCTCTCCAAGCAAATTGCTACCAAAGTAAAACAAACAAAAAATTAAGAAAGAAAAAAAAATTAAAAAAAAGAAAAAAAACAGTTAACTAACTTTTTTGACTGGGGGTTAATGTTTTATCTAGCTGACTTGTTTTGACCTGTCTGGCAATTTGCCTTATCTGTAATTTGAATATTTTGACCTTCTTAAATGCTAAAGGCAAGCTGGTGCAGAATATTGTTGACTCAATTGGGGGCCAGTGTGGGCCACTGTACACTATTGGTAAGCTCAAAAAGCACAAATTATCACAGCTTTGTAACAAATACTTAAGTTTATATTTAAGTTGATGATGGTAACATCCCATGAAATACTTCTGTCTGAGGTGCTGTCGTTTATAAGTCAAATAAGTGAAATAGTTTCCAAAATTGATGTCATCCGAAGACAGGATTTCCACAATGGAACGATGAATACGCATTCACAATGCATTTTAACAATCTGTTTGTTAACCCTAACTCCCTAGGCCCATTTGCTTACACATAACCTGAATCCTCCAAAATCCTTCAGTAGTAAAGCAAGCACATGACATGTACGGTATGCACACATGTGTTTCTAATCTGTGATACATATGTACATGGCCAGGGACCCTCCCTGCCTGCATGGAGCAATAAACAGTGTCCAATGACCCAAGCACTGACCTTGCAATCACTACAACAAACATGGATGTACATGTACTATGGAAAGGCAAGTATGCCTAATAATCTCAATCCTCCAAAATCCTTCACTTTAGCAAAGAGCATGTAACATGTAACCTCAATCCTTCAAAATCCTTCACTTTAGCAAAGAGGATTTTGGAGGATTTGGGAAGGTTAGGGTTAATGGGCCGAATAAATAAAAAGTAGCATTTGCTTTTTCTAGGCTTTTTCTTGAATATTTATAAATAAAACTAAGTAATTGCTCACAAGCAAAAGCTTCTGCTTATAAGCAGAAGCACAAGCTCGTTTCTTGTAAGCAAATGCTTTACAAATTAGCAAATGCTTGAAAACATATAAATAAAACCTATCTTTTACTTGTAACCAGAAGCATTTGCTCGTAGTTTTGCAAGCTCCTCCATACCAGCTTGATCTTTTACTCACGCCTTCATGCTTAACTGTGAGCACCATGTTCATGCATGTAAGAGAAGGTCCTAAGGTGTATAAGAACAGGATTAATCGTGCTGAGACATCTCCTGGCACCTATCGAAAATTGTTTCGATTTGATAAGGAAAATGTTGAGTGGCTTGCACAAACATATCTGCCCGAAAGGCATGGGACACATGGTGGAAGCTTGTCACCAGTGGAGCGCATGGAGACAACTTTGCGTTATTTAGCAGATCCAGGCTACCAGACCTCAGTAGCAGAGGTGATGGGGATAACCCAGCCCACTGTAAGTACATACGTTGCAAGTACTTTAGACCGCATATCTGCCCAACGCCCAACATGGATAAAATTTCCTGTGTCTAATGCTGATCTGATGGACCCAAAGCAATGGTGGGCTGATAAGCTCGGTTTTCCCTTTACGCTTGGGGCCATCGACTGCACTCATGTACGTATTGATAAGCCAAGTGGACAGTTCGGGGATGAATTCATAAATCGCAAGAACTTTCCTTCATTCAATCCTTCGGAATGAATGCCGCTATTGTTGTTGACCTAAGCATTTGCTAGGCAAGATAAAGAAAAAGCTATTAGTCAAAGCAAATTATTATTTATACGTTTTTAAGCAATTGCTTTTGCTTTTGCTTCTGCTTGGTAAGCAATTGCTTTTTCTAGGTGCTTCTTCTTGTAAGCAAATGCTACTTTTTATTTATTCGGCCCAATGACACAATGAAATATGCTGAAACTTTCACAGGTTGGTTTGTATACATGTATCTCTTGATTCTTATAAAGTATGGATGCATTTACAGACATTTACCAAAAGTATACTGGTTTTAAGGATGCATAATTCACTGTGTTGAGAACAGATTCTCAAAGAACATAATTTCAGTATTCGCAACGGTCTAAAAAATACAATTTTTTTTATTCACACTTGCAGTGGCAATAATTTTTTTTTTTAAACTCAATTCTCGATCGCCCATTTTGCTTTTCTCAGGCCTGATAGCTTATTAATGATAAACATACCATGTATGATAACTGTACATGTATCTCAGTTGTGGACAGGCGCGAAGCCAGAAATTTGTAGAGAGAGGGGCGGCGAACATTTGTTTTGACAAAAAATAGCCCCTGGAAAATTGTCACCTGGAAATTATTTTGATTGAGGTCACAGAACAGCTACTCCTCGCTCCCCCTTTTATTAGTCTTCGTTCAAGATTGTGTTTGTATGTTAACTATTGACTTTTATGATGATGTATTTATACCTTTTGTTTTTGTTTAATATGTGAAGAGTATCGCTATGGTGTTTACATTTTTTTTGCAAACCAACCTTGTTTGCTTGGTTGTGTATGCAGGGTTTTCCTTTATTGACCAGGGCCAGTCGGCCTTTTTACAACCATTGTTCCTTGTAAATTTATATTGCATTGTTCTTACCATGTATTTTGTTTTCTTGTTTACACTGATGTGTCACTGCGCCATGAGCATCTCTTTTGACGGATACCGGCGCATTACAAACGTTCATTATTATTATTATTATTATTATTATTACATGTAACAGTACATTGTACATACATGTACACATTTATCATCTCTGTACAAAAACAACCCAGTGCTCGATGTTAATTAATCAGTGCATGTGAGAATGAACCAAGGTGATGTTGCCATAGAAACAGATGAAAAATACGCTTGTTCATAAATATTTTATTGTTGGTACAGCTTTTAGCGGTGAAATTAACTGAAGATTCTGCACAAAGGCACCATCAAAATTCTGACTTAATATGGGAGAACAAAGCTAATGCTTTTTCAGGGGGGCATTGAAAGGTTTTCTGAAATTTAAATTTATTGCCCATTTGGAATGGAAAATTACCTGTCAAAACATAAAAGCTGCAAAAAATTTCACTTTCAATAAAAAAATTAATTATTATAATTTTTATTTACCATTATCAGATCAGATAAAGGAAAAAAATGTAACATCTGTTCATCCTGGTCGTAAAGATGTACCACTCAGGTTCTTCATCCGTGTTTTTGTTTTAAAATTATAAATTTCACAAAATAATCTTGAGAAGCATGGTTTTACAGTTGTCTGTGTCACAAAATTAAATTTATGATGGGTTCATGCCCCCCAAAATAATTTTGGCAAGTAATTAGCTCATTTCAAAATATGATCCGATTGAAAAAAAAATTCCTGGTAAAATAATGAAAACAGTGATGTCTTTATATATTTAATGCCCTCTCCAGCGTAGACTTTTCCTCAAGGAACTAATTCTAGATGATGATCTTTGTTCAGTTTTCTCCCCTGTTTCATTCCGCTCTTCATATTTTCAATATACCCCAAGAGCATAATGTCCAAGCAATTTATCAGATTAACCCTGACAACCATTAAGTCCAACTTCAGATTAACCCTGACAACCATTAAGTCCAACTTCCTGAATAAATATTATTACTATATTTACATATCTTGGATGCGGTACATTGAATATAAAAGGCTACATTCCTGAAGTCAGATTATGCATATATTCCCATTTTTGTGTGTGTTTTGGTATTTTTGCTATAAACCCAACTTCCTGAATAAATATTATTACTATTTTAACATATCTTGGATTCGGTACATCGAGGTTACATTCCTTAGCTCTTTGATGGCGTGGTTTCAGATGCACATATTCCTATTACATGTATATTGAGTTTTTCTATTTTTGCCCTATGCCCAACTTCCTGAATAAGTATTATTACTTACTTAATCGCTCGAACGCCATACATCCAGTGCAAAATGATAAACTTTGAAAGTGTTGTTACAGATGCATATATATACTACTCAAAACAATTTAGGGAACACCGGAATAATCTCAGTTAAAGCAAGATCATTTATTTCAGATAAACACAATGTTTGACAGAATTGATGAGAAACAACTGCACAATGAAACATATGATAAAGGATGCATGTAGTGATTACACATTTCATGACATGACTACTAAAAGAGAGAGGGGGTTGCAAATGAAAATCCCGGTTCATGGAACATTTCAAACCTATTTGATGTTAAAAATCCGGTGTTCCCTAAATTGTTTTGAGTAGTATATATATATATATATATATATATATATATATATATATATGTATGTTCGAGTCCGGCATCAGCCAATTGTTCTTTGCTCACTACCCGTTTATATATACATGTATATATATAAGTCTGATAAGTCTGAGAACGTGTTTAGCTTATGTGTCCTCAGACGTCATGCATGACGAATTTTGAGGTCAACCAAATTTGCCACATTGTGTTCGTGTTACACTCCATACTCATAATATTCTTCATTAAACAAATTATATTAATTATAAAATGAAAATAATAAATATTTTTAGGGGTGACGTTTCTTTTGCTGTTATGTATATATATATATATATATATATATATATCTCCCACTATTTTATTATGGGATTATAATAACTACAAGTATTAGGCATGCAAATTTTCCACGGATCTGCAAAAAAATCTCCCCAACAATGGTTTAATTTTTTTTAAAGTTTCCCTTAAAAAATGCTCAGAATGCATAATATATACGGGGCCCTCTCATAACCTATGCTTTATGGGTCTTGTGTTTCAAACTTGCTGTCTGCATCCCACCCCCCCAAAAAAAACCTCAAATATTTTGTTGAATTGAAGTGAAGTTTTCCCGGCTAGTATAATGATGATGGATTCCACCACACCAACAGAGAATTTACAGAACGGAGGGCCTAAAATTTATGCCCTTTTGAATAAACAATTTCTTATTGAATAATTGATTGTTTTTATATTGCAGACTGTCTCAATAAACTGGACTGCAGCCTCGGGCACCATCACTCATAATATACGACAGGTATGATTAAATCAACTATTGTATTTATTGTCGCCAGTCTTATTTTGGGCTGAAAGAATTCTTTAAAGGGAAACTACTGGTGTACATCACTGGATATTTTGGCAATCAGCAAAACTGCTTTCCCGAGTATGTCTTCTCCTTAAGACGATCAGAGCATACTGATCAAAATGTCGAGTTGTAACTGCCAGTTCTTTTCAGAACTAATTGCTACTCAATTGAGAATTTCACATGGTGTCACTGCAAACAGTCTTTACTTTATACTCTCTTTGAATCAGGATAATAAATGACCAACCTGTTAAAGTTTCATCTTATTACGTTTGTCGTTGGCAAGAAAACAGTGAAAATGCATTCAGATTTGCAGTATCCATTCAAACACGGAATTTAGGAAAGAGTATTCTTTGTAACGCACAATTTAATTTCATCCTGCCATACCTCAAACACTAAACATGTTTTCCTCTCTCTCTCTCTCTCTTGCTAATGGGTTTTGAAGCTTTTATGACAAATTGAAGCGAAGAAAAATGACAGCTATTATGAAGTTGGTTAATAGCATTGTGCTTGGGAACAAAACCCATTATCATATCATGTTTAGTTGCCAGGATAATTCAGTGACAGTCAATTACTTTCATGCCGAAGGGCCATCGTTGCATTAAGAAAATTAAATTGTTTTTCATCAGATATTTTCAGGTAATTTGTATTGGTTCGGACATTAAACATTGGTAGATTTACACTATGTACAATGTATGTTAAAGTGCATACAGTACAGTATATGTATGGTATTACCATACCACCATCCCTTCCATCTTGTCTTCCTTCTCATTCCCTTCTCATTCCCTTTCCTGGTTTTCCTTCCTTTTCATTCCCTTCCCTATCCTTATGTGCCAATCCCTTGTGTCTTGCCTTTCGCTTCCCTCACTTCCCAAGTGCCTTGCATTCCTTTGCTTTGGCTTCACTATACATCGTTTTTTACATTTATTTCCTTCTCTTCCCTATTTTCCCATCCCTTATACCTTCCCACCCATGTATTGTCCTGCATTGCCTTGCCTTGCCTTGCATTCCCTCTTCTGCCTGTCCCTCCACTTCCCTTCCCTCTTCTGCCTGTCCCTCCACTTCCCTTCCCTCCACTTCCCTTCCCTCCACTTCCCTTCCCTCCACTTCCCTTCCCTCCACTTCCCTTCCCTCCACTTCCCTTCCCTCCACTTCCCTTCCCTTCACTTCCCTTCCCTCCACTTCCCTTCCCTTCACTTCCCTTCCCTTCTGACCTATTGCAATGAACCTAAACAGACAATGTTATAAACACATATACCATATGTGACCATCACCTTTTATCCTACATACGCAAAACTGTCGCATGCAAAGAACAGATAGGAGGGATAATAATAATAATAATGTGTGGACTTATATAGCGCACGTATCCACCAACTAAGTGGTGCTCAAGGCGCATTATATCATTACCACTGCTCATAAGGCTCATAAGGCTCATAAGGCTCATAAATCATTCCTGAAACCATCTCAGCTCCCTGGGGAGTATACAGCTCAATTGCTGCCATTACAGCGCATATAGGGCTAATCAACCAACTCTGCCCTCACAGGTACCCATTTAACCCCTGGGTGGAGAGAAGCAATTATGGTTAAGTGTCTTGCTCAAGGACACAAGTGTCACGGCCGGGATTCGAACCCACATTCTGCTGCTAACACCAGAACTTGAGTCCGGTAAGCTAGACCGCTCGGCCACGACACTCCGGGATATACGTAATACGCATGTGGGTTGGTAGTACATGCATTCTTTTCACTACTTCCGGTTGGAAAGCTGGCATACCGTTGTGTGTAATTTAACCTAAATTCCTTGATTTAAACATTGAAAAGCGATTCTTGAGGCAGAAATTTACATTGTGCTAAGGTTTTGAGTCTTTACAACACATACGTTAAATGCAAGTCCCAAGCTTTCTAATTCCTGATGATCGTTGGAGCCAACACGTGCGAAGTGGGCGTGGTTTATGTTGGAACTACATCACACTTACCAACAGGATAGTTTTTAATATTTTATAATTATATAAATGTTTTGTTGCTTTGATCATCAGGTGGTGTTTGATGGTCAAGCCGTGTACCCTGTCCAAGGAGGTTATAACAGCGGGCCGCCAACCTCGAGCGGAACGTTTGATATAAACTTCAACTTACAAGGAGAGTTCAAGTTTGTCAGGTGTGTATCAGAATTCTAAAGATGGTTTTCACTTGACGTCACCCCATGCAAAAACGGCCAATGACTAACCATGCGGTTTTGTATGCATGGTTAGACGTAAGCACTACGTACGGCAGGAAGGAGTTGCAACAAATGTTGTGCATCATTGGTGAAGCATTTTACTGCGTAGAATACTGAGAATGCATGACACAGCTGAAAGGCAAATCTAAGTTGACCATAAAGACAGAATCTATCTACATGTATTACATACATGAAGTGGAAAATCTTTTGCCGCAACATATTTTGATTGAGGTCACAGAACAGCTGCCCAGGGTAAGGGTAAAAATGGGTCAAATATTTTGTTCTGGTGTCAATATTTTTCATTCAATATATACTTTTTGATTTTTTTAAAAACAAAATATAAATTTCAATAAAGGCCCAAGGGGCAGCCGCGCACCTCACCCCCTCCCTCCCTCCCTTGGCTATGCACCTGAGTCGTAGATTACAACTTCGTGAATGGCTCAAATTATTATTTTTTTGTGGGGAAAATGCAGTGGACTGGGCACCAGAAGTCTTATTACCTACACAAAGTGTGCCAGTCTTGTCATATACATAATTATACAAGACTGGCTCTGTACGTATAGGTAAGAAGACATCTAGTATCAGTAATTCATTGGGGATTAACTTCTTATCATGTCCAAGTTCTCATCAATAAATATTGATAGCAAACAGCTAATCCTGCACTCTCCACCTAAATTATGCCATCAACATTGGGGTCTTGCATGGCATTTAAAGCTCAAGGGAGATAAAAGCACTAGGGAGATTTACCTTAAAACATTTTTTTTAATGCAAAGGTTTTACAATGACACATGCCTCCAACCAAATTGTCCGTCTATCAAACATGGTGTTTTCCAGTCTGCGGAGCTAATGCAGAAACATCCAAGGCCATATGCAGCACAATTTCTAAAAGACAGTTTGAATCAACAATAGTACTAATGCAACTATAATGTTGTACAATAGTACATGGAAAACAAACGAAATAGACCAATTCATTAAACCCCGCCCACCATTGTAACTGCCTAGCAGCGGCACACATGGGTATAACACGTTAGCTTCGCCCCTCAATTTTGTATGAAAGTTTAGCTGGTAACCAGAAAATGCGCTAAGCAAATTTTTCTGGTGAGCAATTTTATCTCCTTAGCATCTCTATGAAATTGGCCCATGATCTTCTTCGCTTTGTCCAAAGCATAACCCTCTTGATCTCCTGTACTTGATCTCCTGTACTTGATCGCCTGAATGGGAATTTATTTCATTGGTCCCAAGTAATTTAATTATTTTCCATGATACAGCACAACTGAATCGTACATTCAACTTCACAGCCCCATTTCTTTAAACTCTGTCCTGGTAACTATTTACATTTAGATGTTAATGCCAATAGCGCAAGCTTACAAGTGAAATGATATATTCCCTGGTGACAGCTGTTGTTTTTCATGTATGCAAGATGCCATTATACATGTATGTTCATGCGCTGAGCAGATAGACGCTCTGAATTTCTTGTTATAATTACATGTTAATCCTCCATGGTTTGCAATTACCACTAGCCCACTAGCCTGAGGTTAGTGGATTAACAGATTGGACAACTACATCTGCTATGTTTGATAGTCCGGGGCTAGTGTACACAAATAAGAAACACATCATCACAATTAAAACAAAACTAACTGTTTTTTTGGCGGACAGCGTGAGACAGTTATCATGAATTTGTAAAGGTCAGCTTTGAGACATTAACCCTAACTCCCTAGGCCCATTTGCTTACACATAACCTGAATCCCCCAAAATCCTTCAGTAGTAAAGCAAGCACATGACATGTATGCACACATGTGTTTCTAATCTGTGATACATGTACATGGCCAGGGACCCTCCCTGCATGCATGGAGCAATAAACAGTGTCCACTGACCCAAGCACTGACCTTGCAATGACTACAACAAACATGGATGTACATGAACCATGAAAAGGAAAGTATGCCTAATAACCTCAATCCTCCAAAATCCTTCACTTTAGCAAAGAGGATTTTGGAGGATTTGGAAGGTTAGGGTTAAACTACACATGAACTCACAACAATAATTATTTTGTTTTTATTTATTGCCAATCTTTGCATTGTTCAATTCAGTTTTAACTGGTCCTGCTGGCTGTCATAAAATTAAAGTTAAATTTGACCCCTGTCATAGCCAGAACAGAAATAGGTATAAATAAGTCCTACGGCCCCTGTACCATATGAAACCATATGAAACCATATGAAACCATAACAGATAAAGCAATGTTGAAACCATTGTATGGTACATGTAGCAGAGCTGCCAACTCTTCCGGATTCTGCGGAAGACTTCGCGTATTTGACGGTAATTTACTTACTTAAAATATATGCAAGGAGGCCTCTCCTTTTGGCACCAAAAGGAGAGGCCTCCTTGCATATATTTTAAGTAAGTAAATTGCCGTCAAATACGCGAAGTCTTCTGCAGAATCCGGAAGAGTTGGCAGCTATGCATGTAGCTCTGACCTGACAGATTTCTGTCCATTGTGAACATCTTGCCAGCTTGCCGTTAAAGTTAAAGTTAAAGTTAATCTGAGATTTGTTGATTTGATTGTAGTGATGGTTACGAAGCTAACAGCAGCAAGGTTCTTAGCGTGACGGTCAGATCAAGATCCATCATCATAGCAGAGGTAAGCCCATTCCATTTGTCAGAGCTTTCTCTATTTTTGCTCAATCCCCCTCAAAATCTAAGATTATCCAAAGCCAAATGCTACGTGAAGGACAGTTGTACGTGTAGGATTCAGAGTCATAGAAAGTAAGCGTACTTGTAGAAGCAGTTTTGCCAGCATTACCAATGTTGTACCTGCCATTATGTATATCTTGATTCAAAGAGAGTAAGCATACTCATAGAAGCAGTTTTGCCAACATTACCAATGCTGTACCTTCCCTTATGTACATGTATATCTTGATTCAAAGAGAGTAAGCACACTCACAGAAGCAGTTTTGCCAACATTACCAATGCTGTACCTTCCCTTATGTATATCTTGATTCAAAGAGAGTAAGCACACTCATAGAAGCAGTTTTGCCAACATTACCAATGCTGTACCTTCCCTTATGTATATCTTGATTCAAAGAGAGTAAGCACTCTCATAGAAGCAGTTTTGCCAACATTACCAATGCTGTACCTTCCCTTATGTATATCTTGATTCAAAGAGAGTAAGCACACTCATAGAAGCAGTTTTGCCAACATTACCAATGCTGTACCTTCCCTTATGTATATCTTGATTCAAAGAGAGTAAGCACACTCATAGAAGCAGTTTTGCCAACATTACCAATGCTCAATACTTTCCCTTGGAAATATTTCTTTTCAGCTGACAGACGAGGAATTCATCCCCACTGTACTACACATCCAACAAGGCAACAGCATTAAGTGGGTTTGGAACTCCTGCTTCCACCCTCACACTGTCAGTGAAGTTAAGCTGTGCCCCAAACACTACGGCATCCTCAAGACCAATGGAGGGCAAGTAGCTTTCATGTGTCCTTGTTTAGTGTGGTCTGGTGTTTGGCAATTCTCCATCACAAAAAGTCCAGCCTCCTGAAGATGACTAGAACAGACTAGTCGAAACATTGAGAACAAACCAACAGGCTCTTCTCAGAGCCATCACTTCTCAGAGCCATCATTACATGGTGTACCCGAAAGAACTCAACAGCATCTCTCTCCACCATGCAAATTCTCAAATCCTACAAAAAATACAGCATAATCAACACAAAACTATTTACTACTCAATTAGTTTCACATGTTGTCACTGCAAACAGTCTATACTTATACTTTTCACCATACAAAGCTACAAGTATGACTTAAGGCACATTATCTTGACTTGTTTTTTTTAGTAAAAGGTATGTTTAGTAAAAGGTATGTAATCATTTATATTTAAGTTGTTGTTTTAAAGACATTTGACTAATTTTGTGTTATTTTTTTTGTCTGGACAGAAGCGCTTTACCCATGCAGTCTGGATCATACAAGCATGAGTTTCCGTAAGTTGACCCCCTATATGAATGCCAGAATAGAATAGATATTTCCAGATGGACTCCATCCTTTACAGCCAACTAGGAATTGGCTTTGAGCTGGATCAAACGTTCTGATTTGTCGACACACTTAAAGCGCTTTACCAACAAAATGATGAACGGAATTTGTTGAAATATGCTCTATATAAGAATGGTTTATTAGCCAAAAGAGGTTAAAACATATCCAGAATGCTACCTCAGACATTATTGAATTTTTGTTCTTCTAGGAATCCAGGGATGTTCTATTTCCAATCGGACGGTTCCGACAGTTCCGACAGCGGGAAGATGCAGATATGTATCGTCCATGTCAAAGCGATACAAAGACACCACTACATTGAGGTGACAGACAGGAGGTTCAACCCTCGGCTGATTACCATAGCCCAAGGGGACCGGGTGTGGTGGCTCTGGGACAGGTTCAAGGTTTGTATTCACCCCTCCCATTACTTGGTGTTGCTACCCTCCCCCACCCCAAACTCACAGCCAACCACACCCATCAGGAAAACTGAGCTTAACAGACATAACTCTTACAATAACCATCAGGACCCAATTTCATAGAACTGCTACGGCAGTCAATTCTAGAGTGCACACGCAGCTTAGTCTTGAGCCCAGACATTAAGGTGAATGTGTTCACATGGCGCTGTACCTGCACACCGTGCAGTGCAAACAGATGTCTCATAAATGTCTTGATGCGAGACTACACATGTCCAAGTTTTAAGAGTTGCTAAATGTGGTTGGGACTATGGCTAAATCTGGACCCGGGCCCATTTCATAGAGCTGCTAAGCAGTGAATTTTGCTTAATAGCAACATAAAACAGACTGCCAGCCAAAATAGACATATTCTGTATGAAAAGTTAGTTGGTAACCACTAAAATCTGCTAAGCAATTTGTTCTAGTAAGCAATTTTTTTCTGCTTTAGTAGACAGGCCTGTGATTTCTCAGGATTTTTCCTGATTTTAGAATTTTTTTACAACTCTTCCTTTGCCTCAAAATGGTCTTGAAAGAAGAGAAGTAGCAACCAAGGAAAGAAAGAAGTAGCCTGTGTTGTGTCCAAACCTCTAGTTTCTTGTTTGTGGGCATGTGGGGAGTCTGTAAATCCTTCAAAATTAAATATCCAGGAGGTTCAGGGGGCTGTGTCCTCTAGACCAAAGGGAGACCCAGACCCACTACCCATATTTCAGGATTTTTTACTTTTGCTTTTGTCAAATCACACTCCTGCAGTGGAGCTCAGTGACAATGGCCTCTGTTCTCACAATATGCACCATTTTTTTTAATGACAGTGCAAGAAGAAGCATCGTATACTACAGATGGAGGTGCCTACAGGCCAAGCCGTCAGCGACCCCTTCCCAATACCTGTCAAAGGGGGTTTCTGCAGCGATACTCCCAGGTTAGTGCAGAAACTAACAAACTAATTATCATCTCAATACAATTCCTTTGTGCTGAGTGAAATGGTCTAACTCATATGTTTCAATTCACATTTGACCCAAATATTCATGTGTAGTTTATGTATGTATCTGGTGTTGAAAAAAAAAAATACATCACCAAGCCGAAAACAAGAGACCTTTTTTTTGTACTTAAAAACTTTCTGCATAATCTTCAGAATTCCATCAGACATTCAATATTGTACTAAGGGAGAGCGTTTTGGAACTCAGGATCGCTTGGAAGTTCTATTTGGGAACGCTAACTGTTCCCAACAGGAACGCACACTTTTTCTCACTGGGAACAGGTGGCATTCCATTTGAGAATGTTTGGTGTTCCGAAAAGGAAAGTTGCATTTGGAACTTTTCATTATATATGATAAGTACGGGAATATCATGTGCTCATGAACAGAATTCATGAACAGAAAGTTTTGAGACACTCTGTACAATTCCTTCTTTCTCCATACAGCCGAGCTGGCATGCTGTCCCACATATTTCAAGATCCTGGCGTGTACTACTACTGCGACAATAACTATGAAGACAACCGAGAGTACCTCGGCGTTGTGATTGTCAAACCCAAGGCCATGGAACATCAAATTGAAGTCACTGCTGAAGGATTCTACCCAGGTTTGTGCTTTTTAATCGGTAAAACTCCCACCCATTTAAGCCCAAAGTACCACATATCGTTGTGTGCCCGGAAGAAGGATGCAAGACAGATTAGGTTTAGTGCATGCTTATGTCATTTTACCGGGAATGCAATGATATATTATGTTTGCTTTAAACTTTTTTTCGGACATCATTGTCATAGCAAAGAATGATACGTAAATTGTACTTTTTTCCCAATTGTTAGATTTGCAGGTGATCAACAGTGGTGACAGGATCTGGTGGAGTTGGGACGTAGAACAAATACAGGAAATCTTCTCTGTCATGCAGGTGAGAATGGCTGAAACTACATTAACGAGAAGACCCTGTGAAGACCCCATGGGTCTTCCCTGAACCACATTCTCACTTAGTGATAGTTGAGAAACGAGTTGCCCGATATTGGTTCTCCCACTGAACCAACGTTTAGCCAAATTCTCTGCTTTGCAGCTTGGTGGAATTAGTTTGATTTTGACTCTACACATCACATGGTGTGCCATGGTCGAGCAGTTTAGTGCATCGGATTTGTGTTCTGATGGCTGAGTCGTCAGAATGTGGGTTCGAATCCCAACCGCGACCGTGGTACTTGTGCCCTTGAGCAAGACACTTTACCATAATTGCTTCTCTCCACCCACAAGTATATGGGTACCTGTGAGGGCAGAGTTGGTTGTTGTGTTTGATTAGCCCTATATTCACTGTAATAGCAGCAATTGAGCTGTATACTCTCCAGGGAGCTGAGATGGTTTCAGGAATGATTTATGAGCCTGATGAGCAGGGGTAATAATATAATGTGCCTTGAGCACCAGTTTGGTGGATACGTGCGCTATATAAGTCTACATTATTATTATATACCTGAAGTTATTGTACATCCCTGCCCCCAAGACTTTGTTGCATCCAACCTGAAATGATGGATATTTATATGGTTTTGCTCTCGCCACAGGTGGATAGTTGTCTGGCCAGCGACAACAAAACCATGCCTCAGGTGGACTGTAACAGTAAGTACAAATTAACAACAATTTATTTAGATACTGTAAGAAGCTTATAGGTTGGATATATGCAAATATCCTTTGTCTAGTTTCTCAAAATAATCGTGAGAAGCATCATTTTACAGTTAATATGTAAGTGAAGACTGTTTGCGGTGACACCATGTGAAAATTCTCTTTTGAGTAGTAATGAGTTCTGAAAAGAACTGGTGGTTACGGCTCAACGTTTCAATCAGTATGCGCTGATCGTCGTCAGAGCATACTGATTGAAACGTTGAGTTTCAGAACTAATTACTACTCAAAAAGAGAATTTTCACACGGTGTCACCGCAAATAGTCTTTACTTATCCTTTTCACCATGCAAAGCTACAAATCTTAGTTAATATATTCCGAAATGAATTTATGGTGGGTTCCGTCATAAATTATCTTTGACACTTTTTTTTACCATAAAAACAAGCTTCTGACAACTATTTTGTGAAGTATCTTATTTCAAATTATTTGTTATTCTTTCTTGTTCCAATGAAAAAAAAATAATTTCTAGGATCTTGCCAGTAAAATATGACCAATACATGAACTACAATAGGACCCATCATAAATTTATTTTGGGACATATTTACTGCATAGTGAATTATTTTTGCTATTATTTTCCTCAAGTAAATGGAGTTAAAAAAAAAAGTGTGCAACCTTAAATAGTTAAACATCTGGATGTTTTGTTTTTTTTCATCACAGATTTCTGTACATACCTCACCAAAACGGCTGCGGCCATGGTAACCAATATTGGCATGGCAACCGTGCAGCTGAACACACCTGGTGTTTTTCATTACCGCGTTTCGGACACGGCAATCGACGTTGGCTGCTGCTCAGTTATTGTGAACCCAGGACAAAAGGTGACAAGATTTATGCATCAACTTACCATGGAGGGCTGTCCACTAATTCCACAAATTGTCTTCTAATTGTCAACACTTGGAGAGGTGTTGACAAATTCCTTAAATTGTCAACACTGTCCACAAATAACACAAATTATCAACATTAGGATGGCTGTCCACAAATTGTCAACAAATTGTTCACAAATTGTCAACACTAGAAACGCTGTCCACAAATTGTCAACACAATTACAAGGATAGCTGTCCACAGATTCCACAAATTTCACAAACTATCAACACTAGTATGGCTGTCCACAAATTGTTCACAAAATTGTCAACACTAGCATAGTTGTCCACCAAACTGTGATCATTTATTTGAATTACCAAGTGAATAAGCAGATTTTAAATGGCCTGATATGATTGTGTTGATATGTCTTTCTTACAGGAGCATTGTATTACAGTAAGCAATACTGGCTTTGACCCCAAAGTGCTGACAGTCCATCCTGGTGACAGAGTATGGTGGGTATGGGAGAATACCAGACATCAACACAATGTCATTCAGGTAAGAATTGGGTTCTAAGAACTGGTAAATCAGAACTTACCAGATGGTTAACATATGAGTTGTAGTACTCTTCTTGTACTCATTCTTGTACGCGTACTTGAATACTTGGTGTCAAGTCCAGGCCTGTGATTTCTCTCAAATCTCTTAACCTCTCAACCACCGAGCTTGCCCGATGACGATTGGCTGGCTAGAATCCTATATAGCAGCAGGTTCTGCAATGTTTATTGGTTGATGAAATCCTTGCGTCGGGTGGTAAACAATTGATTTAATTTTTGCTCTATCACTTAATGATATTTGAGATCCAAACCACATGGCATTACCGCAAACCGAAACTGATAACCGATAACATTACTCCACCATACAAAGCCTCAAAACTTTCAAATGGTTTAAAAAGGCAAAATAAAAAACTAGTAGCTTTGCATGGTGAAGAGGATAACTATTTAGACTAATTGCGGTGACACCATGTGAAATTCTCTATTGAGTAGTAATTAGTTTTGAAAAAGAACCGGTTACAACTCGGCGTTTCGATCAGTATGCTCTGATCGTCATCAGAAGAATAAAAAACCATTACCTTTTCCAATGCCCTGAAGTCAGAATAATTAGGTCCTCTACCCCGAGGAAAGTTCCCATCATTTTATGTACCTATTATCTCTTGTCTTAGGTATCTCATCAGGGCCATCCTACCAAGGGAGGATTCTGCAGTGGTCTCCCCCAGGACAGCCCTGCTGCATTTGTCAATCAATTCAGTGCCGGAGCTGTCGTCTACTTTCAAAGGTGAGATACTTTAGTTCCAGAAAATAAAATATATTTTCGTTGGTAACCTTGATTTTTACAGTGTTGTAGTCAAGACCTCCATGTCCGAGACTAAGACATGGAGGTCCAAGACCGAGACCCACTGGTCCGAGACCGAGACTTTTCACAGTACTGCAAAACTGACATTACCTCCCCAGATATTTTCTATCAATGTTACAACCACACTGGACAACAGTTTTATTTTTTTGTGTTAAACGCCATACATTGTAAAGATTATAAGCTTCACAGTGTTGCACTGGGGAAATGTAAACAATGATCGCGAGCTAGATCAAGATGCAACACATATGTCATCATGTGCCCGGAAGAAGGACGTAACGAAAGTGTGACCCGCAATAGGTCGTAAGCGATTAATGTGCACAATTGTGTTTCAAGAAAACTGAGTGTGAAAGTTTGGTCGTTTTTCTGCCATTTATAAGTCATTGTAGGAAAGTTAAATTCTGCATGGGAATGGAAAAACATGTCTTGGAAGTAATTCTAGCAACAAATATATAACAGTTATGCCCTACTTTTTTCAAAGGAGCCATTTGCTGGGACAAAAAGTTGTACTTTGTGTGCCCGGAAGAAGGTCGTAGAGCCTTCCGACCTTCTTCCGGACACACAACGATGTATATGTGCAAAGTAGTCTATTGTTAAATACAGCAAATGTTTCTCTACTCATTTGGAAATGAATGGTCTTGCTGTTTTGTTTCAGTTCTGGCTTGCCTAAGCTGTACGGTGCAGTAGTGGTCGTCGCACAAGCTCAGGTAAGAAATAACCCAATAGACAATAGCAGAAGTCTATTATCTACATGAAGTGTGCCACTCGTGTACTAACCTAGTCTCACAGCATAGTACCAGAAGTCTGTTACCTACATGAAGTGTGCCACTCGTGTACTAACCTAGTCCCACAGCATAGTACCAGAAGTCTGTTACCTACATGAAGTGTGCCACTCGTGTACTAACCTAGTCCACGGCACAGTACCAGAAGTCTGTTACCTACATGAAGTGTGCCACTCGTGTACTAACCTAGTCCACGGCACAGTACCAGAAGTCTGTTACCTACATGAAGTGTGCCACTCGTGTACTAACCTAGTCCCACAGCATAGTACCAGAAGTCTATTACCTACATGAAGTGTGCCACTCGTGTACTAACCTAGTCCCACAGCATAGTACCAGAAGTCTATTACCTACATGAAGTGTGCCACTCGTGTACTAACCTAGTCCCACAGCATAGTACCAGAAGTCTGTTACCTACATGAAGTGTGCCACTCGTGTACTAACCTAGTCCACGGCACAGTACCAGAAGTCTGTTACCTACATGAAGTGTGCCACTCATCTACTAACCTAGTCCATGGCACAGTACCAGAAGTCTCTTACCTACATGAAGTGTGCCACTCGTGTACTAACCTAGTCCACGGCATAGTACCAGAAGTCTGTTACCTACATGAAGTGTGCCACTCGTGTACTAACCTAGTCCCACGGCATAGTACCAGAAGTCTGTTACCTACATGAAGTGTGCCACTCGTGTACTAACCTAGTCCACGGCGTAGTACCAGAAGTCTGTTACCTACATGAAGTGTGCCACTCGTGTACTAACCTAGTCCACGGCATAGTACCAGAAGTCTATTATCTACATGAAGTGTGCCACTCGTGTACTAACCTAGTCCACGGCATACTACTCCAAGAGCATTAGATTTTGCTTAGCAAAAATCTCTGCTTGGCAGCTCTGTGAAATTGGCCCCTGGACAATAATACTCTCCATATCTTTTCGGATAATAACCAATGGTGTACACCCACTTTAACCAGTTCACGTCGGAGGCCGTGTATACACGCAATTTTTTTTTGCACCGCAGATCGGAGAGCGTCTAAACACGCCATAGGAAACTCGGGAATATTTGTATGCATGCTCGGTTGACGTGATAACGAGCCACGCGCGTAAAGTGACATGCTCGGAAGACGTGGCCACACGCTGTGGAAGCTTCCATTGTCCTTTCGGGTGACGTTAAAACACGCCATTTTGGCAGTGCTCGTGCTTCGGTCGACGTGTTATTGCACAACAATTGTTCGGCACGATTGTGGGGGCCGTGTAAACACGCTCGCATTGGTGGTTGGGGGGGTTTGGGCACTCGTAAACCTGTTCCACCCCTTTTTCTTTGTCTCCATTGAAATCTGTAAAGCTGTGGTATGCTAAGATTTCGTGCACCATTGTCCCATTGTTACTCGGTACCATGCCACTCGGATAATGGAGGAAGGAATCCTTCCTCCATGCTCGGATGACATGTAAATACGATGAAGAATTCTTTAGAGGGCTCGGTGGACTTCTAAAGACGCAACACGAAATACGCCCTCCTGGCTATAATTCCCAAGGGAAACTCGCCAATTTATATGCTAGTAAGCTAAATGTGGGTGTCCCGTCTTAGTTTCATTGACGTAACCAAAAAAAATTCACGCAAACAAAAACATGTTTGTGTGGGAAAAAGAAACCTGCACAGGGGCCCAGAAAAACTTTTTTATTCCCGACGCGAACTGGTTAAACAGGACCTTTGGTAATTTTTTTAAATTTGATTTCTTTGTGTATGTCCATGTGGATATTCCTGCAAGTTTCAATTGTATACTGTTTGTAACAAAACCACAGCAATTGTTGTGAGAAATATACAGACAATCAAATATACTTTCTACAGAACAAATCTTTATTTCCCCTCAATACTTTGATATGGACAGGTCCACCAAGTTCTGGTCGCCAAGAACAACCTCCAGCCAGATCCTGTGCTTGCCCAGACGGGCGACTGCGTGGCCTGGGTGTGGCCGGTACTCAGGAAGCACGGCCTGACCCAGCTGACCAACACCCAGCACGTATTTGAGCTACAGACATACACACAGGATATTGTCACACCAAGGTGAGGTCTTAACCCCATTACCCCCTTCAACAACATCCATCAGTTGTCCAAGTGTGAAGCTGCCCTAACCCCCTTCAATAACTGGCTCAATGCAGGGCCCCAATGGAAACCAGTTTTAAACTGTTTGGGCATACCCTGGGTAAAGAAATGTAATAATAATAATAATAATAATAATAATAATAATAATAATGTAACAACATCCATCAGTTGTCCTAGTGTGAAGCTGCCCTAACCCCCTTCAATAACTGGCTAGACACCCTGCTCAATGCAGGGCCCCAATGGAAACCAGTTTTAAACTGTTTGGGCATACCCTGGGTAAAGAAATGTAATAATAATAATAATAATAATAATAATAATAATGTAACAACATCCATCAGTTGTCCTAGTGTGAAGCTGCCCTAACTCCCTTCAATAACTGGCCAGACACCCTGCTCAATGCAACAACATCCATCAGTTGTCCTAGTGTGAAGCTGCCCTAACCCCCTTCAATAACTGGCTAGACACCCTGCTCAATGCAGCAACATCCATCAGTTGTCCGAGTGTGAAGCTGCCCTAACCCCCTTCAATAACTGGCTAGACACCCTGCTCAATGCAACAACATCCATTAGTTGTCCAAGTGTGAAGCTGCCCTAACCCCTTCAATAACTGGCTAGCCTGCTCAATGGCTGTGAAGAACACAGATTTTAAAGCTATATATTGATGAAATTCTTGATTTGATTTTGCCCTTGCACCTAGGTAATGCATGAAGCACTGTATACTCGGTGCTTTCCGAGTGTCTGTGGAAAATAATCCATAAGCAACACAGGCAGGATTCGAACCCACAAAAATTCCACAGGCAGGAGGTCGTGGGTTCGAATCCCGACCAAGTCGCCTGTGGATTCTTCTCACAGACACTCAGAAAGCACTGAGTATACAGTGCTTCATACATTACGTTGGTGGGCAAAAATCCAATCAATTACCAATGTTGTACTTTCCCGTTATTGTTTCAATCTACAGGAGGTGTTGTGCATTGAGGTTTTCCAATCCTGGAGTGTACCACTACTACAGCAAAGCCTTCTCCAACAAAACGGACAAATTCATGGTAAGAACTGATCAATCAGTGTGAATAGATTTATAACACAAATATTGTTATGAGACTAAAATGTGTCCAAATTTGTCAGTGTTGCCAAATCTGGATTGGTGTATTGTCAGATCAGTAAAAACTTGTAAGAGTAGCTAAGATAAACCATAAAGTCTTGTATGAAACCAGGCTTTCAAATTCAATTTCAAGAAAACAAAAATCCTGAATTTTTTCTTTTCTTGTAACCTTCATGTTCCTACCCCTATTCACAGTATGAACACAGCAGTAAGACAGTGTTAAGCAGTGTGGTCATCAGTAACCCTAGCGGTCCCATTACAGTATTGGTGTCCAGTAAAGGATTCAAGCCCCCATCTGTCAATATACACAAGGTGAGTAAATATAGATATAGTACCAGAAGTCTATTACCTACATGTACACAGTATGAACACAGCAGTAAGACAGTGTTAAGCAGTGTGGTGATCAGTAACCCTAGCGGTCCCATTACAGTATTGGTGTCCAGTAAAGGATTCAAGCCCCCGTCTGTCAATATACACAAGGTGAGTAAATACAGATATAGTACCAGAAGTCTATTACCTACATGTACACAGTATGAACACAGCAGTAAGACAGTGTTAAGCAGTGTGGTCATCAGTAACCCTAGCGGTCCCATTACAGTATTGGTGTCCAGTAAAGGATTCAAGCCCCGCCTGTCAATATACACAAGGTGAGTAAATATAGATATAGTACCAGAAGTCTATTACCTACATGTACACAGTATGAACACAGCAGTAAGACAGTGTTAAGCAGTGTGGTCATCAGTAACCCTAGCGGTCCCATTACAGTATTGGTGTCCAGTAAAGGATTCAAGCCCCCGTCTGTCAATATACACAAGGTGAGTAAATATAGATATAGTACCAGAAGTCTATTACCTACATGTACACAGTATGAACACAGCAGTAAGACAGTGTTAAGCAGTGTGGTCATCAGTAACCCTAGCGGTCCCATTACAGTATTGGTGTCCAGTAAAGGATTCAAGCCCCCGTCTGTCAATATACACAAGGTGAGTAAATATAGATATAGTACCAGAAGTCTATTACCTACATGTACACAGTATGAACACAGCAGTAAGACAGTGTTAAGCAGTGTGGTCATCAGTAACCCTAGCGGTCCCATTACAGTATTGGTGTCCAGTAAAGGATTCAAGCCCCCGTCTGTCAATATACACAAGGTGAGTAAATACAGATATAGTACCAGAAGTCTATTACCTACATGTACACAGTATGAACACAGCAGTAAGACAGTGTTAAGCAGTGTGGTCATCAGTAACCCTAGCGGTCCCATTACAGTATTGGTGTCCAGTAAAGGATTCAAGCCCCGCCTGTCAATATACACAAGGTGAGTAAATACAGATATAGTACCAGAAGTCTATTACCTACATGTACACAGTATGAACACAGCAGTAAGACAGTGTTAAGCAGTGTGGTCATCAGTAACCCTAGCGGTCCCATTACAGTATTGGTGTCCAGTAAAGGATTCAAGCCCCGTCTGTCAATATACACAAGGTGAGTAAATACAGATATAGTACCAGAAGTCTATTACCTACATGTACACAGTATGAACACAGCAGTAAGACAGTGTTAAGCAGTGTGGTCATCAGTAACCCTAGCGGTCCCATTACAGTATTGGTGTCCAGTAAAGGATTCAAACCCAATATACACAAGGTGAGTAAATATAGATATAGTACCAGAAGTCTATTACCTACATGTACACAGTATGAACACAGCAGTAAGACAGTGTTAAGCAGTGTGGTCATCAGTAACCCTAGCGGTCCCATTACAGTATTGGTGTCCAGTAAAGGATTCAAGCCCCCGTCTGTCAATATACACAAGGTGAGTAAATATAGATATAGTACCAGAAGTCTATTACCTACATGTACACAGTATGAACACAGCAGTAAGACAGTGTTAAGCAGTGTGGTGATCAGTAACCCTAGCGGTCCCATTACAGTATTGGTGTCCAGTAAAGGATTCAAGCCCCCGTCTGTCAATATACACAAGGTGAGTAAATATAGATATAGTACCAGAAGTCTATTACCTACATGTACACAGTATGAACACAGCAGTAAGACAGTGTTAAGCAGTGTGGTCATCAGTAACCCTAGCGGTCCCATTACAGTATTGGTGTCCAGTAAAGGATTCAAGCCCCCGTCTGTCAATATACACAAGGTGAGTAAATATAGATATAGTACCAGAAGTCTATTACCTACATGTACACAGTATGAACACAGCAGTAAGACAGTGTTAAGCAGTGTGGTCATCAGTAACCCTAGCGGTCCCATTACAGTATTGGTGTCCAGTAAAGGATTCAAGCCCCCGTCTGTCAATATACACAAGGTGAGTAAATATAGATATAGTACCAGAAGTCTATTACCTACATGTACACAGTATGAACACAGCAGTAAGACAGTGTTAAGCAGTGTGGTCATCAGTAACCCTAGCGGTCCCATTACAGTATTGGTGTCCAGTAAAGGATTCAAGCCCCCGTCTGTCAATATACACAAGGTGAGTAAATATAGATATAGTACCAGAAGTCTATTACCTACATGTACACAGTATGAACACAGCAGTAAGACAGTGTTAAGCAGTGTGGTCATCAGTAACCCTAGCGGTCCCATTACAGTATTGGTGTCCAGTAAAGGATTCAAGCCCCCGTCTGTCAATATACACAAGGTGAGTAAATATAGATATAGTACCAGAAAGTCTATTACCTACATGTACACAGTATGAACACAGCAGTAAGACAGTGTTAAGCAGTGTGGTCATCAGTAACCCTAGCGGTCCCATTACAGTATTGGTGTCCAGTAAAGGATTCAAGCCCCCGTCTGTCAATATACACAAGGTGAGTAAATATAGATATAGTACCAGAAGTCTATTACCTACATGTACACAGTATGAACACAGCAGTAAGACAGTGTTAAGCAGTGTGGTGATCAGTAACCCTTGCGTTCCCATTACAGTATTGGTGTCCAGTAAAGGATTCAAGCCCCCGTCTGTCAATATACACAAGGTGAGTAAATACAGATATAGTACCAGAAGTCTATTACCTACATGTACACAGTATGAACACAGCAGTAAGACAGTGTTAAGCAGTGTGGTCATCAGTAACCCTAGCGGTCCCATTACAGTATTGGTGTCCAGTAAAGGATTCAAGCCCCCGTCTGTCAATATACACAAGGTGAGTAAATATAGATATAGTACCAGAAGTCTATTACCTACATGTACACAGTATGAACACAGCAGTAAGACAGTGTTAAGCAGTGTGGTCATCAGTAACCCTAGCGGTCCCATTACAGTATTGGTGTCCAGTAAAGGATTCAAGCCCCCGTCTGTCAATATACACAAGGTGAGTAAATACAGATATAGTACCAGAAGTCTATTACCTACATGTACACAGTATGAACACAGCAGTAAGACAGTGTTAAGCAGTGTGGTCATCAGTAACCCTAGCGGTCCCATTACAGTATTGGTGTCCAGTAAAGGATTCAAGCCCCCGTCTGTCAATATACACAAGGTGAGTAAATATAGATATAGTACCAGAAGTCTATTACCTACATGTACACAGTATGAACACAGCAGTAAGACAGTGTTAAGCAGTGTGGTCATCAGTAACCCTAGCGGTCCCATTACAGTATTGGTGTCCAGTAAAGGATTCAAGCCCCCGTCTGTCAATATACACAAGGTGAGTAAATATAGATATAGTACCAGAAGTCTATTACCTACATGTACACAGTATGAACACAGCAGTAAGACAGTGTTAAGCAGTGTGGTCATCAGTAACCCTAGCGGTCCCATTACAGTATTGGTGTCCAGTAAAGGATTCAAGCCCCCGTCTGTCAATATACACAAGGTGAGTAAATACAGATATAGTACCAGAAGTCTATTACCTACATGTACACAGTATGAACACAGCAGTAAGACAGTGTTAAGCAGTGTGGTCATCAGTAACCCTAGCGGTCCCATTACAGTATTGGTGTCCAGTAAAGGATTCAAGCCCCCGTCTGTCAATATACACAAGGTGAGTAAATACAGATATAGTACCAGAAGTCTATTACCTACATGTACACAGTATGAACACAGCAGTAAGACAGTGTTAAGCAGTGTGGTCATCAGTAACCCTAGCGGTCCCATTACAGTATTGGTGTCCAGTAAAGGATTCAAGCCCCCGTCTGTCAATATACACAAGGTGAGTAAATACAGATATAGTACCAGAAGTCTATTACCTACATGTACACAGTATGAACACAGCAGTAAGACAGTGTTAAGCAGTGTGGTCATCAGTAACCCTAGCGGTCCCATTACAGTATTGGTGTCCAGTAAAGGATTCAAGCCCCCGTCTGTCAATATACACAAGGTGAGTAAATATAGATATAGTACCAGAAGTCTATTACCTACATGTACACAGTATGAACACAGCAGTAAGACAGTGTTAAGCAGTGTGGTCATCAGTAACCCTAGCGGTCCCATTACAGTATTGGTGTCCAGTAAAGGATTCAAGCCCCCGTCTGTCAATATACACAAGGTGAGTAAATATAGATATAGTACCAGAAGTCTATTACCTACATGTACACAGTATGAACACAGCAGTAAGACAGTGTTAAGCAGTGTGGTCATCAGTAACCCTAGCGGTCCCATTACAGTATTGGTGTCCAGTAAAGGATTCAAGCCCCCGTCTGTCAATATACACAAGGTGAGTAAATATAGATATAGTACCAGAAGTCTATTACCTACATGTACACAGTATGAACACAGCAGTAAGACAGTGTTAAGCAGTGTGGTCATCAGTAACCCTAGCGGTCCCATTACAGTATTGGTGTCCAGTAAAGTATACAAGCCCCCCCCTTTAAATATACACAAGGTGAGTAAATATAGATATAGTACCAGAAGTCTATTACCTACATGTACACAGTATGAACACAGCAGTAAGACAGTGTTAAGCAGTGTGGTCATCAGTAACCCTAGCGGTCCCATTACAGTATTGGTGTCCAGTAAAGGATTCAACGACCAATCTGTCAATATACACAAGGTGAGTAAATACAGATATAGTACCAGAAGTCTATTACCTACATGTACACAGTATGAACACAGCAGTAAGACAGTGTTAAGCAGTGTGGTCATCAGTAACCCTAGCGGTCCCATTACAGTATTGGTGTCCAGTAAAGGATTCAAGCCCCCATCTGTCAATATACACAAGGTGAGTAAATACAGATATAGTACCAGAAGTCTATTACCTACATGTACACAGTATGAACACAGCAGTAAGACAGTGTTAAGCAGTGTGGTCATCAGTAACCCTAGCGGTCCCATTACAGTATTGGTGTCCAGTAAAGGATTCAAGCCCCCGTCTGTCAATATACACAAGGTGAGTAAATACAGATATAGTACCAGAAGTCTATTACCTACATGTACACAGTATGAACACAGCAGTAAGACAGTGTTAAGCAGTGTGGTCATCAGTAACCCTAGCGGTCCCATTACAGTATTGGTGTCCAGTAAAGGATTCAAGCCCCATCTGTCAATATACACAAGGTGAGTAAATACAGATATAGTACCAGAAGTCTATTACCTACATGTACACAGTATGAACACAGCAGTAAGACAGTGTTAAGCAGTGTGGTCATCAGTAACCCTAGCGGTCCCATTACAGTATTGGTGTCCAGTAAAGGATTCAAGCCCCATCTGTCAATATACACAAGGTGAGTAAATACAGATATAGTACCAGAAGTCTATTACCTACATGTACACAGTATGAACACAGCAGTAAGACAGTGTTACAGTGTGGTCATCAGTAACCCTAGCGGTCCCATTACAGTATTGGTGTCCAGTAAAGGATTCAAGCCCCCATCTGTCAATATACACAAGGTGAGTAAATACAGATATAGTACCAGAAGTCTATTACCTACATGTACACAGTATGAACACAGCAGTAAGACAGTGTTAAGCAGTGTGGTCATCAGTAACCCTAGCGGTCCCATTACAGTATTGGTGTCCAGTAAAGGATTCAAGCCCCCGTCTGTCAATATACACAAGGTGAGTAAATACAGATATAGTACCAGAAGTCTATTACCTACATGTACACAGTATGAACACAGCAGTAAGACAGTGTTAAGCAGTGTGGTCATCAGTAACCCTAGCGGTCCCATTACAGTATTGGTGTCCAGTAAAGGATTCAAGCCCCCGTCTGTCAATATACACAAGGTGAGTAAATACAGATATAGTACCAGAAGTCACCTACGTGTACACAAAGTGTGCTAGGCCTGCTATAACCAAGTCCATGGCATTGTACATTGCACGCACGCACAACAAGCAGGTTTCTTCAGGCTTCCCTGCTACAGTGCTTGAAGTATACTTTTGAGGAACCCTTGGTTTTATTACCAGACATGTATAATAGTAAAAACGAGTTTCCATTTTGCCAACCCCAGGGTCAGTCTGTGCTGTGGTCGTGGAAGGGCAGCCAGTCGGAAACGCACAACATCGTCCACGCCAACCCGCCGACCCACGAGTGTCCGTACAGCACCATCCAGGGCCTCCTGGCCTTCAGCAGCGGTAACCCAGAGCCCAATAATAGCTTCAGGTTCACCTTTGAGGAGCCTGGGACGTTCTTTGAGACGTCTGAAGGGGCGCCTGGCTGTGTCGGGGTCATACAGGTTCTTGATGATGGTGAGTTTGTTAACCTTAAAATAAATTTTAAAAAACCTGGATGAACATTTGGAATTCAAAACACATTGCTCTGCATTTGCTTTCATCTCCCAGTGCCCCCAAGATTGTCGGCAACAATGGGTTAAGGCATGGGACTAGTGGTAATCATTGGCTCTGGTCATAGCCTAAAGAGGGCGCTATCTACATAACCACGATTGCCATCACGGTATTGGTACTAGTGTGTACTATTGCTCCATTCAAATGTAACAGTTAGAACTTGTAGCTTTGCATGGTGAAGAGGATAAGTAAGACTAATTGCGGTGACACCATGTGAAATTCTCTATTGAATAGTAATTAGTTCTGAAAAGAATGTAATTACATGTAGCGGTTGCCTTGGGAGAGTTTTCCACTGTTCTTTTTGTCCAGTTTTTATACAGCTAAATGTGTTTGACGCATTTTGCTGGAACAGTTGCTGGACCCAGCTGGACCCAGCTGGCCGCACATTGAGCAGGCGTTTCCTTGTCATCTAGGCAATCTTCCTTTCCATCACAAATTACAGCCCGCAAAATATTCTTTATCTTTTGGCAGAAATGCTGACGGCGGAGCCCACCATCACCTCAAACTGCAATGGAAGGGTGGTTGAACGCTCCCATGTCATTGAGCTGCAGTCCCCCACACAGACAGACACTATCCTCTACACGCTGGACGGCTCCATCCCAGAACTCCATGAAAACGCTACCAGGGTATTTTTTCCTTTAGTTTCCACAAATTTCATTCAAAAACTTTGAGCATTGGTCAAGTGATTAGTTTAGAGAGGTCAAGTGATTAGTTAAGAGAGGTCAAGTCATTAGTTAAGAGAAGTCAGGTCATTAGTTCAGAGAGGTCAAGTCACTAGTTAAGAGAGGTCAAGTCATTAGTTATAAGGAGATAATGAAAATGCTACCAGGGTATTTTTTCCTTTAGTTTCCACAAATTTCATTCAAAAACTTTGAGCATTTTTAGATATAATTCTCATTATCTACAATGAATATACTCGTCACAAGAGGGTTGAAATGAACTACAAATATTTACAAATATCAATGTGGTACCTTCCCTTTAATGGTCATAATTACTTTAATGTACTTCAGCATTGCAGAAGCAATCCAAATCCATAGCTACTAGCCTTTTTGAAGTGTGGTGGACACAATCACAGGAGGGCGCTATTTGACTTGGGTAGACTCTCTTTAGCCTGAAGATCCGATGTCACACTTTTGAGGCTCGTGAATTACGCCAGATACTGGCCGCGGCTGCCATGTTTTCGCCAAGATTCAACTTAGACCTTGGTTGGTAGCTAACGTACGAGCCTCGATGCGTGACGTCAGATCTTCGGCACAACGTATCCAATGAAAACCCTTGAACGGTACGCCTGGAGGCTGTCTGTATCCTTGATATAGGATAAAGACAGGGGACTAGTCTAGACTCTCGTGTGTTTTACCCAAGTCAAATAGCACCCTCTATTGTGTCCGCCATACTTCAAAAAGGCTAAAAATACAACACCGCCAGTTTCAGACACTGCCTAATACAAGGCTGTAATTTCTCAAAGAAATGAGACAAAATCACTAGGAAAAATTAGAAATATCTTTATAAAAAAATGTTATATATCCAGGCTGGAAAAGTCACAAACGTCTCATGTTTTAACTCGTGACAAACGAATTGAATGTTTTTTTTTTTGTAGGTCCAATTTGTTTATTCACCTGATTCCCATCCGCTTATTTCAGGTTTACAAGTCGGACAGAGGAATCAGTTTGAGGCGGTCTGGTCTTCATATCATTCGAGCCATAGCAATAAGCACAGGAGCAATGCCCAGTAAAGTCTTCACATCAAAGTAAGTTTTTTTTTTTTTACCTTTGGTTAGCCAGATGATTGGGTAAAACTACAAGATTACTCATTCCATAACTGATGCTTAGAAGGTAAAACCACACTTAGGGTTTAAGTTTCATCTTTGTATTCTGCCAAGAAAGAGATGCTAAGCAGAGAATTTTGCTTACCAAATATTTTTGCTAAGCACTTATAATACAGACTACCAGCCAAATTACACACATTTTGTGTGGAACTTTGGATGGTAACTCAACAGAACTTGCTTAGCAAATATTTCTGGTAAGCAATTTTTTTTTCTGCTTAGCAGCTCAGTGAAATTGGACTGTGTTTCCTAGTTACTGTTAAATACACCAATCCGGCCTGTCAATCAAACTGTGCTGTTTGACCAATAAGAGAGGCCATCGAGATTGTTAAACACGACACTGTTCTACAGGACATCGGTTTCTACATCAGCGATATTTGGCGACCACTACTACGGACTGAAGGATCTTCTATATCCAAAGTCCACAACCCAACCCAGACTGAGGGATCTCCTATATCCTAAGTTAACCACCCTCCTTCCCCCTGTGCTTGTCAACAACTGATTCAGTTCAGTGAGCACACACTCCTTCCCCCAACTCCTAGGATCCTAGTCTCAACAGTTCCCGCCTGCACACCTCAACGAACTAATCCTCCAGCATCCTGTCATCGCGTAATCCTCCAGCAGCCTACTTAAGCAGCAGCATTCCCTCAGAGCACACTGATCGAAACGTCGAGTTGTACCTCCAGTTCTTTTCAGAACTACTTACTACTCAATTGAGACTTTCACATGGTGTCACCGCAATTAGTCTTACTTGACCAATAAGGTTACACTACACCTGACAAACTGTTGCTATCCGCCATTAACCCCGGTCAAGCTTTCCAGTGTTATGTGGTCTTTGCCACATTTTGAGGTGGACAAAATTATACTTTGCCAGTTTATCATGAAGCGCTTCCTCCATTGTAAAATGCTGCTGTCTTTTGTAATACATCGAGTTTGGAGAAAGCCATTTTATTATTTCATCATCTCAAGTCTGGTAACGTTAAGAATGACATTGAACTTGACAGCTTACTCTTGAGCCCAGGCATTTTGTGAATGTGTTCACATTGCGCTGTAGCCGCACTGTGTGCACTGCGAATAGATTTTTTATAAATGTCTTGGTGCAAGACTGGATATGTTCAAGTTTTTCAGAGTTGCTAAGGTTGACCGGGGACTTGATTGGTGTATAACAAGCCTGTTACTGTATCTTTTCCGCTAGACGTTTCTGGGTATTGGAGGGCAACATCGGCCATAGCTCAGAAGAGGATGATGCTGTTTCCATAGCAACGGAGGACTTTGAAGCTGAACTGCAGAACAGCGGCCCAGGACCTGTAAGTTGTCCCATTCATATTAGCTTTAAATGTTGATCTACGCAATCGATGTGTGAAGGATCTGTATACATGTAAGATATTCCATGCGGTGCTCTGATTTCGATAAGCCCAAGTCCTTACCAGATGTTAATGCACCCCCACATAATCACATTTCATTCAATCAGATTGTCTAAACTATCTTAAGCATTTATTCTTACCTTTTACCCTGATTGTCTCTTCTTTTTTCCCATCAGACCAACAAGTGGCAATGGTGGAACTGTGTACCGTCCATCAGTGGTTGGCTGCATAATGCCTCAGATAGCTCTGTTGAGATCTACTGGGACCTGCCCGGTATCCCGTACAGAGGCCAACTCAAGTCCTATCAGGTAAGAGAGGTCAAGTCATTAGTGTGGTCATGTCATTTTTTAAGAGAGGTTAAGTCATTAGTTCAGAGAGGTCAAGTCATTAGTTCAGAGGAGTCAGGTCATTAGTTCAGATTGTTCAAGTCATTAGTTAAAAGAGAGGTCAAGTCATTAGTTAAAAGAGAGGTCAAGTCATTAGTTAAGAGAGGTCAGGTCATTATCTAAGAGAGGTCAAGTGATATTCTGTGTACCGTCCATACTTCCTCAGATAGTTCCATTGAGATCTACTGGGAACCTGTCCAGTATCTCGTACAGACTCAATTTTTATTTTTTATTTTTGTTTGCATTGGTAATGGTTAAAGTAAAGCACTATATCTCGAATCTTATTCATTGATAATTTGTACAATACAAAATGTGAAATCACCGAGATGCTCTCAATGACAACTTATATGTCAAGTGGTGTACATGCATAATCATGCCAGGAATTTCGCAGAGGTCATGGCTTTCGTTAGTGCCCCTTAAAAATGTTCCCTTAGACATTCTGATATTCTGATGGAAGTGTTTCTTGACAGGAAAAATGGCCTTGCCCCAACACGATAGAAAATCAGTCTTGTGCAGTGCCAACAAGGGTATTAAGGGAGTGTCTCAAAAGTCGGGAACGTTCTAGGCGCAAAAGAACGTTCCCGTGGGCACACGCCCGCAATCCATTGGAACGCCAGAACGTTCTGCTGGACCGCGACAGTGTGCCGAACTACTGGAACATTCCTAAACGAGTGAATACGCACGTTAGCATTTTGAACGTTCCAATGGAATGTTCCGGCGGTCCAACGGACCGTTCCATGTACGCACGCTGGAACACTCAACCGATCCAATTAGAACGTTCCTACCGTTCGGACTTTTGAGATGCTCCCTAAGGTGCCCTGCACTGCATCTTAACCACTTGAGGGCCATGATGTCCACAGAATGTATACTTGGTATTGAGTTGAATTGAATAATTCTCTTGAAAAAGAGTTTCTTATTGAAGGGAAAACAAAAAAAACACTTCTCATTTTCTGTCTGTGCAGCTGAACGTGAATGGTATATGCTACCACAACGATCTCCCACCAACCTGCAACAGTATCACAGTGGAGGGGCTACTAGGGAACCAGACCTACATCATCTCCATCATTGTACAGCCGAAGGATTCAACACTACTGCCGCAAGAGTCAAATAGACTGGTACCAACACTGTCTGTCTCTTTCCATTCGAAGCCAAATCGTATTCAACCTCATCAGCTCTTTAAAAATGAGTATCATGTTACCCTATTTAAAAGATATATTTTCTCTTTGATGGATATGTTGACATCCATCACCACAGACTTTCTGCTGGTTCGCAAAAATTTGCGCAATTTGCATGCTCCCAAAATAAGTCATCATCACCTGATGTGGAACAGGGGCCAGATTTTTCAGGTGACAATTTTTGGCGCAATGTTTTTCAGCATTTTGAAATGCCTGGTCATTTTCTTTTTTGTAAGGGGGAAAAAATACAAAGTGGATACTGTTCTGGCACAAATAAAAAAAAATTTAAAAATTTCATAAAAGTGTTTCAGCCGCAGATGCTGACAATTTTGGTGCAAGGTTTTTCAAACCAGATTCACCAACATTTAATAAATACCTGTTATTCATGTCTATTCAAAAGCAGATTTTTTTTTTTCTGGGGCAGAATCATCATTTTTCTATCGCATTCAGTTTGGTGCAGAATTGTCACATGTATAATCCTGTAAAGTTTTTTTTATTAAAGGGACAGTATCGTCACGATTAGAGCAGACTTTCAACAGGGCATGGAATCTGTGTCCTAGTTTAAGATGGACACAGTGACTGAAAATTACTGGCTCATTTATGCAGCAGCAACGGCAATATGACCTTGTGGGGTATTATTTCCAGTCACTGAGTTAATCTAAAACTAGCACTCTGATTCCATGCCCTGTTGATCGTGATGATATTGTCCCATTAACGTCCACAGAGAGTCACCTGTCCAGGGATCTATGAATTGGGTGGCCCAATCCTGTCCTGTGAAATCACAGATCATGAGGATTCCATCAACCTGATCTGGACATCATTGGATGACCTCTTTACTGAAACAACACAGTACATGGTGTACTTAGATGGTAGAGAGAATGATGGAGAGGTAAGGATTAAACATCGCCCATGTTTTTTTGTTTTTTTTTGCTATTTTAACGGCAATTTTCAAACGTTTTCTTTTTCACCAGAATGTTGCTTTATTTTTCACTTGATGAAGAGAACAAAAATGCTTTAAAATTACACATTTCTCAAATTAATCATGAGAAACATGGTTTGATAGTTAATTTGTCCTGAAATGAATTTACTGCGGATGCCATTATAAATTCATTTTGGCACTTAATTAAGTACTGTTAAACCGAGCTACAGACAATTATTCTGTGAAATATCTTATTACAAATCTATTTTTCCCCTTTCTAAAAGGATATGAAAACTAAACGCAAAATTATAGGTAATGATTTTACTTTTCAAAATAAAAAAATTACCTAACATAAAATTACATTGTAGGTAGATTAATACCTTTGCACCAAGTGAGATTGATATTAACATATGATCATTAGGGCAATTCCATGGTTATTCATTTTACATTTTCAATTTTCATTACTCTCAATGCCATAATTTCCTTACTTATATAACAAATTTCTGAAATTCTTATTTTGTGCTGAGTAAGGTCTGGGTATAATGCAACTACTGTGAAAAAAACTGATGAGTGAAATATTCATTAACCAGTTGACGTCGGGAATATTTTTTTTTTTTCCGGTCCCCCGTGCGGGTTTATTTTCAGTGAAAAATCTGAAAAAATTGCTAGCCATTAATAATTTTTTTTGTCAATGAAACTAAGTTCGGACACCCAAATAAACACCTTTACTCATTGACATTTCGAGAATTAAATGGCTAGTTTTTTAATTACGGTTGTGTTTGTTCAGCACAATTAGACCGTTGGCAAGCTCCGATGCAACGGCCTATTAGCGACCCGGTCGAAAAGACGGCATACCCGGAGAGAGATCGAAGGCCTCGTAAACAATGGATATAAATCCGTCTTTACAAATTCTTGGCTGGTACGTCAAAGGAACAGGTCTTGGATAAAGGGATTACGCAAAAATCAACAAAAAGAGTGAACTCGTTCAGTGTTTGCAGTGCATTTTGTCCGGGGCCACCGAACCGTGACCCCATGGACTCAGAGAAACGATTGCGTGTACACAAGTCAGCCGCCACGACGGCACGCCACGTGTGGCGTGTTGACAAGTCTCCCGGTAACACACACACAAATCGGAATGCGTGTTTAGACGCTCTCTGATCCGCTGTACAAAAAAAAAATTGCGTGTATACACGGCCTCCGAAGCGAACTGGTTAAGAGTGGGCCTAAAACCTCAAAAATGTAACATGAGTAAATATACTATAAAGTTTACAAAACAAACAGTAAGTTGGATTCTTGCTGAAAAAAATGGTAGTGGTGTTCGTCTGGCTCCCTGACTGCCAATCACAAATCACCACTGAAAAAGATACATTTTGAAAAGCACCCATTTATTCTGGGACATGAACCTCACTTTGATTCCAATAGACTTGTGTATTAGAAAACCAAGATGGCTGCTGATTGGTAACTAATGAATTAAAAGCAGGGTACAGCATTGGTAATGACCTAATTACACAATTCCTAAATTATTATCTGAAAGCTAACTTGTTGTGAAGTTTATAGTCAAGATACCAGCCATCCTGAGAAATTATTCTGTCTGATTCTGTTTTTTTCATGTAGTTGTAAGGTCTAATGTTTGGATATTTTGCCTTGTCTGATATAAACAGATAAAGACAGTCGGTAGCTACAAGAAATGCACACTGGCTCTACCACACAGAGAAGTCCATCAATCGCCACTCGCTGTATTTGTCTTAGCTCAACCTGGCGGAAACTCAAGTAAGAATGAATAAAAATAACAAAAAATGTAGAACGCACATGCCCAACTGAAACGCACATGCCCAACCGAAATGCACATGCCCAACCGAAATGCACATGCCCAACCGAAATGCACATGCCCAACCGAAATGCACATGCCCAACCGAAACGCACATACTTGGGCACTTTCCTATGTTTCTCTTAAGATTTGGGTGGTTTATAAATGTCGATAGGTCATGGGGATGAGGCCAAGGGTGTCAGTTGGGATCCCCTCCCCCCTGCCTCCCACCCCTACCCCTGCCCCTACCCCTACCCCGACCCCTTGACAATAAATTTTTGTTATGACCTTGCTTCAAAGAATGTCCCCTGCAAAAAAAAAGAAATAGCAAAAAAAAGTCTCTAGATTCTGGTCAATGGTCGGTAATTTTTCTTTTTGGTAACCTTTTTTTTTTGGCCAACCATTTGAAATATGTGATACATGTATACGCAGTTATTGGAACCAGACCAAATTTCCCATACACAAAGTATGGTGGCTAAGAGAGGCCTCACAAATCGTGCAAACGTTCATACCCCTATGTGAAAAAGTTGTTAAAAACACAATTGCAATTGTGTTTCATAGCACAAAAAAAAGAAAATTAAAAATGCCGACACGGAGACCAGAAACAGAAGACTTTTTTTTTGGCCAATTCAGACTATTCTCAAACATTATGTAATTTTCTGTTCATTTTTATTGTACCTTGTCTAGTTACTTTGGATAATAGTTTGGAAGAATTTTTTGCTCTCAGTTATATTTAAGTTTATTTTGGTTTATACCTTCTGAAGAAACAGACGGGCACCTCTCCAATGAGCTACAGCTAGCCCTACCCCTCTGCCTGGACAACATGTATGTCCCCAACGGCGGGAGCCTTAATGGGAAACTCTACCTGATCATCAAGGAGGGATCAGGCAAGCCTCCAGGTGAGAACTAATGTGGGTCGGGCTCCCTGACTGCCAATCACTAATCACCACAAAAAAGATACATTTTGAAAAGCACCAGTCTATGTTAGGACACGAGCCTCACTTTAAGTCCAATAGACTTGTGTATTAGAAAACCAAGATGGCCGCTGATTGATAAATAATGAATTAAAGGCAGGGTACAGCATTGGTAATTACCTAATTACACAATTCCTAAATTATTATCTGAAAGCTAACTTGATGTGAAGTTTATAGTCAAGGTACCATTCATCCTGTCTGAAATCTTTCCATTTAGATAAAACACACAAATATTTTTAAACTAAAAATCATGAAACTTTAATCTGAATCTGTTAACCCTCCTACTATAGCTGCACTTTAGTGGCAAGTTGCTATAGAGGTCAAAATCAGTCAACTGACTGTTATGACTGGTGACCCAAATGTGCACACAGGGGCATTGTTGACTGGTTTTGAGTGTCATTTTGACCACCCTCAACAATACCAGACAATTGCTTTTACCAGTCAAAAATGGTCGACTCATTTTGACCTGTAAAATGTACTTACTACACGTAAGGTTTGACAGTGTTCAACTTTGAAGTGCAACACATATACCTTGGCAAGTATATCAACATTTTGACTGATTTTGACCCTTGCAGTCATAGGAGGTTTAAATGAAACATGCTCATAAATGCATGATGCAGATTCTGACACACGTGTTACCCATGTACATTTACAGCATACCTAACATCATGCCCACTTCAGTTTTGATAACAACTGCGTGTTTACGCATGATGACGCATGACCATATGCTGTCAATGGCGCATCCAACAGTCGTAGTTCTTTATTCATGGCGGTGAAAAACAGCGACAACAAATTACAAATTTCTCCAACTGAAAATATATTTCTCGGAAACAAAACTCAAAGGAGGTTGTTACGACTCCCAATCTATCAATCTTCCTCAAGAATGTTTCTATTTCAGCAAACCTTTTAAATCAACGCCCCTGTCTTTCCAGATCCCACAGTAGAGCTTCTCCCGTCAGTTGCACCTCATCAGGAGAGCTTTGATGGGTCAATCTCCACCTTAACCCATGGGAACACTCTCTCAGATGACACAAAGAGCCCAGTTAACAAGAGATCACTAGAGTGGTAAGTCACAAAATAAAACCACTATTTCTATTTCTAAAATAAAATGTTATATTTATGTTTATTAAGGATATAACACCCATGTTTTTTGTTATTTTAATGGCAATTTCCAGAAATATGCTTTAGGCCAAAAAAAAAATCTCCCGTTTCTGGTCATAGGTCGGCTTCAAAATCAGTGCGGTGACATGCTTTTTTTTCTTTTTTAGGCAACCAGTGAAATACATGATACATGTATATGCGGTTATTTTACTTCTGTAAGGACCAGAACGTTCCTCTCAAGAAGTAATGATTTCCAAACAAAACATGATCAATCAAGATACAACATCTTTCTGTCAGGTGTATTATGATATCTGCACCTAATTTATTTATTTATTTTTTTTTTTTCAGCGAGGAGACATTCAACGCTTCAGGGGAGGAGATCCAAACCGACCCCCCACAAAGAATCCAGACAGACACGCCCTCAGACTCCAAGTCGGACAGCGTAAGCATTGCATGCATGTGTACAGTAGAGGTTAACCACGCTGATCCCCAGCATGTTTCACAAACACACACAGCTGACCATACCGTCGTAGAGCACCAAGTGACGGGTACCAGGGAGGCAGAGTTGGGAACAACTGCGCAACCCCAAAGCCCAAATCCTGATCAATTAGAAAGTGGCGACAGCAAAACTGTCGCATTTCACGTGAACAGTCCCCACACATCTCACGATGAAAACCCAGATATATCTGGTGATCAGAACAGTGTCACTCCTGAATGTCGTGAAGTGGAGAATTCAGTGGGAAATAACAAAAGCGATTCAATTAAGGGCAATGAAATTGGTATCAAGGGTAAATTAAATTCAGAATTGATGCATTCTGCTGATACGAATGAAGAAATAAGCCAGGGAACCCAAAATGGGATCTCTGAAAATGTGTATCTTAGTTCAGAAACCGACTTTCAATTGCATGATATAATAGTACATGACCAAAGGATTTTACAACGAGAATACATGGTACCAGATGAAGCAGTTATGGACGCTGAGACAGGGGCAGTTTTTGGAACTCGTGGTGAAACAGTGGGCTCTGTTGCTTTGGAAAAACACTCAAAAGTTACAGAGATTGCCGCTGTGGATCAAGAAGTTCAGAACACACCCCAATCCCCACAAACCTCACCTGCTGTCCCAAGTGAACATCAAAACCAAAGCAGCGACAATGGATTGCATGTAAATGTTGGTATTAATCAGTCTGTGTTGCATGTGAATGTATCTGTAAATGACCCAAGTATTGTGCCGTCAGTGCATGAGAACAAAGTCCCGTATGAATTTGATAACTGTAAAACTGTCATGCATGACGGCGACGGTGAACAGGAACCAGAAATGCATGCTGATGGTTCCGACCAGGAAGCCTCTGAAGGGACAATGTGTGAACAAGAGGGGAGAGACGGGGCACCAGACCACAAACGGACAGGTAGCACTGACACACTGCATTACAGCAGCGGGTTAGCCCTGCATGTTGACGACAGAGCTGAAACAGACGGGGATACATTGCATGATGGGATTGATAGCGACGACAACGGAGGCCAAAGCAGGGAACCAGTTAAACAGCAGGTATCTGCATGTAACCACCAATGCATCTCACATCAATACGTTGCACAGTTCACCTCACCTACATGTATATGTGTTTTTGTTTATACAATCATTAGGCCATTAAAAAAAGTTTCCTGTTTCTGGTCATAGGTCAGTTTCAAAATCGGTGCAGTGGCACGCTTTTTAAAAAAAAATTGTGTAATCTTTTTTTGCCAACCAGTGAAATACATGAGACATTTATATGCGGTTGGAACCAGACAAAATTTCCCATACACAAAGTATGGTGGCTAAGAGAGGCCTCACAAATCAGGCAAATGTTCATACCCTTATGTGAAAAAAAAGTTGTTTAAAACACATCACGGCAGAATTCCAAACGATCCAGCAATTTTTGGCTGCAGTTGGATCATTTCATAGCAAAAAAAAAAAACTAAAAATGCTGACACTTGGGTTTGAGGCGGTGTGTGCAGAGACCAGAATCAAGAGACTTTTGTTTTGGCCTACACTGAAATGAAGATTTTTTTTTTTTTTTTTTAAATTTTTTTTAAAGGTTTTGTAAAAATATTGAGTTACTCTATCCCTGTTTTCTTGTGGATATTTTTTTTCTGAAATTTGTGCCTTTTTCCAATATTTCAAAAAAGTAAAGCAGTGCAAATTTCACAACCTTTTCAGAAGGAGAAGGTGTCCCTGCCGAAGCCTGTAATAAGCATCCGCAGCCAGCCGACGGACACCGAGCTGCACATCCGCTGGCAGATTGCATCTAGTCATCACACACCCTATGCTCTCCATCACTACAACGTGTGCGTGGTGGGGAGGCAGTTCGATACCGGTATCAGCAGTCATTCTAGGTATAAACCAGCCAGAGGCTAATTTGAACCCAATGTATCTTGATGATGGTCTCAAACATCCCTTGAGATATTTTTTTTATCTGAGATGCGATTACGTATCAAAATAATTTCCAAAAGGAATTTTCAACTTTCCATGTTACAGTGAAATAATCTTGGTCTCTGTACAAGTCTAGATTCCTTAATACTTAAGTCAAATCACATCCCTGTATTAAATTTTCTGACACAAAGCACAAATTCCCTTGGATTTCAAGAGATAAGTGAAAAAATGTCAGTTTGAGAATAAGGGAACTCTGTGGTCGATATGGCTTTTACCAAGCTTCTAGTGTGGAAAGGGGCTTTCTTGATGCTCACAGGTTAGAGATGGTTAACGGTGATTGAATGTTGACTTGCAGGCAAGAAGTCACCACTGTGTCAGGAGAGACCGAGATTCAATATAGCTGGAATGCAGGAAGGGGACAGGTGTTTGTAGTCACTGGGCTCTCTGAAAATGCATCTTACAGGTAAGACCATGCCAAGGGAGGCACCCTGGATGCCAAAGCTGAGAAACTTAGAGAAATGATTGTCCGGATACTTTCCGATCCTGAACTCTCATCACTTTATAATGTAGTGTCTACAAACAATGAATAAAATAACTTGGTACACAAGTCTTATATTTACAAGTATTCTTATTTACAATCGTAACCAAAAAATGAAAACGGGAAAATGAAAACTCACATGTACGGATTGTATGTACATGTATTATTTTGTGAAATCCAACCCTGTTGCCAAAATGTGTCACTACTGTCAAACAGTGTATAAGAAAGGAATTTATTATGTATTCTGTTATACTGGTGTATTGTGCTAATTTCATTCTTTGTGCGACACTGTATTCTACTGGAGTTGGTGCTCTATTATACTGAATTATTATTATAATTTAATTTATTATTATTATTATTATTAATTATTTTTAAAAGTTTTTACCGCAGGATAAAGACCGAGGGATCGTGGCTACGGGCGATAGGGACCTCACCGAAGGCGAAGTTCTTTATTCCACATGGCCACAATCCAAGAGGTCTTGATTATGCAGCAAAGACCAAGCGTCAAACATTTATTCCCATTTATAAAAGCCCATCTTGATTTTGTTTTTGAAATTTTAATATCCAGTTCCATTTGTATTGAAAAAGAGCCGGAATGAAACTCACACGAATACAAACTTCAACACTCTGATTGGGTCAGTCCTGTGTCACGTATCTAATAATATCCGGCAGTCAACACGCATACTTGCTTGTCGGTTATTGTTGACTACAATGCATAGGCAGCCAGTCTTTACCGGCCGTTAATACACCCCCACGTGATCACGTTTCTTCCAGTCACATTGTCTTAACGGTCTGTGGGAATTTTGTGAATACAATAATAATGGCAGCATTTCATTTGCTAACTTCCATCACTTAGTGTGTCAGTGCATGCAATGTACCATCACAAGAACGACGCTCACCAGGGCCACGTCAAAACCAGCTCCAACGCTGTCACCTGCACAACGGGCGGCCAGCCCCAGCCGCCGAAGCTACTGGTCAAGTCCATCGGCATACAAGAAGTCACTCTCTCGTGGAGCCCCGGTCTTTGTCACGAGGACATCGACGTGATGGGTTACCAAATGATACGGAATGGCAAGCCGATGTCGGAGATCATACCCTATGGCAAGACGGAGAAACTGATTAAGAATTTGCAACCCGGTGAGTCTAAAATAACAGGACGGGGGGGAGGGGGGGGGGGTAAAAAGTCATCTTAGAAATCTACGACTCCTTTACGTACATCTCCACATTATCCTGCTGAGTTTATTTAAAATGCTCAGTGTTGTGTTTGAGTTATCTTAGAGGTGTGGCTTATTCACAAACAGCAATAGAGTTATTGTGGAAAGTTCTAGAAAAGTACAAATCAAGATTTCAAATAACTATGATTTCTTTAACAGACACCAAGCACTACTTTAGCCTATCCATGGTGACCACCAACGCAGGCCAGACCCAAGCATCAAACATGATCACCGTGACCTGCCCGGAGGTCCCCGATGCCCCAGTAATCAGACAAGAGCGCTCCACAGTAGAACGATCTGCCATCGTTGTCTGGCCTCGGCAGAGGAGCAAACATCTCTCAGCTTACCTGTGAGTTTAAGAAAGTTCATGAATCCCTTGTAAAATTGTTTATTAAAGATGCACCCTCTGCATGCTTTTTTGTGACCTCATAATGTACTTAATACATTTTCAACACATATTTGACCCTGATGTGTAGCATTGATGGCATGCTCACATCATTGCAATGTGCAAACATCATTGGTGCACCCGATCGATTCATTGTCTAAGAGGCCATGTGATTGATTTTTAAGTGGCTGATTAATTGATTGTGTAAACTGGCTGATTGATTAATTGTCTAAGCAGCCCATTGATTGATTGTCTAAGTGGCTGATTGATTGATTGTCTAAATGGCCAGTTGATTGATTGTCTGAATGGCCAGTTGATTGATTGTCTAAGCAGTCGATTGATTGATTGTGGCCAATTGTTTGGCTGGTAGTGTTAAGAATGCATATTGAACTTGACTGCATGACGCCTTAGTGTTGAGCCCAGACGTTTTGTGAATGTGTTCAGTTTGTGCTATACCTGCACACTGTGTGCATTGCCAAAAGATTTCTCATAGTGTCTTGATGCAAGACTAGATGTGTCCATGTTTTTTAGGTGGGTATTGCCAAATATGGATTGGTTTATTCAGAATACTATTAAGCATTTAGTCTTTGCTCTCCTCCAATCTCACCTGTCACTGATGTCCTCTGTCGGTTCAGGGTATACGTCGATGGCAAGCTTCATGGAGAAATGAAAGCTAAGAGCTCAAAGAAACACACAGACCTAAGATACACACTCCACAACCTGAGGGCTAATGGCCGTCAGTACAATGTCACTGTCAAAGTGAGTATAATAATCCCACTGACCAAACCGTCAAATTTAAGTTTGTTTTCTTTTCTTCAGAATAGAAAATCCCCTAAATTTATCCTGCCTGAGTTGCCTGTGGATTTTGTCATCAATATTTTACAGTTTCTCCACTGTGCAACATTTCATAAACCTCAATTTTCAGTAGTTAATATTACAACATCGAGAAAGAATACGGTTGAGATTTTTTGGCACCCAACATTTAGCCAAGCAGCGGTCATCTTAGATTTGAACATAGCCGCCACTGTTGATCAAATTTGCTTAAATAACTCGGGCTGTGTGTGCTATATGAAGTTTATTTTGTGTGGCAATACCTACATTTGTAATGCCAAAAACTAAATTGTTGTTTCAACAAGAAGTAAGTTTCAACAAGATGTAAAACTGTCGGATCATTTATTTCTTTTGTGGATACCAATAGTTGTATAATAGCTGTAAAATTATTTGATTTGATATTGCCCTTACTCTGACGTAATGTTATGAAGCCCTGTACACTCAGTGCTTTCCGAGTGTCTGTGAACAAAATCCGCAGGCGACTCGGGCGGGATTCGAACCCACGACCTCCTGCCAGTAGAGTTTTTTTCACTCGGAAAGCACCGAGTATACAGTGCTTCATACGTCACACCGGTGTAAGGGCAAAATCAGTTGTTTATCACCTGACACAAGAATTTCCTCAATATATAGCTTTAAAATCTGTGTTCTTCACAGGCCCATGCTGGTTGGACATCACTGAAAAAAGACCACCCCAGTGAGGTCACATGTGGCGTCGTGAGCACAGAGTCCAATATCCTCCCAGTCGCCTATACCTCCGACCCATTACCCGCATCACTGGACCTGAGGCTTGAATGTATCCATGCGGAGGGTGTCGACATAACGTGGGTAGTGCCGGACGTCGACAAGGACTCGGAAGTCAAGGTAAACTTGACAAGACAGTAGTTGATAGAAAAAGGGCTTTTCAAAGAAGGATATTTTCTCAAAGGCAGAATGATCACAAAGATAATTTGTATTTTATGAAAGTACACATTTTTTGCCTTCTTATGGTAAAAACATTATTTTAAATAGTCTTGGGAAAAATCTGGTCCCAAAATTTGTTTAATCACGTATTCAAGAAAAAAAACGTATTTTAAGATGACAGTGATTTAGCGCTAATGCACTAGGCATACTTTACCTCTTGAGTCCAAATCAAATTTAATTGGCACCTTTTGACGTCGGATCATTCATTACGATCAGAAAACACAGGAATCTTTGATTTTTGATCCAGAATTTTCTTAACAATGTATGCTAAAAGTACTTTCGGGTTTCACAAAACTGGCTTTAGAAAACACAAAATGCTTTTAAAGAAAAGTTGCCTTTTGAGCAACTTTGGGTGAACATTTTGGGTTGTAAGCACGAAGGAAACATTCAGGTACTAAGTGGCTTTAAAATGCTAAAGGATAGTAATTATACCCCCAGCCTAATCTAATACAATTGTATTAAGCAACTGTTGGCAGTGTTTGCCGTGTCTGGTCATAAATAGACATATTACCCATTTCGTTATTTTACCGGCAATTTCAGGGATTCATTGTTCTGGAGAACGGCCGACCACACATCAGCAACATTCTACCCCCGACCATCACCCGTACCACACTGTCAAACTTGAAGCCAGGAAGCGCCCCCACAGTCCAAGTGCTTGCAATCACCAAGCCGCTGTCGATAGACGAAGACGGGGATGGAGCGTCAACACCAGGTTAGTTAATCGTTATTTTGTATTTCATGGTAGTGTCGCCTGTCTTTCACGGCTTCCCTCCACCGTTTCTCTGACCTTGGCTTCAACTAATGTTTGCCGAGTGTTGGACTGGCGATGACCACACCTACGGCAATGTATTCCATATGAAAAAGAACCACTCTCTAACTAGGATTGTAGTGAGAAAGGATTTCATTGACGCCCGGGTAGTAAGGATTGCAGTGAGGTTACGACACACCTTACTGAGATCTGACTGTGACTCCACTTATAAGTCATAATCATTGTTCTTGGAGTACATTACTGTGGACTAGGTTACTACATGACTGGCACACTTCATGTAGGTAATAGACTTCTTGTATTATATGTATTTAAGTATTTAACAGACATAGTAAAATGTCAATAATTTGTTGTTTCCCCAGATGCAGCTGAAGTGTTGAAGACCCAACCACCAAATCTGATCCTCCACAGCCATGCGATCAATGTGGACTATGACCGGCTAGTCCAGGCTCCGTCGAGGATTTGGTGTGAGCTTGTGACTAGTCATTCGGTCATGGTGGTATGGAACAAAGGTGAGTGAATGACTGTAGGTACCTGAACAGAGCCTTCACCTTAATGACCTTCAGACACCTTCGCGACCTACAGACACCTTCACCTTCATGACCTACAGACACCTTCATGACCTACAGACACCTTCATGACCTACAGACACCTTCATGACCTACAGACACCTTCATGACCTTGTCAATCGTAACCCATAAATTGAGAACAAAAATGATATTTTCAAATTGTCAAATTATGAGATGAAAGTATAATTGATGAAAAGGTTATGATATCTTACAAGTTACCCCATTTTATTGAAATCAAAGGCAACTGTTATTTTTTATTTGATTATTTTATCGTTGTGAATTAATTTTTTATTGTACAATTTGTTTGTAATTTTTTGACCAATTGAGCTGAAAGTTTTACAGAATACATTTTGAAGCTAGCCTCAACTTCTTTATTTAATTCCATTTTCATCTTGTAAACTTGCAGGGAAGAAGCAACGTAAGCATTTCATAGCAGCTGAAAGTTACATCGTGATGTGGTGGGAGCTGTCCAAGAAATCGGGAGAACCACCTCAGAGGAAAATAACAATCGGTAAGATCAAATGTGATTTCAAATATCATCCTCAAAGAGACTGGTAAATTTCCATTCTGCTGTGGCTAACTAATATGAATATTCAAGATATGTAAAAAAAAACAAAAAAACATTAGATCAATCCATTAAGCCCCGCCTCATTACATATCACAGCCATGATTACACATCCCAAAAAGTTTGTTCGTTTGTTCGTCCATCCATCTGTCCGTCCGTTCTTCCATTCGTTCTTCCGTTCGTTTGTTCGTTTGATCGTTCGTTCATTCGTTCGTTGATCACATATTAAGTTAAAAAATGAAAAATGTTATCCTATGTGCATTTACGAGTCATATAAAAATATTTAAAACATGAAAAATTCTAAAACAAAAATATATTGCATAGTTTGGTAACTTGAGTACATAGAAAGAAAAATATGTATAACAATGAACTGTTTAGACACACAAAGACAAAAACAAACAAACAATCCAATGACAACCAGATGACGACCTAAACCTCTAAACGATCAGAGATGACAAACAGGGAAACGACCAAACGACTGAAATAACCAGAACAAAACGTGACTATATGAAATAAGCTGAAACTCAATTCTTGGTTTCTTTACATATCTCTTGATTTGTATGGATGCATTTACAGACATTTTACCCAAACTGTATCGATGCGTAATACGCATTGACATCACACACTCAAGGGCTCCCTCGCTCAGAGGCAAAAGCCACGATATGCGTACACGCAGCACGCATACATGAATCAATAAGCGACCTTCTTTTTGGCTCTGACTCAGCGAGGGCATGATTCAGTTTGTGACAAACTATATCCTGGCTTTAATCTTTATTATTTGCAACACACCATACAGATGACCATTTGCTGATTGAGGGACTGGATCTTGGCACTAAGTACTGTATAACCATTCAAGCCCAGGGCAAGCATACACAACTACATGAAGCTGGTAAGTCTGATTGATGAACCCAAGCCATGACATCACTTGTATACATCTAGAGCGCCCTCTGTCTTACTGTGGCAGGCCAAAGTGAGTGTGGAGAATAGACTGTTCGTTATGTATAATTCTGCACACAGCCTCAATTGGAGTGTCGTGGCCGAGCGGTCTAGCGCACCGAACTCAAGTTCTGGTGTTGCCAGCAGCAGGGTGTGGGTTCGAGCCCCGGTCGTGACACTTGTATCCTTGAGCAAGGTACTTAACCATAATTGCTTCGTCCTTCGGATGGGACGTAGAGCCGTAGGTCCCGTGTGTTGTATAATGCACGTAAAGTGGATTGTCGTGGCCGAGCGGTCTAGCGCACTGAACTCAAGTTCTGGTGTTGCCAGCAGCAGAGTGTGGGTTCGAGCCCCAGCCGTGACACTTGTGTCCTTGAGCAAGACACTTAACCATAATTGCTTCTCTCCACCCAGGGGTTAAATGGGTACCTGTGAAGGCAGAGATGGTTTGCTCTCTATGCGCTAGAAATGGCAGCAATTGAGCTGTATACTCCCCAGGGAGCTGAGATGGTTTCAGGAATGATTTATGAGCCTTATGAGCCTTATGAACAGGGATAATAATATAATGCGCCTTGAGCGCCACTTAGTTGGTGGATACGTGCGCTATATAAATCTATACATTATACATTATTATTATTAATAGCTCGGTTATAGTTCAGGAAAAGTTCACTGAATTGTTTACTTTTATTTTTTTGAATGAATTTCTAGAAGGTAATTCTACCAGTGCAGAAGCTAAAGCCTACAGTGTCCCTGTACTAAGCCAGACTGAGTCGATCACCATCACCACAGCCAGCCCGCCCGAGCCACCCAGCCAGCTTATTGTAGCCTCTGCTGGCTCAAACACTATACAGCTGACGTGGGAACCGCCAGTAGAGAGGGGTGCAGAAGTCATAGGTAAGCTTGGATAATTATACAGTTATCATTTCTTGTTATTTTAGAAATCCTGACCCACTGATTGGGTATGATTTGTATCCACAAGGAGTAAACATGATAACCCCAAGGGACAGTTTCAAAGAGTTGCTTAGAAAGCAGAAATTGTATCTTAGCAGCCTTTGTTGGTTACCAAACTTTCATATAAAATGTGTGTATTTTGGCTGGTAGTTTGTTTTATATTACTTTCGCTTAACATTATTTGCAATAACAAATTACGATACTGGAACTCCTACCATGCAACTCAACTGATAACTACACATTTTTTGTTGTTACTAGGTCTACGGTTCTACGTAACAACACTGTCAGAAGGCTCTGTAAAGACAGTACACCACGATGACCTCCTCCCCGACGCGACCTCAACAATCATCAAACAGCTTAAGGAATCCACTACATATACCATACACCTAGTCACCATCACGGACGAGTTCTTTGACGAAAAAGACTCCGCTTCTGTCCCCGTCAGTCCGAGGACCAAATTCAGGAGCCTCCCAGAAGATTGGAATTTCATACCCACGGATTGTCTGTGGTTGCCCTGTGTTAGCATCGAGACGACCACGGTGGGTTTGTCGCCCCCTTGTGGTTTAAGTTGTACCTTCGATCATGACGATGTGGTAACGATGAATTGGAGGGCGCCGGTGGTTGACCAGGGAGTGCTCAAGAAGTATGAGGTTCAGTGGATCAATGTGAAAAACGTTGGAGCCGTGGTTTCGGGAAGCGACCCGCATGAGGTCATCGAAATCACAAACATTGACGGAAGAACGTCGTGCGAGATTCCTGGTTTGACCAAAGGGAAAACGTATAGTGTTACAGTGATTGCAGTTGTCTCGGAGAAGGTCATGCACTCTGGTAAACAGAGACAGGGTGACAGCTCTAAGAAACGATCGAAGAAGAGACGACATCACAGCAAGGAGGCCCTCTCGAGGCTAGCGTCGGAGCCATTTGCTTTCAGGGTACCAGCTCCTTGTGTGGCACCGGAATTGGTTGTTACCGGTTACGGTCCGTCATGGGTGGACGTGTACTGGGAGAAACCATTATTGGTGACCTCGATCAAAAATACAGGTTAGCTATAATTTTCACTATTTTCTCATTAATGACTCAATGCAATATGTAAGCATACTGAGTTAGGACTCAAAATCAGTCCTTATTACAAATATTTATGATTACAAATGGTACATGTTCCTGGTTGATTGTGTACAATCAACAAAAATGTCCTCCGTCGCAAGAAACATGTTAAAAACCACACAAGGTGATTTCTTTTCTAATCTTTTATTTATCAGAGGATCCGGTCTGCTCCATGTGTCTACGACGCACCCTCCTTGCCTACACGCTGGAGGTCAATGGCGCCACCTACGCACACCTCAAACCCAACACCCAGCAGTACGCAATACAGTGCTCGGCCGCCGAGACCTACGAGGTCGCCCTGATCGCAATAACGACAACCGACAAAGGTGTCGCCAAGAAGGCTACATGGAAGAACCATCACAGCCGACTGGACTCAGCTGAGTATGAGGGCCTGTGTGACAGGGCGGCATCCAAGCCGGTGACCATAACTCTGCCAAGAGGACAGTCGGGTATGTGGTAATGACCAAATCTCGTCCACAGGGTCGGTCTCACTCTCACTACATAGACCCTGGTGGGAAAAGTGTTTTCCGCAACATTGATTGGTTACTTAAAAGGGGGTATATCGTCACGATCAGAGCAGGCTTGCAGCTTGACATTGAATCCTGAACTGATAGTTTTTGATGAACTCAGATGAACCCAGTGACTGAAAATAAGACCCCACGAGCACACGCTGGCCTAGATAACAGCTATGAGGCGACACGCATTTAGACCACAAACCGGAGACTTTTTGTTTTGGCCTTACAGATGTTTCCTGCAAAACTAATTGTTTTATACGTTCCTTTGTAATTTATTCAGGTAATATCATACAGCTCAGTGCCAAATTTCAGCCCTCAATGGAAAGACAGAATGAAGACTCGTCCAACGAAAACAGGTTAGTTTATTAACAACAAACTGGAGACTGTGTACTAGGATGAGTGCATGTAAAATATTAACCCAGGGCCTAACTCCATAGAGCTGCTTAGCTGAAAATATTCCTTTATAGCAAATTGTTCTGCTGAGCAAACATATGCTGAGAACTTTCCAGAAGCAATATACATTGCCTAACAATTGGCTGGTAACCTACTTTTGTTAAAGCTTAAAATTATCTGCTAAGCAGCTCTATGAAATTGGCCCCAAGACAGTTATGGACAAATTTCAAATTGACCCAGTCTGCGCCATGCGCATTGAAACCAAGGCTCTCTGTGTCAAGTCACAACACCGATGCGAGGTAGACAATAGAACGACTCATGCTCCCATCATACAGCGCATGCGTCAACACGGAGAGTCTCGTTATCAAACCCGGAAGTGCGCAGATCAACGTTAATTTCGTCATCCTGGGATTTGTCTATAGACCTAGCCGTCTAAAAATTTTTTCCCCATACAATCTTTGGTTTTGCCACTTTCTTTTTGCCACTTTCTTTTTGCCACTTTCTTTTTGCCACTTTCTTTTTGCCACTTTTTCAATACAAATGAGTCAGTATAAACATTTTAAAAAGTGACGACACAGGATAAAGAACTCTGGGGTCATGGCCTCTGGACCTCTGACCTCCAGCTTCGTTCATTATCACCCATGATCACTACCCTTTGGTCTTAATCCTGTGGTTAAAAAAAACCACACCAAAAATTAACAAAGTAAGTTTGCGGTAACACCATGTAGTAATCTCTCTTGAGTTGTGCAGATCAGAGAAGAAAAAACCTGTGGGTTAAGTTGATGTTTCCGTCAGAGCAGACAATTATTCATTACAATCCAGGAGTGTTTCAACTGGCAGTGGGCTGGTCGTCTATTGCCAGCTGTAACAGTTGTTCTGTGTTGGGTTAAAAGCAAGACTTCTTTTTTTCTTGCAGCGTCCTACAGGGCGACATCCATATAGAATGGGCTCTACAGGACTGTGGGACGGCCGAGGAGCAAGGCATTGTGGGATATGATGCTACATGGTTCGACGACAATGATGAGGAGCGAGTGGCCACTCTGTCACATATTGCCCTAAGTTATGACATCCCTGTCTACCAGAACAGGTATAATGCCACTCTGTCACATACCGGCCTCGGTTATTATGAGATCCCTGTCTGCCAGAACAGGTATAATGCCACTCTGTCACATACCGGCCTCGGTTATTATGAGATCCCTGTCTGCCAGAACAGTTATAATGCCACTCTGTCACATACCGGCCTCAGTTATTATGAGATCCCTGTCTGCCAGAACAGGTATAATGCCACTCTGTCACATACCGGCCTCGGTTATTATGAGATCCCTGTCTGCCAGAACAGGTATAATGCCACTCTGTCACATACCGGCCTCGGTTATTATGAGATCCCTGTCTGCCAGAACAGGTATAATGCCACTCTGTCACATACCGGCCTCGGTTATTATGAGATCCCTGTCTGCCAGAACAGGTATAATGCCACTCTGTCACATACCGGCCTCGGTTAGAAGGAGATCCCTGTCTGCCAGAACAGGTATAATGCCACTCTGTCACATACCGGCCTCGGTTATTATGAGATCCCTGTCTGCCAGAACAGGTATAATGCCACTCTGTCACATACCGGCCTCGGTTATTATGAGATCCCTGTCTGCCAGAACAGGTATAATGCCACTCTGTCACATACCGGCCTCGGTTATTATGAGATCCCTGTCTGCCAGAACAGGTATAATGCCACTCTGTCACATACCGGCCTCGGTTATTGTGACATCCCTGTCTGCCAGAACAGGTATAATGCCACTCTGTCACATATATACTGGCCTCAGTTTTGACATCCCTGTCTACCTTAAGAAGACAATCACATGGCCCGCTTCTGCAAAGTTTGTCAGTGGTTGCCAAAAAACCAAAAAACAAAACTTCAATATTCCTGCTTTAGTCACTATTTTCAACATGGTAAATACCAGATTTTGAGCTAATTTGATTTTAGCTACAAAGTGGAGGCTATCCATTGCAATTGATAGTATTTGATGTTAGTTTTGCAGGTTTGTTAGCATTTATACAAAAAAATACAATCAGTTTGTGTGTCTGTGAGTTAGGTTTAAAATGCTATTGACATTGTACTTGTAGAACCTGCTAAGTGGTATTGTAATTGTACTGTAATTGATTTAAACTGTTTCTTGTGTTGTAAGTAACTACTATCAATGTCAGTTGTTTCTGTGGGATCTCATCACGTTTTGGAAACAACTGTGTATGAGATGTTATATTGAATATTTACCCGTAATTTCCAAATTTTTTAGGTGTGTGTACAAGATGAGTCTCCATGCCAACCAGCACGACGACATGTGGCAGGACCAACCTAGTCCCAGCATCCAGTGTGTCATACCGGGCCCACCAGACCCTCCCACGCTCTGCTGTACGTCGGTCATGCAGGACGAGTTCATTCTGGAATGGGGGGAGCCACGACTGTACGGAGGGGTAGCTGTACGTGGATATCAGGTATGGACAGGAAAAGCCACCCATTGTGGGTTTGTTTGTAAACTCAATTTCAGAGGTCTTTTTTCCTCACTTGGACAAAAATTATTTGAAAGTTGACTTGACTTGGACACAGAAATGACTTGTGACTTGAATTGACTTGACTTGACTTGACTTGGATAAAACTTACTTGTGACTTGACTTCACTTGGACAAAAATTACTTGGACTTGTACAATATTCTTTCCGTTAAAACAAAGGAATTAATGGAAAAACTGCAACGAAAATGTATGAAACGTTTTCTTGCCATCATGATTACTAACAGGGAATGGGGGATACACTTTGGATTACATTGTGTATTTCCAACAATATGACGCTTAAAACAGCAAGCTGACTTGTTACAAACTTGCCTCAACTTGATTTGAAAAGAAATGATTTGTGACTCAACTTGACTTGCAAAGAAACGACATGTGACTTGATTTCACTTGCAAAGAAATGATTAGTGACTTGACTTGCAAAGAAATGACATGACTTGCAAAGAAATTACTTGACTTGCAAAGAAAATGACTTGTAACTTGTGACTGGACTTGCAATGAAATGACTTGTGACTTGACTTGACTTGACTTGACTTGACTTGCAATGAAATGACTTGTGACTGGACTTGACTTGCAATGAAATGACTTGTGACTGGATTTGACTTGCAAAGAAATTACTTGTAACTGGACTTGACTTGCAAAGAAGTGACTTGTGACTGGACTTGACTTGCAAAGAAATTACTTGTAACTGGACTTGACTTGCAAAGAAGTGACTTGTGACTGGACTTGACTTGCAAAGAAGTGACTTGTGACTGGACTTGACTTGCAAAGAAGTGACTTGTGACTGGACTTGACTTGCAAAGAAGTGACTTGTGACTGGACTTGACTTGCAAAGAAGTGACTTGTGACTGGACTTGACTTGCAAAGAAGTGACTTGTGACTCGACTTGACTTGCAAAGACATGACTTGTGACTCGACTTGACTTGCAAAGAAGTGACTTGTGACTTGACTTGCAAAGAAATGACTTGTGACTGGACTTGCAAAGAAATGACTTGTGACTTGACTTTCAAAGAAATGACATTAATTGCAAAGAAATGACTTAATAATAATAATAATGTATAGATTTATATAGCGCACGTATCCACCAACTAAGTGGCGCTCAAGGCGCATTATATTATTATCCCTGCTCATAAGGCTCATAAGGCTCATAAATCATTCCTGAAACCATCTCAGCTCCCTGGGGAGTATACAGCTCAATTGCTGCCATTTCTAGCGCATAGAGAGCAAACCATCTCTGCCTTCACAGGTACCCATTTAACCCCTGGGTGGAGAGAAGCAATTATGGTTAAGTGTCTTGCTCAAGGACACAGGTGTCACGGCCGGGCTCGAACCCACACTCTGCTGCTGGCAACACCAGAACTTGAGTTCAGTGCGCTAGACCACTCGGCCACGACAATCCACTTTTCGTGCATTATACAACACACGGGACCTACGGCTTTACGTCCCATCCGAAGGACGAAGCAATTATGGTTAAGTACCTTGCTCAAGGATACAAGTGTCACGACCGGGGCTCGAACCCACACCCTGCTGCTGGCAACACCAGAACTTGAGTTCGGTGCGCTAGACCGCTCGGCCACGACACTCCATTCACTCCACTCACGACACTCCACGACTTGACTTGCAAAGAAATGGTTTGTGACTTGACTTGACTTGCAAAGAAATGACTTGTGACTTGACATTCAAAGAAATGACTTGTGACTTGATTTTCAAAGAAATGACATTAATTGCAAAGAAATGACTTGACTTGCAAAGAAATGATTTGTGACTTGACTTTCAAAGAAATGACTTGTGACATGACCCGACTTTCAAAGAAATGACTTGTCACATGACTTGACTTTCAAAGAAATGACTTGTCACATGACTTGGAAAGATCACCTCCACATGAAATGGAAATAGGACTGTTTTGCTATTAACAGGAAATATTTGTGTTTATGCAGGTTTGCATGAATGATAAAAAAGTTGGTCAGGAGCTAAGTGCATCTCACTACAAAGCTGCAATACCTTGCCGCCCAAACAGGTAAATATTTCCTTCTTTTCCTTCTTTTCAGCTGAGGTTTAAATCCTGCATTTTCCAAATTTTCTTTGCTTACTCCAAACAATGTTCTTTACGTACCTAGTCACTTTCCTGTGTGATCCCCTGACTGCATTGTTATAGGGGTGTCTAGTAAATCTTGGGCTGAAAATCATTTTGAATACCTTTTTAAGGGAAGGTACAACATTGGTAATGTTGGCAAAACTGCTTCTATGAATATACTTACTCTCTTTGAATCAAGATATACATAATGGAAGGTACAACAATTGTAATGTTGGCAAAACTGCCTCCATAAGTATGCTAAATTTCTTTGAATCAAGATAAACATTCAACAACCGACCTGAAACTGAAATTTTCAGCTCCCGTGCAACGTCGTAAGTCACAAGAAAAGTGTAAAAACATATTCACACTTTTTTTTTTACAGAAATCACTTCTGAACCTCAATAGCATGCCATGGCTCTTCCAATTGAGCTACCTGGGCCCAATAGCATGCCATGGCTCTTCCAATTGAGCTACCTGGGCCCGATTTTATTGAGCTGCTCAGCAGAAAATTTTGCTAAGCAAATGTTTTTGCTGTAAAGCAATCAAAAACAGATCACCAGCCAAAGTATATTTTGGGTGAAAGTTTGGCTGGTGACCAACAAAACCTGCTAAGCAAATATTTCTGTTAAGCAATTTGTTCTGCTTATCGGCTCTGTGAAATTGTCCCCTGAAATATAAACAGCAGAGATCCATAAGACCCAAAACATGCGTTTCCTTTCCTTGTTACAGAACCTACCATATGAGCATCGTAGCATTAAGTGCCGACCCCAACTACAAGGATTCAGACCTCTCAGAGGAGGTCCTGATCACCTGCTGGTCCCCAGAGAACCAGTCCAAGGCTCAGGTGGCCTTCAGCGGGCACAGGGATAGATACCGCGGGCAAGGAGACGGCTGTAGCCAGGGACCACTTTGCCCCGAGGATATCTCTGTCGGGGTGCTGGAACTTGCAGAGACGTTGATTGTGCTGGAGTGGAAGCTACCACTGATTGGATGTAAGGATTTGTCTGTATGTGGCTGGCCAGCTGCCGACTTGGCTGTCGGGCTGTCAGGCTGTCTGCTTGTCTGTTGGTCGGTCTGTTGTTATCTCTCTGTCTGGTGACAAAATTGTTGATATTCAAAAGGGGGACATGGTTGATTTTCAAACGGGTGGAGATGAAGGATTTTCAAGAGATTGGGGGCACCCTTGCTTTCTTCACCCTCACTCCACAGTCAGTCTTTTTGTCTGTTGGTGTCTGTCTGTCTGCTGGCAAGGCTAAACTGGATTTTACAGATCTCATTTCTATCTCCTTGGCTTACTGTCTGCATGATTTCCACACGGTTTGCTATAAAGCAAAGCGCTTCATGAATCTCTTCTTTTTGCAATGGTCTATTTTGCTCTCTGTCAATCATGACTGTCTTAATAATCTCACATTTACTCGTCTTTGATAGAAAAATTTAAGTAAATCTTTGTTTAAGGCGAGTCTTGTCTTACCATGTGAATATTCAATTCTGTTTACAGTGGAGAGCCAGCAACTTTTGGACAGGATCAAAGTGCTTTGGAGCAGTGTTGCTAGACCAAAGGTAAGATTCTACTCCACTCTTCCCCTGAAAATTCACAATTCAATCAAGTAACAGTATTTCAGGTTTGATGCATGAGCAAATTTTACTGTATTTATATTCTAGAATTGGTTGTTCATGTATTAAGCCCGATATATCACAGATGTTGAAACGTGTTCAACATCTGTGAATATATCACATGAATCTATCACGTGAATCTCAGCTTTTGCGATGTGATTCTTCGCATTAATTTAAAGTGTGAAACGGCATATACAGGGGCGCATTTTTCGCGACCCTAACCAAAAACATGTTTGGGCTTCGGTCATTGGTTAAGTGTTTTTGTGAGATCAGTTGTGCTGCGATCACGTCATTGTTCTGACCAAACGTCAACCGAAGTTTGTGACCGGTTACGCTTGGTTTGGCGGATTGTTAAAAGTAATGAAAGTTTGGTTAATTATTTGTTAAAACATGATGGAATGATTGTTCGTATACCAGTATATCTTTCAAGTTTATTACTAGCACTCACAAGTAAAGTTCTATATTGCCAAAATTTGAATTACACTGTATATTTTGAGAAACGTTGATGATTGAACACGTCACAAACTGAAAACAATTTTCTGGTTACATTCGGTTTTTGCGTAGCTAAGAATATGACGTCAGAAACAAGTTTCTGTTCGTGTTCGCCAAAACACACCCCAGTCTCTGCACATCGTAGCCCTCTTGTGGTGAAACTGCATTTAGGCTCTGAGTTTAGGGCATGAACAATTAAATAAAGTCATTTTAAATGCAAACCAGAAATACTATCGACTGCATCATATCCTGTTACTCATCTTTCAAATATCAAACCCATTTATATGTGATTGAACACCTTGCCAGATTTAACATCGAGTACGAGGGTTTTTAGGACCTGAAAAAAAACAGGTTTTACTTTCACCATATTAGCAATTTTACCGCAAACAGCTATTTCCTGAATATGAATACATCCAAAAGCAAAATACCAACCAGCGACCCGCTGAAGATAGCTGATTAATGTAAATAGCGCCCTCATATGCCCGCTTTTGTACACCCATAAATTGTACTGTGCGTGTAATCCACTCAGTATATGTAACAACCATTATATAATCATTCGTAGGAGCTAGAGGCTTCACTCAAACCCACCGCCACTCAGTACTCCATCAAGGGCTGTGTGCCGGGCAACAATCATTTTGTGAGCGTTGTGGCATTGGATGAGAAGGACCGGGTGATACACAGATCAAGACAGGTCACCGTCCAGACGTCTGCACCTCTTACTACTCCCCATCTCACTATAAGGTAGGTGTATCCATCTTGGATTTCTATCATACGAGTCTGTTGGAATCAAAGTGAGGCTCGTGTCCAAAATAGAATGATTTTGCTTTAATGGTGATGAGGGTGCACCTCACAAAATAAACTCCCATAGCAACCAATGCTAAATACAAACTATTCAAAAATCATTAAAAAATACATGGAAGTCCTAAAAAAAATTTAAAACCAAATAACCAAAAAATATGATTGATGTCTAACCTTTTATTTTATTCTCAATTTAATGTGGATAGTTCAGACACCTGTCGAGTTTCTTTGCATCTCAGCAAAAACCACCCTCTGCACTAGTGAAAACGCCCACACTGAAAAGCATCCATTTTGGAGAAAGGCCTTACGCTTGTAATCGAATTAGGACCACTTTTTCAGGGCCTAGTGTATCCAAATACTCAAAAGTTGGAGGTTAAGGACCCCAGGTCATGATATTGGACCATTTTTACATAATCCCTCAAATATATGGGCCTCAAATTGTTGTTTTTCAGAAATATTTGAGGACATACAAATTATGTTGAACAGCTTGACGCATGAATTTCTCACTATTTAGTGGCATGCATCCATTACGTCACATTTGATTTTTAGCAAACTGCAAGATTAATTATACCCTAATTATAAATATAAAAATAAACAATCCCTGAATTTTTTTTCTTCAAATTTCTTTTTATCATTTGTAAAAAAGGTCCTGTACGTACAGTGGCTGTATATTAGAATGGGAAAAACCAACACAGTTCGGCAATGCCCCTTTGATCGGTTACCAGTTACGGCTAAATGGTAAAGACCATGACAAGCTACCAGTCGGTGCCACCACATATCTATTCACAGCGGGCAAGATGTGTAAAGAGTATACATTTACGTTACAGGTAAGCCTTAAAAGGGGCAGTATCGTCACGATCAGAGCAGACTTAAGACAGGGCATGGAATCGATGTCCTAGTTCAAGATGAACACAGTGACTGAAAATTACTGGCTCATTTATGCAGCAGCAACAATAATATTACATTACATTACATTACATTACATTAATATTTATAATGCGCTTTTCCCAGGAGGCTCAAAGCGCGTACAAATATAAAATGATACTTAAATATACTTACAATAAAATAGTTACATTAAAATTAACAGTTAAAACAATGATTACAAAATAATACAAAAGTAGGAAAATTATACAAAGAGATGCGTTTTCAAAGATTTTTTGAAATTATTTATAGAGGTAGAAGATCTAACTGAGATCGGGAGATTATTCCATGCACGGGAGGCACATACAGTGAAAGTTCTGTCACCGGCCCGCATTTGTTCTAGGATATTCAAGTCGTAGGATATCATCTCCAGATCTCAAGTTATTTCTTCTTGGAACATATTTTAACAAGCAGTTTGATAAATAGATTGGGGCAAGGTTATGAAAGGATGACCTTATTATGCGGGGTATGCGGGGTATTATTTTCAGTCACTGAGTTAATCTGAAACTAGCACTCTAATTCCATGCCCTGTTGATCGTGACGATACTGTCCCTTTAAAAAATGAAAAATAAATTATTTAAATTTGCACTAATTTTTTTAAAAAGCAATTTTGAAAAGGAATTTGATATGGGCATTTATTAGTGGGAATATAAGATTGACGCTTGGTCTTTACCGCAGTATAAAGACTTATGGGGTCATGTTCAAGGGTGGTTATCGTCTGTCCAATCAGTCTTCATCCTGTGATAATCACTTCATGACAAATTTGTATTCTCTCATTGTTTGATTTTGTTTAAACCATTTCAACCTTCTTCCCAAAACAGGCCTTATGTTATATTACACACCTGCACAGTCAGGAGTCTGAGCCCGCTGCCGTGACCTGGCCCGGGGTCGTGCCCCCAGCCCTTCACCGAGCGGCCACAACCAAGCTCAATGCCATCAGGGTCAGCTGGCCGGAGCCAAAGGTCACAGGAGGGGCTAAAGTTCAACAATACAAGGTCAGTTCTGAAACTCAACATCCCTAACACAGAAATAAATGCAACTTGCAGTATCCACTGCTATGTAGGTCCTATTCTCATCGGGTAAGCTCATTGTTTGAGAGGTTAAAACATCTGCTCTTGTAAGCTGGAGGTTTTGGGTTCGAGTCCAACCTGAGCTGCCTGTGGATTTTTTTTTGGTGGAAGTATAGAGTGCTGAACTGCGGCAGTGCAGGGCAAAAACATATCCATTTTTCAGTATCACAAACACAAGAATTCTGTCAATTAATACTGTATTAAAATAATGGAATGTTTCCATGGCAATCTGTTTTGGAGCATCTCATTTTGGAAGTACACCATTACAAATATTAATTCACCTGTTTATAAAAAGTTTTTTTTTTTTGTCCAAATCGCACACAATCCATTGCTAAGCCTTATGAGCGCTCATATTCATAACCATTCCTTTTGCAGGTGATGTGTATCGAAGAATCGGGCACCGACCACAAGGTGCATCCGCCCGACCGACACCAACCCCTCAAAACCCTCGGACCCCTCTCCCCAGACCAGCACTCAGCCGAGTTCCCCAACCTCACCCCACACACCTCCCACACCATCCTGCTCGACACCTATGTGAGCGGCATTGGCAAGGCGATCCGGTCGCGTCCAATGAACAAGCAGTATGTGGCCAGAAGACCGGCGCCCCCTAGTGTTAGAGTCACAGTGAAAGGCTTGGAGGAGAGACAAGCGTTGGAGATGGAGACGTGTCAGTTGATTAATATGAGACACAGGTATGTTTGGGGATTTTTCTTTTTTTTTTCACAGGGTTTGGGTTGTTTATCTGTCTGTTTGTGTTTGTGTTGTCTGTTTTTTCGTAATGTTGTCAGGACTGAATTGAGGTTAATTACCCTCTTGATATAAATTCAACAACAATTTCAACAATACAGCATGCCAATCTCACGATTTCACATTTAACTATGCGGAACACCAGCATACCAAACACAGACTAGTCTAGCCACAGACCCTCTGGTCTGTCTCACACACTATAAGAATTTGTTATTAAGAAGTTAAGGTCATCTTATTTTCAATAAAAGCCGGTATATGTCTGTAAATGCATCCATACTTTATAAGAATCAAAAGATATATGTGTACAAACCAACCTGTGCTAGTTTCATCACAATAAGTGCTCAGGCTTTTGATAAATTACAAAATAACCGTTACAGGTTAAACATTTTTTTTCAAAAAGTTTCCAGAGATTCAATATGACAATTCTATATCCTTGATTGATAATTACACAACCCTACCCCCAAGTAAGCTTTTAGATAATACTTTGTTAATTGGATAATCTGGTCGTTACAGTGGTGTATATCTTCCCATTACAAAGAATGACTTCCTTGAGGTCTGTTGTATTCACAGATTGCTTCAAGAGTTGTTCAGCTATCAGCAGGAGAGTAGCTCAGGCCAGCCGCCCGGGGAGATGGAAAATGGAGACCACACGGCAGAGGTAAGTCCATTCAAGTTGCTTGTCTTCAAATCTTGGGTTGCTCCTTGCTCCCCTGCTTCCCTGCTTCCCTACTTCCCTACTCCCTGCTCCCTGCTCCTCTGCTCCCTAGCTCCCCCGCTCCCAAGTCCCTTCAAGTTGCTTGTCTTCAAATCTCCCCGTTCCCTGTTCCCTTCTCCCCTGCTCCCCACCTCCCCACTTCCCTGCTCCCCGCTCCCCTGCTTCCTGCTTCCCTGCTTCCCTGCTCACCACTCCCCGCTCCCCTCTCCCCGCTCCCCTCTCCCCTCTCCCCGCTCCCCGCTCCCCTCTCCCCGCTCCCCTGCTCCCCGCTCCCAAGTCCCTTCAAGTTGGTTGTCTTCAAATCTTGGGTTGCTCCCTGCTCCCTGCTCCCCGCTCCCCTCTCCCTGCTTCCCTGCTCCCCTGCTCCCCGCTCCCAAGTCCGTTCAAGTTGGTTGTCTTCAAATCTTGGGTTGCTCCCTGCTCCCTGCTCCCCGCTCCCCACTCCCCGCTCCCGGCTCCTTGCTTTCCGCTCCCCGCTCCCCGCTTTCTGCTCCCTGCTCCCCGCTTCCTGCTCCCCACTTCGTGCTCCCCGCTCCCCGTTCCTCGCTCCCCTGTTCCCTGCTTCCCTGCTTCCCTGCTCCCTGTTCCATGTTCCCTGCTGAATTTAAAAATAGGTAAAGTATTGGTAATTCAAAAATAACAACATTCTCAAGTTATTTTTTTAAATTTGATTTCATACATTATCCAACAGCGCAAACCCAGAGGAGAGGATGGATGTAAAAACATAAACATTTGTTAAAAATTACAGAAATAGAAATAGATTTAAACAAGAATAAAGTACAAATTACAAATTAAAGTAAACATCTCTTAGGAAGTGTGGTTCTGAGAAGAACCGGTGGTGAGAAATTTGACGTTTTGATCAGTATACTCTGATCGTCTTTAGGACATCATGATATTTCATTTAATTTCTGTCCATTTAATCACAGATTTCTGATGCACTATCTGCACTAGCAGAGATGGAAGACCATCTGTTTCAAGTCTTAGAAACACTTCTCCCCTACACAGGTAAACCAAAAAAAACTCACATGATTAGAGGTGAAACTTGTTGCTAACAATTTTATGATTGGGTTATCTTTAAAAGGGTCCATGATAAGCTGCACACCAATTTCCAGGTAATTACTAAAGAAATAAACATTCCATTTTACCCTTGGGAATGAACCTGCTCGGGTCACAATATGAGGTCACTGAGGTCAATTAATGGCTGATACATCTTCAAGTGTTTCTCAGACCTGTGATTTCTCAGGATTTTTCCTGATCTCAGGATTCTTTACAAATCTCCCTTTGCCTCAAAAATGTCTTGAAAGAAGAGAAGTAGCCACCAAGGAAAGAAGTAGCCAGTATTTTGTCCAAAATTAAACATCCAGGAGGCTCAGGGGGCTTTGCCCTCTAGACCAAAGGGAGACCCAGACCCACTACCCATTTTTCAGGATTTTTTTACTTTTGTCAAATCACATCCCTTGTTGCTGCTCTGTGCATGACCTCCCGAGGGCGCTAGTTCCCAACTAGATCAGTGCATTTAAAAGAGTAGGGGACTACCCAGGTGTTTTCTGTAAAGGCCCAGCAGATAGACCCATTGAAAATCATATCTAGATGGCATGGTTACCATCTGTAAATACAAGTATTATTGTTATTCCTATAGGTACCGTGTCAGTGGACGTGGAGTGGGACCTGATACCTGATAAGAAAGATGTCAACCTGTCTGGCTTCAAGGTTCTTGTCAATGGCAAACAATATGGTTTGCTTCTTCATTCTCATATGGATCGTATATGCTTACAGGTAATAAGCCAATCTTCACCTATTCCCATTGGCGTATATATACCTCCTGCTTGTTGACCGGGGCAGGATGGTCCATCAGACTTGATATCCCTGGATTAAGCACCTCTCCCCAAAACTTGATAGAGTGAAGTATTATACATGGCCGAGTCATTAGAATGTGGCTTCCAATCATGACCGCAGCCCTTAGTGATTGTGTCCATGAGCAAGGCACTTTACCATAATTGCTTCTCTCCCCCCAGGAGTATAAATGCATATCTGTGAGGGCAGATGTGGTTATTGTGTTTGATTTGCCCTGTAGCACCCAAAGAGCTTGCACTCAAAGGGCTGTATACTCCCCAGGGAGCTGAGAAAGATTACAGGAATGATATTGGCCCAATGGTGGAGTGTCGTGGCCGAGCGGTCTAGCTTACCGGACTCAAGTTCTGGTGTTAGCAGCAGAATGTGGGTTCGAATCCCGGCTGTGACACTTGTGTCCTTGAGCAAGACACTTAACCATAATTGCTTCTCTCCACCCAGGGGTTAAATGGGTACCTGTGAGGGCAGAGTTGGTTGATTAGCCCTATATGCGCTGTAATGGCAGCAATTGAGCTGTATACTCCCCAGGGAGCTGAGATGGTTTCAGGAATGATTTATGAGCCTTATGAGCCTTATGAGCAGGCGTAATAATATAATGCGCCTTGAGCACCACTCAGTTGGTAGATACGTGCGCTATATAAGTTCACACATTATTATTATTATTATTATTATTAATGACCAGCGGTAATAATGTACGTTGAAGTCTATGTGGAATGTACAATATAAGAATGAATTATCATTGTTATTAATTTTAGTAAAAATTAACATCCTGGTATCCCTGGATTAAGCAGAAAAAGAACCTCTCCGCAAAACTTGATAGAGTAAAGTATTACATATTGTTTTTCCAAAACTTGATAAAGTATTATTAGTTTCCTGTATTTCATTCTTTCCATTCACAGTTGAATGCTTACGACGGTCTGCAAAAGATCTGTGTCATCGCTGTGACGGATCATCCCGTAGGGAACAGTGAGCCGTCAGAGGTTACCGTAATCGACACCAGCCCTTTCTTGCCTTTCTCCTGTTACTGTCTGCACTCGGCACACAAAAAAGATACTAGGTTAGTGTAACTTATACAAGGGTATAGTATGAGCATTTTGCACAATCCCCCCCCCCCCCAAAAAAAAAAAATACACCCGAAAACTTTGACTTGATCTTGGATCTTGGACAAAAAATCACTTGTGGCTTGTTTTGAAACTGGACAGTAATGACTTTTGACTTGTGATTCGGTTATGTACCATGATAATTGTAGCCAAATATGAACACTACACAGACATGAACTATATTAGCAAACCTCCAGGAACCAATTTCATAGAGCCGCTAAGCGAAGATTTTTTCCGCTAAGCAGTTTCAAACGGACAACCAGCCAAAGTCTGTACATTTTCTATGAAATCAACAAAACTAGCTTGCCCAGAAAAATCTTTGCCGTGTCCCCTCCCTGCCTACATCTGCTTCCCGATTGAGCATACCGATTGAAACATTGAGTTATCAAACAAACCGCTGCTTCCCAGAACCATTGCATTTTTACATCCCATTAGAGAATGTGGTGCTACCGGGAACCTTCCTTTATGAAATAATCCCCAGGGTCTTAAATAATCCCCAGGGTCCTAACCCACCCCACCCCTACCTCCCTCCTCTTGACTAACCTTCAATATGACACTCTCCATCCCTCCCAGACACCCACAAGAAGGCTGCTGCACCTACCAGCAGACCCTAGCCATCGAGGCATCCCCGGACTCATCGGCCCTCCTGATGGGTCTCCACCAGCCGCTGGTCAGCACCCGGCATGTCCCGCCTGCCTCGGTCACCGTCATGGATGTCTTTGACAAGGCCCAGCACCTACTGGTCCCCACCAAGCTCACCAACCGCTGCCCTACGATGCTGCTTTTCTGGACACGGTGGTAGGTTTTTATTGAACGAGGATGTACACTAGTGGTAATTACCTACAAGGAAACTGAGTCTCCCCTCCACATATGTCTCCACAAAACAGCCCCACAATACCTCAATCAATGCATCCTCCTTCATACTCTTATAGTATGGATGAACTTGCAGACAAATAGCATATACTGGCTTTAAGCCCAAGTACACTTTTGGGAAAATAACATTTGTTGCATTCATATCTAAAGGGACAGTATCATCACGATCAGAGCTGAAACTTTCACAGGTTGGTTTCTGTACATATCTCTTTGATTCTGATAAAGTACAGATGCATTTACAGACATTTTACTAATGGTGTACACTCGTTTAATGAAGATAAATTAATATGGTCAGAAACCAACCTGTGAAACTCTCAGCTCAAATTGTCTATACATTTCTGAGAAACGTGCAAACAAATCCTTTACAATTGTCACACCAGCCAATGAAGAATTGAATTTTGATCTGGGTCAGTCCACCGGGTTGGCCGCAAGGTTTGTGACATGGTGTCCTTTTTACGTAGATAGATGTACCATTCATTATCCTTATTATGAGCGCACATTCTTGAGTCATTCCACCAGGTTGGGGCAAGCTTTGTGACATGGTGTCCTTGTTACGTAGATAGATGTACCATTCATTATCCTTATTATGAGTGCACATTCTTGGGTCATTCCACCAGGTTGCTTGGGGCAAGCTTTGTGACATGTCCTTGTTACCTAGGTAGATGTACCATTCATTAACCTTATAATGAGTGCATATTCTCAGTTCTTCTTCAAATTAGAATGAAATCAATCTCTGTGCCTTGAATAGGAAGTTTCAATAACGTCATAATAAATGATAATAAATGGTACATTTACCTAGGTACAACAAGGGACACCTACCACTAAGTTCGCCCCAACCTGGGGGAATGACCCATATGCCTTCTAATGTTAACTTATGTATCGTTTATGCCCAGGTGTCTTGCTTCCCAGAGGACAATGGATCATTTTGTGGACTATGCTAAGAACCGCGCAGGAAAGGTATTTTAATACTGTATTTTATTTGACTTTAATTCCTGGAAGTACACACATTATGCCTTAGTCTCACTTCGTAGCATTGCATCTTCAACAAAGAATTCACCGCTTCACTTTTCCTGCAGGTCATTTGTGTGGCCTGTTGCTGCAAGAGCACGGAGTCCCCCAGCGCGACCCATTTACAGACTCTGTCACGGCAGATAACCAGGCGGGGTTGGCGAGACGATAACGTCGTCCGTCACTGCTGTAGCTGTTTTAGCAGTGATAGCGGACTGATGCCTGGTAGCATGGCCGGCCCTGCCAGCAGCGATAAAGGTAGCAAAGTTAAAGATATGTCTTCCATGGGAATCATTTTTTCACCAACATTTGTTGTTAAATAATGAGTGCCTTTCTTTTCCACTTGTTGAAAAGAATTAAATTACTTTCGAATAACTTTGGAAATTACATGCATTATACATGTTCATTAACTGTGACAAGCTTGTACAAGTTTTACAAATATATAGTTGATTTGATTTACACCGATGTAATGTATGAAGCGTTTTATACTCTGTGCTTGTGCCCTATGCACATGTTGGCTTTGTCTGAGGCCCGTAGTCAAGGGAAGTGGTGAAGCGGTCCCCCCACCCCCATATCTGTTAGGCCCCCCCTAATAAATAAATTAAACAAAATAAATTCATATAGTGGACCCCATTTATACCCTTAAAAGATCGGAGAAGTTTTTGTTGTGATGGCATTTTTTTTTTTTTTTAAATTGGTCGCATCAACAGCCCCTCCCTTTTTGTACATATCGTCGCATCTGTGCAACAAGGTCGTACCATAGTTACGACCTTGTTGCAGACATGGATTTTGCTCAGTGCAACAAGGTCGTATCATAGTTACCACCTTGTTGCAGACATGGATTTCACTCAGTGCAACAAGGTCGTACCATAGTTACGACCTTGTTGCAGACATGGATTTTGCTCAGTGCAACAAGGTCGTATCATAGTTACCACCTTGTTGCAGACATGGATTTCACTCAGTGCAACAAGGTCGTACCATAGTTACGACCTTGTTGCAGACATGGATTTTGCTCAGTGCAACAAGGTCGTATCTTTTTACAGAGTTCCAGGATGAACACGCAAACCCTATGGAAGAAGATACGACGTTGTTACACTCAATTGTTTTAATGTATATCAATTTATGCACTATTGCACATACGACCTTGTTGCATTTTTTAGATACGACCTTGTTGTTCTGACCCCCCCCCCCCCCCGTCTTCCACATACTCTGAATTCTTTAGTGAATGGTTCCATTATATGTTTTAGGTCAATTAGCTACTGAGGATTCAGGTAAACTGGCAATCACCTCATCTGCTGTCAGTGTCTCCGAGCTGTTTGGTGTCCCAGCAACACCGATGATAATCATTCTCCACCCTGAAGGTAAATCTATAAATCTTACTTGATTTGTATTTTAATGATTTTTTATTCCTTTTTTCATTAAAGTTGTATCGCACTTTTATTTTTTTTTGGGGGGGGGGAGTTTTTTGCAGAATTGTTTTGTTTTCATTCATTCTTGTAAAACAATTTGAAATAAGATATTTCATAAAATAATTGTCAGAAGGTTTACTTAAAGGGACAATATCGTCACGATCAACAGGGCATGGAATCAGAGTGCTAGTTTTAGATTAATTCAGTAACTGAAAATAGTACCCTACATGATAAGGTCATATTACCATTGCTGCTGCATAAATGAGCCAGTAATTTTCAGTCACTGTGTTCATCTTAAACTAGGACACCGATTCCATGCCCTATTGAAAGTCTACTCTGATTGTGATGATATTGTCCCTTTTATAATAGTAAGTAAGTGTCCAAATTAATTTATAACAGGACCCATCATAAATTAATTGTTGGGCATATTTACTGTTAATCCCATGCTTCTCACAATTATTTTGAGAAATTTTAAAGAAATTTTAAAGCATTTGTTTTCCCTCGAGTAAACTCATCATGGTCCTCCAGATACACAGGTCTATAGTGAGTTACAGTGAGTTGCGTCATTTTGCAGAGGAAAGAACATCACTGTTATATTCAAAATATCTGAGTTGTTTTTTTGTTCATTCTTATCAGGCTATCTGGCCTGGCAGGGATGCTATGCTGCCTATGACAAGAGTTCCTTTACCCATTTGATGGACAACACCTTGGACTCGACCATCAAGACATCATCATTATCATCATCATTATCATCAAACTCACCCAAGCTTCTGTCTAGAGCAACATCAGGTACCAAAGTCTTAGTGCTTGTCCACTCCGAAACTCTACCCTGCTCATTTTGTTTTTTCATTGCAAGTTGAGTGACAATACACCTATCCACCCTGTCAATCAAACACTAGACCTGACAACTGTTGCTATCCGCAATTTTGTCAGTCAAGCTTTTCAGGTTTTTCCGTTCATACAGTATCCACTTTTGGGGTGAACAAAATCATACTTTACCAGTTTATTGTGAAACCCTCCCTCCACGTCGAGTTTGGAGAAAACCATTTTGTTCTTTCCTCACCGCCAGCCTGGTAATGTTAAGGATTATTGAATATGACTGCACTCCTCTAGTCTTGAAATCAGACTTTTTGTGAATGTGATCACATTGCGCACTGTGTGCGTTTGTGAATAGATTTCTCATTAAATGTCTTGGTGCAAGACTAGATGTATCCTTCTAGATGATTAGGGCGCCCTCAATTGGTATGATTATGTCAATCTAAGGCTCATTATCTATGCAGGAAGTGAATGCATTCATTTCGTATGAATTTGTACGGTTGACGTTTAAAGGATTTATTTTTATTTAATTTCAGCTTCATCCTGCACCGTGAGCTCTCTTCCCCCTCATCAAGCAAGCCCCCGTCAGTTGACTGACGTCCCTATGTCACGGTCCCGTTCGTCCTCTACTTCATCCTCCTCCAAGCTCAGTGGGTCCATACCGAGGGCCAAGACAGCCCGCCGACGCACCCCAAGACAGAAACCGATCAGCATAGAGGACAGGCCCTTCTCCGGCAGTAAGGACAACTGGCCAGCTAAGACCAATGGACGGGCAAAATCATCCGTTACAATTTAGAGATAATATTCATCTCGTCAAATAACTGATGAAGAGTCAAACAAATAGTGCCCCACTAAGTTCAAATTCCTGTCTATGGGCCTAAGTGTAAACATTTGTAATTACCCAAAAAGAAACCGAAGGAACTATTATCTACAAGCTTGTAAATTTACCATTGCCTTGTAGTATGTGCGCCCCTTTACGAGAACCCAGATCCGGCTCTGTAATCAGGCATTGTCAAAAGTATGGCAAATAAACACAAAGTCAAATTCTTATAAAAGAGAAGTGGGTACCCCCATTCATAGTATTAGCCAGCAATACCTTTGGGTGTCTTTTGGATGCCCTGTTTGCTAAATGGACACCCTGATTTATTTGCAATACACATGCAAAAAGTATTGTGAGTTAAAGTTTTGGACACCCTGTTTTTCAAAGAATAACAAATTTGGACGCTGTATCTCCAAATCCTGGCTAATACATTTCCCCCATTGTGTGTCTTGAATGGCAGCCAAAGTATGCCAAAGTGCTTTTAAAAAGTTAGAAAAAAAGTGTATATATAATATATAATAAGAGTGTTTTTATTTTATGTTTAGATCAAATCAATATAATTTATCAAAGACAATGCAAATATACCATTTGCAGAATTTAGCTAAAAATCTTGGCCTGAGCAGCAGCTGCTAATGATAGAAATCAGCGTTTAAAAGAAAACCACTCAAAACTAAATTGTCTCTGTCTTGCCATTCTAAAACTTCTAAAATGCCCTCTAAATGCTCCACAGAATATTCCTGTTCTGACTGCAGAGATGTTCCCTAATTGGTTAATCCATGCTGTGGATTGAGGCCCTGTCAATCCTTGGGTCTCTTTGACAATGACATTCTTTCAAAGATGCATAACTGACTGTGTTATAACTGACTTGGTCAGTTCTCATCGTAATCATACAATTGTTTTTTTTCTTTTAAATTACAGAACAAATTAATCTCACTTATAGGAAACACACAGAGTGTGTATGCTCTTTAATATTCAGTCAGATATGTATGTGTGTTAGTTATAATATGATATATAGTTTGCCTTAGTTTAAAGGAAGGTACATCATTGGTAATGATGGCAAAACTGCTTCTGGGAGTCAGATATTAAGTTGGTAATTTTGAAATCATGTAATTACCAATGTTGTAACCTCCCCTTGAGTTCCATCTATAATTTTTGAATGTCAAATTACCCAATCAATCCTGAGATCAAAAGGGGGTATACTGTCAAAAAGAGGTCTACACTGTCAAAAAGGAGTATATTGTGAAAAAGGGGTACACTGTCAAAAAGGGGTACACTGTCAAAAAGTGTACACTGTCAAAAAGGGGTACACTGTCAAAAAGGGGTACACTGTCAAAAAGGGGTACACTCTCAAAAAGGGGTACACTCTCAAAAAGGGGTACACTGTCAAAAAGGGATACACTGTCAAAAAGGGATACACTGTCAAAAAGGGGTACACTCTCAAAAAGGGATACACTGTCAAAAAGGGGTACACTGTCAAAAAGGGGTACACTCTCAAAAAGGGGTACACTCTCAAAAAGGGGTACACTCTCAAAAACGGGTACACTCAAAAACGGGTAACTGTCAAAAAGGGATACACTGTCAAAAAGGGGTACACTGTCAAAAAGGGGTACACTGTCAAAAAGGGGTACACTGTCAAAACGGGTACACTATATAGCTAACAATGCCTTAATGTATGTCTGTATCTTGCCATGTGTGAACAAACAACATATGATCAATGCAGAAAAACAACATTATGCAGGAAACATCCATGCTTTGTTCTGTGATTAATAAAGTTATCAGTTTAGACTATAAATAGCTGTTTACAGGCTTTAGACAAAGAAATATATAGTTTTATACCCCCAATCCCCTATTCCATACAAATGTATTTGTTTCAGTGACTGAAAAATAATACACATGATTATTTGCAATTAGAATGCAACAACTTTGTGTCTTGATTTATTACCATGTTTTTTTTATAATATCCAGTTTAGTTCAGGCAGGGAGTTGTTATAGTGTAACAAAAAGGCACTTGGTTTAGATACTAGGATGGACAACCTTTGAAGAATATTATAAACAAGGGTTTGGTTTTTAGAATTTGAAGTTATGATGTTGGTGCAATGATGTCACACTGTGAAGAGCACAGCATGAATTTGTATAAAGTAATTGCTTTTACTGTTCTGATAGTTTGAAAATATGATATTGGGCATTTTGTTTGTGTTATCTTTCCCTTCTTTTTCCTCCCAATTGGTCTGTTATATTCTTCTTTTTTTCCCCTTCTCTTATTGCCGCATTGTTTTATTTCTTTCTTGCACATCCCTCCTCCTCCTTACATCATTCCATCATTCCTGCCTTTCTTATTTCCTACTTACCTTCATTCATTAATCTCTCCCCTCTTTCTTCCTTCCCATTTTTCCTTCCCTACACCCTCCTCGCTTCCTTCTTTCCTCCTTTTGTCTTCAATTTCTTCTTCCCTTCCCCCTTCCTATTATTTCCTTCCCTAACCCTCCCTTCCCCAGTTCCTTCTTTCCTCCTTCCATCCTTCCATCCTCCACTTCTTCTTTCCTCCCCTCTTTGCTTACTTCCTTCCTTTCCTTCTCCCTTCCTCTCACTTTTTTTCCCCTTCCTGATTTTCTTTCTTCCATTCTGTTCTGTTGTTTGTTGGTTTTTTCAGTAAACATTTTTAAAATGTTGCCATTACTTGGAGTTTTGTACATACATAATTTCAGACAATTTGATAAACCAGTACTGGAACCAAGATAATAATTGCAAACTATATCAGAATGATTCCTATTTATTTTATTTTTTTCAGAGATACATTGTATAAACTTACTATTTCTGCATATATAAAATATTGTACTTTTTGTCGTTTTAAATGTGTAAATAAAATATGTAATTGTTAGGTGAGTTTTTTGGTTTGAAAAGTTTTTAAATAGATTTTTGAAGAAAAAGGTTTTTTTAAGAAAAGCGTTGTGTTTCTTAAAATAATATGATTATAGTGCTTTGTTTGAATTTAATTTGAAATTGTGAATGGTTTTAGTTTAGTTTGAGTATTTATCTTAAAAAATTAATGTGAATAAAACTGAAATATCAAAATGAATATTTATTCAGAAGGAAGATAAATTAGATAAATTGTTTCTGCTTGAAAGATTGCTTGAGTAATAAAATATTAAAAAACTGAAGATATTGAAATTTCATGTTATTAGTGTCGTTCATAAATGAATTATTTTTGGTCACCAGTGTTATTCCAGTGACCACCGACGAAGTTAGCCCCATTCGAACCCCAAAACACTCCCCCACCCACCCATTTAAGAAGTGCCCTGATTCCCCCACCCCACACACACTTTTGAACCAAATTTTTACCTGTAGCCTTGAGTACTTTCGTTAGTAACAAGTTGAGTTAATGATTCTCTAAAACTAAATCAAATATTATCAAAAACTTTCCTCAACAATATTCCAAAATGGGTTGCTGTTTCTCAATATATTGGTAACAATGTTTGTTTGTTTGTTTGTTTTTAAATCCAAATAATTAATGTTTGAAACCCCAATGATTTTTTTGTTATTTGAATACTTTTTTGCACAGGTTGAGGTGGGTGAGCCTGGGGTGGGTGAGCCTGGGGAGGGCAACATTTAGGTGCGATTGTTATTTGGAATCTTTTTAAATTTACACCACTGGCGGCCGTCTGACCCCTCCCCCCACCCCCCTCCCCCTGCCCCCTCCCACAACCTAATGGTTTTAGAGTAAATTACCAATGCAATAATTTTGCCAGGCTTGTTATAAAATTATGCTATATTTTTGCATACCGTACATTTTCAATTGTGTATAATAATAACGAAAAACCCCTGACCAAGGAGGTAAGAATACTTGACAGTTTTTTTCCCACACGATCAAATCAATATTTGCATTGCTTTTCAGTGGGGGCCCAGGGGTATGGTTTTCCCTTTTCTTTTTCTTTTCTTTTTTGGGGCACTAGGGGGATTTTTCGTGGGGGGGGGGGCACTGGAATTTTTTTGGGGGGCACGTGCCCCCACCTAGGCCCCCAGGCCCCCCCCCCTTGGCTACGCCGCTGCTTTCTAGTCCTTTTTATTTTCAAAAGAAAAAAATCATAATAATTTTCACAAATTAACTCAATAAATTTACATTGTATAAAGCTAAGATGGACAATATTGTCACGAACAGAGCAAAGTTTCGACAGGGTATGGAATCAGTGTCTAGTTTCAAAAACGCGTTCTTACTGAAGGACGCGATAAGATCATATTACTGTGGCTGATGCATAAATATCATTCTTGCACTCACTGATATGACACTGATTCCATGCCCTGTTTAAAGTCTTATCTGATCGTGAAATGCTTGCTCACACCGATAGATGCTCACAAAGAGATTCCTTAATGTTCTTGGATGAATAAAAACAGCCATTTCAGAGGTTCCACTCGCGGTTTCCCTAGCGGTGTCATGTGCAGGATCCGTCAGCCCATGTTTCTAAATAAAAAATAATAATAATAAATAAAATAACCATAATATAGAGGTTCAATCGCGGATACTGCAAGCGTTGAGTGATTAGGAGCAGCGTGTGATTAGGAGCAAGTATAATTTTCTCTTTTCTGAATCAAATTGGCGGCCATAATCACGGTTATTCTACCGTTTTTCATTTTTTAACCCTCTCCCTCAAAAACATTCAAGCCCGTTTATGTAAAAACAAACCATCTCAATATCTTACATAATGCTGCACCACTTGGAAACGTAATCTTTTTGAATCGAAATATAATTATAATTAAAAACTCAAAGGGTGAAAATGAAAGGTTACATTGTGTCGTTCACGATTCATTCTAATTAAGGAAAGAGTACTTATTCGAAGTGGAATTTAGCATAACTTTTCGTAAAAATTACAGCATCTCAGAAAAGAAAGAAAAAGAAAAGAAAAGAAAGAAAGTAAAACATACGGGAAAAGGTGAAAGAATGACGTGGACAGCCGGCGGCGCTACGGGAGGGGGCAAGGGGAAAATTCCCCCGGTTACTTTCTTTGTCCCCTAATTCCCCCAATTTTTTCCCCGATTATAAGTCAATGCTTTTTCAGCAGTACAAAATTACATTAAAGATTAATGTTTGTTTCCCTTAAATTTAAGCTTTCCCCCTCTTGCCCCCCCCCCCCCAGTCTGGTGGTCTGGTGCCGCCAAAGGGAAAGTCAGATTCTTGTTTGGTTCTTTCAAAATTTTGACATTGGAATAAAAATCCAGAAAATAGATAGTGACACAAAAGAAGAGGTTTCGATAACTCACAACAAAAATCATATAAAAACTTTAAACTGCAATTTGCCAAGGGCGCGTTTGAATACTCTTTAAGATGATCAGGCCGAGATGCGAAGCGCGCGTATATTATTTCTGCTTAACGGCCTGCCCAGGGAGCAGTGGTTCAGGGTTGGGCTCTGCCATTGGGCAAAAACCGTGGGCAAAGACATTTATAACTGGGGGAAATGCCCCCGCTCCACCCCCTTGACAGTATTTGCATACTCGTATAGAAGCAGTTGCACCTTCATCCCCCCAAATGAGGACGTTTCCATTACAGTTTCAAAAGGAATATTCTGGTAGACAAATAGGGAGTTACCAGGTCCTCATCAAAGTATTTTTACAATTTTTACACAAATTTTATCAATTCAAATTACCGACTATATCTGATAAAAACAAGAAATACACAAACAATTCGTATCATTATTTCTGTTGAGATGGAGACAGGCTCTGTGTTGAGATAAAGAGCGCCACCAATTGTTCACAAAAGTTAAAGTTTACAAGTTTGTTGCATGACTGCACAGAGCTGAGGTATGTAACTTAGTCGTCTGCTGCAAGTTTTCTCTTAAAGTTTCAAACGTTTACATGTATATTTAAAAACATCACCAAACTGTCTATAAAATATGATAGATTACACATTAAAGAAGAGGAAACTGTAGTCAAGGGAAGTTTGGAAACAATATTGATGGAGATATTCACGAAATCATGCACAAACTGCTTGACTTGAGATGTGAATTGTCTAAAGACTGTCCTAACGTTAGATTGCAAAATGTGTCTATCACTACACCTTTTTGAGATCCTGTGTCATTGTATGTCATCCAACAATTCTACAGTGATGTGAGTATGTTTGACAAATTTCCTCAATAAAATTATTTTCCTATCGTTTCGGTTTGCAGTAATTCAGGAGAGAACCAATATCATGCATCTCATTTCTCAACTATCGCTAAGTGAGAATGTGGTTCAGCATGTTCAGGGAGAACCATGGGGACTTAATTCATGGGGATTCTCTACGTTTCAATTAGTGTGCGCTAATCTTTGTCAGGAGATTATTTTCCTATAAATCCTGATCCTCCTCGCCCCCCCCCCCCACATTGTGTCCATTTTAGCAATACATGAAATATATGCAGAATTCCTGACATTTTGACAAAATTATTTGGAGCTAGGCTAATTAATTATTCAAAAGAGAGTAAGAATTGTAGATACAGATATGCTAATATTACCAAGAGTGTACGTGTTCCTATTTGTTAAGTAGCCTATTGTTTAATCAAATTGTGAAATGCTTCTCACTGTAATAAACAATTTTTATTGACGTATTGATCATGATCAGATTGAAATGAAGTACTCAGATTTAAAAGCTGTAGGTCTTGATCTCTATTCTACATGTATGTTGCATATTTTCTTGTCTGTCTGTCTGCCAGGTTGTTTGCTTGTATGTCTGTGTGTTTATAGGTCTGTTTGTCTCTGTCTTTCTATGTGATTATAGCAATCTTCTTTGTTTCTGTTTGTATGTGAATCCTCCATGTCCGTTGACTCTTTACCAAGCTGTCTCTGTTTGTCCTTTTCTGTTTTGTTTATTTTTGCCTGTCTGGCTGTATCTTCTAATTTGATTGGTTTAGTGAGTGTGCTATAACATACCGTATTATTTGTTTTGTTTACAGTAATTCTGATGTAGCACTTATGTCAACTGGAGCTGAAAACTATGTCTTGAGCTCCCAGTTCCAGCAATGCCTGACATCCTTTGGTCAACATCAGTTTGTTAGATAAAGGACATCACTGCTACAGATCGTCCCATGGATGGCTGCAGTCCTGATCTCCCAGTTCCAGCAACTCCTGACAAATATTGGTCAACATCAGTTTGTTAGATAAAGAACATCACTGCAATAGATCGTCACATGGATAGCTGCTGTCTTGAGCTCCCAGTTCCAGCAATGCCTGACATCTTTTGGTCAACATCAGTTTGTTAGATAAAGGACATCACTGCTACAGATCGTCACATGGATGGCTGCTGTCTTGAGCTCCCAGTTCCAGCAATGCCTGACATCTTTTGGTCAACATCAGTTTGTTAGATAAAGGACATCACTGCTACAGATCGTCACATGGATGGCTCCTGTCTTGAGCTCCCAGTTCCAGCAACACCTGACATCTTTTGGTCAACATCAGTTTGTTAGATAAAGGACATCACTGCTACAGATCGTCACATGGATGGCTCCTGTCTTGAGTTCCCAGTTCCAGCAATGCCTGACATCCTTTGGTCAACATCAGTTTGTTAGATAAAGGACATCACTGCTACAGATTGTCACATGGATGGCTGCTGCCATGAGTGCCCAGTTCCAGCAACTCCTGACATCTTTTGGTCAACAGTTTGCTATATACATGCAAAGGACATCACCACTACAGCATCATATTTAGTTTGCTGCTGTTTTTTTTGCCTATCAAGGGAAGGAATATTGAGAGTTCAGAAATGTAAGCCAGGGTTCTCTGTGAGACTGCAATTATCTACACCCATTTTCAGATCAAAGTGTATTTTCTTCAAACTGTTGTATGCAAAGTGATGTTTTTTCCCCACTTCATTTCCATGTAAAAAATACATTTCAATGCTAACCTTGTCAAGCTTAATGTTTTGAGAGTGACAAATAGCATTTATCTAAGAGTGACTGATGGACCATTAACCATTGTTGTAATACATGCAGTTATTCGGCCCCAAAAAGTCTCCGTTTTCTGGTCTATGCGCGCGTCACCTCAGACCCGGCATTTTTAATTTAAATTTAATTGCTATGAAACGATGTCCAATTGCAGCCAAAATTGCTGGATCGATTTGAATTTAACCGACTTTTCACATAGGGGTATGAACGTTTGCCCGATTTGTGAGGCCTCTCTTAGCCACCATACTTTGTATATGGGAAATTTGGTCCCTGCGCATACATGTATCACATATTTCCCTGTTGGCAAAAAAAAAAAAAAGAAAAAAAAGCACGTCACCACACCGATTTTGAAGCCAACCAATGACCAGAAACTGGAGACTTTTTTTTTGCCTTATAGTTTCCCAATAACAATGAAATTGATGTATTTGTATAAAGAAGAGGGTTAGTTGAATATGTGACCTGTCACCACAAAATGAGCTGAAAGTCGGAAATTTAAACAATTGAGTTATTGGTATTTCAGGATTCAGTAGAACAAGAGCTTTCCAATGATATTATAACACTTGGGGTTGCAGCGATCCCCCAGACCACCAGAGGGGGATTTGTGGCTTTGTTTCCGTCTTTGTTTCAAGTTGTTTGTCAGAACACGATAAAAGCTACCAACGAAATTGGCCTGAAATTGAGGTTTTTAATTGTCTGATCGAACTGAAAATGTTGAATTCAATATTAGGAGATTTACAAATTGCAAATATAATAACAAAAAAAATTAGACCTCCCCTCCGATTTTTCACTTTTCCCGCTGTACTGTGAAATGGTATAGTGCGACTTTACGCTCATTTCGTTGTAACAGGTCACATATTAGTTGTGTTTAAAATTAGTCAAAATTAAAGATAACATAATCATCAGTGGGAATAGACAAACAAAAAGGTTTTTGCTAAAATATCAGATATGTCACTTTATTTTACAGGCGACGATAAGTTAATTACTGTCATGCATTAATAATATTGATTTGTTATAATGGATTTATGATTTGTCTATTCTCTTTTTGGTTTACACACATTTGTTAGATTTTTTCCAAACCACCTCGCACAAAAACACTGATGTAGCAATTTGAAGTAGGACTAATGAAGAATTGATAATATCACTGTGTTAATCAGTATGATAGAAATAGTTCTTTTGTGTTTCTATTCTACCATATAGACACTCTACAAAAGCTATAGTCATATCATAGAGACCCAACCATCTTTGAGCTAATTAGGGTGTAACATAGGAGGCAACCCAGCAGTACATGTATCGGGGTCCTTAAAGTCCATTCCAGTAGAAGATCTTAGAGACATATGTCTGGTGAGACCCAACCATCTTTGAGCTATTGGGTGTAACATAGGAGGGAACTCTGCAGGTATAGGGGTCCTTAAAATTTCATTTCAGTAGAAGATCTTAGAGAATTTGAGGTTCAAATTTACCCAGGTTGAGAATAAGGAAATTATAGTCTTTCCTGCAGTCTTTACTGCAGGATACAGACTGAAGGGTCATATGGCCATGGTTGATAAGGACCGAGCCCAATGGGAGGTTCTTATCACCCATGGCCATGACCTCGATGCCTTTATCCTGTGATGAAGACCAAGTGTCAAACATTTACTCACATAAATAAATGCCCATCTCAATTTCGGAAAAAATGTTTTAATATAGAGTATTAAAATTTGTATTGAAAATTAAAGAGCCAGATTAAGAAACTGACAAATCCATATTTGAAATTCTAATTTAGCTCCTGAGCCCACGTGATGTGAATACTCAGAGTGGTTCAATTCCACCTCACATGCTTAACAATAGCTGGCCCTCTGAATTGTCTTGGGCATTTTTTAATAGATTTATAATTACTTTGGCCTCATAAGGGTGCAAAAGTTTGACAAGGATTAAACCATATATTCTGTATTTTGATTGGTTGAAAGTGTGTCACTCATTTACAAAATAATTAACTGATGTTAATTAAATGATTGATTGACATATTTTGATTGGATAGAAGGAAATATTTTGTGTCATTAGAGTGGATGGTTCTTTCATGACTTCTATGACACAGACAAATTCAATCAGCTATCTCTGATAATCATGATATCACAGAGTCTTTTGATGCAGGCATGTAGGCTGGTTTGATTTAATACCAAACAGTGCATTGTGGAGAAAGTGGAACTGGTGGTTCTTTTGTGGAGAAATTTAACCTCAAATTCGGCAAATTGATAATAAAGTGTAATGACCTTCCCTTTATTCAATGTTATGAAATATACACATCACTTTTACCAATGGTAATCAACCTTTAATATGGAATTCATGTGACAAAAGTATACAATTATTACTTAAGTATATGATATGTGTATTTAGTGAATTTTAAGTGTATTGTGCTAAACCAACTTGTGAAATTATCATGAAAAAAAAGAAATACGACATCAAAGGATTGCAAATGGTATGACACAGGTATTTTTGTCTTTAAAGGAAATGAATAAAATATTCTGCTCTGGTTTTAATACTAATTTTAAAAGCCAATACATTTTACTAATTCAGTTTAATTCAAGTCACATTCATTTGCATAATCTTAAGACTGTTGAATTACAAATCTTTCAACAAAAACCCCCCCATTAATTTACGGTTTGATTACCAAACAGTGGATTTTAAAGGGGCAATGTCATCATGATAAGAGTAGACTTGCAACAGGGCATGGAATCTGTGTGCTAGTTTTTAAAAAGATGAACACAGTGACTGAAAGTTACTGGTTCATTTATGCAGCAGCAACGGTAATATGACCTTATCATGTGGGGTATTATTTTCAGTCACTGAGCTAATCTAAAAATAGCACTCAGATTCCATGCACTGTTGATTGTGACAATATTGCCCCTTTAAGTGGAACTGGGGGGTTCATTTGTGGAGAAATTTAACCTCAAATTCGGCAAATTCTGCAATTTGATAAGAAAGTTTTATGACCTTCCCTTTGTTCAATGTTATGAAATATACACATCTCTTTTACCAAAGGTAACCAACCTTTAATATGGAATTCATGTGACATTAAGAGTCATGACAATACTGTAGTATGCAATTATTACTTTACAACAACAAGTAGAATTCAAGTATGATATAGGTATTTAGTGAAATTTAAGCATTTCAGAAATCATTTGAAGTAATTGTGTATTGTGCTAAACCTTTCCTGTGAAATTATCAAGAAAAAAAGAAGTACAAAATCAAAGGATTGCAAATGGTATGACACAGGTATTTTTGTCTTTAAAGGAAATGAATTAACATTGGTATTGTGCTCTGCCGGTTTTGCTAATTTTAAAAGGCACTAAATTCAACAAATGCAATTCACATTTATTTTCATAATCACGAGGATCAAGAAATATGTATAGAAGCCATCCTGTGAAAGTTTGTGTTGTGTTGGTTGACACATCCCTGAAAATTGTGATATTCATTTAGTTTCTTTCACTAAAGTCACATAGACACTAGAGGTCACTGTTCAAATATACTGAACAGCAAAAGAAACGCAAGTCCGAGGACAGCAAAAGAAATGCAAGTCTGAGGTCTTGTCAAGTTTTCAAACAGAAGACAAACCATTTTGATTCTAATCACTCATTTAATGAAAAATGCTTTCAATTTGTGAGCTGAAAGTGACTGTTGAAATTGTTGCAATTTCAACAGTCACTTTTCCTCGGACTTGCGTTTCTTTTGCTGTCCTCGGACTTGCGTTTCTTTTGCTGTCCTCGGACTTGCGTTTCTTTTGCTGTTCAGTATATGTAGCATTTTAAAATGTAGTATATGCTCGCTTGGATTAAAGGTTCATGCTTAACATTTTATGTAATGGCCTTCTTCCTCAAATTCATTAGACCCTTTATGTTGCTAACTATCATTACTGATACTTGCGCTGACTGATGGCTGATCTGAAATTACTGCAATCCACATGCAGCCCAGCAAGACAGCTCAGAAACTTGATCTTCTTGGCTAATTGTACATAAGAAGTCTTTTCAATATGAGAAAGGAGATAATATTTGATTATTACAGAATTCTGTGTACATTTATATGAAAAATTTCGTGTTGTGAAATTACCTTATATATATATATATATATATATATATATATATATATATATATATATATATATATATATATATATATATATATAGGGGCTTCAATTGAATTGTTTAAACTGAAAATGAAATAAATTGCAAGAAAAAAATGTCTCGGAAACATTGAAAATGCTGCACCAAGTGTGTATTTTATGAAATTAACATATTACATTACATAAATATTGAGAGATGCGTTCGAAGAAAATGTAAATTTTTCCCTTTTATTAAAATTTTTCTTTTTAGTGCTAATACCAGACATTGTGTGCTGCATATGTTTATCTCTTGACATTGTACAACTAGTGTTAACTCGTCTCTTAGGTTTATATTAAACAGAAATTGACTAAGAACAAAATAACATAAATATATATATATATATTTATTTATATATATATATATGCTATTCTTTTTAGAGTTTTTGTGTGTTTTTAAATTTATATCGCTATTTTACTGCAGGAAAGGAAACAAATGCTTTAAACTAACAAATTTCTTAAAATAATCATGAGAAGTGTGGCTCACATCTTAAAATAAATTGGGCACTTAATTATACAAAAATCTTAATTAAAATATTGAATTAGGCCTTATATATTGCTGAAGCGTTGTATCAGAGGGGGCGCTCAACGATAAAGTTGTCCAGAAATTAATTTATTGTGGGTCCTACAACTGAGTTAAATTCACTTAATTATCGAAAAACCTTTTTTTTTAAATAAAAAATAAAAAGGTTATATTAGGCCTTACATATTGCTTTGGCGTTCTATCAGAGAGGGCGCTCTTTTATAGGGCACACGTTACAACTTGTTCAAGCCAGCAGTTGTTGTCATTACATAATATATGCATTATTTAAATGAGCCATTTACGTAATGGTGTTTACAGTGATTAGGGCCTATAATTGCAAGGGCATTATCGGTCAGTTATCTATTACGTAACGGTACTAATCGAGGCTAATTTGTCCGGTTATGTAATGGTAATTAAAGGTTATGTGTTACATAACGGGGGCTCTATTATCAATCTATTGTATTGAAGAGGGAGTTCTTCTCAACTTCTCAATTGTATTGTCGTAGGGGGCGCTATAATGAATACACCGCTATTGTATTGACGGGGTGTTCTCCGAACCTAGCATTGTCTTGTCGTAGGGGGCGCTATTATCAATGCATCTCTATTGTATTGAAGAGGGATTTAGGTAACAGTTATAGTATTACGTAACACGTACATAATGGTTCTCCTTTATTATTATGTAACGCGTAAAAACCATTAATTGCCGTTACATAACAATACAAAATAGCCTGGATTAATGCCATTACATAATAAACAATACACTGCTATTGTATTGAAGGTGTGTTCTTCCCGACCTAGCATTTTCTTGTCGTAGGGGGCGCTATTATCAATGCATCTCTATTGTATTGAAGAGGGAGTTCTTCTCAACTAGGAATGGTCTTGTCGTAGGGGGCGCTATAATGAATACACCGCTATTGTATTGACGGGGTGTTCTCCGAACCTAGCATTGTCTTGTCGTAGGGGGCGCTATTATCAATGCATCTCTATTGTATTGAAGAGGAAGTTAGGTAAGAACTGTTAGGTAATAGCATTACATAACACGTACATAATGGTTCTCCTTAATTGTTGTTATGTAACCGTTATAACAACCATTCCTCGATTAATGCAATTACGTAATACAGAATACACTGCTATTGTATTGAAGGCGAGTTCTTCCCAAGCTAGCGTTGTCTTGTCGTAGGGGGCGCTATTATCAACGCATCTCTATTGTATTGAAGAGGGAGTTCTTCTGGACTAAGAATTGTCTTGTCGTAGGGGGCGCTATTATGAATGCATCTCTATTGTATTGAAGAGGGACGTACTTCTCCTCGACTAAGAATTGTCTTGTCGTAGGGGGCGCTATTGTCATCTCTATTGAAGAGGGAGTTAGGTAACAGCTAATTTGTATAGTTATGTGTTACATAACAACAATAAATGAGAACCATTATGTATGTGTTACGTAATACTATAACTTTTACCTAACTCCCTCTTCAATACAATAGAGACAAGACAATGCTAGGTTCGGAAGAACGCCCCATCAACACAATAGCGGTGTATTCATTATAGCGCCCCCTACGACAAAACAATTCTTAGTTGAGAAGAACTCCCTCTTCAATACAATAGATTGATAATAGAGCCCCCGTTATGTAACACATAACCTTTAATTACCATTACATAACCGGACAAATTAGAGATGCATTGATAATAGCGCCCCCTACGAAAAGAAAAAGGTCGGGAAAAACACGCCTTCAATACAATAGCAGTGTATTATTTATTACGTAATGGCAATAATTGTGTATTGTTATGTAACGGCAATTAATGGTTGTTACGCGTTACATAACAATAAAGGAGAACCATTATGTACGTGTTACGTAATACTATAACTGTTACCTAACTCCCTCTTCAATACAATAGAGATGCATTGATAATAGCGCCCCCTACGACAAGACAATGCTATGTTCGGAAGAACACCCCGTCAATACAATAGCGGTGTATTCATTATAGCGCCCCCTACGACAAGACAATTCTTAGTTGAGAAGAACTCCCTCTTCAATACAATAGAGATGCATTGATAATAGCGCCCCCTACGACAAGAAAATGCTAGGTCGGGAAGAACACGCCTTCAATACAATAGCAGTGTATTATTTATTACGTAATGGCATTATCGAGTCTATTTTGTATTGTTATGTAACGGCAATTAATGGTTGTTACGCGTTACATAACAATAAAGGAAAACCGTTATGTACGTGTTACGTAATACTATAACTGTTACCCAACTCCCTCTTCAATACAATAGAGATGCATTGATAATAGCGCCCCCTACGACAAGACAATGCTAGGTTCAGAACAACACCCCGTCAATACAATAGCGGTGTATTCATTATAGCGCCCCCTACGACAAGACCATTCTTAGTTGAGAAGAACTCCCTCTTCAATACAATAGAGATGCATTGATAATAGCGCCCCCTACGACAAGACAATGCTATGTTCGGAAGAACACCCCGTCAATACAATAGCGATGTATTCATTATAGCGCCCCCTACGACAAGACCATTCTTAGTTGAGCAGAACTCCCTCTTCAATACGATAGAGATGCATTGATAATAGCGCCCCCTACGACAAGAAAATGCTAGGTCGGGAAGAACACGCCTTCAATACAATAGCAGTGTATTATTTATTACGTAATGGCATTATCGAGGCTAATTTTGTATTGTTATGTAACGGCAGTTAATGGTTGTTACGCGTTACATAACAATAAAGGAAAACCGTTATGTACGTGTTACGTAATACTATAACTGTTACCCAACTCCCTCTTCAATACAATAGAGATGCATTGATAATAGCGCCCCCTACGACAAGACAATGCTAGGTTCAGAACAACACCCCGTCAATACAATAGCGGTGTATTCATTATAGCGCCCCCTACGACAAGACCATTCTTAGTTGAGAAGAACTCCCTCTTCAATACAATAGAGATGCATTGATAATAGCGCCCCCTACGACAAGAAAATGCTAGGTCGGGAAGAACACGCCTTCAATACAATAGCAGTGTATTATTTATTACGTAATGGCATTATCGAGGCTAATTTTGTATTGTTATGTAACGGCAATTAATGGTTGTTACGCGTTACATAACAATAAAGGAAAACCGTTATGTACGTGTTACGTAATACTATAACTGTTACCCAACTCCCTCTTCAATACAATAGAGATGCATTGATAATAGCGCCCCCTACGACAAGACAATGCTAGGTTCAGAAGAACACCCCGTCAATACAATAGCGGTGTATTCATTATAGCGCCCCCTACGACAAGACCATTCTTAGTTGAGAAGAACTCCCTCTTCAATACAATAGAGATGCATTGATAATAGCGCCCCCTACGACAAGACAATGCTATGTTCGGAAGAACACCCCGTCAATACAATAGCGGTGTATTCATTATAGCGCCCCCTACGACAAGACCATTCTTAGTTGAGAAGAACTCCCTCTCAATACAATAGAGATGCATTGATAATAGCGCCCCCTACGACAAGACAATGCTAGGTTCAGAACAACACCCCGTCAATACAATAGCGGTGTATTCATTATAGCGCCCCCTACGACAAGACCATTCTTAGTTGAGAAGAACTCCCTCTTCAATACAATAGAGATGCATTGATAATAGCGCCCCCTACGACAAGAAAATGCTAGGTCGGGAAGAACACGCCTTCAATACAATAGCAGTGTATTATTTATTACGTAATGGCATTATCGAGGCTAATTTTGTATTGTTATGTAACGGCAATTAATGGTTGTTACGCGTTACATAACAATAAAGGAAAACCGTTATGTACGTGTTACGTAATACTATAACTGCTACCCAACTCCCTCTTCAATACAATAGAGATGCATTGATAATAGCGCCCCCTACGACAAGACAATGCTATGTTCGGAAGAACACCCCGTCAATACAATAGCGGTGTATTCATTATAGCGCCCCCTACGACAAGACCATTCTTAGTTGAGAAGAACTCCCTCTCAATACAATAGAGATGCATTGATAATAGCGCCCCCTACGACAAGACAATGCTAGGTTCAGAAGAACACCCCGTCAATACAATAGCGGTGTATTCATTATAGCGCCCCCTACGACAAGACCATTCTTAGTTGAGAAGAACTCCCTCTTCAATACAATAGAGATGCATTGATAATAGCGCCCCCTACGACAAGAAAATGCTAGGTCGGGAAGAACACGCCTTCAATACAATAGCAGTGTATTATTTATTACGTAATGGCATTATCGAGGCTAATTTTGTATTGTTATGTAACGGCAATTAATGGTTGTTACGCGTTACATAACAATAAAGGAAAACCGTTATGTACGTGTTACGTAATACTATAACTGCTACCCAACTCCCTCTTCAATACAATAGAGATGCATTGATAATAGCGCCCCCTACGACAAGACAATGCTAGGTTCAGAAGAACACCCCGTCAATACAATAGCGGTGTATTCATTATAGCGCCCCCTACGACAAGACCATTCTTAGTTGAGAAGAACTCCCTCTTCAATACAATAGAGATGCATTGATAATAGCGCCCCCTACGACAAGACAATGCTATGTTCGGAAGAACACCCCGTCAATACAATAGCGGTGTATTCATTATAGCGCCCCCTACGACAAGACCATTCTTAGTTGAGAAGAACTCCCTCTCAATACAATAGAGATGCATTGATAATAGCGCCCCCTACGACAAGAAAATGCTAGGTCGGGAAGAACACGCCTTCAATACAATAGCAGTGTATTATTTATTACGTAATGGCATTATCGAGTCTATTTTGTATTGTTATGTAACGGCAATTAATGGTTGTTACGCGTTACATAACAATAAAGGGAAACCGTTATGTACGTGTTACGTAATACTAAACTGTTATCAAACTCCCTCTTCAATACAATAGAGATGCATTGATAATAGCGCCCCCTACGACAAGACAATGCTAGGTTCAGAAGAACACCCCGTCAATACAATAGCGGTGTATTCATTATAGCGCCCCCTACGACAAGACCATTCTTAGTTGAGAAGAACTCTCTTCAATACAATAGAGATGCATTGATAATAGCGCCCCCTACGACAAGACAATGCTATGTTCGGAAGAACACCCCGTCAATACAATAGCGGTGTATTCATTATAGCGCCCCCTACGACAAGACCATTCTTAGTTGAGAAGAACTCCCTCTCAATACAATAGAGATGCATTGATAATAGCGCCCCCTACGACAAGAAAATGCTAGGTCGGGAAGAACACGCCTTCAATACAATAGCAGTGTATTATTTATTACGTAATGGCATTATCGAGTCTATTTTGTATTGTTATGTAACGGCAATTAATGGTTGTTACGCGTTACATAACAATAAAGGGAAACCGTTATGTACGTGTTACGTAATACTAAACTGTTATCAAACTCCCTCTTCAATACAATAGAGATGCATTGATAATAGCGCCCCCTACGACAAGACAATGCTAGGTTCAGAAGAACACCCCGTCAATACAATAGCGGTGTATTCATTATAGCGCCCCCTACGACAAGACCATTCTTAGTTGAGAAGAACTCCCTCTTCAATACAATAGAGATGCATTGATAATAGCGCCCCCTACGACAAGAAAATGCTAGGTCGGGAAGAACACGCCTTCAATACAATAGCAGTGTATTATTTATTACGTAATGGCATTATCGAGGCTAATTTTGTATTGTTATGTAACGGCAATTAATGGTTGTTACGCGTTACATAACAATAAAGGAAAACCGTTATGTACGTGTTACGTAATACTATAACTGCTACCCAACTCCCTCTTCAATACAATAGAGATGCATTGATAATAGCGCCCCCTACGACAAGACAATGCTATGTTCGGAAGAACACCCCGTCAATACAATAGCGGTGTATTCATTATAGCGCCCCTACGACAAGACCATTCTTAGTTGAGAAGAACTCCTCTCAATACAATAGAGATGCATTGATAATAGCGCCCCTACGACAAGACAATGTTAGGTTCAGAAGAACACCCCGTCAATACAATAGCGGTGTATTCATTATAGCGCCCCTACGACAAGACCATTCTTAGTTGAGAAGAACTCCTCTTCAATACAATAGAGATGCATTGATAATAGCGCCCCTACGACAAGAAAAATGCTAGGTCGGGAAGAACACGCCTTCAATACAATAGCAGTGTATTATTTATTACGTAATGGCATTATCGAGGCTAATTTTGTATTGTTATGTAACGGCAATTAATGGTTGTTACGCGTTACATAACAATAAAGGAAAACCGTTATGTACGTGTTACGTAATACTATAACTGCTACCCAACTCCCTCTTCAATACAATAGAGATGCATTGATAATAGCGCCCCCTACGACAAGACAATGCTAGGTTCAGAAGAACACCCCGTCAATACAATAGCGGTGTATTCATTATAGCGCCCCCTACGACAAGACCATTCTTAGTTGAGAAGAACTCCCTCTTCAATACAATAGAGATGCATTGATAATAGCGCCCCCTACGACAAGACAATGCTATGTTCGGAAGAACACCCCGTCAATACAATAGCGGTGTATTCATTATAGCGCCCCCTACGACAAGACCATTCTTAGTTGAGAAGAACTCCCTCTCAATACAATAGAGATGCATTGATAATAGCGCCCCCTACGACAAGAAAATGCTAGGTCGGGAAGAACACGCCTTCAATACAATAGCAGTGTATTATTTATTACGTAATGGCATTATCGAGTCTATTTTGTATTGTTATGTAACGGCAATTAATGGTTGTTACGCGTTACATAACAATAAAGGGAAACCGTTATGTACGTGTTACGTAATACTAAACTGTTATCAAACTCCCTCTTCAATACAATAGAGATGCATTGATAATAGCGCCCCCTACGACAAGACAATGCTAGGTTCAGAAGAACACCCCGTCAATACAATAGCGGTGTATTCATTATAGCGCCCCCTACGACAAGACCATTCTTAGTTGAGAAGAACTCCCTCTTCAATACAATAGAGATGCATTGATTATAGCGCCCCCTACGACAAGACAATGCTATGTTCGGAAGAACACCCCGTCAATACAATAGCGGTGTATTAATTATAGCGCCCCCTACGACAAGACCATTCTTAGTTGAGAAGAACTCCCTCTCAATACAATAGAGATGCATTGATAATAGCGCCCCCTACGACAAGAAAATGCTAGGTCGGGAAGAACACGCCTTCAATACAATAGCAGTGTATTATTTATTACGTAATGGCATTATCGAGTCTATTTTGTAGTTATGTAACGGCAATTAATGGTTGTTACGCGTTACATAACAATAAAGGGAAACCGTTATGTACGTGTTACGTAATACTAAACTGTTATCAAACTCCCTCTTCAATACAATAGAGATGCATTGATAATAGCGCCCCCTACGACAAGACAATGCTAGGTTCAGAAGAACACCCCGTCAATACAATAGCGGTGTATTCATTATAGCGCCCCCTACGACAAGACCATTCTTAGTTGAGAAGAACTCTCTTCAATACAATAGAGATGCATTGATAATAGCGCCCCCTACGACAAGACAATGCTATGTTCGGAAGAACACCCCGTCAATACAATAGCGGTGTATTCATTATAGCGCCCCCTACGACAAGACCATTCTTAGTTGAGAAGAACTCCCTCTTCAATACAATAGAGATGCATTGATAATAGCGCCCCCTACGACAAGACAATGCTAGGTTCGGAAGAACACCCCTTCAATACAATAACGGTGTATTCATTATAGCGCCCCCTACGACAAGACTAATCACTGTCAGCACCATGACGTAAATGTGTCATTTTAAAGCATTTGTTTTCTTTCCAACAGTAAAATAGCGATGGTCTCATAAAAAAAATTAATTCCCAGAAAAATAGCGATACAGTAAATTTCTGCTTTAATATCAACTAATAATATAAGAGCAGTTAACAAAATTACCCTGAAAGATAATTTGTGAACTTAATGGCTACTAATTGTACAATGTTATTGAGAAGAGATAAACGACTTTTCAAAAACATTTTTTTAAACAATTCCGTCAGTATGTAATGTTTTCATTTCATAAAATACACATTTGGTGTAATATGTACATTGTTTTTGAGATAACAGTGCCCTCTGACACAAGTAAAAGATTAAAGTGTTCTTTTTATGTCTTCCTTTTTCTTGAAATTTATTTACACAATTCAACAAAAGCCCCATATATATATATATATATACATGGGGTCTAATTAATTTGAGGAAGAAGGCCATTACATAAAATGTTAAGCATGAACCTTTAATCCAAGCGAGAATATAGGACATTTTAAAATGTAACATGTAGTGGCTATGTGACTTAGTGATAGAAACTAAACAATTTTCAGGGACGTGTCAACCAACACAACACAAACTTTCACAACACAGCACAAACTTTCACAACACAGCACAAACTTTCACAACACAGCACAAACTTTCACAACACAGCACAAACTTTCACAACACAGCACAAACTTTCACAACACAGCACAAACTTTCACAACACAGCACAAACTTTCACAACACAGCACAAACTTTCACAACACAGCACAAACTTTCACAACACAGCACAAACTTTCACAACACAGCACAAACTTTCACAACACAGCACAAACTTTCACAACACAGCACAAACTTTCACAACACAGCACAAACTTTCACAACACAGCACAAACTTTCACAACACAACACAAACTTTCACAACACAGCACAAACTTTCACAACACAGCACAAACTTTCACAACACAACACAAACTTTCACAACACAACACAAACCCATGATAGAGGCTGCTTCAAAAACTAGTATGACATGGTCAACTGAACAAAACTAAATCCTCTGTGAGCACTTACAAGATTAATTTCCCTTTTCCCCTTATTTTACCAGCAAATTTCCATCAATTTTTATTTTCTTGTAGAAAAGAAAACAATGTCACACAATGTGGCAGGATTCACCATAAATGAATGTTTGTTGTGATTAACTTTGTAATGTAACAGTCAGATTATGGAAATAAATGTGAATTGAATTAAAATAAAAGATATTGTAAAATTGATTGCCTTTCAAGGATTCAATACATAATATCATTATCATCAAATAAACCACAAGGAAACTAAGTACATGTTCATAAATACAATTTAGGAAATGAATAAAGACTAGATAGGGAACTATAGAAGGATCTAACAACTGATGTACCTTGTATTCAAATCTAATATACATTCTTTGAGAAACATCTGTTTTGTGCTTTTCCTTAGTATACAATATATAAAGATATAAACAGGGTTCGTACAGTTTAGGGAGAGTAAAATTCAAAACTTTCAAGACCCTTTATCAGGAAATTCAAGGACCGAAGGGTTGAAAAAATAAGCTTTGGAAAGCAGTTTCCAGTTTGTGAAAAATGGAAAAACTTACAAGCCATTTTGCTTGAAATATCATGAATTAATTTTTGGAGCCATCAAACTTAGATTCACAGACTTTTAAGTACTTTTTGGGTTCTTCATAAATTCAAGGATTTTGAAGGCCTTCATTTTTTTTTCAAATTCAAGTACTTCGAACTCATCTGTATAAAGATAGTTTAAAAAAAATACCAGTGGCTATTTAAAGAAAAAATTGTTTTATAATAAAAATGACTTGGTGTAAAGTTGATGATGGTATCAAACATTAATTCAAATATTTCTGTCTGAGGTGGAGGCCTGTAGCCAGAAAATTTGAACTTAATAAGGAGGGCACCAGTTGTTGAGGTGCTAACACTTTAGTAAAAGTAGTAAAACCTGAGCAGAATACCAATGTTGTTAATTTCTTATGAAGGAAAATACCTGTCTTACTATTTGCAATGTTTTGAAGTTATACTTTTTTCTAAATAATTCACAGGTTGGTTTCACACAATGTACACAAAAACATCTTCTAAAAACCTTGCAATTAAAATGATTTAACCTACATGAATACGAAGTGATTATCTTGACTTCTGACTTCGTCCCCGTCCATTTGGCATTGAATTCCTATCATCTCTAATCGTCTCCTGTGTGCTATTATTTATGTAGTGACCTCCACTGTTTGACCAGCTTGCGCACTGGTTCCACGACTGAGTTGGGGTTATGATACAACATGTGGTGGTCTGCGCCGTTTAGTGTGCTTCGCGTTGGTAAGGGCTTTGGACATCAGATTCTGTTCAGCTTTGGCCCACACCTGGTTATATGAACAAAAAAAGGTCAAAGTTCATTTCACTTGAAAATTGTAATACACTGATTGGTTAGAGGCTCAGCCCACTGGTGTATAACAAGTTAATGAAGCCACCACACGGCCATTTTACTACTACCTTTACAAATGGAACAAACATACAACGGAGAGGCCAAATGGTAAAATCAAGGGTTGTCAATCAAAATGCCATATTGACCAATCAGATTTGTTGAGCATCAAATATTTGAAACTGTCAGGTTTGATATGCACATGCCTTCTTGAACATTATTTTTGAATTACAATCAGAGTTATGTTCAGGGGGCTGTGGCATCAATTAGGTAATTATCCCTTTTTACATTGTTATGTGTGGTTTAAGAGAATAGCAACATGGTAGACCAGTGGCTTCAATGTCCAATCTTTATGCAGTCAACTCAGTGGATACAATAGTCCTTTATCATCTTTGTATGATTTCAGCCTCTGACTCTCAACACAAAAAAGGAGCATGCATATTTTCCTTCCAGCCTCAATTTGGTCATATGGATTTTTATATAAGTAAAAAAAATATGGCATCACTGGGGGAATTAGTATGCTGGAAAACATTGTTTCTGTCACAGAAAATAAATCCACAATTTGTTACCTTATTGAGTGAGCTGGGCAGTTGTTCATCATAGCAGTTCCCAGTAATAACTGTCACAGACACAGATTTAGGGAATGGCTTCACTAGAAAGGAAGTTCTGATAGAACAAAAAATAAAAACCAAAACTGAGTCAATGTCTTTATGAACAGAGTGGGTAAATCTGGATTGGTGTATGATGCATTACTATGGAACAGTTGATCAAGTATTGTATTATTATCAGAGACTAGAGACCACAGATGTGGATTTATGAGATGCATACATTACTATATATGGAACAGTTGATCAAGTATATTGCATTATTATCAGAGTCTAGAGACCACAGATGTGGATTTATGAGATGCATACATTACTATATATGGAACAGTTGATCAAGTATATTGCATTATTATCAGAGTCTAGAGACCACAGATGTGGATTTATGAGATGCATACATTACTATATATATGGAAGAGTTGATCAAGTATATTGCATTATTATCAGAGACTAGAGACCACAGATGTGGATTTATGAGATATGCATACATTACTATATATATGGAACAGTTGATCAAGTATATATATTGCATTATTATCAGAGACTGGAGACCACAGATGTGGATTTATGAGATGCATACATTACTATATATGGAACAGTTGATCAAGTATATTGCATTATTATCAGAGTCTAGAGACCACAGATGTAGATTTATGAGATGCATACATTACTATATATGGAACAGTTGATCAAGTATATTGCATTATTATCAGAGTCTAGAGACCACAGATGTGAATTTATATGAGATGCACACATTAATAATAATAATAATAATAATAATAAGACGATTCTTATATAGCGCAGGTCACCGTGAGGTCTCTATGCGCTTGAGAAAAAGAGAAAGAAAGACAAGATAGGAGACAAGTTTGCATTTCAAGTCTTCTCCACACTGTCAAAAGTTCACAAAGGACACTGAAAAAATGAGAGAATGAAAGAAGCTGAAAAGGCAGAAAATTTAATTAAATTAACTGTGATAACATTGATTGAACAGATGTGTTTTAACCCGGGTTAATCTGATGGGGAGGTTGCGTCCTGTTTCGCCGATGTACACCTTACCGCACTCACAGGGGATCCGGTAGACTCCCGCTCTGTTGTTTGGGTCCGGTTTGTCCTTGTGGGTGTGTAGAAGTCCTTGGAGTTTGCTGGGGGCTGAGTGGAACACATCGATGCCTGCTCGTTGGAGAATGCGCTGTAGTTTGTGAGACGTTGAACCTAGATAGGGGAGACAAGCAGAGAGGGTTAGATTACTTACCTTGCTTTCGGGGTTTGGAACCGACTTTGCTGTGCTGATCTTGCTGGGATTGTAACCGTTGCGTTTGAGGGTGGTTCGGATGTGCTGTAGTTCCTTGGGAAGGCTGTCCTTGTCACAAATGTTGTAGGCACGTTGTACGAGTGTACGGTTGACCGATGACTTGATGCTTGGGTGATGGAAGGAGCGCTGGTTCAGGTACCGATCTGTGTGCGTGGGCTTTCTGTAGACGTTGTGGTGTAGGAACGCGATCTTGCCGTCTTCTTCTGTTTCCATGGTGAACTTGATGCTCGGGTGTTGCTGGTTGAGATGTTGTAGAAAATCCTGGAGTGTGTCTCTGCCATGTGGCCAAACCACAAAGGTGTCGTCCACGTATCGGAGCCACAGCTTCGGTTGGAGGTCGGCGGTGTTGAGGGAAGAGTTTTCAAACTCTTCCATGAAAATATCAGCAAGGACCGGGGATAAAGGAGATCCCATGGAGGTCCCAGCTGTCTGCTCGTAGAACTTGCCCTGAAACTGAAAACAACTTGAAGAGACACATGTTAGTAGCAAATCATGAATTTGGTCAGGGGTGAGTGATGTGCGATCATCAAGGGAAAGATCTTGTACGAGTCTGTCCTTCACCAGGAGGCATGTCTCTGTAGTTGGGACATTGGTGAATAGGGAGACAACATCAAAACTAACCAAGATGTCACTGGGTTGAAGGGTGAGGCCCCGGGTGATCTCAACGAACTGACCGGAGTTGGACACATGGTGTTGAGTGAGACCCACCAAGGGTCGGAGGATCTTAGCTAGATGACGGGATGTGTTGTACGTAGGTGAACCTCTGGAGGCGACGATGGGGCGGAGAGGAACATGAGGTTTGTGAATCTTCGGCTGGCCAAAGAACCTAGGGCAGGATGAGCTGGATGGTCTGAGATGTCGGTAGAGTTGGGTGGAGAGGGCACCGGCACGGTGGAGGGCAAGGAGTTTGCTAGCGACTCTTTTCTCTATGGATGGGATGGGGTTCTTCTTGAGGGGGCGGTATGAATCGGATAATAAAATGTTACTTACCTTGTCGGATGATCCTCCAGCAGCCTACTTAAGCAGCAGCATTTTCCAGAGTCCGGCATTCTCCTGAGGACGATCAGAGCATACTGATCGAAACGTCGAGTTGTACCCCCAGTTCTTTTCAGAACTAATTACTACTCAATTGAGATTCCACATGGTGTCACCGCAATTATTCTTACTTAATACTATATATGGAACAGTTGATCAAGTATTGCATTCAGAGACCGCAGATGTGGATTGGTGTATTATGAAATTCAATACTATGGAACAGTGATCAAGTATTGTATTATTATTATTAGAGACTAATTTTAACATTTAATAATTTTTGTTAAAATAGCTTTTGTGTTTGGTCATGAAACAGATAAATAAGCACTCTGTTTGGATCAATTCTGAGTCATGCATTAAATGCCAGCTAATTGTAACCTGGCTTGCACACGACTCACATACATTCTAGCCTGATTCTGGTGATCCCAAAATTATCGCACATTGTCATTGTGTGATAACATTGACCACACATTGACCGCACAAGGTCTACAGACAGGACCTTTTAAGAATTACAGAGAAACGGGAAAAGTCCAAATTGAAAGGTGTAAATATTCAGAATGTTTTTTTACCTGTTGGTGCACCTGTTCCTGTGCAGTGTAAGAGCATCTTGTGATTCCAGCCTACATCATATAGCTCACCTGAGGATGAACAAGTAGGAATTGTTCAAAGTTAATAATGTCATGAGTTTACTTTTCAGAAGAACACTCAGGAGGTAGATATTATGTTCAATTCAATTCAAAAGAACATCGGGCAAAAAGAACATCAGGCTTTTTAAATGTTAGGGACAGGGTCACTCAACTGAAATTAAATTGTTGTTATTAATTTGATAAAATGATAACAAATTGGTTCATTTCCGTAGTAACAGGATAAGTATGCATAACATCTTCACAGATTGTACATATCGTGTTGAAATAAAGTTAATAAAGTTTTACCTGTTTTGCAAAATAAAACACCAAATTATACATGTTTTATTGTTTCAATTTATTATACTTATTCATAATGTCATGTTTCCATAGCAACGGTTTTCATTCAGCAATTAAATATCATATCAGTCCATAGAGCTTAAGTGTCATTCTTCTAAAGTTAAAAATGTTTTTGCAAATCCATGAAGAAATAGAGCAGATACACAGAATTTATTAAAATTGTATGCTGAACGATGCCACTGCCCTTTCTATTCCCTAGTGCTTTTAGGAAGGCAAAAAAACTGGAAAAAATGTGTACATTTTTAGTTTTAAAAATTGTTTTATCTCAGCAACACTAACTCCGATTTGCACCCAATAAAGTGCATTGTTCAGCATTAAATGAGATCTTAACGATGTCACTCTTGATGCAGTGGGATACAGTTTTAATTTTCAACTGAAAACCCTATTATAACTAAACACAAGACACGTCTGACTTAAGCAGAGTCAAATTCACAGTTCACAATTTCTCTTATATCAACAGGATACATTATATTCCATCAATAATATTTACACATGCATTTGTAGAATTCCAAACCAAGGCAGCATTTGCGTGCAGCAAAACAATAACATGCGCACTTCACCAACAGAGGGCACTATCAGTGACCTGTGATAACTTATATGTACATTTGCCTCATCAGACATGGCTGCAAATGTACAAGACTACACTCATTGATGATGCAGATATGAGAGGTGCCTAAAGGTCCATTCTAGCTGTAATGACCCTCTAGCTAGTGTGAATATCAAACTTACATGGCTCAAGTCAAGTCCAGCAAAGAGTTTCCTGAGAGCTTTCTAAGACAGTGTGCATGTGTACTGTCCTCATCTTGGAGAAGTAGTTGTTGATCAAGGATGAGCCAATACACCATGGCAACCAAGTGACTCACAGCCTGCAGGTTGAGAGAATTGTTGTTTTAAAATATTTCTTTTGGTAGTATAAAAAATGGACATTTCTAGCATATAGGCTCTGAAATACAAGACAAGATTGACAAGTGCGTATCCATTAGCAACGTATCGCCACATGAATAGAGTCATAAAAACTCATTTCACCCAAGAGTGCATTCAAGTTGTACACCATGAAGCATAAGATCAGAATAACATTAGAGCAACAGATGTGAATGCTAACTGTGCAACACAGTGGCGGATTCGGGGGCACCAGGCGCATGCTCCACCCCCCTATTTTTCGCAGAGCAGCAATTTTTTCAGGGTGCCTTCCCAAGAAACAAGAATCTGTGCACGGCTAATGTAGATGCCAGGAAAATTTCAACATTTTTATGGGGGAAGATCCCCAGAGGGTAGAATGTCGTATCCGTCCGCCACTTTTTCTCATTCAATATAACCAATTTATAATGTAATCTTACCTACCCAGTAAGGTGGAGAACATATGGATGATGATGGACATATACTTCAAATTATTCCAGGATATTTATTTCATGAAAAAATCAGGCATTTTTGGTATACAATGACTTCCTCAGTCATGTCAGTCTGATCTTGTCAATTCCCCCATTAGTGACCAACATGATGGTCATTGTACATGCACAGTGTCAACTATAATAGGATCCTTCTATTTTCTGAAGGGGAGGATTTTTTTTAGAAGGGAAATAAAGTCTGAAAACCATCATAAAAGTGGATTTAAATATAGTTTTCGCTTTCTGCACCCCCAAAAATCGATAGAATCATTTTTAACTGGTAAGTGGTTGCAAAAAAAATCCCCAAAACCCTTAAAAAGTGGTGGTCGGATATGACATTCTTTCAAGAATATTGATTAAAAGCTTCTCCAAATTATACTATTTTATTTTAAAAATATAAAACAACATTTTTATTTTCAAGTTTAAAAACAATTTTACAACCATCTGGAATAAGATGAAACATGATTCAACTGCTTTTCTTCTTGGGTACATTTTCTGTGCCTCCATCAACTTTAACAGTTTGGGGGTGAGTCATTATACCAACATCAATTTTTGATGACCACAATTCTGTGCGTCTCAAAAAACGGCGCTCAAGACGTCCACCACGCGTATGATCATGCATTGAAATTCAGCATTTTACAAGAGAATCCTTCACTGAAACAAACTGAAACACCAATTAAACTGCTACTGTAAGTTACTGTCCAGTTGATGATATATCCTTAGGTGCGTCATTTAGGGTAAATTGAGGATACTTATTTTTATGCGGGTTCCAGTTATTGGTAACTTCTGATATGATTTTGATACCTAACGATAATTGGGATGTTCGAATGGCAGAAAACCATCATCGTGTATCTGAAGCTCATAGGACTAATTTATCAGTAGGATATGTTAACTTGCAGCTTATTTTTTCAACAACAAAAACTTACCATAAAAACATTAGAAAGTTTGCAGACTATAAGTATAACTTTTATAAGTAACGTTGCGTTAGACGTAACTTTTTCTTCTTCTGTGTCAACGATCTCAACGATTGGTGGCGTTATTTGTTATTACTTTAGGCCTATGCACTGCATGCATGCACACGACGTATAGTTACTAAGGGTGGGTGGATACAGCAGACTATAACTACCAAGTTCCGCTTGGCGCTTTACAATTACTGTTTATATATTTAAAAAATTGCGTTGCCGAATAAGAACTTGAAATCCACTTTTCCAAAAGATTACAGTTTATATAGGCATAAAACTAATTACTTGATATGAAAAAATAAAAATAAAAACTCAATAGCTTGAAATCTTTGTTTGCTGGCAGCAGTTTTTGTGCCCGCGGTGATCTAATTTCGGGGGGAGGGGGGGATTTGTAACGCTTACCCCAGCGGCATAGCCAGGACTTTTTCAGTGGGGGGAGGGGGGGGGGGGGCACAGGGGGAATTGCTTTTCAGTGGGGGCCCAGGGGTATGGTTTTTTTTTCCTTTTCTTTTTCTTTCCTGTTTTTGGGGCACTAAATGGAAATGGAAAGCCCTTTTTGGAGACAGATGGACCCCATCGAAACGATAAAGGCTAGCAACCGACCAGATAAACTGCGGGTGCTGCAGTACCCTAGCCCCAAGCTTTTTACACTGCGCTTTCACCCAACAATTGGCTGCTTTACATGCGTTCTCGATGGAGTTTTGAGAAGTGGCACCAAAATAGAACATTCTCAGGAGAATGTCTGACCAAACTACAATAGCTTGCGGAAACCTTTGCCGGCAAATGCCCAAGGCCGAAGTGATGAGCTGTCACCAAATCATTCGTCCCTAAATGCAAAATGATCAAAGCAGGGATAGGGGTATGAAACCTTGATAGCAAACCATGAAGGTCCTTCAAGTGAGCACCCCTCGGCCATTCCAATGCACCAGATTGGGTCAAGCGCCAGCGACCAGACCCTTTTATGTCTGCAACGGGCACCCCCAGTGCAAAAGCTGTGGACGCAGCTCCAATCCGGAACCACCCCACAAACAACAAAGCAGCCCTAAGCACCACTGTGATACCATGTGAGGGGATCACCACGTTTATGGCGGAACAATGGGCCGGACAATTGTTCCCGCGCTTGCAAATACCCTTGCAAAGCAGTAACTGGACAGATTGCCACAACCTGCAGCCTTGCGATATGAACCCACTGTGGAGGGCCAGCCTGATTAGTTTTAGAATGACGTATGGCCAGGACCACAGACATGCTAGATTGATTGCCACAGAAACACACACCGGAATACTGTAACATAGACTCTTGCATATGGTAAGTGGAATTGGCGGTAAACTCCCAAACGTGAAAAAAGCTGACCGAAACATGGTGCTTTCAAATTGGGAAGCACATACCTTAGGCAACGCCTCTAAAAGTCGGCACAAAAGCGATAATGAAATCGGCAATCGCTCATCTTGCCTAGCCCCGTCTGTAAAGCTACCAGCAATTTTGCCACAATAAAATTATTAGTTGGACCGGCCCATCCTCTAAGTTTACAAAAACACCCCACCCCTGCCACATATGTATTAATTGTGGATGGAGAATATTAAAGTAAAGACAGCCATGAGATGAATCCGCAATGCCTTGCGGAGAAACAGTTGACACAGCCGAAGCTTGATGTGCTTTAAAACAGCAAAAGGCGTGCCACCCCGACATGTAAACCGTGTGTGTATTCTTAGCGAACACCAAACTTAACAACCGTCCCATTTCCGCTGCTAAAACACGTGGGGTAGCTGAGGTAAAGGGGTCATGCCCGGCTGGGCCCTTGGAGCTAGGGCCCGAAAGCGCCCCATCTGAAAACGAGAAAGTGCATCAGCTATGTTATTATGAACACCTGGTATATGCACTGTCTTAAAAATTAAATTGAATTTGAGGCATTGCATGACCATTGCCCGCACTAATTGCAAAATGCGCATACAAGGCGACGTTTGTTTATTTATGATCCGCACAACAGCGATACTACCGTACCGGAACAACACCCTGCAGTTCACCAACAAGGGGGTCCAACAGAGAAGTGCCACTAAAGCAATGGACGGAGAACTAGCCAGCCACTCTGACGGCCAACGCCCTTGAACCCACCTCCCTTGGAAAGAAGCCATATAGCCGATGGATGCAGCAGCATCAGTGAATAATCCAAGAGCAACAATTGAATCCCAATTTTCCCGCAGGAATGTAGTAAGAGCCCCGGTCGTGACACTTGTGTCCTTGAGCAAGGTACTTAACCATAATTGCTTCGTCCTTCGGATGGGACGTAAAGCCGTAGGTCCCGTGTGTTGTGTAATGCACGTAAAAAAGAATGCGCCTTGAGCACCACTTAGTTGGTGGATACGTGCGCTATATAAGTCCACACATTATTATTATTAAGACCGTTATAGCGCTGCAACAATGACAGCCACATGACCAGATCGAGCTTCGCATCTTGCAAGGCGCACCCTGTGATGCGGCTGCTTGAGGGCCCACTGTCAGTGCACTAATACGCCGTAAAAACGCACGCCCCGGTGCAACTGCTTTACACACAAAATTCAATGACCTCACTAAGGATTGAATTTGAACTAAACTGGCTTTTGGCCTGCCAAGCAAGAGTTGAATCTGCCTTGTGAGTGATTGAACTTTGACCTGTGGGACCCGGACCTGCCCTCGAACAGTGTCGATTTCAAGCCCCGATTATGAGATAGTTTGTACCAACAAAGAGAAAATCACCCAGATAATGTGTGACAAAGCCTGAATGTGCAATTGCTTTCACTTATCTGGAACCCAGAAAAGTGCTAAACTCCCAAAGAGCGCGCAGGAAATGGAACATCCCATCGGCAGGCACTTGTCAAAATAAAATTGGCCCCAAACTTGAAACCCAAAAGCTCGTAACCACGAGGGGAAACTGGCAAGAGCCGAAAAGCTGATTTAATGCCTGCCTCAGCAAGCCATGCATTACAGCCTGCCTGCAAAACCCCTACACCAAATGACGCATAATTCAGTTTGCATTAACCTTACCAATGAAAGCACTGACCCCCTTTCTTTGTGAGAAAGACATGATGAATGAGACAAAAAGTCCCAGGTTTTTTTGTTAATTTTTTTTTATTATTATTATTATTATTATTATTATTTTTTAATAGGCACTAAACTGAAGTGGGCAATTTGAAATGGACCAGCAACGCGACCTGCACCCTTGCATGGCCTTTGGATTACCAACGCTTTTGGTAAATACTGTACGAGCGCGCTGCCCAGCACTACCCATAGAGCAGCATGCATGCACACATGGCCAGAACGTGAGAAACATCTTACACCCGCTACCACAAGAGCAACCTCAGAACCCGAAGACCTATGAGCTTTGGCAAGCCCTGAAGGACTTTCAATAAACAAAATTGACATGCCAATGTAAGCACTACTCCAAATCTTTCCTTCCAATGACTGCGAAATGTGTCCCCCCAGCAGTAACCTGAACCGGCGCGTGGAATAGGAGCCGGCTGAGTTAAAGAAGCCAAACCAGCACAAGACGCCTGCGTTGAAAGAAGCATGCTGGGAAAAACTTGAGGCCCAGTGACCATCCCCCCCTGTAACCGTAGGGGGCTGGTGACTAATGCTTAGCAGAACAGAAGTTGCGAGCACTGATGGCACAATGCCACCACTACTAGTACTAACGCCGCTTGGCTGACTTTAGCAAGCGGCTTGGTTAAAGCCAGAAAGCGCAGGATTAAGGCTCCAAACACTGGACCCGTTAAATGACTGGGGGCACAAAAATTATAGTAGGGACCGCAACCCATTTTTGAAATGCCCTTTTATGCTAAAACTTTTGATTATGATAGAGAATATAGTTCTAATTGAAATACTTTTTGACACATACAAACCGTACTTACGGTTATCAAGTTATTCCCGTTTTACGTTTACGTTTTCAGGAATTTTTTTTCAATTTTCCTATGGAGCTTTTGATTCAAGAGGTTTCATTTTGGTATTGTTTACCATTTTAAACAAGTTGGTAAACAAAAGGAAACTGCCATATTGTAAATAATACTAGCCTACCACGGCCCTGAAACTTTATGAAGGTATACCTGAATGTTGCCTAAACAGTTCATAATTTTTTTAAATTTAGTTGTTAACGATGTAAACAACCGTTGCCATGGAAACAATAGTAAACAACAATAAAACCTCCATTGGTCAAAGTTAGTTGTTAACGATGTAATCAATCGTTGCCATGGAACAACAATAACAACAATAACACCTCCATTGCCATTGGTCAAAATTAGATATTGAGTAGTAGGCCTATAACAAAGAATGCCTTGACAAAAAGAGCCAATAATGAGTAATAATATTCATATTAGGCTACTAGAAACAAAACCAGTCCAAGTGGGATTACCACCATCATTAAAGTCCACAAGTCCAGCGGCAATGGCTGCTTCCCGTATGCAAGGGTACACTACGTCACTAGACTGACCTGACTGGACGGATAGTATGGTGGGTGGTCATTTCAGCATCAGATCCAGCATGTGCAGATAATAAGGGTACAGACACTGTCACCGAGCTTGGGGTTGAAAGCTCCACCGTCTTATGATGAACCTGGTGTCTGGAAAGGGGGCCGTGCGACGGCTACGCTTATCCTTCGGTAGGGGGAGCTCTCGTGCCTCACCCGTCACCGGAGTCGCTCGCAACCGGGCTAGAGGGCGAACCTGACGCTTCGGTATGGTCGTGGCATCATTGAAATGACTGACGCAATACAATAGACAATGAACTAGCTGCCATTGCAATCAAGTGCTCGTAGTCGGGAGACCGGACTCGAAGGTCGCCTCGTAAATTGTAAAGTTAACGTTAACGTTACGTCGTTAGGCCCCTATTCCCTCGTGACAACAAATTCAGCCCAGTTAAAGGTTGTGCAACCTCAAACAAAACGAAGAGGTGTGAAGGCCGATGTACTGCAGTGATTAATCAATCCATAAAAAGACAACAGAAAATCTAACTGTTACATTGAAGATGAACTACTGTCACAAAAACTCTTCTATTATTCCAATGATGAAGAGAATCCAAAAATTCGTGTCGTGCGCACCAGTCGATCTGCCCACGAAGAAATTTATACCATAACGTTAGTTCTTGAAAATAAATATTTGTTACAACCAACCGAAACTGGTCCGTTGTAAAAGTTCCTGTCGCCAGACTAGTTGAATCGTACACAGATAGAACTGTATCCACCGAAGAAAAGTTAAATTTGTTGAAAAAACATAAAGTGCTAACCCAAAAACTCCATGGACTTGTTAATAAACAAGGAGCTGTGACAAGAATGCCCCAAACCGCACTGGTTGCTTGACACCAAAGATCGTATAGCGCCGCAAGGCGCAAGATAGGCAACTGACGCGCAAACGCACGTAAATGATTGAAGTACGCACTGGAGTGGAACGGCCGCCATTTTAGGAAGCACAATCAGTTTTGCGCGCGCAATAATGTTCATGATGTACGATGCATGCAATGCTCGACTTGTTGGATGCATTATAAATGCCAGATTTAAGACAATAGCCAGAATTCAGGCTTTTCCGTGTAAACGAAAAAACATAATTTTGAGGGGGGGGGGGGTTGTCGGGGTTAATATTAATTAGAATTTTCAGTTCTAATAAAACGTATTCCGCAGTGTACTAGCTGATGCTGGGCCCGGCCTGTTTTTTTTATAAGATGGTCAATTTCTATAAAATGTTAATTTCAACAAATTTCTTTTTCAACAATTTCTTGAGAAATTCTGTCCATTTATAGAAATTTTCCTCATTTATCCTAGCCAAGAAAAACATTCCACAGGACTACGACAGTGAACTTATTGAAACTACAAGTTAAAAAAATAAAATAAGAGAACACATAGACTTCAATCATTAATTGTTGGCGTATATCTTGACATAAAATTCATATCTTGAAAATCGGAATTATCAAAATTTTTCTTTCACATTTGGTCAGGGAACTTCATCCTGTCTTACACCCCCCCCCCCCCCCCGAGCAATTTTTTTACTCTGAAATATTATACCTAATTAACTGAAAATTCTTCAGGGAAAAAGTTAAAGTATTTTTGAACATTGGGAAACAATATTATTATTATTAGCATCATTGGTTTATTAAAAAACACTTTGCACAGCCAAAAGGCTGAATTGCACAGTACTTTTAAATTTAATATTCAATAAAATACAGAAATTACAGGTATCTATAACTCAGTATAAGCTTTGAACAATAAAAAGGGCCTCAAATAAAAATACTTAGCAAAAACCACAATGGGACATATACTTTAGCAAATCAACATTTAAATGACAAATCAACAAATAAACATTTTCCAATTAAATTAAAATAATTTTTTCTAATGAAGTAATGGGAATGTGTCTGTAAATGCAACTATAATTCAGAGTTGTCATGTCATTCTAATGATGAATTCTAATTTTCCTGAGATGACAAATCATCTGGTAAATATTTTTTTTTTACGTAAATGATTACACCTCAGACAGACACATGTGAAACTGTGATCACATGTTTCTACCATCAGACTTGCAATTTAACGGTTATTTTTGTAACCGTTTTTTTAAATGGTAGGTTACGGTTAACCGACAGTAAATCTATTTTTAAAATACGTTGGAAACATACATGTTTCTTCTGCTCCCTAGCAACAGTGTACAAAAATTGGGCCTAGGGCCTTGGTTCCTTAATTCGAAAGAATTTTGAGAGGTTTTGTAGCCTTAAAATATGGAAACTTTATTTTATAAACCAAAATTGCATTTAATAATGTTTACATTATGTTCATTGTCACTGTGCCAAAACAAATACAAATTTTGAAATTAAACTCGCCACTTTTATTTTTAACAAAAACACCATTACCCCAATTATTTACGGTTATTATATTTGAAAAGATATTTGTGAAAAAATTTGCGATATCGCAAATTTTTGCAATGTCTGATGTCCGTTAGGCTTGGGCGATATCGATTTTTTTCATCCACGATATATCGTCAAACATATATCGCGATATTCGATAATATCGCGATTATTTTTGTTTTTCACGCATGAGTGCTTTAGAGCCGGTAATGACAGGGATGTACCCATCTACAAGCGTCACAATAAATTGCCAGTGCTTACCTGAGCGACACGTGTAATTGCGCCGTTCACCAGTGCAACATATGCGGCGGGTTTTCGCTACCCTAACCAGAAACAAAACGGCACAGCTATGCGAAAATACCAACGTAACCAGAAAACTGTTTTCAGGTTGTGACATCATGACATGTTCAATCATCAATGTTTCTCAAAATAGAACTTACTCGTGAGTGTTAGTAACTTGAAAGATATACTGGTATACGAACAATCATTTAATCATGTTTTAACACTTTTTACAATGCGCCATCTTGAAACTAAGCGTAACCGATCACAAAGTTCGGTTTATGTTACGCATGGTCAGAACAATGACGTCATCGCAGCACAACCGAACTTGCGAAAACGCTTAACCAATGACCAAAGCCCAAACATGTTTCTGGTTACAGTCGCAAAAATGCACCATCGCTATTGGCAAATCGTTTGCATAATAATTACTGCGTCGTGCGTCCCAATCAAATCATCAGCCCGAGTTCACGTGATTCGCGTTCCATGTGACTGGGTCATAGTATAAACACATGACGTGACTAGGTTTATTCCGTAGAGAATAAAACCATGTGAACGTCATTTGCACTTCAGAAAATGTGGATTGTAGTCACACTATTTTAAATGAACGTCACATGGTTTATCAAGAGTACGTATATGTGTTTTGTCTAGACAAGAGTCCCAGTATGGTATAATAGAATAGTGTCCTAATCCCTCAACTTCTTTGATTTAATTCATGACTTATGTAGATTTTTAAGGTAACGCCCATATTCTGCATATGTATGATATAATGTACTCGCCAGTTTAAAGTCACATTGACTGATCTCAGTGTACAGCTTAACAACTTTATTTATGTCCCACTTTCTGAGCTTTCCTACATTTCCTCTTGAGAGTGACATCATGTAGTTCTCTGTTTTTAAACTTCAGTGCATAATGTATTCGAACATTTACAAATATAGCTACAATTTTGGCTTTTATTCTCTCACTGCACACATGCATCTCCTTGTACAAATCTAGATCCTGCATCGCTCTATTGAGCAGGTGGGAGATATGATGTTGCTCCTTGTCATCTTTATGTCATCAAATTCAGTGCGAAACAACTTCTCACATTCAGCACAGAAAGCTAGGAAGCACTCTGAGGGGACCATTAACGATCCAAAGTCAGATATGGATGTGTCATAGGCTTTGTTATGTATGAATAGTAGCGCTGGGTTGTCTAACTCTGCATTGCCTTTCAGCAGAGCTTCTCTGCAGGTCTGGCATGATGAGAGTACTTCGTGTCCGGTGATAACTTTGTGACACAGATACCCAGCGATGTATGCAAGCGTGTTCTGTTCAGGGAGGTCAATTGGAATATTGTTGACTGCGATGGCTTTTCGTGCGCTGTTGATACGTGTGACACGTTGAGATTGTTTTATTCTTCCTGTATTGCTTGTTAGAGAGCGCAGCGTCAGGACAAATTTGTCCGAGTCAGGTAAGCAGTTGGAACCAGCAACTGGCTTAATAAGCGCAGCTACCATTACCATCCTGAAGGCGCAACGAAATTCCTTAGCCGATGGATTATCTCTAAAGCCACCTTTTCGTCGAATGGTAGAAAACATATTTTCTACAATATCCTGGTTAAGACGAGATGTTAGCAGAAATCGGACATCAGTGGTTTCCTTCAAGTGCTGCCATAGCTGAGAAATACATGAAATAGCCAGACGCCATCCCTTGATAAACAGAACATTCTTAGCTCCAACTACTTTCAAGCTCTTGAGTATTGGCTTGCATGACTCAAAGAATGATTTGTGTTCAGAGTTTTCGGACAAAGGCCTTCTCAATTTTTGTGGATCCTTGAAACATCTACTGTTAAATGCATCAAACAAGTTGTTGATCATCTCAATGAAATCAGCTGTGTATGCAGCTTCTGCAGGTAATTTACCAAATGCTACATATGTGTACAGGCCTGCAGCCACTGAATGACTAAGCACCTGTGCTGCCTTATTTACTCTCATTTTGGAGAAGCTTGAGAGCTCAAAGTGCCCTTTTGTGAGTTTGTGCGCTTTTCTGATTGCCAATTGTGAATCAAATTCATAGAAATTACGAATATGTGTCCACCTGATGTGTTTGCCACCATCTTTTCCATTGATATGGAAGATATATTTCTCCAAGTTAGATCTTGTGTTTTTTAACAAGTGTGGCAGGTCATGCAAACAGAAGATTTTGTCCTCCCTATGGATGAAGAAAGGCTGCTTTTCTGTTACTGAAAGGAGTTTATAGAGTCGAACATTGCTGGACCCTTGGTTACATACAACAGCCTTAGGTTGCAGTCCAGTGCCTTTTACATTCTGAATGCATTTGTTGAGCAATTTCTTCAGATTTTCAGCACGTGTGGCATCTCTTGACAAAAAATAGCCAATGGGCTGTTTCCACTTGCCAATCAAACCCCTAACCATGCACACAAGAGCATGATTTGCAGGCTTTGATGTTTTACCCAGTGAGCCAAAGTCTTCAAATCCCTCCACCGCATCTTCTGTGATGTTGTATGACAGGCCTGCACGTAGACTCATTTCGTCAAATGTGATGACACATAACTTATTCTTTTCTGTCATGCCAGCTACTTTGCCTCTCAACAGTTCAAATACCTTGGGAGGAAAGCCAGGCCTTACTTCCACATTACTCAACCATTTTCGGAGGGATGACACAGATGGAAGTGTGAAAATACGTAGACAGAATTGGTAAGCACGAGGACTCTGGTGATAAAGGGAAAGTGCTATTACTTTGTCTTTGTAAGTCCATCTCCTGCCTTTAGCCTTGCAACGCTGTGATGAATTCCACAATTGAGATGCAAAGAAGGTCAATGCTAGCTCTTCTAAAAAAGCACTTGCTCCTTTGATTAAATCACTGATTGATTGCGACTCTCTGCTCACTTTGTCCATTGACCTTTTCAGCTGTTGCACCATTTTCTTCAATCTAAATGTTCGAAGGCGCTCTTTCTTGAGCAGTTTGCTGTTCTTTCCTTTGGATGCATGATCATCGATGGCACAAGATGATTCATATGATAACAATCTCCTGGAACCATCTTTGTGATTGTTTTCAGGAACTTTAAAATATGTATGGTCAGTCACATTGTCAGCCACTGCAAAGAAAAAAGAGAGTCAAATGTCTCAATGTTACAAAATATAAATTACAGTGGGACCCACCGCTACATGAGACTCCAACTGGCCTCTCATCATTGGGCAAGCTCGATGGTCGAGTGGTTAAGATATCTGCTCTAAAATGCAAGAGCTTGTGGGTTTGAGTCCTGTGGAAAAAGTAAGAAACCCAGACATTGATTTTTCTCTTCCAAATACTCCATGGTTAGCATAGAAGTACATATATGGTTAACATAAACAAACAGGTACACGTGTGTATGTACATGTATGCAGTGTTGTAGTCGAGTCCTTTTCTGAGTCTGACGCAAATACAACAAAAAAAGAGAGTATAAGGTGTAGGGCCAATGATTTTCCGCGATCGCAGAAAACGGACGGAATTCGCGGAATTTGCTCCTCGAAACGGAAAACGGGATTTGAATCTGAAGGCAATAACTTCTGCAATTTTATTGATAAAAAACATAATTTTGTAAAATTTATTGGTCCAAAACGAATTGTTGATGATTAATTCAACCAGATTCAACAGATAAGCCACATAACAAATGCGCGTTGGCAAGATTAGAGCAACAAATCATGTTACGAATCACCGTTAGCGAGCGTGACAGACATGGGGGAGACCCGACATGTACGCCGTAGCTTTCAGTCAGCGCACGGGTGAAAATCATCACACTTACGCTACGCGGCTCTTGCAGGTGTCTTTTGCAACATCGGCAGGTTTATTTTTCTCCGTTCAATCATCAACCATTCTTTTATATCTAACTTTGGCTCTAGTGAAATGTATGTTGTGCTTATTCACTTAAACAGGTCCAAAAACCTACCGTAAACTATCCTATTTTGACACTAGTTAACGTGAAAAAAATGGCGGACATAAATTTCACTTCAGCTACAAAAATCATGCGATGTGTGTGTGACGTCGTGGCGTATACGGCTGTTGCATGTTTCTTATGTGTGTGTGGTGGCGGTGGCGGTGCAGTATTAATGACTGAGGAAGTTAAATACTACGTCTGTAAATAGATCGGCCGTTGATAAACAACTGGCAATAAGACACATTTCTTGCATAAAACAACTGTGACCATTTGCTAGTTAATTATTAAACAATGCATTATCCTTTCACATTTGGCCGAGCGGTCTAGCGCACCGAACTCAAGTTCTGGTGTTGCCAGCAGCAGGGTGTGGGTTCGAGCCCCGGTCGTGACACTTGTATCCTTGAGCAAGGTACTTAACCATAATTGCTTCGTCCTTCGGATGGGACGTAAAGCCGTAGGTCCCGTGTGTTGTATAATGCACGAAAAGTGGATTGTCGTGGCCGAGTGGTCTAGCGCACTGAACTCAAGTTCTGGTGTTGCCAGCAGCAGAGTGTGGGTTCGAGCCCCGGCCGTGACACCTGTGTCCTTGAGCAAGACACTTAACCATAATTGCTTCTCTCCACCCAGGGGTTAAATGGGTACCTGTGAAGGCAGAGATGGTTTGCTCTCTATGCGCTAGAAATGGCAGCAATTGAGCTGTATACTCCCCAGGGAGCTGAGATGGTTTCAGGAATGATTTATGAGCCTTATGAGCCTTATGAGCAGGGATAATAATATAATGCGCCTTGAGCGCCACTTAGTTGGTGGATACGTGCGCTATATAAATCTATACATTATTATTATTATTATTACAATTTTATGTACTGTCTGTATACAGGGTGTATGTTTAAATGCACTTTTATGTATTGAAAAAATGTGAAACGGAATTTTTCAGCCTGAAACGGAATTTAAGATTTTTGAAAACGGAATTTGCACTTTTCTGAAACGGAAAATCATTGGCCCTAAAGGTGGTACAGTTGGAATCAAGTCTGGGTAACAAGACTGTGAGCTCTTAGCACATTGACTTTCAAGAAAGAACAGCAGTATGAGTGTTTAAAAAGACAAGTGTGCTGTATATAGGGGCCAACAGAAATATTTGCAAAAGGACTCGGACTCAAGTCTGAGTCCTTTTGCTTAATTTTGTCTATTTACAGCACACTTGTCTTTCCAAACACTTGTACTGCTATTCCTTCTTGAAAGTCAATGCTCGACCTCACAGTCTTGTTACTTGATTCTAACTGTGCCACGTCATATTTCAGCATTTGTGTCGGACTCGGAAAAGGACTCGACTACAACACTGCGATGTATGAACATGTACAAAAGAAAAATTTGTTATTCTATATTATTTATACCTTCTTGCTGCTTTGGAGCTTTTGGTGTGGAGATGTCCTCACTCTTCCTCTTAAGTGGCCTACGTGGGGTGGACAGAAGTTTGGGTGGATTTGGCACCTTGAATATAGTTGGAACTGCATTCCAGTTCAGTCTGTTTTTAGTCCGTTTGTTGGAGAACTGTTCAAGTTCAAAGTGTTCTGAGCACAAACGGCAGTTTGTTGACAAATACAGAGGAGTTCTATTCAGCAGATCAACGCGACGAGTGTTTTGGACCCACTGCTGACATCTGCAAAGAAAAAATGGGTAAAAATGTATGTTAAAAAGGAAATCAGAACTAACATTATGGGTCATACTAAAAGCTGACAACCCACTGACAGCCCTTTCATCTGCCGACAACCTAACTGTTGTGTTGTGATCCTTAGTCGGGGTTACTAAGAGGTAAGCTTTCGGAGACGTACAAATAATGTTAACTTGCTTCACTTTGTCGTGAAGTTGCAAGTAAAAGAATTCGTGTTAACTTGCTTCACTTTGTCGTGAAGTTGCAAGTAAAAGAATTCGTGTTAACTGGATTCGTGATGCCGTCCGTAGAGGTTACACACATTCACAAGAAGTATTACTTCAAGAGACTTCCAGTTGATTATAAATATCAAATAGATTCAACATTTATTGATTCATAAAAGCATTATAGCATAGATATGTGTGTGTCTCCTCAGTCAGACCCCAACCGATGAATGAATCATGACTCTTTATTTTCCATATCAAAACAATATCAAAAACATTCTCATTATGCGGCATTGCGTGAGTTTCAACATGCTGCACTTTACAATGCGCGCACGCTAAGGCTATGCTTATAATAGCATAATTATCGCACATGGGATGATATGCTTGATCATGACACTAACACAAAAATAAACTCAGGATGTAACAGAAACTCTGTACTTAAAGTGCCTTGGACAGCATTGCACTGTTAAAACTTTCAGGAAAATATGTTGTTTTGATCGCAAAAATTGATTTTATGGATTGAGTACTATTGGCTGCTATCTTGCTGCTTAATGTCACCGGATCAGACCATTATGCAGAGGGTAAGCAATACAAAACTTTGCAACGTAAATGTTTAACGATCGGCACCACTAATTTTAAAACATCATCATTACACCAAGTTTAATACTAATTTTTGGTTACGTTAAACAATTTTGGCCTAATAAGTAATATTACTAATAAAAATAATGTTCTATCCTACCTCTCCTTGTTCTTTGGAAACCTGAAGAATGAAAGATCGGGTCGGTTACTTTGACGATTTGAGCAATTTATTGAAGAACAGTGAGCAGATGATGTAGAACTTAACGCCATGATGGAGTATTGGTTTGCTACAACGTCCAACTAGGCAGATTCACGGAAGCCAACACTGGTGGCGCACTTCATGTCATGTATCTTGGGGTCACGACCTGTGACCATGCTGACGCTGCTCGCGGCAAACCGGTGCGAACCGCATTACACCCTCATCAGCGGATTGACCGTTTTTAGTGTTGATGTGATGGGGGCCGGATCTTTCGGGAAGCCATTTTGTTTTCATGCAAAGTGCATGCATCGCATGCCGCGAAAATCTCGTCAAAAGTTTTTGCTGTCGTCCAAATAGATCGCCGTTTTCGAGGTAATTTGAACGTAATTTTTCCCCCTCCAACTTTGATCATATTTAGGCATAATAGGGGTACCTCCGTTTAATTTTAAAATGAAATAAATGCAATCTATGTTATTTAAACATTTTAAAACCAGCAATACTTTTCATGAAAGTCGTTCGCTCACAACTTTTATGCGATGCACAAAAGTTGTATGCGATGTGCGAATCGAAGATCCCCGGGGGAAAAATTGCATAATTTTGCTGCATATTTTATCATGCTGCGTGATTGTTAAGGGGGAAATACCACATAAATGATGTCTAGTAATGGGTCATTTTGTGAATTTTTATCGTGAAATTTATAATAAAATGTTGTAATTTAGATAAATATTATTAAATATATGCCACATCGATTTTGAAATGGTATAACCCATATGAAAAATGGACTCTGCCCCAGGTATGCAGAAAGATGTTATGAAGTGGATCATTCCATTTTCCAAAATAGGGGGTTCCCCTAAATTATCCAAATTATGCACTCACTTACTGAACTAAAAATGATGCAACATGGTTAAAGTTTACTTAACTTAAATGATTACAAGTTGTAAAGTTTAAAGTTACTTTATAAAAAAAAGTCATGGTTCACATATAGACTGTCAGTTAAGAGTTAATGTCCAATGTGCATTTGACAATAACTTTTAATAATTTCATCTTGAATTTTGGCAGCCATTTTGAATAAATAATGAGGTAAACAGAAAATGACATGCTTCAGTGAACACAATAATATATTTTCATATTTGTGCCAAATATAATTGTTCATTCTCATTTTCACCAAATAGTGCAATTTTCCAAACAGCCTTTAAATTTGGTCAAATAGTGCAACAGCCTTAAAATTTTGTGTGCATTTTACAGTTATATATATAAGCGTCAATTTTTATTCTAAAATATGGCGGCCATTTTGAATATATAATTAGGTATTCATCTTCCAGTGCGCACTGACAATGATGCGATTGGTTTACCAGAAAACATAACTAAAATAAATGCCAACATAATGTCCATGGCATAAAATCTTAATACATGTAAAAACACATGTAAAATTTGTTAGTATATTCCTATGTACAGTAACTATATATCTGACTCTGCTGACTCGAGTCTGACTTCTGACTGTATTTGTGGCATTATGCATTGTCAGTCAGTGATTTACAAATTCAACAAAGGAATTAGCTAGCAGTAACTATATAGGCCTATCTGGTCACAACTTTTTGGCCCATTTTGCATATAAAATGGCACAGATTTTCCGAACACTAAAAGTCGTGTAACCTCACTTCAGTCCGGGAAAACTCCAAATACGGCAACGTTGCTGTATACGGCAACCAGTTGCCGAATAATGCAACTTCCGGTGTGTAAACGCGAAATACAGCCAAGGGGGTATACTACTGAATAACCGATGTTTTTATTGTTCTGTGTCTTTAATTAAACATCTTAATCATTGTTCAATTGATTTAAATCAATGTGGATAGGGTCATTTGGAATGTGTGGTATGGTGGGGTGGGGATTGGGGATGGGTGGGGTGGGGATTGGTGGGGTGGGGATTGGGGATGGGTGGGGTGGGGATTGGGGCGGGGTGTGACCAGTAGGGTGCGGCAGTAGAAATATGTGTGTATTGGGGAGAGGGGCTGGTGTCTTGATTGCTTGGTTACCAGCAGTGTAAGCAATCTACTTGGCAGAAGAGCATGGTCTTATAAATTGAACAACTGTATTAATGAAAATATGGACCTCTTATAATAAAAAAAATACGAGACCATTTATTTTATATTTGTTTTTGTCCATTGGTTCAAATCAAGTTAGAATAAAAATCAACACATACAGCACTCTGTAGGCAAGATTGTCAAATATTGAATTTCAGATAAATTTTCAATTATTCCAGTAATTTGTTCACATGCTAATTATACAAAGCAATTTTTATAAGTAAGGTATTGACAGAGCGAATGTTTTGTAATTGTAGTTTTATTTAGGCGCATTGTAAAAACAAGGACTAGTAATTTTTGTATAATCACAAAGATCTGCTGTAAAAATTGAAATAATTTCTCCATTTTAATAAATATTGCTTTTGAATTTGATTCATTTACTAAATTGCGATTGCAATCACGTACTTAGTAAATAAATATTTAGTAAATTAGAAATTTAAATAAATATTGCTTTTGAATTTGACTCATTATTTACCAAGCTGTGATTGCAATCAAGTACTTATTAAAAATAAATATTTAGTAAATTATAAATTTGTTGTCATTACAAAGAAAGATTTAAATAAATCAAATTAAGAAAAATATCATTTGTTAATGTTGTTTAATTACTGTGTATTTTGTTCATGAAAGTTATAACTTATAACTGTTGAAACTGAAACCAACTTTAAAATGTATACAGGGCTGGAACACAATCTTTGATAAAGGGAAGGTACAACTTTGATAAAAATGAAATGTTGTTTTTAAAGTGCGCTGCCATCATTGTCGGCTGATATGGAGAAGTGTAGGGCCTACTATTGTACTTGTCTGCTTGAAGTGAACTGACAATGGAATTTGCAGAATTCAACTCGGAAGTAATATTTTGGTGGATGACTTTCGTAATGTTCAATTAGATTCTTTGTAAAGTTACTGGTGTTTTTGCACCTTCCCTTTATTGAATTTTGAAAGTGGTGCTGCCACAACTTCTTCAGCCTAATATAATGATCTGGTCACCAGGTCTTTGGCCAAAGCCTTTCTCACCACTTCCAAGTAGGTTCAATACTTAATGTCACTTTACATCTCGTCTGAATTTCAAGCTTTCGTATTTCAAAGGTTTAAAACTTTAATTATCACTATATACAGTATATACCTTTTTTTAATTGGGTATACCCGACAGGCACATGAAATTACATTATCGGACATTAGTCCCTACGGTACAAGTTTTTAAACGGCAAGAACAATACTGCGGCTTCGTTTAAACGTGAACGGCGATGGTTAGGTTTCTCAATAATTTCTTGGTACATGTCTTGTGTTTTCGCCGTCCTTTCTCACTTTCAACGTCAGCTTCAAGGCTATTTATCATTGTCAAAAGGTGCTGGCTTTAATCACAATGTATAAATGCAAAATATGTCTTCTTTTACTTCTATTTTTATCCAATAATTGAGTTTTGTTTGTATAAATGTTGTCGATTTTAGTTTCCCGCGCTTCCAGAGCTTTTCCCGCGAAGAAAGACGTTGATAATTTCCAATAAAATAGGTGTTTACTCAGTCATATTAACATAAATAATGTTATTTGTTTAATTTAATTATTATATTTTTGAGAACAACCATGTTTAAAGTTTTGTTTCATGAACCATGCGTAAAATAATAATCTTGATTGAGGATGTATTCTTGCACGTCAAAAATGGAGTCGCGCGTTAATCGTCGGATGGGCTAGAGTGTTGGTTTTAAACGGTCATTTGCAAGAAAATGCACAGATAACTTTTTGATGTGCGCAGATAGGAATTTGGGTAAGGAACCAAAGAACATATTTTTATGGTTTTCACTATTCCAATTTTGCATATTTTGTTTCCCTTTTTGCGTTTGAATGAAAGAGTTGCCGTATACGGCAACCTTAACGTTGCCGTATAATGAAACGTTGCCGTATTCAGCAACTCAAGGTTGCCGTATATAGCAACGTTGCCGTATTTGGAGTTTTCCCGGACTGACTTAGGCTCACCCTATAGAAGTGATTGACCCCTCATTTTAAAGCATATTGAAAGTACTTTCAGATAAAAATAACATCAGTGTGATCAAAACAACTTGAAATTTTCATGAAACTGCCTAGTCCAACGTCCAACAATGAATAGCCTAATTTGCCCTAAATTTTAAATGGGATAAAAACCAAACATTTAAACAAGAATGACAGCGATGCCGACATGGCTTGCTGCTGGCGTGCTGCTAGCTAATTCCTTTGTTGAATTTGTAAATCACTGACTGACAATGCATAATGCCACAAATACAGTCAGAAGTCAGACTCGAGTCAGCAGAGTCAACAAAATAACGTTACAATGTAGGCTAACTTATTTACGAGTGGCGCCCCCAATTTTAACATCAATTTAACAAATGTTTAAGAAAATAAACAATTTAAACGAACATTGGCCTGAATACGTAATAAAAATAGCATTGTATCCTACCTTTCCTTGTTCTTTGGAAACGTGAAGAATGAAAGGTCGGGTCATTTACTGACGATTTGAGCAGCAGCGAGTGTAACTTGGTTTGCGCGCGGTGCATGCATACTGTTGACGTGTCGCTGCTTACTAAAATGGCGGCCAAACGCGCCCATTGGATACTTCATGTTTTTGCGTCAGTTGCCTATCTTGCGCCTTGCGGCGCTGATCTTTGCTTGACACCTTTACAGCGCGCAACCTGATTGGCTAAAAACCTCCACCAAAGTTTGCCACCAGACAAACTATTGGTGGAGGCCTAAAAGCGGGAAACTTCCCGCCTACGCCCCTGATTGGCTGTACCATGATCCACCCTGGGCATATAAAAGGCTTGACGTGGAAAATAGCTCATAAGCCTGCCGCTGGCTAACGAGTGCACAATAATATGCATGCCCATTGAGAAAACCCGATCCGTATTGTAAGTTGCGCATAACGCATTTGATCACTTTCGTGATAAAATGATATAACCCCCTTTTCCTGGTTACGCGTCAGGAAAATCACCAATTCCTTCTCATTTTCATCACAAACAACCAATAAAGGAAATTAGAAAAACAATTGAGGGGGACCATGGCCACCATCCATTCATTTCAAGATATAACGTTAGCTGTTTCACCATATAAGATTATGCTTCTGTATATTATGTAATATCTCACTAAGAAAAAAGTAAGGACCCAGGCTAGGTTTACTGGATATATATATCAATGTTTCAAAAATCTAAAAATAAAATAAATTAAAAATGATGAAAATTGCCAGTAAACTGACAAAAACAAAAATGGGCGTAAAAACAAATAAAATCAACCAACAAAACAGAAGAAGAAACAACAACAACAACATAGATTGGGTCCTCTTGCTTTATGGTAGGATTAGGAAGTACTTCTGATAGGTATAAAGAACTACTTAACCCAGCACTGCAGTGCTTGCATGCTTGTTCTTTGTTGCGATGTTCTTTCTTTGTATTTCTTTTTATACAAAATTATGAAACGGTACATGACGGTGTAGCGTGCCATGCCAGGTGCGCGCATGCAGGCAAGGCGCAGAAGCAGTACGTATTTGCAGCTAGGCGCAGGGCGGGAAGAACCGGTCGTGGCCAGTACCATTCGCGCGCAACAATTCCATCTGATCTGCAAATAGCAAAAAGCCCGGCAATTCGCAAGTGCATCGCACATATATAGCACCGATAGAACGCTCTACACCGTACCGTTAGTACTTAGCGCCTATTTGACTAAATCATCATGGGTAAGTAAGACTGGGACTCCTACACAGATAATGCAGTAAAGAGCCCGTACAGTAATCAAAAAGCCTAGTTTTTTTTAAATGGGCCCCATACTTTCCATTATTTTAGCCATAGATATGCCTATTTTCGATTTCCCAGGCCATATTATAATGTTTAAACTGGACGTTTACTTGTTTTGCGTGTTCCTACTATTCGTTTGTGTGTCGATGGAAATAAAATGAGTTGAACATGTTGAACCATGAAGGTAGAATTAACGTTAACCATGTTAACTGGAGTCCTACCTAGCTTAGTAGCTAGGATAAGATACTATTAGCAAATCATTCACTTTATTACTGTGTTAGTGATTTAAGTTTTTTTAGACGACTGAAAAGTGATGACTGAAAAGTTGTTTGCGGTTAAACAATTCGACTCAACCACCGACTGTCATTCATACAATCATTCATAATCATAGCTGACTGTCAACACGGAACACAAAGAACAAAATACGAAATAATGCACAAGGCATTATTTTGCCACCTTTTCTGTCTTTAGTATAACAATATATCGCCAACTTACCATTCAAAATGGAAGAAAACAACTTAAAGGAGAAGAAAATGTAGTCTAAGGAAGTTTGGAAAGGTTATTTTGCGAACATTTGAAGCATTGAATATGTGCACGTACATGCAAAGCATTGTGTCATTCAGTATTCACGCAAAGCATGCCGGCAAGCGTCAGATGTCGGCCATTTTTTCGTCTGCTATAAATCACTCAACTTGCAAAGTCCTTTGTGCAAATGTGGCGATAATTAATCAAGATATTTCCTGTTGGTCCCAAAAGTGTGATTTTCGGGAGGGGTTGGGGGAAGGATGCGATGGACCACCATATAAAAAAGTGGGGAGGATTTTACAGTGTAAATTTATCATAATTTTGTATGAACCCTTTTTGCATGCAATATTCCTAACTTTTGCCACTTGGGTCCCTGGATCTGCAAAAACTCTTGCTCAAAGGTTAGTCATAGAGGTAGTATGCAAACTAACACATTTTCTGATACTAATTTATAATTTGTTTTATATATTTAACAGCAACAAAGGCAAAGCGGGCAAAGAAGGTAGTGGCGGCTGAGGTACCAGAAAAAGAAGTACAGGTTAGTATTTTTGCAAGGGCGGTTTTTCACTTTCATTTTATTTTACACATAGTGCATTAGCCTTTTAAGCACGTAAACACTAGTTTTTGTCTTAGGTGCTTTAGACCTTTATCACAATTCTATTTCTCATTTCATAAGTAGGTGTCAGACTATTTTTCCTTCCAGCCTCGGTTTGGTTACATTGATTTGGATGGAAGAAAAACAAAATGTCTGCACCAAGATAAAGGTCTATAATTTTGTGAAAATTACTGAAATAATTTCCAAAATGCATTTCCGTCATCCAAAGCCAGAAATTTGATGTTAGAATACAAATACTCTAAATGCATTTTTAGCATTCTCTCATTATTGACCCAAATAAGCCGAAACGTTCACAGGTTGGTTTTAAACATCAGGCATGAGAATTTCCCGCCGTTCTGCGGTTTCCCGCTTTTTGGAGGCCAAAATATGTCCTCTCCGAGTTCAATGTGAATCCGGTTTAAAATTTGGGGGGTAGAGGTGGTCTAGGGTGATTTTGTTTTAGGGAAATTGTGGAAATATCATTGCTGAAATGCCCCGAGATCGGCACTTTTAAAGTCGGCTTCCCAGCTGTTTTATAAACCCGTTTGTCCGATCCTATTTACGGCGTGCATGAAGCGATGAAGTGCTGTTAAATTACAGAGATGAAGTTTACTAAACGAATCAACGATCGCGTTCAAGTATTCCATAACGTCATAAAAATTGTCCAATCAACGATCCCCTATAATGAGCGTTAGGAAATGCTGTTGTTGATTGAGCAGCCATCGTGTTAACGCTTTGGCCTTTGTGTACGTGAAAGAAAAAAAGTTATAGTAAAATTATCGTGAAATATCAGAGGCATCCGACTTCAAAATGCCGAGAATTTTGGATAGAAATGAAGAACAATTAAATGCGGAGTCGGATAAAGGTGTCAAAGAAAAATGGAAGTGGTCTTGGTTAGAGGAAGATGTGGAAATTAAACTGCCTGGTAAAAGTGGTATTGCCGATAAAGTAAAGTGCAATCTCGGCGAGTTCGCCAGAAAGGTAGATATACCAGGGAAGTCGATGTGCACGCTTTGCAATAAACTGATCAACTATGGAAATCTGCACTAAAAGCTCATGTTACCACAGCGGAACATGTAAATCTAGTGAAGATAAGGACAAATTATGTCGTGCAAGTGGCTTCATGCATCAGCGGGGCCGTCCACATCCTCCGCCACCTCTTGATCTGACAAGTGCATTACGTATGGGTTGCCTCCGGTGCACGTGAAACTGAAAGTGTCAATTGTGTTTATTTCTGCTGTTTAATAGGGCCTATGGACATTCAGATCTAAAAATTACATTGAAAATTGCTTGAAAATGCTACTTTTCAGTACCTAAATTTTCTAAAGGGGGCGCTGACCCCTTCAACCCCCGCCAGGGGGCCTCGCCTTCGGCTCAAGCCTACGGCTTGATTGGGTCATTAATAGTGAATCGCTATTTTCCAGTTTTTTCTAAGACAACCCATTCTCATGCCTGAAACATGCATGTATCTTAAATCTTATCAAGTACGGATGCATTTACGGACATTTTACCAACCTGTGACATTTTCACTTCAGCTCAAGTGGGTTACACTTATACTGAGAAAAGTGCATATGTTAATTTGATACCTTTATCATCTCAACTCCTGAAGTAATATGGAAGTCCATTACAAAATAGCTTAACAACTAATTTCACGTTTGATCAAACGCTAGGAGGATGATGCTCCTGTGATCAGCAAAGAAAAACCCAAGCGACCGACCACGGCTTACTTCGCCTTCTTAGCCGACTTCAGGAAGGAAATGGCAGGGAAGAAATCGGAAGGACAGAGGATCCCCACTCTAGCCGGAGAGAGGTGGAGAAAGATGACAGATGAAGACAAGGAGCCGTACCAGGAGAAAGTGGCAGTCCTCAAGAAAGAGTACGAGAAGGCCATGGCAGAGTGGAACAAACAAAAGTCAAAATAAAGATGAAACGTACTCGGGTGACTCAGGGACTTCTAGGGTCGAATTTTCTTTCACTGCCAGTTTGGCCCATAATGTAACACAAATTGGATGTGCTTGATATATTAAGCAAAATACCATGTGATAAACAACCGTGACACACCCAATTCAAGATGCGTTGTGAGCATTCATGTACTGAATGTTATTTTTTACAGATAAAAAATAAAAACTGAAATTTTGTCAGTGATCATGTCCACTAAGAAATAAGATCGGGAGAAAGAATCTTAATTGAATGTTAAAGTTCTTGGAGGGCAGTTAAAGGGAAAGTACAACCTTGGTCACCACCGGAGAAAATTTACCTGATTGAAACGCTTCCATTTTGGAGAAAAAAAAGAATAAAACATTTTTTTTAAACATGAGCACCTATTTGTGATGAAACTTTCACGTGTTAGCTTTATGATACATGTATATTTCTTGAAAACTGTTTGAAATGAACATACAATACCAATAATGTCTCCCTTTCAGCAAGATAGTGGCTATAACATTACTTGTGTTATGTACACAATTTAAACTCAACAATTTTGTAGAATTATCTGTAGCACTTAAGCACTTTTTTGAAGAGACATTCAAGCCCAGAGGGTACAAATCCATTTGCGAATCATATCCACTGTTTACATTTTAAATGTTTGTATTTACTCCAAAGTCTTGTGTAAAATCATTTAAAAATGGGTTGTAAACTGTCAAACCAAAATGCTTTTTATACTGGAGGCCGCCATGTTGTTAAAATTCACCTGCAATCCTGATGTGAAAACATGCACCTATTACAGAATTGATATAATTTATTTGACAAGATGGCAGCACCCAGGCAAGAGTTAAAACTCTATCTGATTAGGAATTCTCATCTCATAATCGGGGTTAAAACTATTTAGTAATCTTGTAAGAATCTGGAGAAATAAACCGGCAAATTATGTCAAGTTCTGCTCTATCTTGTTTTTTATTTACATTGCAGCTGTCTCTATTAAAATTATGAAATAATGTTAACAGAATTATGAAATTTAATTTACATTCTGCTTAAAGGGACACAATCGTAGTAGACATTTAACAGGAATGGAGTCCAAGATGAATACAGTAACTGAAAATTACTGGCTCATTTATACAGCAATGGTTGTATGACCTTATGTGGGGTATTATTTTCAGTCACTGGGATAATCTAAAACTAGCAGTCCAATTCCATGCCAATCGAGACGATATCCCTTTAATGTACAGAGTTTTTTCAAATACCACCGTGTGCAAGCAGAAAATGATTCATATGACAAAATACTGCAAACCTTACCCCCATCTATTGACTATCAATGTTACAATCACCGTGAACCATGCTTTTCTTCTATTTTTGTGTATTAACGCCACCACGTAGACTGATTTAAAACTACATCAGGGGTTGAAATTTTTATGGCAGCCCACAGGACTAGTTATGTGAAAACATGGAGTCCGTATTTTGTACTTGCATACAAGTATGGTTTAATTTTTTTTTCACCAGCCACTCAGACTACCCAAACCCCAGCAGCCTAGTGTTAATTTCGACCCCTGCTGCATGTAAACAGTAATGTACAGGAAAATGTGAACTGTGATTGTGTATATTTGCGAAGAAGTCTATAAAACAATTTGGCTGGTTCCAGCGACCATGTTATAACAACAGTAGACTGTAGTGCCCTGGATCATAGGTAATTTGAAAATACATTTATTGCGTACTTATATATTGCACACACACGTAGCCACCTAAAGTATACATATAAATATATTTACATTTTACTGTACAATAATGAATCACATTAGAAAACTCGTTTTTATCAATGTGTTAAAGAGATATCCATGCCTACCTGAACTGGTCCACTTGCCGTCAGCCTTGGGGAGGGATACATGTGCAGGGAAAGGGGTCATGGGTTCAAATCCTGAGGCTGTTGAAACCTCATTGTTAGAGAATCAAACTAATTCTATGTACATGTTCACTGTTTGCCATTTTTTCAAGTCTCGTACATTGCTCTGGGCTAGGACTCAACCACTGATCTCTATACTAACTGTAGCTTTGCATGGTGAAGAGGATAAGTAAGACTAATTGCGGTGACACCATGTGAAAATCTCTATTGAGTAGTAATTAGTTCTAAAAAGAACTGGAGGTTACAACTCGACGTTTCAATCAGTATGCTCTGATCGCTGGTTGTTCCCCATCTTTGTTCCCCCAAGAAAGAAGGCGCATGCGTGACGGCCGGACTGGTTTACTGCTACCCGACCGACGACAATGCCGAGTGCTGCTGAACCAGTCGTTATTGTCTGTATGCTAACATGTAGTTTGACTCTTGACCTTTTGGGGTAACCAACATGGCGGCTAGTTAGTTCAACTTTTTATAGGCCAATCTCCTATCCAGTTAGTATAGAGATCAGTGGGCTCAACCCAGGTCAGATCTGTGTCACTTGTGACTTCAATCTAGGCCCAATTTCATTGCACTACTTACCGGTAAGCATAGTATTAGCCAGCAATACCTTTGGGTGTCTTATGTTTGCTAAATGGACACCCTGATTTATTTGCAATACACATGCAAAAGTATTGTAAGTTAAAGTTTTGGACACCCTGTTTTTCAAAGAATAACAAATTTGGACGCCCTATCTCCAAATCCTGGCTAATACTTTGCCAGTAAGCACTAGGTGGGTGTTCCAGAAATGTGATGCCCAATTCTTTTGCTATGTTCTGATTTTACATTTAAAAATAAGGTAAACATTCCTTGAAATCTTTCTGTCTGAGGTGCTATTGGTTTTAACAATAATCAAATGGCAGTCCCCAAGTTTGAACGTCAAAATGTTTAAAATGAACTATATTGAAATTCCACATTAGGCCCAAAAAAAAAAGATGTTGAGTTGCCCTCCACCGACCGACCCAAAAGTGCTGAAATCTCGGGTCGGGTTTTTTTTCCCCGTCATTCATAGGCCTATTTATTATATTAATGAAACTTACCGATTTTCTTTGTATAAAACATAATACGTTTGATTTGTGAAATTTTCCACTTTTTTTACCGGTAAATTTACCGGTACCCAAGACTCAATCTACATGTTTTCAAATCGAATGGCCCCTGCCCTCACATGGTGCACTGCTTTCGCACACACTGTGTGCCAACGATTGCGACTCAAATCTACACGTTTTCCAATCGAATGTTTTCCACTGGCTTCGCGCACTGTTTTGTATGTCAATGATTGCGACTCAATCTACACGTTTTCAAATCAAATGGCCACTCACATGTTGCATGTTGAGAATTGCACGCAATATGGATGAATTTGCTGTGTCAACACAGCGAAAAGTACAACAAAAATGCTTGGGATACTTTTATTCTGAAGCAAAATTCCTTGCTGATAGGTATACAAATGAAAAACATGGTATGTGGTTTCAGTTCCAATGCATTTCAATCTTAAAATGACAGTCAAGGAGAAAAAAAAAAAAATCCCGACCAACCGACCCCTTCAAATATTTTCACTGGAGGGCAACTCAAAAAATTTTTTTTTTTGGCCTTAGAATGGAAACGTAATTTGCCGAAATTTCTGGACTTATAATCTGATTTCTCACATTTCCACATCATCTGAGGAATATCTTCCATTCTAAGTACAGATTTTGTCCTTTAGCAACAAGTCCCAGTTGATCTGTGTCGTGAAAACCTCCCGGTCCAGCCACACCTCATAAAAGCGCTGGAATTCCTCACTTAGGTCTATCTTCTGACTGAGCACGCTCTGTGGGTTGTTGTCGACCGGCATGTACTCCGGGTCCTTGGTGTTTGATTGGTCGTAGCGGCGGGTGTTGAAGCGATCGACGCAGGCACGGAGGGCGCACTCCTCAGCTTGGAAATCCCAGGGACGAGCATCCATATCTAGATAAAGGTTTAAGATAATGTAAGACCGGGGAGAAATTGGGGATATCGTTTGGGAGGAATCTACATCCTGATGATCTGCAAATCCAGAACAAGATCGTCACTCTTTGGAAGAATCTATTTATCATCTGTGTACATAATTTGACTCTTAAAATGGTGCACTTGCCTTTTGCATTACATTTCCCAAAACCTGTCTAGGTCATGCGAGTGCAGCACTTTTGCACATATATATATATATATATATATATATATATATAGTGTGCTGATGTGGCATTTTGGCATCAAGTGCACATTGCACTTAAAGTGCATGCTTCGGACAGCTAATGATCTTTAGAGAAATTGTAAGCGAACGTGCACCAACTACTGGGCCCTATGCAACACAGTTGAAAATTCGTTAACAATTCAACAATGATGTGACGTAAAAGAGGCATACTGCTTACCGTTTCCATACACCCAATCATCATTGAGTCGATGTCGAACCTTCTGATAGATGGCGGACATCGTCTTCATGTTACTCTTACGCCACTGTCTGCCGAGGTACTTAGTCTGCACCTTAAGTAGCTTGAGAACGTACACCTGCATCATAGCTTGCTTAACCTTCAGGGCTCGCTTCAAGATAGGGGCGGACTTGAAGACGACTAACATCTGGGGAATGAAAAATAGGGGGGGGGGAAAAATACTAAGATCACAAAAGGATACTTCTTGTTCCTTGGTGACTTAAACAATCATAGAGAGTTAATGTTTTTCCCAACATGTAAAAGTGAATTGCAGTTTCATTCTCGTAAGAACCTTGGGTGCACTACAAACTCCATCACCACTCGGCACTACTGAAGAACAGCCTTATACATCAGTAATGCCAGAAGTCTATTACCTACATGAAGTGTGCCACTCGTGTGCTAACCCAGACCATGGCATAGTACTCCAAGAACAATGGATTTGGCCCATTTGTGATGTTTTGTTCCACAAACTGACATGCAAGGTCTCAAAGAAGGAGCAATGCAGTCTGGGAGACTTACCCGGCGTGTGAGTGGTGCTAGCGTGCACACCTTAGCGTTTACCAAATGCGCCCATTGTTCACCCCACAAAATGGTTTGCCCACGTCTAGTTTAAGATTGCATCTAGTTCTCTAGGAACTAGTTTTGCGTGGAAGCGCCTATCCCATGATGCCCAACGGCAGGCTGGGCAGGGGGAGTAAAACTCGTAAACAAGCTTGTGTGTGCGTGTGCGCATTTGGAGTAGAATGCCATGGTATGGATTACAGCAGGCTGGCACACTTCATGTAGGTAATAGACTTCTGGTAGTGCTGTTTAATCTCCACTTGACATACAACTGGACATTGTGGGCAGCTGTCCACTATACACAAGTATACCTTTTGTACAGCCTTACCATGGTTCTGGAGTGTTTCCACTTGGTGAGTTTATTAAGAATTCTCAGTAGGTTGATACAAGAGAAGAGATTCCGCCAGCAGTAGGGGGTGATGTCTCCAGCCTCCTGTAACGTGCAAATTATTTCATCAAGTTTTCAGTGAAATGTGGAGTCTTTAGTCATAAGAAAAGTGTGAAAAAGCATTATAAATTTTGCAGAAAATACTTGGGAGCAAAAAGTTGTCGATTGGCACGATTACCAACTTCACATCAAGTTAACTTTCAGGTACTAATTCCCTTTAAAAGTCCTAATTCGTGTGATGGTGAAGGCAAAGCAAATTGTGATGTAAAAACTTGAACTGTGAATTTATGACATTTGAACTGAGCATTAATACAATGTAGACTTACCAAACTTTCTGCAGTCAGTTCTGGCTGGTCGCCAATCACACACAACGGAAAATCAATCACATTGATACTGAAGGAAAATCAATAATGAATATCAATTACTGGGAATGTGCCTCGAAGAAGATCAATTGCAAATACATGACGGAGGAAGATAATATTGACACAGGTAATGACAATGACAACATGGTGATGGGATGAAGATGGTAATGGAGATGATGGTGATGAAGATGTGATAGAGATGGTAATAAAGTTGGTGATAGAGATGATTATATTGATGAAAATGGTGATGGTGAAAGAGATGACAATGGCGATGGTTATGAAAATGGTGACAGATTATGATGATAGAGATGATGGAAATGGTGATGGTGAAAGAGATGATGACGATATGTTAGTAATAATGAAAATGAGCGGGAGAATGAGAATGTATTTATGTACATATTTATTTTGACATATTACCTGTTTTTGGTGCTGATGTAAGCCATGATGTTCTGGTTAAAAAACTTGAGAACCAGTGGGATGCAATTTGCAAACACAAGATGCTGACTCATAAACTCAAACTGCAAGAAGAAACAAATGTTAAATATATATATATTATTTACATCAAATCAATGTAAATTTTGTAAAGTTTTAGCCCTTTTCAAACCCAACTTTTTCCAAACTGTGCGAAGGTACCACAGAAACATCCGATGCCACGTACAGAATAATTTAATTAACAGACAGATCAAGTCAACAACAATACAGTGTAATGCAATGATCTCAGCATGTACTTCACAAACAATGTACACAGTATTGAAAGACAGAAATGCAAACAGTTTGTATCATTTAGGGCTGCAAAAAAATGAACAGACCTGCAAAAATAACAACAGTGATAAGCAATTGCCATGGTTCTTCTTTAGTCAACTATGAACTTTGAAATTTGCATGCCACAGGTACACATACATGCTTACAAGATAGTGGTACATTTACATCTGTGTTCACATGATTCTATTTTTTTTTTCTCCTTCTAAAAATTTGGACTGTGTCTTATTTCACAGAGATGCTTAGCAGAAAAATATGCTTGAGAGACTATTTTGCCAAGCAAAGTTTATTTGTTACCAGCCAAACTTTCATGTAAAATATGTAATTTCTGGCTGGTTGTCTGCACTTGTAAGCAGGAGGTCATGGGTTCAAATCCCGCCCGAGTCAGCCAGTGGATTTTTTCCGGCCCACAGACACTCAGAAAGCACAGAGGATACAGTGCTTCATACAAACATTGACATAAGAGCAAAAATCAAATCAATTGTTTATAACCCGACGCAACAATTTCATCGATCTATACAAATATATTTGCTAAGCAACCATTTCTGCTAAAGCAGCTCTGTGAAATTGGCTCCTGCTTGCCAGTCTACAACAGTGGTTAACTAAAGGGTAAATATATCATGTGCATAAGGTTTGCATCATACCTGGTATACATGGTTAAGCTTGAAGTGTTTCAGCAGTAGTAGGAGTAATGCTGAGATTGCCTTGACAATAATCTCCTTGTGTCGGTTCACGTCCACACCAAGCTTCATCGACTGCAAGACAGTGATTCTATACAGACAGGGAATCAAGTTAGCAGGTCCAAAAATCAAAGTAAAGTGAATAGTTTAAAGACGTATTGCTTTTCCATGTTCTGTGTGCATGTCTAACAAGGAGGAGGGGGGGGAGGGGGGGGGGGTGGGCATGCTGAAAACAGTTAGCCTTATCCCCTCCATTAAACTTCATTATTTATGTCCAAATATACACACTCCTTCACTTTTCTTCCTTAGTTTCACACAGCATATTTACAATTTCGGAGTGAACCACAACAAACTGCCTGAAACTGGATTTGAGCCTGTGATCTCCTGGTTACCATCACTGGTTTACCAACTGAGCTATCCAACCCTATGGGTGGTTGTGTCCAAACTACAGGGCTTGATAACTCGGTACAGTTATTCAAAGGTCGCAGGTTCAAATCCTGTTGCAGTCAAATTTGTTGTTGTTCATTCCGAAAGATGATACAGTATTTGTGACTTACGGCATTTCCTCAGGAAGTACGTCAGCCAAGATGTTGATGGAGTCTGTCTTTGCTTTGGATGTGGGGGCTGCGGCAAGGAGGATCTTCAGGAGAGAGATCTAGACAAAATGAAACCATAAAATTAACCACAAACTGCTGACAATTGGCCAAGCCATTAAGAGAACTACACACGACATGTGAAGCATACTCAACACTGTGGGATTTTGTACACCAGTATCAATATGTACATAAAGATGCACATACAGTTGTCTAATTTTTTAAAACTCTACAAAAAACTTTGGGGCTTTAAATTTCAATCCTTGGGTTTCAAGGTTTTGCTAAAAATCCCCAAGACAGACCTGGGATGGGAATGGCAAGGGAGGGGAGGGGAGGGGAGGGGAGGGGACAATAACTGATAGGCATACAATGTGATTTACATACCATATACTGTGGTAGGTTGGGCAGCATTGCCTGGTACAGAAACTCGACTGACGTTGATGGGATGTCCTCATCTCCCTGTAGGAAAAGAAGTCAAATATTATTTACTGATTAACTGTTCGGTATTCTATGAAATATCTCATTTCATTTGTTTTGTTTTTTTAAAGGAAATTAGCAAAGGTCCAATTAAAATGAAATTGCTGGTAAAATAACAAAAAACAAAGACAATGTATATTTAAAGGGAGGGTACAACATAGGTAAATTACCTGATTACAAACTTATCAAATTATTTTCCTGAAGCTAACTTGATGTGATGTTGGTATAAAATGTACCAATCATCCTGACAAATTATTCTGTCTATTAAAGTACCCTCATTCCAGAGTTGTCAAACTGCAACTGTTTGCACCAAGTTTTTATTGTGAATGCTTTTTCAAACTTTTCTCATGACTTAGACTCAGCATTAGCTGAAATTTCCACAGGTTGGTTGTTTAACGTATATTCAAAGAGAGTAAGCATACTCGTAGAAGCAGTATTGCCAACATTACCATTGTTGTACCTTCCCTTATGTATATCTTGATTCAAAGAGAGTAAGCATACTCGTAGAAGCAGTTTTGCCCACATTACCAATGTTGTACCTTCCCTTCAATGTATATCTTGATTCAAAGAGAGTAAGCATACTCATAGAAGCAGTTTTGCCCACATTACCAATGTTGTACCTTCCCTTCAATGTATATCTTGATTCAAAGAGAGTAAGCATACTCATAGAAGCAGTTTTGCCAACATTACCAATGTTGTACCTTCCCTTATGTTTATCTTGATTCAAAAGAGTAAACATACTCATAGAAGCAGGATTCACCAACATTACCAATGTTGTACCTTCCCTTTAAATGGCAACTTACCTTAGATATTGGATTCTTGTTTATCTCTTCTTCACGTTTGATCTGTACCTCGGCCAGCGACACATACACATGCTGCATGGAATCATGCCAAATAACAATTAAAAGTGAAACAGAATGGTTTTTGCCAATGATGGTTTACTGCTTGGACTGTCACATTTAAAATAAAAACCTTTGTAGCCTGCACACTGGGAGTGTACCAAGGAAATTCAATGTTTATAGGTCAAATTTGGTATCGATATCGGACAACATTATGTACACTGATCTCCACAAAAACATCAAGTAATGTTAAAGAAAATCTTTCCAGATCTCCTCAAAATTGTATACAAATATTGAGTGCCTCAGAGAACAATGTCTGAGTTATTGCAGGAGGCAAACTAGGAATGTCCCTAGCAAATTATGTGTGTATTAAGATATTAAGAATGTTTTATATGACTCATTTGTGTGTATTTACATACTGGTAGAATGTTCTATATGACTCATTTTGGAGTGAAGGTACAATGGCAGAATTTACATGATGTGTGTTTCACCTATCAAATGACAAGGATCTCTGTGTGTAAGTCATATACAAGATTTGATGGACTACTATACAGCTTTTGACTGCCCCAGTTTGACCTTAGGAGGTCTTTTGTAAATGGGTGATGTCACGTGTCACCTTCCTACCTTTTTAAGGACCTGTACCCCTTCATGGATGGGCTGAGGAAGGCCTGCTAAGGTGCTACGATCACTGAATGGAAAAACAAGAAACACACAAAAACTAGGATTGGCTGGAAATTAAACCCAAGACTCAACCACCCAGCTGGGAGACAATTTCATAGCTGCTTAATTATAAGTAGACAAAAAATGCTAAGCAAAAAAACAAATTGCTGAGCAGGGTTTTGATTGTTATCAGCCAAACTTTCATTTAAAAATATGTACACTTTGGCTGGTTGTCTGTTTAATTTTGCTGAGCGAAGTTTCCTGCTAAGCAGCTCTATGAAAGTGGCCGCTGCCCAATTGCAATTGGTTAGCTTTGGGTTATATCAAAACAAATTAGGAAAAAAAGGAAGATTTATTTATTTATTATTTATTTGCCAAAATCACATACAAACTAGGTTTGGTTGGAAAGTCAACTCAAGATTCAACCATAGATATTGGCAATTGACCAGCTAGCTCCCTCGCAATGGTAATCTTTTATACAAAAAATATTTATTTGGCAAAAACACACAAAAACTAGGGGTTGTATTGAAAATAAATCCATGACTCAACGGTCCAGCCCGCCCAATGACTACTATAGTACTGGATAGCTAGCACAATGTCTCTCTATCAGTGCATCATACCTGATTGTATTCATCTTTAAACAAATCTTTTACAAATTATAAGATATCTTTTAAATCTATTTACCTTGGTACCTGGAAACCAACAAACTTTCTTCTGGTGTGATCCAAAAAGATGTCAAGATCTTTTTGCCTGAAAGACAAAACCAAATTCATCCATCTTAAACTGACTGACTACAAGGCATTGCATTGTATTTTAACTGAAAATTAAATTTCCTTCCCTACAGGTTTCATAATTAGGCCACAAAAAAAAAGATGTTGAGTTGCCCTCCACCGACCGACCGACCCAAAAGTGCTGAAATCTCGGGTCGGTTTTTTTATTTTATTTTATTATTTTTTTTTTTTCCCCGTCATTCATAGGCCTATTTATTATATTAATGAAACTTACCAATTTTCTTTGTATAAAACATAATACGTTTGATTTGTGAAATTTTCCACTTTTTTTACCGGTAAATTTACCGGTACCCAAGACTCAATCTACATGTTTTCAAATCGAATGGCCCCGGCCCTCACATGGTGCAGTTCGAATGGCCCCCTCACATGTTTTCCACTGGCTTCGCGCACTGTTTTGTATGTCAACGATTGCGACTCAATCTACGCGTTTTCAAATCAAATGGCCCTCACACGTTGTGCACTGGCTCCCCGCACTGTACATGTATGTGTGTCAACGATTGCGACTCGATCTACACGTTTTCAAATCGAATGGCCACTCACATGTTGCATATTGAGCATTGCACGCAATATGGATGAATTTGCTGTGTCAATCACAGCGAAAAGTACAACAAAAATGCTTGGGATACTTTTATTCTGAAGCAAAATTCCTTGCTGATAGTAGGGGGGGGGGGGTATTATTATATTCTGCCCCCCTCAAAACATGTACAGGCCTATTAGTATTAGAAACAAGAATAAATCATTAAAAATTTTTTTTGATATTTCTAACCCCCCTGTACATGCCCCCTGAAAGTTTTGCTTGAAGGGCGCCCTCTGTTGTCAGTTTAACGTAAAGGTTCCCTGACTCCATATGCACTGTAGAGACATACATAATGGTGGTTACCAGACTGTGTATGTGATTATGTACCACACATAATCTAGAATGATTACTAATCAGCTGTTCGTTGTTTGTTGACATGGTTGATGGGTTTTAACTCAATTAAGACAATTATATATTTAGGTTAGTAAATGTATATACATCATATCATCTAAAAGGATTGTTTGCTGGCAAAGTTGGGCAGTGACAGAAGTTATTATCTGTGACCTTAGTTGGGTAAGTTTGTTTTTAATATTAATATTATTCACCATGCACCCACACAAATTACTGCAAGAAATTTCCATGGGAGTTAACTTGGGAACATTGTATTTGACATGCCTGGGACTTGTTATCATCTTAAACATGAAATATTAACCCACTGGTTACTGTCATAGAAATAGTATAGTTTGTACAATCACAATGATATAATAGTAATAGTAAGTGAAAGAGAATACAAAGTTGGTAGTTCCCAAATAAATTTAAGGTTTACAACTAACCCCTGAACCTTTGAAGTTGAATCCTAGCTTAAAATAAAATAGTGGGATATGGGATTTATTATTTGAATGTTTTTAAGGGATGGTGTGGCTGATATTTAAGCACATTTAAAACAATTTTTTTACAATATTATCTTTCACTTTCTATAAATAAATTGTGATTGTACAAACTATCAAATATTGTACAAACATTTGACTTGTTATTTCACACATAATTAATTATAAATGTATTTCAATTTTTTAAAGGTAATAGCTACAGCTACATCTAGTGATCAGGACTCCTCCACTGAGCTACTTAAGCCCCTCCTGCACCAGCATTCCACATTCTCCTTGAAGATGATCAAAGCATACAGATTGAAATGTTGAGTTAACCAAAGGTTCTTCTCAGAACACTTACTACTCAAAAGAGATTATTTCAATATGTCATCACAAATCTGACTATATCTAAAGATGATGCTTCACATCTACATACTAGCAGAACTTGTTCAAGAACATTAGATCTACTGTATCATGTACAGAAATACATTTTGGCATTATACAATCCAAAATCCCTGCTAAGCCATGAAATATGTTGTTAATGTTAGTTAGATGTATAAATATATTTTTGTACTATTTTATAAATAGAGAATTGGCTGTTGCAAACTGCTTACCAACCTAAAGGACTCAGTAGTATATAAATGCAAAATAATAGTTACTGGCCTTACATCTCAAACCTAGCGGGTTCTTTCTCTGAGAAAGAACTTACTAGGTTCAAAACATAACTGAGGCCAATAAACTACTTTTTACATTCATACTATTTTATTAATTAATTCTTTTCTAGAAGAATGTTAAAAGCAAATATAAATTTTATATTATTCCAGGATAAAATAAGTTTGATACAATAATGAAATAAAATCTTCAGTTGCAATCCATATAAACCCACGGGAACACTGTGTTTTATTCATATAAATGTTACTTTTTAATCAGATTTTTTGTTTCATAAGGCAATTGAAAGGTTGTCATGGAATAGTATGCTAAAATTTCAACAGGTAAACATGAGAAAGTACTTTAAATTAATTGCTGAAGTGATGTTCTCTTCATTGCTTCCCTATCACTGTGTTTCAAACAAAATAGACGGGTGCCCCAATGACGGTATACAGGTAATCTGCACAAGAAGTCAGGATGCCATGCCATTTCACAAAAACAAATCTTCAGGGGGCATGTACAGGGGGGTTAACGCTCTCAAATGATTTTTTGAGTATTTTTTCCTTGTTTCTTATAGGTTGGTACATATTTTGAGGGGGGCATCTAAAAAAATTGGGGTTAATACCCCCCCCTACTGATAGGTATACAAATGAAAAACATGGTATGTGGTTTTCAGTTCCAATGCATTTCAATCTTAAAATGACAGTCAAGGGAAAAAAAATTTAAAAAAATCCCGACCGACCGACCCCTTCAAATATTTTCACTGGAGGGCAACTCAACAATTTTTTTTTGTTGGCCTTATAAAAAAAATGTACTTAAAACATCATAAGTACGTAATGCGGACCCGGATCCCAACACTAGACCATTTCAGACACAATTTTTTCCGAATCATGATGATCTCCCATGGAAACATCTGACTTGTTGGTAGTCTAATAAAGCATAATTATTAAGAGACAGTGAGACTATGCTAATGAGCACATACTAGAAGTACAATGTCCATAGTACATGTACCATGTCCATAAAACCTAAACTCACAGAACAATAAACAGTTTGTATCATTTTGGGCTGTAAAAGCCAACAGACCTGCGAAAGTAACAGCACAAATTGTCAATTGCAATGGAAAACCTCCACTTTGTGCAACTAAATTAGCTCATAATTTGGCCTTTATTACCATGTTGAAAACAGTGGCGAAAGCACAAATGTCATGCCATTTTTTATTTATAATACCAGCAAACGTTTTAGAAGTGTGCCACATGATCAATATGCTAACTGGGCTTTAAAGGTTACCTACTGCTGTGTAAAATGGTCTTTGTGACAATCAATTGTCGCCTAAATCTAATGTTTAGTTTTCTTTTGTAAGACTCAACATTCAAGACTCATTACTCAAACATGACCAATGGACTCAATAACATTCAAAACTCAGACTGAGACTTGATAATAAGGACTACGGACCTGGAATTAAAAAAAAGAATACAATTTTGATTTAGGAAGCATAGAAATGATTGACATACCTGACTTTAGGTGTCCATGGCATTGCTCGGTTTTCCCTTGGGGTTGATGGTGGCTGTGAGCTATTCTCATCTTCATCGTCACTCCCACCGTTCAGCTGTTCCTCCTTGCTCTCTTCCTCCTTCCGGTCTGGGTCCTCTGGCATGGGCTCATCAATACCATTCTGTTTTACGAGGCCCTGAAGCAAAAAATGTGACAATATATTCCAACAGACATTCCTTATTTCTTTTAAAAGAGATCACATGTGATACTGGACGAAAGAACAAATGTGGAGTGTGGGATTAGGTGACTGGATAGTGGGAAAGGGAAGAAGTGTGTTGAAAAGATGGGTGTGGGATACAGAAGGAATGGTGGGATATAAGGGTGTTTGGTGGTTGAAGTGATGGACAGAGCGGTGTAATAGTGTGTCTAGTGTGGGATAGAGGGATGATATTGATTTACCACCATTCGTAAATGATGACAGTCATGTGCACAGTGATTTTGAAGACCTTTAGGCTCCATTCATAAATATCTCAGCCATTCAGATTGGTTGGAAAATAATCACATGATCATGCTAAAATGGTTGACTATGGTTGACTAAGGTATTAATGGGTATTGACTGTGTGTGGGTGTGTGACTGGGTAGAGTAATCTGCTCTGTGCACATTGTAGCCCTCTGGTGGTAAAATTGCACCCAGTATCCTGATGATAGCCCCGTGAGCTCATGCATGGTGTGAGTACTTCCGAGGACTTGACACAATAGGAACAATGGGAACAATAGTCTTCAGAAGAAAAATCATGGTCCTCGGAAGTAATGTGTGTACAAATACTACGGGACATGCCCAAGAGTTTCGCACTTAAAACCACTTAAAAACTTCCCTATGGGTTTTCTTAGAGATGTGGTTAAGTTGCAAACAGCAATTGGTCAATTGGTCATTTTTCATGAATTCTAGGACGATGAAAGTGTGTTTTAAAGCATGCAATGTGTGTTAAGCAAACAATTAGCAAATGATATTCAACTGCAATGCGTACAAGACAAACACCAAAATGGCCGTCAAGGAACCAAGAAGGAAAGGATTCACATCATGGCTCAAGAACAAATTTGTCAAGAAAATGAACGTTTTCACCTGAAAAAGATCAGTATTCAGTGAGGATTATTTAAATCAGGGAATCAAGACATGGTAACATGCTTACCAGCGATATATAAAAATCTCCTTGGGTCAATTTCATAGAGTTGCTCAGCAGAACATTTTGCTTTTATTGCTAAGCATTTCAGCCAAAGTGTACACATTGTGAATGAAAGTTTGGCTGGTAACCAAAAAAAACCTGCTTAGTGAATTTTTCTACTAAGCAGCTCTATGAAATGGGCCTCTGGTAAAAAAATTATTGCTTGCATGAAGGGCGCCCTCAACAGGTTAAGCATGGAGAGGATTGAATGACAATGATGTGAAACCAATTCCTTGTTTTAGGTGTTCATGGCCCGACACCAATCAGATTAAAAGATATAAATGGAAATTTCACAGTAAGACTTGAGCAAAATTCCTTACACAAAGTGTGCCAGCCTGTGTTAAAAAGGAAGGTATATTATCGGTAATTACCCGATTACAAAATGACCAAAGTAATATCACAACTTGATGGGAAGTTGGTACCAATCATCTTGACAAATGATTGTATCTGAGAAAACATGACAAACTACGCACATTTTCAAAATGTTGCCAGATGGTTTTCTGTATAAATTGTGAATACTTTGACACTTTTCTCATGACTTAGTCTCTGTGTTGAGTTGAAACTTTCACAGGTTGGTAATTTAATATAGTGCTTAGAAACCAACATTACCAATGATGTACCTTCCCTTTAACCTAGTTAATGATACTGTACTCCGCGCACGCACGGCGAGCATGATGACAAGTGTGGCATGGTGACAACCCTGTTGAGGGCAACATGGGAGAAGTGCTTGTTGCAGCTTGCAAATTACAGTATCAAACATTATGAACTAGGCATGATCGAGTTGTACTGCAGAGTCACACAACATGCACTTCATCATAGTGCATTTACAGCACAATACGCATTAAACGTGTGTGTAAAGTAGAGTTTTCTTTGAGACATCATGTATCAGTCTTTAGTATAGAACATTATGATTGGACCAAATCCATTGCTCTTAGAGTACACTATGGTGGACTAGGTTATAACATGACTGGCACATTTCATGTAATAGACTTTTGCTACTGCTAATAGCATTCTACTTCTCTCATACATGGTGAAGGGGTTGGGCGGGTGGATGGACGGATGGATGGACGAAGGGGTCATGTGACAGACGAACGTGACGGAATGGAGAAGCCACAGCAAGAGTCAGAACATCGTTTGGAGAAAAAAATTGCAACAAAAGTGACCAGTCATTTTCATAAAAGAGAGGGAGAGAGAAAAAGTTTGCAAAAATACATAGTTATTGGTAGAGCATTTGTCGGATGGTTTCAAACCCTCAAAATGAAACAAATACAAATTTTTGTTTTAAATGGTAGTGTCTTTCATATGACATTACAGGTTTGCTAAATTCTAAAACGCCAAATGGGTTTTTTATCTAAATGATGTTGGAAAGATAGTCACAAATTAAAAATAAACACAAATTCTATAAAATTTTATATATTATAGGTTAAACAAGTGGAGTCAGTGAAAAACCTTTGAGACATTGATCTTAATGATGCATTAATATGACGTCATCAACAGAATGACCAGTGAAATAAACAGATGAATTTTTATCAGACAACACAACCATGTTGTCAATAATGTGTACAACCATTCCTGTTCTTTTTCAGGTTAGTGAAAAACAGTGGGAAATAAAATCACAATATGTCCCCGATTCAAAATTTAGTTTGCAGAAACAGAACACAAAGATTGTCTGAACAAGCAATCTATCAATCTTCCACTATAAGATGTCTATTTCAGTAAACCTTTGAATTGAATTTCCACACAAATTCCTTTTTAAATATGATTCAACCATGCATATTAAAGTAAAGCATGTTTAACTTTAAATGATGAATGAATTAATTTTACCAACAAAATATAAAATATTCCGGGGAATATAACGGATCTGTTGGGTTTCTTGGCGAAAAATATAAACAACAAAGAATGACTGGTTATGTAAATGATTATGTAATTGGGTTTTCAATCAATGAAGTTTATACATTGGCTTCATGCAGAGAAGTTAGTTATATATGCTATTGAATATCACAGTGCGAAATGAAGAAAAGTATCCAGTTGCCCAAGGGTGACCACCAACTGAATCTCAGGTTGCTCTCCAGTCAGTTGTCGTTGCCCACAAAATGTGGTGCCATCGTTTTGTTTCACCGACACGGAAAAACATTGCTACCTCAAACTGGCCAAATCCATGAAAGATATGGTCTAAATCGATTTAGACTTTCTTAATTTGTTCTTTTAAATTTTCAAAATTAAAAGAGGAACCTGTTTGAGGAAGCTGTACATGAAGTATCTGGCAGTTTTTAAATTTAGGTTGTCCGATGGCAACTATTATAAGTTCACTAGGTTTCCCCAGTGAATTTAAAAATGCCTCGGGCAATTGGACAACCCTTAATTTCGCACCCTGCATTGATATTATATTTTCATTTTCAATGATAGAGCCTCATACAAGTAAACAAATAATTGATCTAATAAAACAATACCAATATGCTTATATTATGGTTATGTCGGTGTTTAAAATAAAAGCAACACTGCAAATGTTTAACATCATGAAATATTTCTTAAGATGGCCATTTCTGTTAACTGGAACCCCATTAAAAAGACCTTTGTAAAGTTGGTAAAACTGCTTCTAAAAGTATGCTTACTTTCTTTGCATCAAGATATACATTAACCCTTACCCGCCTACAGGCTTTTCACAGGCACCATGCTGAATGCAACAAAATACAACAAAAACATGTGCAGGCTGCTCAATGCAACAAGATACAACAGCTAGAACAATGGTTCTTTTGTTCTCTTCTGAGGGCAACAAGATGCAACAATTTTTTTCATTTGTTGCATCTTGTTGCATTGAGCATGGTTAGGGTTAAACAACCAGCCTGTGAAAGTTTTCAGCTTATGTTGTGTCAGTAATGAGAAGAAAGTGAAAATGTATTCAACTGGCACAAACACTGCAGTAATTTCAAAGGTTGGTTTCAAACCAGTTGATTGGGCTTTAAATTATTCTGACATTGAATCACAACAAAGCTAGTTAGCAAATGGTGTTATATTTTTACATACCCTGCGAGCTTGACCTCTGGGTCGTCTCTCCTGTAAGCCGTCCCCGGTGGATGCAGGAGGGGATGACGCTCTCATCGTCTTGGTTACCTGAATGGTGTCTTCTTTGACGGGATCGACGCCGACCGCCTCCCTGGCCTTGTGTTTCATCATCTTGTACTCGTTGATGCCACCGAGAGAAAGCTATAGCGAGAAAGTATGATGATGTACTGACAGGGGTCAATTTGGTAGGTCAACTGCAGCTGAGCTGAACTGAACTACTGATGGCTTGAGGATGTTTTATTTTTTGAATGCCAACTCCACTCAGAGATTCGTACACATTGTAGCCCTCTAGCAGAAAAATGCACTTCAGGTCTGAGTTTGGGACATTTCACGGCGCCATTTGTATATAAACATTTGCACTTATTTTCCTCACAGGCCATTGTTGAATGATAAAATACAGTAATTGTTTACACAAACAAAAATGCTCATTGCTGCATTCCATCCTCGATCTCACCCACACTTCCAAATATTTTCCTATGCTTTGGAACACCTCACTGGACTTATCGTTGAGCATGAGGTGGTTTTCTAATAATAATAATAATAATAATAAAGATTTTTAGCGCGCACATATGGTAGCGTTTCTACCATAGAAACTGGCTTTAATTTCACACTTTAAACAAAATAATAAATACGTAGAAAACTCTTCTGTTGCAACCTTTACACCACAATGTCTTAGTAATCTGGGAAAATCATAGCAGTTTTTGAAGTCAACTTGATTGCTCTATCCTCAAGCCTTTACTTACCAGTAAGGTCTTCCAGAGAAGTAACAGGATTTTCTTGATGGGGAAATGGGGGGCATGTCCGCTGCAGAACTTGGTGACCATATTGAAGAGTATGATGGCGAGAGAATCTTCCCCGCACATTGGTTGACCTGCAAAATAATTACGAATAATTGTTGGTGTATAATTTTTACAGTTACCTCTTTACATAAAGGGAAGGTACATTATTTGTAAAGTTGGCAAAACCGCTTCTATGAGTATGCATACTCTCTTTAAATCAAGATATACATAAGGGAAGGTACAACATTGGTAATGTTGGCAAAACCACTTCTATGAGTATGCTTACTCTCTTTAAATCAAGATATACATAAGGGAAGGTACAACATTGGTAAAACTTGTTGGCAAAACTGTGCAGGATAATTGGTATTTCATACCAATGTTGTACCTTCCCTTCAAGACAATTGAGTGCATCAACGTCATTTCTACTTCCATAGGTTTTGCGTGTTCATCCATTTTAAAGAAGCAACAGAGTTCTTGCTCTGGCACAATCTGGGTTTGCACCTAGCTCCTATCTAGCAATAGGATCCAGTCACACTGGTGCAACGATATACCTATGAGCATCACTTTTAAATCATTCAGGAGACAAACTCACCTAAGTCTGTCATGAAGATTTCTCGTTGTGTTTTTTGTTGGTCGGTATCCTGCTCTCCTTCCACCCTCAGGGTCTCCACCATTATATGCAGTACACTCAATACCACCCTGGGGGTGGGAGAAACAACATATTAATGGTAAAATATAACTAGTCAATTGCACAATGTCCCAATTTAGCTCATGCTGATCTGTTAAAGGGGGTATATCGTCACGATCAGAGCAGGCTTGCGGCTTGACATTGAATCCTGAACTGAACCAATGACTGAAAATAATACCTCACGGACATGCGCTGGCCTAGATAATAGGGTGCGCCAGATCCCATGACCATGACTGCTGCATAAGTACATAAGTATTGTACCGTGTACAATATCATAACTACAGGTTCATGGGTTCATTATGCAGCCAGATCCCATGACCATGACTGCTGCATAAGTACATAAGTATTGTACCGTGTACAATATCATAACTACAGGTTCATGGGTTCATTATACAGCCACTGGCTTATTACTTAGGCATCAGTCACTGGGTTCATCTGAGTTCATCTAAAAGTAAAACTATCAATTCGGGATTCAATGTGAAGCCTTTAAAGAATTACAACCAAAGATCCAGGAATGACCTACCTCAAGTCAGTGCTGTCCACTATTGACACGGCTGGCTTCCTAAGAGCAGTGGAGGCTGCGACAGAGTTTCTGTGAAGAGATAACCAGCAAAAGAAAATATGAAAAACAGATCCAAATAGACTAATACTTAACTAAGATTATGAGTTAAATCCAGTATACTTTTGGTAAAAACATCTATAAATGCATCCATTCTTTATAAGAATCAAGACATATAAAAACCAACCTGTGAATGTTTCAGCTTATCAACAGATTTCATTTATGAAATTATTTCAATAATGTTACTCAAACACCAGCAACTGATCATGAGACCAAGTAAGCTTCATGTAAAACTGATCATTTCTGCATTTTTTTTTTTTAATTTACCAATAATGTTTAGTGGCTTTAAAAGTTACATTACTGAGTACTGTACTGATCATTATTCATCTTAATAGACCATTTCATGAGACATTTTGTGAAATGTGCTGGCTACCATGCAAAAACATCCACAGTCACTTCCAGCATAAATTCCCTAAGAGACGGTTCATGTCAATGCCTGTACAATGCAATGCCAAAACTTAACTCACAGAAACTGATTGTATCATTTTGGACTATAAATCCAGCAAAACCTGAGTAGGTAACATCGCTGATTATCAAATGCCAGGGCCAAACCTCACTTTGGACAACATTGCTCATACAGGTTGGATTCAATCAATGGAGCTCAAAACCTTGTTGAAAATCAGCGGTGAAGACGAACATCACCTTACATGGGCAAGGGCAGCATGGCATGTTCATAGGCATAATTGCATGGGCCTGGGCAGCTTGGCCTAGATGTGGTCGGCATGGTATGGCATGGCATGGGCGTGGTGGCGTGGCGTGGCATGGCGTGGCATGGGCGTGGCAGCATGGCATGGTTGTGGCAGTATGGCCTACATGTGGGTAGTACTCTATTACTATTTTGCCTACTACATTCGACAAATGTTTACATGGGCAAGAGCGGCAAGAGCAGCATGGCCTGGGCATGGCCTGGGCATGGCCTGAATTGCATGGAACTGGGCAGCATGGCCTGGGCGTAGTCAGCATGGCCTGGGCGTAGTCAGCATGGCCTGGGCGTAGTCAGCATGGCCTGGATGGGGCAGTATGGCCTAGGTGTGTGTAGCATTGCATGGGCATGGCTGCAGCACCTATGCCTAGCTCGATGGCATCGGACTAACTCTTGTTGGTCCAACTTTTCAAACACTCTACCAAAGCTTTGAGCACCTTCCCTAAGATTTCTTACTCTGCCTCCATACTGAGGAGTTCTACGAAGGTGGTGAATACCGAGCACTCGTATAGAATGAAGCAGTTCTCTCTAGCACGTTTCACCTGTTCATCTTCACTGGAACACTCGCTGAAACAACCTGTAAAATAAAATAATTAAAAATAAACTTTTATGTTCAAGCCAACATAACTTAATCCCATAATAGCCATCTTGGTTGTTTCCCCAATACACAAGTCTATAGGAATCAAAGTGAGGCTTGTGTCCAACTTGTCCATATGATACTTGATCAACAAACATGAAACCAGACAATATGGCCCCAATAAAGGTCTATTATTAGATTTCTTATGCCGAATGTTACGTATCCAACGATACTTGGATAAATAAACTTGCATTCTCTCTGATTAAACTGTATGATCATGAGCTTGATGATATTTTTTAAATTCATGCTTCCAGGTAATTTACAGCTAAATTGCCTTATAATCACTATCAAAATGAAGTAAGAAACTCTAATAATTTGTTGAAATAATTTGTTACAAAAGAACTTTAAACATTTTGCAAAACTGCCAAATTTTCTTTCTGTACCTTGGGCAAGGTAGAGCAAAGCCCTGACACTTTTCATTCTCTGTTCCCGCTTAGCGCTTTCTACGCTGTTCAGCAGGCGAAGAATGTGCATGCATCGTTGACTATGGCTCAGTTGTGACCACTTCTCTTTAACTGCAAAAAGAAAGAAAAAGTATTGGTTCAACTTAAGGCTGTGCATTTTCAGTTATTTCAGGAACTGGATACTTGAAATTGGAAATCTTTGGATACCCGGGCACCGTAAACAATTTGTAAAAACACAAATACTCTTGAATGTATTAAATAACCAATATGAACATAATAAATGTGGACTTACTGTAATAATTTCCCACCTCTATATTAAAAATAACTCACAGCATCCCTATTCCCAACACAAAAAATGTTAACCAAAAAAAAATCAGAGACTTCCATTTGTGTGGTTTAAATGTTTTGAAAAAAAACACAACAAATAGTACAGGGAAACCCACACAGACATAAAGGGATTGAATACACAATCTTCATGTCGGTCCAGATTGGATTCGAAACACAGATCCACAGAGGTCAGAGGTGAGAGGTCAGGAAAGAACCAACTTACTGTATGAGTGGAAGTCCTCTTCAAAGCATTTTTGGCACAATGCAAACTCTGGCTCCTCCGTGTAGCTGTATAATTCTGTGCATGGAACACAAGGGAGAACCAAGTTAAAGCCAGTATTCACTTTGTACATATCGTAGCCCTCTAGCGGTGAAATGCACTTCAGCTGTGAGCTCTGGGCCTTACACCTTGCCATTTACGGCTTCTTGACTGTACAAACATATCAGTGTGTAGAGGCTTTAAACTTCAAAGATACCACTATTAACCCTAACCAGCCCAAATCCTTCTATATCCTCTTTGCCAAAGTGAAGGATTCCGAAGGATTGGGGCTATTAGTATTAGGACTTTTCAGTGGAGGAGGATCCAGAAGGATTTGGGCCATAGTGGGTTTCTGCTATGAGAGGATTTAGAAGGAATTGGGCTATCAGGCTGTATTTGACATAAGAGGAAAGAGAAGGATTAGGTATGCAGCTTGGCCAAAATGGGATTCAGAAGGATTTGGGCTGCTGGGGGAGGGGAATGTGATGTAGCCTAAACAATTTTTGTTTGATTATTGGCAAGGTAAGTGTAACAAGTTAAGTGGGTCTATTGCAAGGTCAAGGGGTCAGTGCTGGGGGTCCCTAGGCATTGTATGTTTATGTATTACTGATAAGAAACACATATATATGCTTAGTGTGCACACCAATGGAATTTCTATGACCATTGTCCTGGTATGAAAAGGTCATATGTAGCACAGGCGCTTCCATTTGTTTGAGGGTAATTTTATAACCATTCTGTCACAGGAGGATCTGGAAGGATTTGGGCAGTTGGCCATATTAAGAAAAACCAGCAGGATTTAGAAGGATTTGTGTACTTTGAGCTTTTGACTCTCTAATACTGAAGGATATAGGAGGATTTGGGCTATGTGTAAGCAAAAGGGCCTAGTCTGTTAGGGTTAATCTATGCATGCATTGACCAATAGGGTTATGCCTTTCCATTATGACTCAGTTCAATTTTTAACTGCAACATTCATTAGGCTTTTATTTTCACAAAGGTACATAAATGGCATGGCCAAGTTCTCTTACGGTGAAATATCTGTAAATACATCCAAGAATGTACCATACAGAAGCCAACCTGTAAAAATGTTGCCAACATTCCCAATGTTTTACCTTCCTTCAATAGTCTTATTTAATTAAATTATTTTGTGTCTTGTTCCTTGTATCAGTACATGAAGTCTGTGTGTACAATTGCTTTGCACCTATTATGCAGTGTATATGGCCACATACTTTTTTAAATGTGTCACAATTGCTGAAAAGTTCATTGACTTGGTTTTGGGGGTATTTTTCCCTTTTTGTGGTAGGCCTAACTATTCCCTGTATATTAATACTAACCTGCTATCTCCATTGTGTACTTGTTAGCATCATCGTACTCAAAATCAAGATCAGGGCTGTCATTCTGGCTCTAATGATGGAGAAATATCAAATTATGAATTGGGTTGTTGGCTATGCACTCATAGTGGTTTTAGCTAGTCCACAAGCCCTCCTCCTTGTATTGTGTTATAAACTACGTACATGTATACACATGAAGAAGTTCATAGAGCTAGTTTTAGCAGATGTACACAACATCTACAGATGTACACAAATTCATTGCTTAAAATCTCCCCAAATGATGTTTCCAAGCCTCATTTGACTAAAGAGTCATGGCAATGTGCAATAAAGGCTGTATATAACCTTATGAATCAATCTATGTAACCAGTCCATTTTGGCTAGTGTACAAATGCTGGATGAGTTGTTCTGTCAAAAAGGGTCAACATTTGCGGCATATAATATCGTTTTGGCCATTGTTGATCCATTCAAATGATAGAGGGCTTATCAATGGTGGAGAGTAAGTAAAGGGACCTAACATTAGTATAATAAGGAGATATATACCCCGAGGGGCCCCAAAATATCCTATATGACTTTCTGTAGCGGTAAATCTGCACATAGAACCAAAGGACATGAGGAATTTTTAACAAGTTTACAATTATTGTCTTTAAATTTATATCATTTTGTATTCAATTATCACATTAGTGTTGTTAAACTTTTTGACAGGAAAAATATATTTTAGTAGTGTCTAAATATCCCCTCTATTTTTTGTCTACATTTTATACGTTTGGTTGGCTGAATAGTTGAAATCAATGTATGATGAATATGTAGAATCAATAATCTTAGACTAGCCTCTGTAGGATGCCAGTCAACTCGCCCCCTGACAAACTCGCCCCTTACAATCTCGGCCCTTACAAACTCGCCCCCTGACAAACTCGCCCCCTGCTGGTACAAACTCGCCCCCTAACAAACTCACCCCTCACAAAGTCGCCCCCCCTGACAAACTCACCCCTTGGCAAACTCGCCCCCCCCCCCCGAAAACTCGCCCCCTGTAATTTTTTGACGCATCTCACGCTATTGAGACTGTGTACATATAAGAGAGTAAATAAAACATTATTATAATCATAGAGGAAGGAAAACAGATTCCTTCCTCCATGTTATAATAAAGGCAGGATGTATGGGGATATAATTATTTTAATGAATCCAATTATTAATTTTAAGTCTTAAAAAACTCTGTGGTAAATTATTTCATCTTGGCGCTAGTGATAGACTGAAGAGAGTAAATCAAACATCATTTCAATTGATGTTTTATTTAACGAAAACAAATATTACAAGAAAAAATTCATTTACAGTTACAATTAATAGAATAAATAGGAAACTAGCTAAACAAAATACTGAGTAAAATAAATAAGAAAAAATAAAAATAAATAAGTAATTACATACAAAATACAGAATTAAATCAAACAAAATAACTTTGTAAATTTTTCATAGTAATAGTATATATGTTGGGCGCGATCGGTCGATCTGCGCGATAGCCCGATCGCGCTGCGCTATTGGGCGATCTATCGTTCGCGCAGCCATCGGTTGATCGCGCAGCCATCGATCGATCGCGCAGCCATCGATCGATCGTGCAAGGACATGTTTGCGCCATCGCCAGATTGTGCAACGCAAGACTTGCGCGATCGCGCGATCATGCAGCAACGGGTTAGCACGATCGGTCGATCGGGAAGTAAGGGCGTTATCGGTCGATCGTCACAGAGTGCGTTGCGCGTTTGATCGATCGTGCGGGAACAGATTTGAGCGATCGGTCAATCGTGCATGCGTAAGTATGCACGATCGATCGGTCACGCAGGAATGGCTTCGCGCGATCAGTCGATCGTGCAGAAATAGTTTTGTGCGATCAGTTGATCGCGCATGGGTGGCTTTTGCGTGATCGATCGATCTGTAGGGCAGAATTTTGGTGGTCGATCAATCGCGCAGCACGGAACTTAAGACATGATCGACCGATCGCGCATGGAGGGCTTTTGCGCGATCGATCGGTTTGTAGGGCAGAATTTTGGTGGTCCATCAATCGCGCAACACAGAACTTGCACGATCAATCGATCGCGCATGAAAGGCTTTATCGTGATCGGTCAATCATATTATAGAATCTGATTTTGAAGGTAGCTTTTGTCATACATTTGTAGAGAAATTTTTGTTGGGGCGAAGCGGAATGTATTTTAGAATCACTACAACAGCCTCCTAAAAATAAGGAAGGTCAAAACAAATACCGTAGTTCGACAAAACAATGAGAAGGCACCCTACATTTTAAATGTGCAATCCACGTGCAAGAAATTAAATGATCAGACACGAATAAAAAAAATTAATACAATTTATTTTGGTAAATTAAATCTCTTCTAAAAGCAGTGATTAATAAAACCCTTTGGTTGAAAAAAAGAAATTTTGCAACGGAATAATCACAATATTATTACTGGGTGACTACACCTAAAAAAAACCTGGTATCTGGTACCATGGGTACTTCACTTAAGTATACTATGAACTTTAAATTGGTTTGGCTTAAACCGTATACTGAATCGAGGTAAATATTATAATACAAAGATTGTTATAATCAACTTCAACAATTACGAACAGTATACAACTTCAATCTGATCAAACTTCATACGGGATAAAAATGACCCCCGCCCAAAAAAAAAAAAAAATGGATATGAGTAAACAAATCACTCTCAGTTTCAGTAAATGGCAAAAATGTTAACCATTTCACGAAGTTCAAGTGAAGTAGGTGTCCCTTTGCGCAACAAAGTTCGGGAGAACAGTTCTACAGTAGTGCTGGATAAGCATGTAGCCGCTCCTTGGTCTACGGGTTAAGCGATCATGCAAAGGAAACCTAGGCGACGTCGACAACAATGACGAAGGCAATCCCGACACAGGAGAGCAAAATTAAAATTGCTGATCACGACGTAAGATAGGTGACTCACTCGCCTGGAGAAAATAGCAGTTGGTCGTTGATAAAATGTCTGTTACGAGGTCCGACAAGATGACCGCTAACGTTAGTGAAATCAACGAGGCTGTGGCGGACGTTGCTGTTCGATGTCCCGATCAGCTGGCGACGACTGCAAAAGCAGCAAGGTCAGGAACACCGCGCTCCGACGTCAGCGTTCAAAACTGCTCCAACGTGGGGAAAACAAACTGTTCATGAGCGCCGAAAATGGTACACCACTAGCTGGGCCGGAATGGAGTTCAAAATACTGCCGATGTCATAGTCATCCAACGCACAAAACCGTATTCTGGTGCGTGGGGTGGTGAAGCAGCGGTTGCGACGCTGTGCTGTCACGAAATAAAAACACAAGATGGCGTCGCTGAGACGAAATGCTCAAGAAACTAGTTGGCGTTGATCAAAAACAATCAAAAAGCCACTTTCTCGATGCGATTAGCTGCTGCACGCTAGTCGCTACATACACAGAGTTACGATCCCATAAAGAAAGACTTATAGGAACGTATGTAGGCATGGAACGTGTATAACAAACACATGAGATGGAATATATTACAGAAAATTACAGCTGAAGTTCACCCTCGAACAAAAGAAAAAGGACGTTAACATTATGTGGCCCCAGACAGGAATATTAATTCGGGCTCTGATTGGCGGAGAAATCGCATTGATGAATATATTAATTGAAAGACACTAATTGGTTAAGCCATTGGATATACAATACATACCCATCCAAAATGTAATAAACTGGTTCCTTGGATAGGCAAAACGTCTGGGGTGATTAGACACTTGAATTTATTATATGAAAAAATTTGCTAAGATATATTACATAACAACAATGATTAAATATCAAATTTTGCTTAAGAAAAGGCAAATAATTTTTCTTGGTTGCTATACACATTAATTTTGATCATGAAACGTTTCGGATGTTCCAGTAGGGCATATAAAAAAGAGTGCCACTAGCTGAGTCAAACACCTTTTCTTTCCAATTCACGGCTCAGGAAAAAAATTAGAGGGAGTAAAGTTCGAGATTTTCTACGGATTGACCGTCGATCGAGCAAGTCGTGTGTTGCGCGATTGGTTGATGGCGCTTTTACTCCCAATCAACCGACAGCGCAAAGACAGAAATTTTCTACACGATCGACCGATCGGGCAAGTCGTGTGTTGCGTGATTGGTTGATGGTGCTTTTTCCCCCAATCGACCAATCGCGCAAAACATTTCTAGACGATCGACCGATCGCTGAAATCCGTTCCCGCACGATCGATCAAACGCGCAACGCACTCTGTGACGAGCGACCGATAAACGCCCTTACTTCTCGATCAACCGATCGTGCTAATCCCGTTGCTGCACGATCGCACGATCGCGCAAGTTTTGCATTGCACAATCTGGCGATGGCGCAAACATGTCCTTGCGCGATCGATCGATCGATGGCTGCGCGATCGATCGATGGCGCGCGATCGACCGATGGCTGCGCGAACGATAGATCGCCCAATAGCACAGCACGATCGGGCTATCGTGCAGATCGACTGATCGCACCCAACATATACATAATACATAGAGTATACTACATCGTATAAATCATAACTGTTTAGTGTTTTGTTTAGCTAGTTTTCTATGTATTCTATTTTAGTTGTAACTGTTTAATTATTTCATGTAATATTTATTTTTGTTAAATTATATTAAACCAGTCTCAATAGCGTGAGATGCGTCACAAAATTACAGGGGGCGAGTTTGTCGGGGCGCGAGTTTGTCGGGGGGCGAGTTTTCTGGGGGGCGAGTTTGCCGAGGGGCGGGTTTGTCAGGGGCGACTTTGTGAGGGGCGAGTTTGTTAGGGGGCGAGTTTGTACCTGCAGGGGGCGAGTTTGTCAGGGGGCGAGTTTGTAAGGGGCGAGATTGTAAGGGGCGAGATTGCCAGGGGGCGAGTTGACTGGCATGCAATGCCCTCTGTAGACTGTAGTGTCTTTGATTAATGAGTATTCATTTATTTATGATAAGATCGTTCGGGAAGAATGTTGTATCCAACCGCCACTTTTTCTCCTTCATTATAACCAATAATGTAGGCCTAATCTTACCTGCTCAGTAAGGTGGAGAACATATAGATGATGATGGACATTTTTCATTTTGTTTAATGAAAAATCAGGCATTTTTGGTAGACGATGACTTCCTCAGTCATGTCAGTCTGATCATGGAGGAAGGAAACTCCCCAATTAGTGACCAACACAGTTATTGTACATGCGCACTGGCAACTATAATTGGATCCTTCTATTTTTTGAAGGGGAGGATTTTTTTAGAAGGGAAATAAAGTACGAAAACCATCATAAATGTGGATTTTAAAGATAGTTTTCGCTTTCTGTACCCCCAAAAATCGATAGAATCATTTTTATTTGGTTAGTGTTTGCAAAAAAATTCCCCCAAAACCCTTAAAAAGTGGCGGTCGCATACGACATTCTTTCCTTGAGTTTTTAGGTGCCGAATATGCCATAGGCCTATGGCTAACAAACAGTTATGCCGGGTTTGCAAATGCCGAATTTGCCTATAAGTATTAGTGTTATGGAAGCGAAGTGATTTCCATTCGTTTTGGTTTTGATGATTTCTAATCTATTCTAAGTCTACGTTAACGACGTTATCATGGTTATTGACCCGGTCGAAAACTGTATGTTCTAATTCACAATTGACGGGGATTACTTTCTAAGTTAACTTTTTCAAAATAGCAGATAACTTACATCAGAGTCTCTCCTTTGTCTACGGAGCAGCTCTCGTAGTTTAGGTAAGCCACCGCCTCTTTTTGCGGCCAAACCTCCGGCCATTTGAACCTCCATGTTTTATTTACCTATGTCCAATAGCTTTATACATGGAGCCCAAAATTGTACATTGATATTACGGTAAATGGCTGAATTCTTTGCGCTATATAGAGCTAATCTAGGCGTCAAAAGCTCAGTAGGATAGCGCCACCAAGAGGTGTTGAGTACTGTTGTCGTCTGCTACTTCAAAAACTGGTTGCAAAAATGCAAATCAAGTTAAAAATGTTATGAAATTGCTTTAAAGGGGCAGTTTCGTCACGATCAACAGGGCATGGAATCGGAGTGCTTGTTTTAAATTAACCCAGTGACTTAAAATAATTTCCCACATGATAAGGTCGTATTACCGTTGCTGCTGCATAAATGAGCCAGTAATTTGCAGTCATTGTGTTCATCTTAAACTAGGTCATCGATTACATGCCCTGTTGAAAGTCTGCTCTAATCGTGACGATACTGCCCCTTTAATCGTCAATTTTTTTTTATACAAAATGAAATTGACACAAAAACCAAATCAAAACAGCATTTGGTGCCACTACATAAAATCCAGACAAAGAAGTTAAAACCAAAGGCCATGTGAGCAAAAAGATTTGTTGATCATCCTTAGTTAACCTTCTTGAATTACCTTTTAGAAAAAAAACCTTAAAAAGTCACTTTGTTTAAAACATCTAATGGTCTCTTCTGAATGCTTTTAAAACAAAATGAGAGATAGAAATGGAAGCCAAAAGGAGGGTCAGGTACCCCCCCCCCCCCCCCCCATTGCCTATTGTGCTCTTCAACCTACTATTATTTTTGAAGGGCAACCACCCATTTATTTTATTTACATAGCTAATAATAATAATAATAAAGATTTGTAGCGCGCACATATCCACCCTGCTGGGCGTTCAAGGCACGGAAACAAAGAAGGAGAGGTACAACACTGGGCCCAATTTCATAGAGCTGCTAAGCAGAGAATTTTCTAGGTTATCAGCCTAAATTGCACATGAAATGATTGTACTTTGGCTGGTAGTCTGTTTTATATTGCTTAGCAAAAATATTTACTCAGAAAAATCCTCTGCTTAGCAGCTCTATAAGACTGGTCCCTGGTAATTACCACATATTAACAAATTATTATCAAATAATTATTTGGTGTAAATATGGTACATGTATCAATCCTCATGAAGAATTCTTTTTTCTGAAGTGCTTTCATCTTAGAAAAAACTAAATTGTTATGTTGAATTTACAAAAAGAACAACTTTTTGTTAATCAACAAAGCAGAAGAAACATTTTCTCAAAATCATGAGCACCTATTATGATGGGTTAGTTTTACGATACATTTCTTGAAAACTGGATGGTTGAAATGATTTTCCATTTATGTTTTGAGAACATAATTGAACAGATTCATCCTTGATGCTCCCAAGACCTCTTTCCCCAACTAAATGACTACATAAAAAAGAAAACAACAGAACTCTTACACCTCCATTTGAATAAATAAATAACTATGGAGAGTTTTCCTTTACATGCATCCATGGTTTATTACTTCAATAAATTTTACAACAATTTATCAAACGTACGTATCTGCATTCATAAAATATACACAGGACATTAAAGGGAAGAGCCTGGAAAATGGCGATAATCCACTAAGTTCGTAATTGTTTATTAGAGGTAACTGTTACTCATTATACAGTGGCAGATACAGGATTTGGGCAATCGGGACCCCCCAAAAAACAAAAAGAAACAAACAAAACCAAACAAAACTATTTTACCATTACTTTAATGGGTTTTTTTCATCAATATCGTTTTCCCCCTAAATTGTTTTAATTTGGTTTCCAATGAGGTTTTACTTGGTAAAGATTAGTGCATGTGGTTTGTTTACATGACAGTTCTATAAAATGTGGATGATAGCATAACTTTGGTGAATGGTTTTTTTTAGACTTTTCTCATGACTCCACATTTTGCTGAAACTTTCACAAGCTGGTTGCTTATATCATGATTTAAAGAAAGTAAGCACACTTGTAGACACAGTTTTGCAGACATTCAATGTTGTACGTTCCCCTTTAAGAAGAATAAGAAGTATAGCTAACAAAAATATAAGGTTCATATAATAAGGTGAATTATAAAAAATTATAAATCTATAAATGAAACAAAAGCCAGTCTTTTGTATGAGATGCTTATATAAAAACTGAACAGATATAAAAAACACATATCAAATTAATGCATAATAAGCAAATTAATTTTTTTAAATGCAGCGTAACTATTTATGAATAAGTACCAAGTTATGTACATGAGAATACACACAAATAATATGATTTTAGAATATGTACTATTTACATTTATTTGCCACTTTTAGCTAGACAAAAAGCACCTTACATTATTATTACCCAGGTCATCGAGCCAATGGCAATGCTTGAATTCATCTCAACCTCAGTGCCAGCAGCCAGTTTGTTGCATGCGTAGCTAATCATTCACAATAACAACATCTACCCTCACAGGTACCTATTTACTCCTGGGTGGAGAGAAGCCATTGTAAGTTAAATGTCTTACTCAAAGACAAAAACACCATGACCACAGCATGACCAGGATTTGAACCCATGGCTAGGAATCGAACCCACTTTCTGATGAATTCAGCCACAACACTCCAGTATAAGAAACAAATATACATTAGAGTTTCTTATTCTATCTACATGGTACAATGAAATGCATCCTAAAGCAACATGTAACAGTTTGTTTTTTCAAACACCGATTTTTTTTTCAATAGCATCTAACTGCATCAGAAACCCAGGGTTAATGATTGTACTAAAATGTACAAATTATAAAATTATTATTATGCTTTTGACTAAAATCTGTAACATCATTTTAATTACTATTGCACTTATGAAAAACCAAAATAAAATGGAAGAAACATTTATTTAAAAAAAAAATGTTATTAAAATATAGCTCCCCGTAGCTATATAACTATATCAGCTCAAAACTGTGATTAGTCGCATGGCCTCCAACAGACCTCTGAAAGGGATTGTATACGATTGGTAAAATGTCTGTAAATGCATCCATACTTTATAAGAATCGACAGCTTATTTAAAGGGGCAGGAATTGGAATACTAGTTTTAGATTAACTCAGTGACTGCCATATAATACCCTACATGATAAGGTCCATTGCTGCTGCATAATATAAACGAACCAGTAATTTTCAGTCACTGTGTTAATCTTAAACTAGGACATTGATTCCATGTCCTGTCGTAAGTATGCTCTGATCGCGATGATACTGCCCCTTTAAGCTTATTTCCTTTTGTCATTAACAAGAAAACAGTGATAATGCAGATTCGTATGCATTCAGTCTTTTGTGGAAAATGGATCACTACGGTGATGCATTTCAAATTTATAATACATTTTATGTTTTCTAAAAAATGACAACATGTCGGATGGAATAATTTCTCAGGATGTTTGGAACCATCACCAACTTCACATCAAGTAAGTTTTTAGATTATAATTCAGTAATTTTGTATTTGGGTAATTACCAAAGGTAAAAAACACTCCCTTTAAATTTTGTCTCGGTGATTTTGTCTCGATGTTTTACATTCTCAAAATGAATGAAGGTAACTACAATTATTCAAAACAAAAAACAAAAAACAAAAAACAAAAAGGGTAGGGTGTCAATTATAAACAATCTTTCATCTTTAATGCTGTACCTTCTTTTTCAAACATATCATTATTATTATCAGTAAAAAAATAACTTGATTAAATAGCAAAAATATTTGGAAAGATCCAAATGGGAAAATGGGAAAATGGGAAAATGGGAAATCTTTAATGCTGGAAGATCTAATCACAATTCTTTGAAACTAGCTAATTATATTAATTGACGTAATTCTCGGACAGGCGACTCGGACAGGATTCGAACCCACAACTTCTTGCTCACTACTGCTTATCTAGCTTTAACCATTTCTCTTATCAAGTAATATCATACATGCATGTATTTTCATTTAATATAATTACGTATAATTGCATATTTAAAAAATCAATCAATTCTTTTTGCGTGTTAAGTTGAATTAACAATTTACAAATTCTATGTATAATTTTTAACTATATACAGCTCTAAGGAATAGATAAAAAAATGGCACACAAAACTGACATTTTGTGCAACATTTCTGTTTTTAAAAGAAAGTTTAGTATTGGTTATGTTAGGAAAACTGGTTCAATGAGTATGCTTACTCTCTTTGAATCAAGATATACTTTAAACAATCAGTTTCAAATTGTGTCATTTACAAGAAAATAGTGCAATATGGAATTTAGGAAAGAGTACTCTTTCCTAAATTTGAAAGTGGAAATTATTTGATTTTTCTCAAAAGTGACAGCATCTCGATCCACACTTTTTCTATGGAAGATTGATACCATCATCTGCTATACACCAAGTCAATTTCACATTAAAATTCACAAATTGGAATAATCAATCTTATACCTTTAAGGGACAATATCGCCATGATCAACAGGGCATGGAATCAGAGTGCTAGTTTTAGATTAACTCAGTGACTGGAAATAATACCCCACATGATAAGGTCAAATTACCGTTGCACCTGTAAAAATGAGCCAGTAATTTTCAGTCACTGTGTTCATCTTAAACTAGGACAGCGATTCCATGCTTGCTCTGATCGTGAAGATATTGTCCCTTTAACCCAACAAGTATGGCAGATACAATGAGACAGCATTTCAAATTAATTATAAGCAGACAATTTACATTCTATATGACATGGAATTTACAAATACAACATGGTTTGAGGGTAGTTATGCGATATTGACTTTCTCAAGGTAATGGAAGTTAGCAAAACTGTCTAGAGAAGCAGTTTGCATATTGATCGTGTGGTTCACACCTCAACTGTTTGTCAAAAGTGGGAGGCATCACCGTCATTGTATTGCAACATGGTAAATGCTTTAATAACAGAGTGGTGTTTTGCCATAGTAATCTCTTTACTCAGATTTATTGGTTTCTGCAGCCCAAATCATTACAATCAAGTACATGTTTCTGCGAGTCATTTTTCAAGTACTATGAACACTGTACGTGTAGTATGTGCTAATTGCACTGCATTGTTTTGTCAGTCACTTGAACTGTTTGTTACAAATTATACTGTATTTGTCTCCGGGTGTCTCTGCGGTAGCTTGGTAAATTTTGAGAACAAAAATTGAGTTTAATATGGTACATTAGGTCCTAGATCTGCTTTTGAATATGGTCTGCCAATGAAGTCAAAGGTGGGTCCATGATAGCTAAAAAGAGGGTTGCAAATGACTAGATAAAAAGGGGCAATGTTCCCCAAATCGATAGTCTCCCAGGCAAGGCTCTTCATGGTGAAGTCCAATGGAATGCTTCTAAACCTTTGTGAGAATATTAGCACTAGCCAGTCACAAAGCTCTTGCAGAGTTGGTCTCATAATGTCTGAAATTAAATTAAATAGTGGTATTATTCTTTAATCTAATTGATACAATTCGCATTATGCTATGTACTTTGTGAGCTTATGGTAAATTTTAACCGAAATTTGACCCCCATGTGAAACAATGCTGACGGGCCCGCATGCAATCATTTTAGGTGTGCCTGAACCGACCGTAAGATTTTCTGACCATCAGAGAATCTCACCAGTAGTGTTTCAAATCAGGGTCAAATATTGGTTAAAATGTACCATGTATAATATAAGCTCACAAAAAGCATGACAATAGTGCATCTTTAAGGGATAGGAAACAGACAACTCGCCAACTGCTACCAAACTGTGGAATTCATTCCAATCTAGCGTTAGATTTGCTGCCTCTCTCCAGACATGTTCAAGACGAACGTAAAAACACATTTGTTCTTAGAAGCGTATGAAGTTTGAACTGACTGATTGAACTTGGATTTATGCTTTGTACATGTACTGTATTATATTTTATTATACTGTGTTGTTGTTTTTGTAAAGCGTCATGAGCGTTATTTGGTTGATGGATACCGGCGCTATAATGTTTACATTATTATTATTTATTATTATTTATTATTATTTATTATTATTATATTGTATTTAAGTTTAAAAATGGGTTACAGAGTTAGTGTCAAACATTTACATAGAATAATACATTCGATTATTTTATCCTCTTCTAGTGATCCCCAGACTGCCGCTTCCCAGGTTTAAATGACTTCTGTTTCCCTTGTGGTTTATTCAATTAAAATAAAAACATGTATACAGAAAGTCAACTGTTATAAAGAAGTACAGTTGAACATGTTTTGATTAGTGTGCAGTGTTATAAGCTCAAACGCTTTTTCTATTTGCAATATGACAAACATTGGAGGAATAATTGAGAGGTTATATTTATATTGCTGAAGTGATTCATCCTAGACTTTCAATGCCATGACCTGGACAAGAATCACCCTTTCAGATCAGATTATCTGGGCTTTTAACCCCTTGTCAATTTTTTTTTTAATTAGGGTCGCTCAGATCAGACCCTCAATTTATGCTCTTCAGTATAATAGCGACTGCATTCATTATGGGCATGTAATGCTAGCCACGCCAATTTTTAATTTTTTTTTCAGAATCATGCTGCATTTCAATTGTGTCTTGTTTCCCTTAATCATACTGCTCATGTGCACCAGACTTTATCAAAGTCCCAAACTTGCGAAATATGGCACAATGAGCAAGCAACCTTAGAAATGGAGTACAATTCCCTCCGTGCATAAGCAGTTGAGGGCGCATGTTGTAAATTCACCACTGATCAATGGGGCAATGATAACATGTTGAGCAAATCTGCAGTTGATGGGCGTACACGCGCATATTCATGAGAAATCATTGGCTGTTGGAAGTATGCGCGTATGGAATATGTGCGCATACTGAAATACACAAATACAGTGTACACGCAACGCATTATCACTGAATTACCCTATCGGCTAAATGTTGGGTGTTTTACCACTACAGGGCTATGAAGAGGATAGACACATTAAAATACACCGACGATGTCACCCCAGTTTTTTCATCCAAGGTCATTCTCGCCAATAGAGGGTGGTTACACTTCTGATATCCTATACTTCTGAGAAGATTAGCACAAAACAGTTAATTACCTCACACCAATTAAATAGGTTAATCACGCTGGTTGTTGACCTTAGTATGCACTGTTGAAGTCAAGCTGAGAACGACGGAACGACAGAAAGAGAAAAGAAGGAGTGAAGGGTAACAGAGAGGTTAGAGATAACCACATGTTAATAGAGGGCACTGCAGTTTTTGGCAATGCTGTCGTTTTCGGCAATATTTGTTAACCAAGCAATAGCAAGGCAAACTTTTTAGAGAAGGAAAAAACTGGGTTTAGGTCTGAGCATGCCCATCAGCAAGTGGGGGAGGGGTTCTTGGAAAAAACAAACATCTTTTTGGTTGGAATTTAATTGTTTAATTTAATTGTTTAATTAGTTTTTATTTCTTTTTGTTTTATCCCCCAAAACACTAAAATCGCAGAGCTTCTAGGGGTGGAAAACTAATTCCCCAAAAATATTCATGATGATGCACTAAAGTGTGTATGCTGAGAAGTAAAACAATTTTTTTTGTCAGATGGAATAAATTCTCAGGATTTTTGGTACCATCCCCAATTTCACAGGATTTTAGGTTTTTGTTATTAAATTAAGTCAGCAATTTTGTAATCGGGCAATTGCCAAAGGTGGACAAATTTTGTTCTTAATAGCAAAACTATAAGGCAGAAACCCCCTGTATGTTATCTGTTAATAGACATCTAGGCAAAAGCTATGCAATCTCTGTATCTATGCAAAAACACACACAAGCTTGTTATTTGTTTTTAATAAATCCTGTCATTGGTTAAACACTACTGTTGCTATGGCATATATTTACATATTTTGGATTCCCTGATTGAAGACAAATTTGATTGGTGCACACTACCAGTCAGCACAGGCTGCATTAACCATAACCCCCTAGGTATTCTGGCTAGGAACCTTCCTGAATCCTCCAAAATCCATCAGTGCACTTTTGGAAGCATGCCCTTATCTTCAAAATGCACCATGCATCTTTCATATTCAGCACTTATGGCCCGTTTTGCCAGGTAGTAATTTTGCCCCATTTGAAGAGGTGAAAGTACCAGTTTCCAACAGTGCTGAATGTTTCCAAAAAAGTGCCCCTTGGAGGATTTTGCAGGATATGGGGTGGTTAGGGTTAATGCATTTGCAACCTTCTCTTTGCATGGACTATAGAGTGTGCTATTTTATGTCCTGTACAACACAAGATTCCTGTAGGACCTTTTAAAGTGACTTCTTCATTCACAATGTGGCAGAATTTGAGACATCTTGTTATGATGTCACAGATAACCGTAGACTGGTCCCCTGTCTTTATCCTCAAGAATAGAGACAGGCTCTGACCATACCATTCAAGGGATTTCATTGGATACGTTGTGCTGAAGATCTGACGTCTTGCTTCGTGGCTCGCATGCTAGCTACCAACCAAGGTCAAAATTGAGGGAAACAGGGCAGTCGGTACCTGGCGTAATTCACGAGTGTCAAAGCGTGGCATCCAATCTTCAGTCTAAGATAACCGTACCTATTGTAAACTTTTTCATTGCAAGGAGGGCAGCAGATTGCATAAAAACAACAGCAATAACATCTCTTCGATGTGTTTACCTCAGCAAAGCCTACTGTGTCATCGTCCATGTCATTGGTTGCATACGACGGTCTACAGTATGTTGGATTGCGGAATGAGCTCTCGTCTTCATCTTCGTCCTCTTCCTCTATCGTGTCGCCACGACGACCAAAGGTTACATTGCCATCATCCTTGTTTGTGACCAAAATCAGAATGATTATTATAGCATCAAAGCATCTATATTTTTGAAGGAATTGAATAAACTAGCAAGAGGGCAAAGACAATATTAATAAAAAGCATAATGTGTTTTAAATTATTTCACCAGCAACTAATCACAGCAGCACGTATTACTGTGATGTCAGTCCATGTTCTTTACAGTACATGTTCTTTGCTCCAGTGCAAGACATGTTCTTATATACAGTAAGCTTGGGCAGGGCAAATATTTCTTATATATTTTTTATTTTTATTTTATTTTTGTTATGCACATCCGCCCTGAAAAAGGCTAAAAGCCACACAGGACACAGGGCTATGATAGAAGAAAAATAAAAAATAAATAGACTCAGAGGAGCTGAATGTGGAAATTGAGATTCCTCTTGAAACAGGATAGATCGTAGGATGAAGGGAAACATGTACCAGGCAAGGAATACCAAAGAGATGCAGCATGTGGGAAAAAGCTATTAGTATAGGTTTTTGTTCTACATCTAGGTGTAGCTAAGGTGTATGGGTGAGAAGAGGCGGAAAGCCGAGTTTCACGCTCAAACACCCTAACAGGATGAACTAAGTTGTATAGACCGGTGGAACATTTACCATGATAATATCTGTACAACAAACTAAGTAAGCTTGGACAGGGCAAATATTTCGTCTGGTGAGAGGCTGGTGGTCAAGCTAGAATTTGTCCAAAGAATTTCTTAATAGAGTAACCACAAAACTGGCATCATAACAGACTGAATCTTATAAACTGACTTACCACAATGTATCGTGAGACGATTTGGCTGGAACCAGACCTCTTTTTTCTTTTCACTTTTAAGACAATAATAAAAATGACGACGATGACCAAAATGATGACAAAGATTGTGATGAGAACACCGGCAAAGAGCCGGCTGACCGACATTGCAGAAGTGTTCTGAAAAAGAAACAGCAGGCCATTGACATTAAAAATGCATTTTCACAAGTAAGGATTAGGATCATTCGTTTCAATTGGTTGAGTTTAAAGGGACAATATTGTCACAATCAGAGCAGGGCATGGAATCCTAGTTTCAGATGAACGTAGTGACTAAAAATTACTGGCTCATTTATGTAGAAGCAATGGTATCATGTGTGATATTATTTTCAGTAACTGAGTTAATCTAAATCTAGCACTCCGATTCCATGCCCTGTTGATCGTGACGATATTGTCCCTTTAAGGGCTTGAGTAGGGAGGGGGATTCAAATCATTGCATGAATATTCATGTCGGTGTCTTATAAATGCACAGTCATATATTCTCAACAACCTTAAGATTCATTCTGATTGGTCAGACCTAAGGACAGCATTAAGTTGTCGCAGCCTGGAAAGTCTTGATTTTGTGAAGCTGCTAATTAAGCAGAGAATTTTGCTAAGCAAATATTTATGCTAAGTAATGTAAAACAGACTACCAGCCAAAAATGCATAGATTTTGTATGAAGGTTTGGCTGGTAACCAAAGAAATCTGCTAAGCAAATTTTTCTGGTAAGCAATTTTATCTGCTAAGCGGCTCTATGAAATGGTATATTGAGGTTTTCGCAGTGGTGGACCATGTTGTACTTATACAACAAACTCAATTCTGATCAGTCCTCACTGTCATGTGATCCAAACCTCGTCCCTGGGGCTTTCTAGTAATATTGACCCCACTAATGAAATATAGCAGTGGGGTCGATACTGCTTGAAAGCCTGAGGGATGAGGTTGATCCACCTATACCACATGTTGTACAGCAAACTTTACAAGAATTTTATAGTAACATTTCTGGAATGCCAGTGCAAATGGAAAAACTAGATGTTTGTTCCACCAATCGAGTTATATAACTGGCACTTTTTCCCGCATGTGATATTTGTATATTACATGGTACTTACAGAGTTATTTCCTGACTTCATTGAGCTGATTTTGATTGGCAGAGATACTAGATGAATTATACCATTGGTGGTTGGAATGTCATATACTTTCACTGGCACGCCATTAACCAAGACAGAATTCTGCAAGATAAACAAACAGATATCAGAGTTATAAAGAAATTTATAATTTCCCCTGGACCCCTGGCCCCCCCCCCCCCACCCACCCCTTAACAGGGACAGGCCTGTTAAACTCCAGAGCTTTTTTCCAAAATCACATGCCTTAAATTCGTGGCATTGAGTACTCAACCGAAAATAGTTTTTAAATGTGAAATAGAGGATTCCCACAACTATTCGTGTGCACTTTTTCTCAAGCAGCTGAAACCTGATGCACAGTATTGAGAACATTTAAATTTTTTGTTTGTGCAGACTCACATTTTGATTTGACATCTTTATCACTAGTCTACCCTTTGACCAAGAGGTCATCGACAAGCCGTCTACCAGCTGATTCCTGCTGTACATCTGGTCGACAACAATGTGGTTACCAATGAGCATACCAGTGAATGTCTGAAACATAAACATGACAGGTATGGTGTAATGAGAAATGGTGAAATTGAATCCCTTCATAATACAGTTAAGACAATCCGATTGGACCAAATGTGATTTCGTAAGGGTGTGTTAACGGCTGGTAAAGATTAGCTGCCTATGCTTTATCAGCGATAATAACCGACCAGTGATGTGGGAGTGAACCAATCAGAGTGTAGAAGTTTGTATTTGCATCACAGGGACTCATTACAGGCTTAGTCCTTGATGCTTGGTCTTTCCTGCAGGATAAAGACCTCTGGGTCATGGCCAAAGTATATAAAGGACCTCTCCTTCAGCTCTCCGTAGCCACAACCCTTGATTTTTATCCTGCGATACAGACCGTTAAACCTTTATTCCCTTAATAAAATCAGATGTCTAAAACAATACCTTCACCACTCATGTACACAGCATTATACTCCGAGAACAATGGATCTTTGCAGTGCAAAGAATGATATATAAGGTAGCAAAAAAGAATCGCTACGAGTAAAATGCTTTGAACTGGCTCAGAGCAGACTGGCATATTAATTGTAGAGATTCAACTCATAAATCTTCAAGACCGAGTCAGCAACTGGAGATGCAGAATTGAATGACAGTTATTTTCCTCTTAACAGAAAGACATGATTGAGCAAGTCATTTTTAAGTCATGGAGTGTGCTATTGTTCAGTCAAAGAATATGTGATGAGGTACTAAGATCCGACACTACGATTCAAGTTGTCGTCGGATCAAAGTCAGATCATAAAGTGTGTAATGGCTTTAGAGGAAAGGTACAACAGTGATAATGTTGGCAAAACTATTTAAATTATGACTATGATTACACTCTGTTTAAGCATACTCTCTGTTTAAGCTCTGTTTAAGGCATTCAGATTGTTTGTATTCATTCCAGTTCCATTTTAAATTTAGGAAAGAGTACTATTTCCTAAATTCAAACTGGAAACTCATGACAAAATTGATTGATACCATCATCAGCTTTACACCAAGTAAAGTTCACATTATAATTCATTTTTAAATTACCAATCATTATATACATTAACAAAGTACATGAACATGTCAATGATGACACAAGTACAGTTATCTATAGATCTCTACTTACAGTGTTGACAAGCTCGTCTGAGTTGACGGGAATGAACAAGGTGAGTTTGGACAATTCGCTCTTCAGGGCACCAGCTAACTTTGCTCCATCCGACTGTTTAGCGTACCACAGAAGCGCCTGTTAATTGAAGGAAACAAGGTCGGGTTGTGTCACAGATGATTTTGTAAATTTAGGTGTAAGTTAGTAATTCCAGTAAGGGCGATTTTTTCTAAAAAAGAGATTGTAATAGTAACATGCATTCACATTTGTAAACAAGTTTCAGCACTTTAGCAATAATGACAGATCAGTATTTGAAGGACGGACAATGGACAGATCTTTGCCATATTTTGGCCAAGATTGGTGGAAACAAAAAATCATTCCAAAGGAAAGTCCTGCATCCAGCTAATTAAACTGTTATAACCTCCAGAGTCTGGCTTTCTCAACCAGAATATGCTGATAGAAACATTGATTTATCTCAACACAGGTTCTTCTGAGAGCCAACACTTATTACAACTCTAACCCTCCTATGTACAGTGCAGTTGCCATAGAATTGTCAGACCTTTCAAAACCTTTCAAGTTTGCTGTACTGAAGGGTTTTGAAAGGTGAGAAAACTGTCTGACAAAAGGGACCTATGAAAGGTTTTGAAAGGTGAAACAACTCTCTGAACAAACTGGTGTTGAAATGTTTCAATACCTTTCAAAGGGTTTTGAAAGGTGTGGTTGTTCAGTAGCAACAAATTCTGGAGGGTTTTAAAGGGTTCATACATTATTGATAGCCATTTTGCCAGTAAGCAGATTTTGAAAGGTCAAACCATAGGAGGGCTAAAGAAGATTGTTACATGGTTCGCAAACCTTACTCCTGCCATAAATTTTCTGAATTGTATTTGATTAGGAAATTCCATATATACCGACTTGTAAAACAAATGTCGTGGGGAAATTGAAGATAACAGTGATTATAGCTTATGTGTTTAATATCATCTTGATTTCAATACTCACTTGGTAATACATAGACAGACTTCTCATACTAGCAAGCGTCTCAAAGGCGTTTCCGTTACACAATAGCCCTGTCCCCACGAAGCCCGGCTTGCACTCGCATTTCACACCCCTACGAACAGAGGGCGCTAGACCATCACCGTCGAGGGGGATCCTTCCATTGGGCGGAGTTGCGGGTGGGCGCCCGGGACCCGTTGGGCGGTGGGATCCTCTGTCTGGTGGAGGACCGACTATACAGTGACAAAATTAAGTTTATTCGGAGTGTCTTCAGGAAACAATTTGTAGAAATTATTTAAGGGAAGGCGCAACATAGGAAATGTTGGCTGAACTGCTTCTATGAGTATGCTTAATCTCTTTAATTCAACATATATCTAAGGGAAGGTACAACATTGGGAATGTTGGCAAAACTGCTTCTATGAGTATGCTTAATCTCTTTGAATCAAGATATACATAAGGGAAGGTACAACATTGCTAATGTTGGCTAAACTGCTTCTGTGAGTATGCTTACTCTCTTTGAATCAAGATATACATAAGGGAAGGTACAACATTGGTTATGTTGGCAAAACTGCTTATGTGAGTATGCTTACTCTCTTTGAATCAAGATATACCTAAGGGAAAGTACATCATTGGTAATGTTGGCTAAACTGCTTCTGTGAGTATGCTTACTCTCTTTGAATCAAGATATACATAAGGGAAGGTACAACATTGGTTATGTTGGCAAAACTGCTTCTATGAGTATGCTTACTTTCTTTGAATCAAAATATACATAAGGGAAGGTACAACATTGCTAATGTTGGCTAAACTGCTTCTGTGAGTATGCTTACTCTCTTTGAATCAAGATATACATAAGGGAAGGTACAACATTGCTAATGTTGGCTAAACTGCTTCTATGAGTATGCTTACTCTCTTTGAATCAAGATATACCTAAGGGAAGGTACAACATTGGTAATGTTGGCTAAACTGCTTCTGTGAGTATGCTTACTCTCTTTGAATCAAGATATACCTAAGGGAAGGTACAACATTGGTAATGTTGGCTAAACTGCTTCTATGAGTATGCTTACTCTCTGAATCAAAACTGATGTATAAGATCTGATGAAATTACAAAACGAATATGGTAACATATTTCTGGAAACATAACCATGGATGTCTTTGTAGTATTTTAAGTCATGTTATTACTCACTCTGTGTCTCTGTCCATTTTGGGTTTACATTGATACTTTCAGGCTTTAATGTTGTATCATTAAGAATGAGTAAGTCGTTAAAGGGGCAATATCGTCACGATCAACAGGGCATGGAATCGGAGTGCTTGTTTTATATTAACTCAGTGACTAAAAATAATTTCCCACAAGATAAGGTCATATTACCATTGCTGCTGCATAAAGGAGCCAGTAATTTGCAGTCATTGTGTTCATCTTAAACTAGGACATCGATTCCATGCCCTGTTGAAAGTCTACCCTGGTCGTGACCATACTGCCCCTTTAACTTACCAGGGTTATTTATAGCATCTGTACAGTATGCATTTATGTGGCATCCCCCATTGTCAATGGTACAGACTGGCCCTGGTGGGTTGGTTGGCCTTGAACAGATTATTCCATTTCCCTGGAGAGGGGGTAGGCACGTACAGGATCTGGAATTCTTCAAGAAAGAAAATAAAATGAACGTGAAAAGGAATTAATCATTGGGTTTGATTTGAAGGAAGTGTACACCTTCACTAAATACTAATTATTGAATTGTAATTTACAAACTTACTTGATGTGAAGTTGGTGAAGGTACCAAACATCGTGAGAAATTATTTTATCAATTTTTGGAGAAAACATGAAATGAATTACAAATTTGAAATGCATCATGGCTGGCTGTGATCCATTTTCCACAGTAGAATGAATGCAAACAAATGAGCTGAAACAGGTTAGTTTCTGAACATGATTCTTATAAAGTGCGGATGCATTTACAGACAGTTTACCAATAATGCACTCATTACATGCTTTGTTTCTCATTCACACCTCATAAATTAAACCACAATATGTGCAGTGTCTATTTTATAACTTGGAATGACACACAGAGCACCAGCATTGCTTAATTGCTTTTTTTCCCAAATCAGTGAGCAAAATTTGATGAAAATTGTACAGAACAAAGCAAAAGAATTGGGGATCATATTCTTGCTAAAATAACTGTAAATAAATTTGTGGTTTTAAAGTTATGCAACATTTCTTGGGGGATAAACCTGTTCAGGCTTACTGGACCAGTCAGCGTGCAGAAAGCATCCTGATGGCAACCTCCATTGTTTGTCATACAAGGGTCCACGGGTTGGCAAATGTAGCCATCACCTTCGTAGTTGACATTGCAAAGACACACGACCTCAATGCCAACCTGTGAACAATTGGCATACATACTGCAGCCGCCGTTATTTAAGCCGCACTGGTTAATCACTGGAATGAGAATATTACATTGAAATTAATACAAGAGGTAGCTGGTACGCGCAAGTGGTAAGCATATCTACACAAAGTACCAACCATTTGACCCGAGGTCAATGGGCCAAAAGAACAGGCCCGAGAATGGTTGACAGTATCATGGGTAAAACACCAGCATCGTGTTAAACATACTACCAAAATTCCCCAAATGATTCCAGAAAAAATGTACTTAATTTATTACCTTTTACTATTCGATGAAAAGCATGGTTCTACCCCCTCCCCATCAAAACCTGTTTCTGAAGTTCTCCTTAAATATTGATTAAAAAACTGAAGGAGCCTGAAAATGACAAGTTATTCAATACACACATATATACACGTCGGTGTAGGGCAAAATTAAATCAACAAGTTATTCAAGTTGACTCTACCTATACAGGAATAACCGTTGCCATAGTATTCTGGTCGGCATTCACAACGGTTGCCAAGGCGACACACTGCATTGCTGGGACATGCCGGATTGCATGTTGGAGACACTGACAATGGAGTATCGCAGGTTGTGCCGATATAATCTGGTTCGCAGAAACAGTAGCCGGTCCCAGACAAGCCATCCTCACATTGGCCATTGCTTGTACACTCGCATTCTGGAAATATGAAATAAGCGTTTCTTTTATCTATAACTGTTACCTATTATGAAAGCGACGGTACAACATTGGTAATGTTGGCAAAATTACTTCTACGAGTATGCTTACTCTCTTTGAATCAAGATATACATAAGGAAAAGTACAACATTGGTAATGTTGGCAAAACTGCTTCTATGAATATGCTTACTCTCTTTGAATCAAGATATACATTGAAGGAAAGATACAACATTGGTAATGTTGACAAAACTGCTTCTCTGAGTATGCTTACTCTCTTTGAATCAAGATATACATTGAAGGGAAGTTACAACATTGGTAATGTTTGCTAAACTGCTTCTACGAATATGCTTACTCTCTTTGAATCAAGATATACATTGAAGGGAATTTACAACATTGGTAATGTTGGCAAAACTGCTTCTATGAGTATGCTTACTCTCTTTGAATCAAGATATACATTGAAGGGAAGTTACAACATTGGTAATGTTGGCCAAACTGCTTCTATATATGTTATGCACTATATAACCAACCTGTGAAGGTTTCAGTTTCTTACATTGTGTCAATAATGAAACACTGTAAAAATGCATTCAGATTCATTCTCACACAGAATTCAGTAAAGAATTTTCTTTTCTTGAATCTAACTGGAAATTTTCTTAAAAGTGACAGAACCTCACACAAAATTAGTTCCAGGAAAGATTGACACCAATCATCAGCTTTACATCAAGTATTGTTTCTAGATGATTATTTAGTAATTTTTGTAATCAGGTAATTACCCAATTCTAAGTGTACACTCTTTTTAAAGGATTCATAAAGTCCTGTTGTCTGCATAGAAGAAATATTATTTGTAATGTTTATTTACACAGCAACATAATCTTAATAATTTATTCTCTTCTGAATCTTACCATCACAGTTTGGTCCGAATCGGCCAGTCTCACAGAGCTCACAAGCCACACCGGTGAAGTCTTCATCACACATGCAGTTCCCGCTTCCTGTATTACCGTCATCACAAACCCCATGCCAGCTACACGGGTTACGCTTCCCACCGGGACACTCTGGTAATTACAAGAACAGAGAACAAACAAAAAATGTACTTTCAAGTTCTCTTGACTTTGGACTGGAAACTTATTTCAGGAAATATATAACGACAAACTTACAGGCTTTAGGTCAGTCAATTGCTGTATTACATCGGCTGTATTATATGCATGCGCTATTTATGTTTCACTAGCAAATAGCTGGTGTACAACTGGTATGCCTCCACATATGCAAAGCCAGGCATGGTACCAACCACTTGACCCGAGGTCAAGCTATCTAACATAGAAAGACCTCCAAACAAGGCCACAATCCTAAGTTGAGTTCAAATCCATAGAAAGAGATGCAATAGGAATTGTGTAGTTAACGTCTTTCTGATAAGGGAATAAAAGTTAGTTGCGCTGTCTTTACTGCAGGTTATTGGTTTTGGGCGTGGTCACGGGTGATAAGGACCGAGCCGCACAGACCATGCACAAAACAGGTCATTATCCTGTGGTAAAGACCAAGCATCAAACTTTTATTCCCATTCATAAATACCTGTATCGACTTCATTTTCAAAATGTGTAACTTTTGTTGAATAAAGCCAAATAGAAATGGGTAAATTCACATTCTGGGGACACACGAAACACTTTCAAAGTGATGCAAAACAATCTTTGTTACTCTCTGATTTTGATAAGCCATGTCTTTACCATTTGTTAATACACCCCCCACGTGATTACGTTTTGTCCAATCAAAACTGTCTAAACTGTTTTGGGCATTTATTAATAATTGAATAAACCACAAGGGAAACCGACTAGGAGTGAACGTAGACAAATTTGAACGTGTTGTTATTATTGGAACAATAATTAATTCAGCCAATAATGATTGGAGAAATAAACTGGTGTGGACGACCATCAATCATTTCTATTTTACACGACCAATTCAACTTTATATACTTCTGCAGTCAGGGCCGTAGTGCTGATCGCAACATCTCGGCTCCTTCTCTTGTCGGACACAATGGCGCAGACAACCACGCCGGTAATCATACCAACCAACATGAATGTAACACTCTTTCCTGTTACCACCCTGTTAATGAACAAAAGAAAATCACTGTAAGGATTGACAGGATTACTACATGGTGGAAAAATATTGCTTTCCAATCGCTTCACATTTCCCAGTTCACAATTCTTGAACTCCTTCCCAATACTCCTCCACCTTTCCCGAGCTCCACCTCCTTTCCCAATACTTCTCCCCATTTCACTAACTCCACCTCCTTTCCCAATACTCCTCCACCTTTCCCAAGCTCCACCTCCTTTCCCTTACTCCTACCCCTTTCCCTAACTCCACCTCCTTTCCCAATACTTCTCCCCCTTTCCCTAGCTCCACCTCCTTTCCGTTACTCCCAACTCTTTCCCTAATTACACCTCCTTTCCCAATACTCCTCCCCCTTTCCCTAACTCCACCTCCTTTCCGTTACTCCCAACTCCTTTCCCTTTCTCCCCTTTTCCTAACTCCACCCCTTTCCCTAACTCCACCTCCTTTCCCTTACTGCTACCTTGTTCCTCTACTCCACCTAATTTCCCTTACTCCTACCCCTTTCCCGAACAACACCTCCGTTCCCTTACTTCTTTCTCTAATGCCTCCCCTTCCTTTTATTCCTTCCCTCTTTCCCTTACTCCTCCCCCTTTCCCTTTCTCCTCCCCCTTTCCCCATACTGCTCTCTCACAACTTACAATTGGCATTGATCCAGGTGGACATGGGATGTCCCTAGCGCAAGAACGACAGTTAGTCTGTCGATTTGAAAACGGAGAAATGAAAATTGAATGTTAAAAATACTTTATCGGATGCTGTCTGGATGGGTAAATTTCAACTTTACAGCTGTATAACTATGACATTTACAGTATTTTGTGTGAGGTATGTTGACACTCTCTATTTATTCCATTACATAATCCAAAGAAATAAACAGAAAGAAATAATCCAAAGAAATTAAGCTGTACCCAACCCCTATTTTTTCCAATCATACTTTTGAAAAACAATCTGTGCCAAATTCAATCTAATGTTCAAAATAAGTTTTATCAACCATCTAAAGACATCTTAGTATTTATGTCAAAGTATTAATAGGAAACCCACATATTTTTATTTCATTCTTGATTTTTACATTATTTATTTATTTATTATTTTTTGGGGTTACACAAGGACACTTACCTAAATACTCATACTAGGTTGTCCAACAATTTTTGTAAAATACAAGGCATGCAGCTTATTCAGTTCATAATTTACTCCCCCTCCCCAACCCTTTGACAATTATTTGCCAAGTGGAAATCTTTCATGGGTACCCCCTCCCCGACCCCAACAAATTTCTGGCTAGTGCCTGCAGTAACTCACCGGAAAAGTGACATTGTGTACAATATCGCACCGACCGCCAATGCTAGGTGGCTCAAGAACTGCATCCAGACCGTAGAAAAGCCCATCACGATACGCTATCTCATAGTCAATGATTTTACTGTCTCTGTTTATGAAAATACCCTTCGTGTGAAAAACAAAGTTATAATTAATATTGTTGAAACATGTTTCAAGGGAAGATTGACAAATTAGTGGCTAAACTGTGAATCAAGATACACATAAGGGAAGGTACAACATTGGTAAAGTTGGCTAAATTGCCTCTATGAGTATGCTTACTCTCTGTGAATCAAGATGTACATAAGGGAAGGTACAACATTGGTAAAGTTGGCTAAATTGCCTCTATGAGTATGCTTACTCTCTTTGAATCAAGATATACATAAGGGAAGGTACAGCATTGGTAATGTTGGCAAAACTGCTTCTATGAGTATGCTTACTCTCTTTGAATCAAGATATACATAAGGGAAGGTACAGCATTGGTAATGTTGGCAAAACTGCTTCTATGAGTATGCTTACTCTCTTTGAATCAAGATATACATAAGGGAAGGTACAACATTGGTAAAGTTGGCTAAATTGCCTCTATGAGTGTGCTTACTCTCTTTGAATCAAGATATACATAAGGGAAGGTACAACATTGGTAATGTTGGCTAAATTGCCTCTATGAGTATGCTTACTCTCTTTGAATCAAGATATACATAAGGGAAGGTACAGCATTGGTAATGTTGGCAAAACTGCTTCTATGAGTATGCTTACTCTCTTTGAATCAAGATATACATAAGGGAAGGTACAGCATTGGTAATGTTGGCAAAACTGCTTCTATGAGTATGCTTACTCTCTTTGAATCAAGATATACATAAGGGAAGGTACAGCATTGGTAATGTTGGCAAAACTGCTTCTATGAGTATGCTTACTCTCTTTGAATCAAGATATACATAAGGGAAGGTACAACATTGGTAAAGTTGGCTAAATTGCCTCTATGAGTGTGCTTACTCTCTTTGAATCAAGATATACATAAGGGAAGGTACAACATTGGTAAAGTTGGCTAAATTGCCTCTATGAGTGTGCTTACTCTCTTTGAATCAAGATATACATAAGGGAAGGTACAACTTGGTAATGTTGGCAAAACTGCTTCTGTGAGTATGCTTACTCTCTTTGAATCAAGATATACATTAAACAACCAACCTATGAAAGTTTCAGCTTATTACATCATGGCAGTAACAAGAAAATAATGAATATGCATTACAAATTTTATATTTGGAAAGAATGCTCTTTCTGATAAACTTATTGGCAATAATTTCACTTTTTTTAAATGGCAGCATCTCAGGCAAAATTATTTTAAGGGAAAATTGCTACCATCATCTGCTTTACACCAAGTAAGTTCAACATTACAATTTGACCATTTGGTTTATGTTGAATAACCAGTTATACACCTTATCTTGAATGAGCAAGAGAGACTAGGGGTTCTGCTGAAAAAACTGACCTTGTTTGTCTGGCATTCAATGCTTATATTGGAGCCTTGTTGAGTAGGCGCCTGAATCCCCCTCAATGCCATATGGGCGGTTTGAATCTAGGATAAAGAGAAAAGGAAAAGTTTATTGGAGCAATCCTTCACCGGTGGGTTAAGTCCGAATTCATAATTTGTATTCCATTGGTTCAGTGACGTAGCCAGGATTTTTTAAGGGGATATCACTTCCCCATCCTCCCCTCCTGTGAATATTTAACCCTTTCTTCAAAGACAATGGTCAAAGTATGCCACATGTTGTATACCATATACATCGCAATCTTTTACCATACTAAGGAAAGTTGGCTATGGGTAAGAAATTGTGAACAAGTTTTCATATGAATTTTCACATGAATTTTCAATGGAATTATCAAAGGCATTATCACAAGAATGTTCACAGAAATTTTCACATGATTGTATGCAATAATAGAGCAACAATATTGCTGCCTTTTTACCTTCCTGTGTGATATGATGTGATATCCCAAATATTCCCTCAACTTCTCGATGTTCACTGGGTCTCGTAGTTCGGTGAGCTTGTCAGGATACAGCTCCCTGAAGGCCTGGTCCGTTGGCATGAAGACGGTGACGGGTAGTGACATGGGGTTGCTGTAGGTCTCTAGGAGGCCTGACCTCTCCATGAGGTCAAGGAAACAACTATAGGTGGCATTGGGGGCGACCAGCTCCAGTGGAAGTAGCTTTAAATATATATATTTTTTCCCACTGTTTAGTATTTATACCGATCACAATTTGCATATTCATTGATGTCACAGCGGGATCAGATGGTACATCAGTTATGTCACAGTGGGATTACGTGCAATATAATGCTTGGTTTGTGCATAAACATTGATTGGATTCCTTGTCTTTTCTCATGTCAGCTCTCATAAAGGGAAGGTACAGCAGTTGGCAAAACTGCTTCTAAGAGTATACTTACTCTCTTTGAATCAAGGTATACATAAGGGAAGGTACAACATTGGTAATGTTGGCAAAACTGCTTCTATGAGTATGCTTACTCTCTTTGAATCAAGATATACATAAGGGAAGGTACAACATTGGTAATGTTGGCAAAACTGCTTCTATGAGTATGCTTACTCTCTTTGAATCAAGATATACATAAGGGAAGGTACAATATTGGTAATGTTGGCAAAACTGCTTCTATGAGTATGCTTACTCTCTTTGAATCAAGATATACATAAGGGAAGGTACAACATTGGTAATGTTGGCAAAACTGCTTCTATGAGTATACTTACTCTTTGAATCAAGATATACATATGAAGGTACAACATTGGTAATGTTGGCAAAACTGCTTCTATGAGTATGCTTACTCTCTTTGAATCAAGATATACATAAGGGAAGGTACAATATTGGTAATGTTGACAAAACTGCTTCTATGAGTATGCTTACTCTCTTTGAATCAAGATATACATAAGGGAAGGTACAACATTGGTAATGTTGGCAAAACTGCTTCTATGAGTATACTTACTCTCTTTGAATCAAGATATACATAAGGGAAGGTACAACATTGGTAATGTTGGCAAAACTGCTTCTATGAGTATGCTTACTCTCTTTGAATCAAGATATACATAAGGGAAGGTACAACATTGGTAATGTTGGCAAAACTGCTTCTATGAGTATGCTTACTCTCTTTGAATCAAGATATACATAAGGGAAGGTACAATATTGGTAATGTTGACAAAACTGCTTCTATGAGTATGCTTACTCTCTTTGAATCAAGATATACATAAGGGAAGGTACAACATTGGTAATGTTGGCAAAACTGCTTCTATGAGTATACTTACTCTCTTTGAATCAAGATATACATAAGGGAAGGTACAACATTGGTAATGTTGACAAAACTGCTTCTATGAGTATGCTTACTCTTTGAATCAAGATATACATAAGGAAGGTACAACATTGGTAATGTTGGCAAAACTGCTTCTATGAGTATACTTACTCTCTTTGAATCAAGATATACATATGGAAGGTACAACATTGGTAATGTTGGCAAAACTGCTTCTATGAGTATGCTTACTCTCTTTGAATCAAGATATACATAAAGGGAAGGTACAATATTGGTAATGTTGACAAAACTGCTTCTATGAGTATGCTTACTCTCTTTGAATCAAGATATACATAAGGAAGGTACAACACTGGTAATGTTGGCAAAACTGCTTCTATGAGTACGCTTACTCTTTGAATCAAGATATACATAAGGGAAGGTACAACATTGGTAATGTTGGCAAAACTGCTTCTATGAGTATACTTACTCTCTTTGAATCAAGATATACATAAGGGAAGGTACAACATTGGTAATGTTGGCAAAACTGCTTCTATGAGTATGCTTACTCTCTTTGAATCAAGATATACATAAGGGAAGGTACAATATTGGTAATGTTGACAAAACTGCTTCTATGAGTATGCTTACTCTCTTTGAATCAAGATATACATAAGGGAAGGTACAACATTGGTAATGTTGGCAAAACTGCTTCTATGAGTATACTTACTCTCTTTGAATCAAGATATACATAAGGGAAGGTACAACATTGGTAATGTTGGCAAAACTGCTTCTATGAGTATGCTTACTCTCTTTGAATCAAGATATACATAAGGAAGGTACAACATTGGTAATGTTGGCAAAACTGCTTCTATGAGTATGCTTACTCTCTTTGAATCAAGATATACATAAGGGAAGGTACAATATTGGTAATGTTGACAAAACTGCTTCTATGAGTATTCTTACTCTCTTTGAATCAAGATATACATAAGGAAGGTACAACATTGGTAATGTTGGCAAAACTGCTTCTATGAGTATACTTACTCTCTTTGAATCAAGATATACATAAGGGAAGGTACAACATTGGTAATGTTGGCAAAACTGCTTCTATGAGTATGCTTACTCTCTTTGAATCAAGATATACATAAGGGAAGGTACAACATTGGTAATGTTGGCAAAACTGCTTCTATGAGTATGCTTACTCTCTTTGAATCAAGATATACATAAGGGAAGGTACAATATTGGTAATGTTGACAAAACTGCTTCTATGAGTATGCTTACTCTCTTTGAATCAAGATATACATAAGGGAAGGTACAACATTGGTAATGTTGGCAAAACTGCTTCTATGAGTATGCTTACTCTCTTTGAATCAAGATATACATAAGGGAAGGTACAACATTGGTAATGTTGACAAAACTGCTTCTATGAGTATGCTTACTTTTTGAATCGAGATTTACATAAAGGGAAGGTACAACATTGGTAATGTTGGCAAAACTGCTTCTATGAGTATACTTACTCTCTTTGAATCAAGATATACATAAGGGAAGGTACAACATTGGTAATGTTGGCAAAACTGCTTCTATGAGTATGCTTACTCTCTTTGAATCAAGATATACATAAGGGAAGGTACAATATTGGTAATGTTGACAAAACTGCTTCTATGAGTATGCTTACTCTCTTTGAATCAAGATATACATAAGGGAAGGTACAACATTGGTAATGTTGACAAAACTGCTTCTATGAGTATGCTTACTCTCTTTGAATCAAGATATACATAAGGGAAGGTACAACATTGGTAATGTTGGCAAAACTGCTTCTATGAGTATACTTACTCTCTTTGAATCAAGATATACATAATGGAAGGTACAACATTGGTAATGTTGGCAAAACTGCTTCTATGAGTATGCTTACTCTCTTTGAATCAAGATATACATAAGGGAAGGTACAATATTGGTAATGTTGACAAAACTGCTTCTATGAGTATGCTTACTCTCTTTGAATCAAGATATACATAAGGGAAGGTACAACATTGGTAATGTTGGCAAAACTGCTTCTATGAGTATGCTTACTCTCTTTGAATCAAGATATACATAAGGGAAGGTACAACATTGGTAATGTTGGCAAAACTGCTTCTATGAGTATACTTACTCTCTTTGAATCAAGATATACATAAGGGAAGGTACAACATTGGTAATGTCGGCAAAACTGCTTCTATGAGTATGCTTACTCTCTTTGAATCAAGATATACATAAGGGAAGGTACAACATTGGTAATGTTGGCAAAACTGCTTCTATGAGTACGCTTACTCTCTTTGAATCAAGATATACATAAGGGAAGGTACAACATTGGTAATGTTGGCAAAATTTAATAAAGCTTGGACTTATTTTTGTGCTACTCATTAATTATTACACCATGCAAACATTCGATGACAAACCATCAAAGAAGAGAATCTTACCTCCAGGTGATCAGGTCTCGGATCGAGCCTTCTCGGGACTAGAACCTGGTCAACGGTATGCACGATACCGTTACTAGTCACAAAGTCTGCCATCGTGATGTGAGCCTCTCTGTTAACAGTGAGTCCTCCGAACTGCCAGGAAATGAGGTACAAATTGTCATGTCGGAGCATGAAGGTCGTATGAGCGCTTATCCAACATGCTTATTAAGCTTGCCAGAGATAATAGATCATACCATGTGTACATCATGCTCACAGCTGCTTAGCAAATCTAACTGGTCATTAAGGGATTTTGAATGACAGCTACTTATTGGCCAACTGCCTGTATAAAGCAACTAGCAAACTGTTTTCCTGCAGTGATCGGGAACCAGCGCCCCTACTCTATATTCTTTTACACTGACTTACGGTAGAGTAATTGATGTACAGCTCTTGTGCAGACAGTGTACCCAACATTGTTAACCCGTTGACATGACGACTGGTGAAGGCGGTGCAACCAACAACATGATTCATCAGAACCCGTTCCAGCTGCTTATTTCGTCTCCACTCGTCGATCTAATGAGCAGTTCCAAGGAGAGATTAAGTTATAACACAATACACCAGAGCCTCTAGGACCCTATTTCATTGTTGAGCTGTTATTCTTAAAAGGGAATTGGCGCATCATTGGTAATTACTTGATTTACCTCATTACAAAATATATTATCTGAAATCTTTGTACTTGATGTGAAATTGATAATGGCACCAATCATCCGGAAAAAGTTTTCTATGTGAAGTGTTCTCATTTAAGAGAAATCACAGAAAAATATGCACATTTTAAAAAGTTGTCATGATGGTTCGTTGCTATAGACACCGATTTGAGCTGGAACCTCCACAAGTTGGCTGTTTACATTACCTGGAGCTGACCGATGTGTTCAAATGCATCGTTGGTGGGTACCAGGATGGTCAGTGGGCCAGCTGAAGCAAGAACTCTACAAATGTCCTCCTACCAATTGGGTACAACATAAATATCATCAGCTTATTGGATAGGAATAGGTTAACAGAACAGGATATGAGAAATGTCTAGCAGGTAAATTTCTGTTGGACTGGTAAATTGTTTGCCAAACTGGTTAAAGTCAAAAAGGGTTAAGATGTAGGCCTATGTATGATTATTTTATAGTCCACTCAGTCCTTAGCCCAACCTGGAGCCAATTTCATAAAGCTGCTTACCAGAAACATTTGCTTAGTAAATTTCTTTGGTTACCAGCCAAACTTTCATACACAATCTATGCATTTTGGCTGGCAGTCTGTTTTATCTTGCTTAGCAAAAATATTTGCTTAGCATAATTTTCTGCTTAGCACCTCTATGCAATTGGCCTCTGGCCATCTCAGTACTGTAAAAGGCTTTAAATGCAATAGTGTTAAGGATTTAATAGCACTAAGCCCATGGTAAAATCATTTTCATGAAATAAGCCAAAAAGGGATATTGTAAAACAAATAAATTATGAACAATTCCAATAAAATTACTTACAAATTCTCTCAAAAGAGATACAAATCTACTGACATTGGAGTTCAATTTCAGCTCCTATAGGGTAAAAACAGACAGAAACATGTTCAGATTAAAATCGAAAAACACAGGAATAAACGATTGTAAGAAAGCAGAAAGGAGGCTTGAGATATTGTAAGAAACATTTTACGGACATAAATATATAAACACAGATTGGTGAAGTGATTTTTTTTCCTTTGCTTTCATACTCTGTGGCACAAAGATGAAATTTAGTAAGGGTGGACATCTTTCCCCAACCTCCATTTATACCCTGTTTTTGGCCAGTTCCCGCTGGGTTTACCTGCTCTGAACACTACAATAGAAGAGTCCCCCTGTCTGGGGATAGCTATTGTCAAGGGATTATAGGATTAGTTCATTTGCTTTTCTATGAGTAACCACCAGGTCCACAAGGATTATGGGGGATTAACTTCCGAGTTAAGTGGTCTCTTTGTTAGGCTCCTAGGATCTGGCAGATAATGAGCTCATTATAATACCAGCTGAGGTAACCAGCCAAAAATTGGAGGTTTATGAAGTTGGGGAAAGATGTCGTGCCTAATTCTTTTTAGATACTACAATCACCTCAGCTATGTTACCAGTACACTCCAGACCATTCCCAATGTGTCCATCAAAACAAGTGCAGTTACGGAGTGCTGGTCCCGTTGGTTGGCAGCGCGCCCTCATGCTGCAACCGCCGTTATTGTCCAAGCAGACATTGATGGGGCTACAACGTGTGCGGCCATTACCCTCATAGTCGGGTTGACAATTGCAGGTACTCTGTATACATACACACAAACAGAAATATTACTGGTGCATAACAGTGTCCCAAAAAAATGTGTTTTTACATCATTTTAAAGCCAGCATGAACATTCAGTAAGATGTCTGTAAATGCATTCATAGATTAGTTTAAAAAACTAGTGTGTGAAAGTGTCTATTTATTCATTGTGATGTAAACAAGAAAAATGCATTCAGATTGTTTGTATTCATTTCAACGTAGAATTCACATTTTCGGAAGACAAAAATTCATTACCAAAATAATTTCATTAACCTTTCTGTGACTGCACTAAGGGTCAAAATCAGTCAAAATGTTGATATACTTGCCAAGGTATATCTAGTGCACTTAAAAAGTCGAACACTGTCAAACCTTATGTGTAGTAAGTACATTTACAGGTCAAAATGAGTCGACTGTTTTTGACCGGTAAAAGCATTGTCTTGCATTGTTCAGGGTGGTCAAAATGACAGTCAAAACCAGTCAAAAATGCCCCTATGTGCACATTTGGGTCAACAGTCAAAACAGTCAGTTGACTGGTTTTGACCACTATAGCTACTTGCCACTAAAGTTCAGCTAAAGTAGGAGGGTTAATTGTATTTTTTGTAAATATAGGTAACTTTTGTTATGGAAATGTGTCGCTGTGGCCACGACATTCATTCCTAATAAACCAATTAAACAAATAAAAACAAATTAAACCTCAGGTATATTTCAAGGGATGTTTGATACCCTCATCAACTTTACACCAAGTAATTAGTTTCATGTGAAACTGTCATCATTTATTGTTTTGTGAAATAAAATCATTGGATTTTATTGCCCGGTTTTAAAAAAAAGGCAATTTAGTGGCACAAGAGCTATATCAGCCGCTCCAGGTGTGAAAATTGTAATGACTCATCACATGGTGTGATCCTAGAATCACAATTGGAATCACAATGTTCTGTGATTGTCCATTTTAGATGCAATTTGGCCAACGTCACCCATGTAGGGCAAAAAATAAATCAATTGTTTATCACCCAACGCAAGAATTTCATCAAACTATAAATATCGCGGCACCCGCTGCTATATAGGATTCTAGCCAGCCAATCGTCATCGGACAAGCTCAGTGGTCGAGAGGTTAAGACTTCTGCACTAGTAAGCAGGAGGTCGTGGGTTCTAATCCCGCCCGAGTCACCTGTGAAGTGTTTTTTTCCACAGACACTCAGAAAGCACTGAGTATACAGTGCTATACACATGTTGGGGTAGGGCAAAAATTAAATAAATTGTTTATCACCCGACGCAAGAATTTCATCAAACTATAAATCACCCATGACGTAACTTTATTTTGACTCACCATGCCTGGTCCTGTGTGGATGCACTCAGCTAATTCATGGCAGCGGCCATCGTCCCCATCCAGACATGGGTTCACTTCTGGATAAAATAAAAATGAGAATAATAATACTAATTATTCTGTTTTTTTCATATTAAGGTGTTTTTGAATGGTTGCGTAAATGTTTAGAGAAGAGTACAAAATTGTAGTAATGTGTGTGCGTTTTTAATAATCTAAAATTATCTCATTCTCATTGCTAATTAATAATAATAATAATAGAAATTTATATAGCGCAAATTGCAAGTGCCTCTAATGTCTGGTCAATAGAGAATTTTGATTGACAGCAACTGACTGGCCCATTGTATAGGTCTCTTTAAAACTGTAAAATGTTACCTTCACAATATACACCATCGCCATGGTAACCACGTGAACACAAACATTTGACCTGTCCACCAGTCAGGGCTTGGCAGAAGGCGTATTCAGAGCAGACGCCATCTTCACTGCAGGGGTCAAAGGCTGATCCGGGGGGAAGGGGATTGCACAACAAAATATATTAGTTAAAAGCAATTTACACTTTTGATATGTCTGTACATACTTTATAAGAATCCAGATATATGCATAAAAACCAATCTGTCAAAGATTCAGCTTATTTTTACTGTGTTCAGGGATGTGATTTGACAAAAGTGAAAAATCCTGCAAAATGGGTAGCTTGACTTGGTCTCCCATTGGTCTACAGGACAAAGCCCCCTGAACCTCCTGGATGTTTAATTTTGGAGGATTTACAGACTCTCCACATCCCCACAAACAAGAAACTAAAGGTTTGGACACAATACAGGCTACTTCTTTCTTTCCTTGGTGGCTACTTCTCTTGTTTCAAGAAATGTTTGAGGCAAATGGAGATTTGTAAAAAAATCCTGAAATCAGGAAAAATCCTGAGAAATCACAGGCCTGTGTGTTGTTAACAAGAAAATGGTAAACATGCATTCAGATTCTTTGTATTCATTCTAATGGTGAAATGGATCACTAGCTGGCGATCCATTTCAGATTTGAATTTTCATTGACATTTTCTCAAAAAACACAACATGTCAGATGAAATAAATTTCTCAGGATGTTTGATACCATTAACCATTACAAAACCTCTTTTGGGGTAATTATAAATGGAGAACCATGGCAGCCGACCTCCTGGAAGGAGATGGCACATAGACAGACAGTGTACATCTCCTTTAATGTTCATAGCTCTGGTTGTGATTTGTCTAATGACTGCCAACAGACCTTTATCACATTGCAGCCATTTTTGTCAGATTCCCTGTATACCCGTTGACAATGATAATGATAAATCTCATTAGAAAAAAGGGACCATACTATTGTCCTTCTGTTTGGTTACGTTGATTTAAATGAAAGGAAAACAAAACAGCTCCGCCATGATAAAGGTCTATAGGAATGCATGTATTCCCCACTGTAGACAACGGTGATTTCAATACACGCACTTTCCATAGTTTGAATCTCACATTCGAAACGTACATCAAAATAAGTGTCCTCAGAGCCTTTATCTTTAAATATGGTCACATGACAAGCTCTCATCCAATCGGAATTGCTACCGAGCTGCATTCATGAATAAACATTAACCCTAACTCCCTAAGCATTGTTACTGAACAATAAAAATCCTTCAAAATCCTCCAACTTCCTTTGTTGTCTAGGGAGTTAGGGTTAAGGGTTTACAACTTACCATCACAATGGCTGCCGTTCCAGATGTAGCCATTGTAACAATTACACTGCTGGTCAAGGCAACTTGGGAACAAACACAAATCGGAATCATTTAATAGTCAGTGATTTTCAGAGTATTTGAATTTGATCAACAAATTTCAGCTGATATTCATGTCTCTATCAACATTCTAAATTGGTAATTTGTAGGTGGTCTCGGTGTCGTTTCATACAACATAAAGGATGTGTAAAGTAATCTCTCTTAAAGTAATCTGTCTTAAAGTGTGCATTTCTGAGAAGATAAACTTGACGTTTCGGTCAGTGTGCTCTGACGGCCTTCAGGAGAATGCCGCACTCTGGTGGGTTAAGTTGCCTAAGTAAAGTTTAAAGGGATCCTGCTTCAGGGATTAGTTCGGTGAAGCATTAAGGTAAAAATACTGGATGTAAGGTTTGCGTAAGGTTGGGGGTAGCACCATGTAAGTATCTCCCAACTTGAGGCCACTAGCAAATTCTTGAGAGATAGTTACACAATGTTACTGCAAACCTTACTCCTTCTTTATCAAAGGCTTCTGTAGTAATGACTGTTGCATGTGTAGACTGCATAGAAAGAAATAATGCACTCAACTGATTATAGCCCTCTGTGCTGAGTATACGTGTTTGTACCAGTCATTACTATAATAACAGCCTTTGATAAAGATTCTGGGGTCTAAACGTGAGGCCACGAACTACATCCTTGCATTTACACTACAGGTCCATTTGGTGGGTAAGTAGTTTGTAACAGCTAATTCTTTCTTTATTTTTTATCATACTTACTATGCATTGGGGTCGCATTCATCCAAACACCGGTTTGACTCGGTTATGGCTGGGAAAAGAAATTAGAATTTTAAAGGTTGTTTTTCCATGAATTTGTTAAGTAAAAGCGGGAGTACAATTTTGTAATATATGTAGCTTTGCATGGTGAAAGGATAAGTAAAGACTGTTTTTCAGTGACACCATGTGAAAATTCTCTTTTAAGGAGTACATAGTTCTGAAAAGATCTGGTGGTTACAACTTGACGTTTCGATCAGTATGCTCTGATCGTCTTCAGGACAACTTTGGTTCGAGGTAATTAGGTGCCTTGTCTCATATAAGCCATTTACGTTCTAGCTTCATAAAGAGGAACCTTCATCAAAATATACTTATTTAAACTGTATAGTTATAATTTTTGTAAATTATATTACTTTATGATGTTATAGAATGCATATTTTATTAAGATTTTGTATTTACCTGTATCACATTGAAGACCTGTGAATCCATGGTCACAGATGCATCTCCCGTCGCCATTGATACCTTCTCGACATTGGCCGTTTACGCAGTTGCATGCTAAGGATAGAGATGGGATGTGAGACACATACTTCAATCGAAGAGGAAAATTGAACATGTGATGACACATCTTATTTCTAAACATAGATTGACCTCGGACAAATTTAGTGCACACTGTAAAGCCAAAAAAAGTCTTCTTGTTTCTGGTCATAGGTCGGCTTCAAAATTGATGTGGTGACATGCTTTTTTTTTGGTGTGAAATATGTGATGACATGCGGTTATTGGAACTGGACCAAATTTCCCATACACAAAGTATGGTGGATAAGAGAGGCCTCACAAATCGCATAAATGTTCATACCTCTATGTGAAAAAGTAATTTAAAACACAGCACGGCAGAATTCCAATCAATCTAGCAACCAGTGACTTTCTTGGGGGGCCTAATGGATGAAACAGCGTTGGTGATGTCATTGGTAAACCATGCTACTTAAGGCAGAATTTCATTACTCGTGTCTCGGACACAAAAACTGTCAATACCTTGTTCACAGAGCTGTCCATAGTACCCGGGCTCGCAAAGCTCACAGGCCGTCCCGGTGAAATTTGGGAAACAACTGCACGTCCCTGTTCCATTGGTACCATCATTGCAACTACCATGGTTGCTACACGGTGACGACCAGCTACCCGGACATTCTACAAAAATACAATTAAAATCATTGAATAAATTTTAAATGTATTTCCTTAATTCCTCAGAAATCAACTTACATTTAAATACTTCAAATGGACAATGAACAAATTCAAATGTCAGAAGCCAAAACAAAATAATACAGATTTCTGCATAATCAAGACTTGAAAATAAAAATGAACAAATGGTTATTCTTGTTATTTTTTAAATATGAAAAAGAAACCAATTGCCATGGAAACAGATATTTTGTTAATAGATGAAATTTTTTATAACAAATGAAATTCTTATAACAGATAATTGATTCCTCTTACCTGCACATTCTTGTCCATAGAAACCACTGCAGCATTCTGGGAACTGTAATATTACAGAAAATAATTTAAGGGGATAAGCTTGTGCTTTAAATTCTTATATAAAAAGTCTCATGCAAATGGGAAAGTGAATTATATTGATATTGATATTGATGTGATTTAAAGGGGTTGAAAATCTGCATAATTGGCAACGAATTTATGACGTTGAATTTCGCTTTGCATTTGCATTCCCGTGAAGTATGACATTGTATCCCAGCTTTTACAGCATTTTCATAATTCATGCAAATGTGAAAGCTAAATAACACATCAAAATCTGAGACTGGCAAAAAAGTGATTTGCAGAGGTTGAACCAATTTATGATGTTGAACTTCGCTTCGCACTTGCGTTTCCGTGAAGTATGAACGTGGCTTTAACCAGTTCGCGTCGGAGGCCGTGTATACACGCAATTTTTTTTTGCACCACGGATCGGAGAGTGTCTAAACACACCATAGGAAACTCCGGAATATTTGTATGCATGCTCGGTTGAGCCACGCGTGTACGGTGACATGCTCGGAAGTGCCGGCCACCCGCTGTGGAAGCTTCCATTAACGTGTGTGTGGGAAAAAGAAACCCGCCACAGGGGCCCAGAAAAACTTTTTTATTCCCGACGCGAACTGGTTAAAATACTTACATAGGATATCACTTGGCACGTTACTCTACAACCGTTGATCAATCTTCTGCCTCGACCAATGTAATACAGACAATTACTCTGTGCTGGAATCAGCTACAAAGAAACAGACAATTTGTGAACAAATTAACAAATCGGTATTGGCTTTGAACATGGCCTATTATTATTATTATTATAACTTATATTTTTAGTTAACTTAGGTAGCCTGATCACTGATTATCACTGGTCTCCCTCAGGTCCCAGCTTTGAATTGACAAAGACTGCTACATAAACCGGGGTAAACCCTCACTCTTTCACGATGAGTGTTCGGGGTTCTTTTATGTGCACTGTAGACAGGACCTACGGTTTCACATCTCATATCAGAAAGACACAGCGCAAGACTCATGTACACATACACTGCAGTCAGCTACATAGTTGTTACAATGCCCAAGCCAGCCAGAGTTGTCCACTAGCCCAGTACTGACTGAGGTTAACGTTGCTTTTCGATAGCGTTGATTTCGATAGCGCGCCACAGCTCTTCAAAATGAGCTAAAGTGGGCACTGACTACACAAACACGATTGTCATCAGGGCATTGATACTAGCATTCCCTATTGCCACATACAAGTGTAGCAGACGTAAGAGTTTACCACTTTAGAATTTCACACAAAAGAATGGCCGAATAAAAGCCTGTTTTTCTGGTAGAAAAACAACCTCATATGATAATCAACAAGGTGTTCCAAAACAAAGGGAAAAGGTATGATATTTGGAAAGAGGTGGGTGCGAGGATGGAATGTAGCAGTAAGCATTTCCGGTTTGCATATAACATTACTTTATTTAATCATTCAAGCAACAGCATGTGGTGTGGTGATATCACTTGCATACGTTTGTTTGTAAATGGCGTAGCAAAATGCCCCAAACTCAGAGCTGGAGTACATTTCACTTCTAGAGGGCTATATTATGCAACAAGGTACTTAAGCTAAGCATAGTCTATTTCAGGAAGATGTGACTCTGGTGAAGGTGACCTCACAGTAAAAACAAGAATGTTTTATTTACCCTTGAGGCAGTCTCTGGTGGGCATTCTGGTAGGGTGGTGCAGCTCCCACACACAGTCTGAAATGCAAAAAAAGGTTTCAAGTTACGATGAGAACAGATGGTTGTTAATTAAGGAGCGAGCAATGCACAACTTACTGAAGTGGAATTCAAACCTAGGACCTGTGGTTTGTCAATATTTGTATTGGATTATTTGATGATTTGTTTTATTCTAGAAGCTCTCTGGTATATATGGAAAATGACAAACTTCCTTTACCAATAAATAAGTATTAGGCCAGAAAAAAAAGTCTCTAGTTTCTGGTCTCCACGCACATCTCCACACACATTTTTCATTTTCTTTTTTCTTTTTTTTGCTATTAGGCGATGCTATTAAATTCTGCCGTGCTGTGTTTTAAACAACTTTTTCACATAGGGGTATGAACATTTGCCCGATTTGTGAGGCCTCTCTTAGCCACCATACTTTGAAAATAGGAAATTTTCTCTGTAGGTAAAAACAAAATACAGATTACCAAAAAAAAAAGTGCGTCACCACACCAATTTTGAAGCCGACCTTGAAACCGGAGACTTTTTTTGTACCCATGATTTGAAAATAGGGTGTCCACTGTACAGCCATCTGTTGAAATTATATACTTCATTAAAAGGTTGTTCGAAGCTTGGTTTAACAGTAAAAAGGTGTCAAAATTAATTTATGACGGGACCCACCATAAATTCATTTCGGTACATATTTACTGTAAAACCATGTTTGTTACAATTATTTCGCGAAATACGTCATTTTACAACATTTTTCACTTTACCTCAATTAAAATGGCAATGCTCTGAGGAAAACTAAAATATCCAGAAACTGCTGTGAAAATAGCCAAAAACATGGGCGATACATCTTTAACAGTAAACCAGAAATATGGTGACAGCGCCCTCTTTTGTTGATGAAAACAGCGCCCTCTTTCATCCAAATTCATCCAATATTAATGATTAAATAAACAAAACTGAATTGAATGGAAGTCATTTTTAAAAGAAATATGTACGGAAAATGCGACAAACACAGAATTCCATGAATTTACAGAAGAAACTCATCCCTGATAAATGGATAATGATATGGATTCAATGTGGATGTTTTACCTGAGTAGTGACGGTATGATTAATGTCGCATCTGTTTGGTAGAGGCTTAAGGACTTCAGATATGAAATGTACCACGCCTCTGGCTGCAAGCAGGTTTGGATCAGCCACAGGTATGTTATTCACAAACACCTGCTGTAAAGAAGACAAATACACAACAAATTTTACTTTTAAAATAATTCATTTATGACACTGAATCTGTGCAGACACCCGAAAGAAATAATTTGTTTAATTTTGAAAAAAAATATATATATATTAAACATAAAATTCTGACTTGGATAGGAATTAATAAAAGACAAATCTGTCTGACATAAATTAGCTCCTAAATTTACACATAAAGGTCATATTAAGGTCGTATTCAAATTAACCAAAACTTATTACAAATGACCTCAGTAATATACAAATGATCCAAATAGGATTTGTAAATGACCCAAAGCTTATAGGCAAATGACCCAAAGCTTATAAGCAAATGACCCAAAGCTTATTTTATTTTTATTTTATTACATTTTACACTGGCAATCAGATTTCATCAATTAAATATAAAACCAAACCCTAATAAACTACAAATACACAAAAATTCATTTTAAACAAAGCCAGTGAGTGGTAAGATAGAACAAGTGACCAGCACCTCTACAAGGCCATCCTACCACTATAGGCAAATGACCCAAAGCTTATATGCAAATGACCCAAAGCTTATAAGCAAATGATCCCAATAGCATATGCAAATGACCCAATCACATATGCAAATTATCCAAATAGCATATGCAAATAACCCAAGTTGCATATGCAAATGATCCAAAACTTAAGAAGCAAAGTTAAATAACATACCCCACAGCTCATCAACTGTATGTTACTTACATTGCCAGAATCTTTTCTGAAGCGCAGTTGGTAGTTGTGACCAAGAGCGCTGTCGGTGTGCATTCCGTTGTAGATATCCGCACGCGTCCAAGCTTGGCCGAGGACAATGTGGTATCGCAGGATGTCTCTGGTCTGTGCAAGAAAAAAGGAAAACTTGATGCTTAGAAAAAACCTTGTTGTCAATAACATAACATGTGCAGGTCAAACCACAGAGCAAAACACAAGTCAAAATTGAACAACTGTTCTGCAAAAAACAATCACACATGATGCACACTGTTGAGAAGACTATACGTGCTGTGTCCTCTTGTCTTTCAATGATACAGAGAGGTTCTGTTGCTCAGAGTGCTGCTTTAAGTTATTACAATAAATATAAAAGAATCAAAATGCAATCTTACTATTCTGGAGGCATTAAAGGAGGCAACTGCCACATTTGTTGGGAAGAAAACTGTATACGACGTAGCTGCACTGATGACATCAACAAGGCCATGTTGCTGGAGTACAAAGGGAGACAACATTGAAGATATTTTTGAGAGAAAGAAAACATTAACATATTTCATTCAATGGAGTATGCAGAATTAACAATAATGCTGGATTCTATGAAATAAGCATTTATCACTTTGTGTCACTGTTTATCTTGTTCCCTAAACACCAATACAAATGACTATGTAAAATATATATTTTGAAAGGCACCAGTCTATTTTGTGACACAAGTGTATCAGAAATCCAAGATGGCCACTGATAATTATAATGATTGTTCTATCCACTGTGAGTCTCCAAAGCTAGAGAAATGTACATGTACAAAGATGCCAAACCATGCATACTCTTGACATTCAGTGTACATTCAAGTACTTTAAATTCAGTGAAAACTCTTTAATACTATGTGATATTCAAAATGCCCTGGTGACCTAAAGGGCGCCCTTAATAGGTAATGCACAAAAGGGATTTACCACAAAAAATTATATATTTGTAGAAACAGTGTTATAATAAACAATTTACCCAAAACATTTGCCAGAGAATATTCCCCATCAGAACACAGAAAGTTTTTTACCTGTAGAAGAGCCAAGAACGTTGAGTTTGGCTCGTTCTGCTCGATCAGCTGACCAAAGGAAAGTAAGAAAGGGCTGTTCTCCCCATCCTGTGATGAAACATGTCCCCCTCCTTCAATGACAGGGTCTTGCACCTATCATAGGCATGCATCAAAAGATATCATGTTATAAACATGTCCTCTCTTTAGCCTCTTGTGAGCTTACAATGTTTATTGTGCATTTTAAAGGGACGTCATTGGTCATGTTGGTGAGTTCCATTTTACAAATTGACCATTTGGTTATTTATGAAATACCAATGCTATATCTTATGTTTAAACTATTTTTACCTACCTCACTGATGATATGGATTATTCCATTTGTTGCAGGGATGTCTGATAGCTGAACTGGTATGCCACTCACACACAGATGCTGTAAATAAAGAGTTGACTCATCAGTGCTGTAAATTTGTTGTCAAAGGTGGGAGGATGGTTAAAAAGTTCCAAATCCATTAACCACCTCTGAAAATCAACAAATGTCAGCTTATTGCAATGTGTTGTTAGGAGAAAGTGCTGAAAATCCATCCAGAGTTGATGTATTCATTCTAACGTGGAATGTTCGTCTCATACCGTTGGAAAATAATTTCACAAATTTTACTTGAATGACAAAACCTCAGACAATAGTAAACTGTGATCAATAGTAAACTGTGATCAATAGTAAACTGTGACCAATAGTAAACTGTGACCAACAGTAAACTGTGACCAACAGTAAACTGTGATCAATAGTAAACTGTGATCAATAGTAAACTGTGATCAATAGTAAACTGTGACCAATAGTAAACTGTGACCAATAGTAAACTGTGATCAATAGTAAACTGTGATCAATAGTAAACTGTGATCAATAGTAAACTGTGATCAATAGTAAACTGTGATCAATAGTAAACTGTGATCAATAGTAAACTGTGATCAATAGTAAACTGTGATCAAAATTTTTTTTTCAAGATAGTCAATAGTACGGTGGCTCATATTCGCCAATAGTAAACTGTGATCAATATCGTGATCAATAGTAAACTGTGATCAATATCGCCGTATTATTGCGTTATATATTGATATTGCATTATATCGCCGTATTTTATTGCATTATATCGCCGTATTTTATTGCGATATATTGCCGTATATTATTGCGTTATATCGCTGTACTATTGCCGTACTATTGCGTTATATCGCTGTACTATTGCATTATATCGCCGTATTTTATTGCGTTATATCGCCGTATTACATTGCATTATATCGCCGTACTCTTGTGTTATATCAATAAAATACGGCGATATAACGCAATAGTACGGCGATATATCGCAATAAAATACGGCGATATAACGCAGTAAAATACGGCGATATAACGCAATAAAATACGGCGATATAACGCAATAGTACAGCGATATAATGCAATAGTACGGCGATATATCGCAATAGTACGGCGATATAACGCAATGTAATACGGCGATATAAAGCAATAGTACGGCGATATAACGCAATAGTACGGCGATATAATGCAATACTACGGCGATATAACGCCGTAAAAAACCATGAGTTCTCTAGGCGAATATGAGCCACCGTACAATAGTGTATTGTGATTTGACATTGGGACTGAAGAACTTTTTCTTGAACATTTCTCACAAATTTGACCAAAGCTTAAACAGACCACCACGTCTATAACACAAACTAATTACCAATAGTCTACTCACAAGGTCGCAGTCATGGACTGTAATGTTGTATGTGGGCCATAGGGACGGAATGTGCTGATCCTCGGCAAAGGCTCGTCTGTATAAATCCCGCTCACTGTACGTGCCGTTTAAGATGTGCATTCTGAAAAGAAAGAAACATTATAGAAAAACAGGAACAAAAATCTAGAATGTCGTAATGTTCATGCATACTTTATGAAAACAAACTAAATATATTTTTGGTTGCAGTACAAAAGGAGCGGGACACAATCCCATGGCTTTGCATGGTGGATTTCGGAAAGTGGTATCACCATGTGTTTTGAAGGGACATGGAATCGAAGCGCTTGTTTTATATTAACTCAATGACTGAAAATAATACACATAATATGGTCATATCACCGTTGGTGTTACATAAATAAGCCAGTCACTGTGTTCATTTTACACTAGTACACTGATTCCATGCCCTGTTGAAAGTCTGCTCTGATCATGACAATATTGTCCCTTTAAGTGAGATTGTAGATTTGATACACGAGACAGTCCATTTTCTTTATTCATTGTAATAATAATTATTTATTGTAATAAATGCCTTACCACTTTGTCTGGCATTTTTATCCTAGCAGGATTTTTTTACAGGCAGTACCTCTGAGATCAATCCTGCTCTGATCTGAATAACGAGCCCGTCTCACTTACACAGAATAAATTTTGTCTTCAAGAGAAAAGGTAAGATTCGTTTCCTTACTTGACAATACGGTTGGCTAAGGGAGGAGTTATGACATCAACAGTTGTTTCAAACCGGTCGATGGCCTCGTTAATTGGGGCGAAGACGGTAAGAGAAGGAACCGACGCTAAAAATCTCTCCATCTCTGCCATCTGGGTGTGATGTGGGGAGTGAGAAAATTTAAGTTCAGTTTGCGGTTATGTAACCACATGACATTTGACTTGATTTTTGCCCTACACCGATGTACATGTATGTATGATCATGGAGGAAGAAAACAGAAGGAGTCACAACGAAGGCATATCAAAGGTTCAATGTCTTTTGCCGCGGTCGTAAAATTTCTAAGCCAGCGCTAATCGTTTAATCCGATTATCGAGGAGAACTACAGCCAGGCTTTCTTTGCACATTATCATTGAGCGCATTGCTGAAGCGTTTTCCTATTGCACTACACGGAAGGCTGGCTCGATCCAACTCGACCTACGAATCCAACACTGCAATATCTTCAGTGTACAGCATCGTATATATGAGGATTGAAATGATAAAAAGCTAAACAACACGTCTTTGAATTTGACAATTGGTTGGCTTCCGGAGATCACCGGAAATATCCTTAAAATAAGTTGCTAAAAAGACACTTTATTGTAACATCTGAATGTTATATTTAGCGTAAGTCAGCTTCGGATTCGCCAAATTCGACGATCAAAACACCAAAATACTCGGTGGAAAAATCGCTATTGAAGACAATGCATTGCGCAATATAAAAAGCCCGCGAAAAGTAGTGCGCATACATTTTGTGTTTATTCGTTTGCTTCAGATTTCTACCCTCCAATTATGTATCCTGGTCGCGAGCAAGCCGAGCGGCAAAAGACATTGTACACAAGGGGATTATCGTGATCGTTAAACTTGTAAGCGCAGCGGGTGGCCGTAACGTATTTCCAATGGGCCACTCCGAAGTGCTAATTGGTTATGAGATAAGAGGCTGGGCGATGTGACTCCTTCTGTTTTCTTCCTCCATGGTATGATGCACTGTATATTCGGTGCTTTCTGAGTATCTGTACAAAAAACTCCATAGGTGACTTGGGTGGGACACAGACCCACGACCTCCTGCTTACTAGAGCATACGTCTTAACATCTCAACCACCAAGACCTTGCCTGATGATGTCAGGATAGCCAGAATCCTATATAGCAATTTGCATTCATTAATGAAATTCTTGCATCGAGATATTGAATAATTACTTTGATGTTTAGTTTTTTTACACAAAAAGCATGTTATTTGTATTCAGGTTCAGGTTCATAAAGGATATTTACAATGTTGGTAAGGCCACACAAATAAATAGGTGTGTTTCTGGTTATCAACCCCTACCTAGAAAATCAGGTCAACCCTAATAATTTTCTTTCAAAGAATGGAAGCATTTACACAATTTTACCACAAACATATGCTGAGTTTAAAGGTATCATTTTAGTTCCAATGAATTGTAGTATAACTTGTTTCACTTGATCCAATTAAATGAATTTATTACCTGAATAAGCTCATAGAATCTTCCTAATTCACGTAAGGTCTCTATTTCCTAAAAAGGAGAAAATGAAATACATCAGTTAACAAGTCTAGCTTTTTACATTTTTTTTTGCATTACATTTTCAAAGTCAGCATTATAACATAAAAGTATAGGTTTGGTATAAATTTGACAAAATAGTCAAATCCTAATGTAAAACTTACTTAGTGCAAAGCTGATGATGCTATCAATCTTCTCTAGAAATTACAGGTGCTTTAATTTTTTTGTGAAAAGTGAAATAACAGTATTCATTCTAACATGGAATTTAGTAAAGAATAAAAGTGTTGTCGGATTTCTGTAAAGAATGGTCTAATTTTCCTCAAATACAAAAAAATGGTGGACGATCTTCACTGACCCGACCAAATTATACCGTAAAAAAACGTTGGAAAAAAGCTTTCCAACGGTTTCCAACACTTGGGATCACTCTTCTCACCAAAAAAAACCAAACATTAATTTATTCTATTTCTATGTTCATTTGCACAATTGTGACCCGCTCCATCGAAATGAGGAATGTCCCCCAACACATGTTTCCGTGTAATGGACTTCCTAAGTTCACAAAACATGTATGACTGCATTATAACATTATCAATTTATCACATCCTAACACAGGAATGAAATGAACCAAAAATGAATGTTTGGCATCATCAGAAAGCCCATTAAATTCTCTTTAAGTTGATATCCATATCTCAAAATGTGAAATTTGGGGGGACATTCCTCATTATGATGAAGCGGGTCAACAATTTTGACTTTGTAACGCCACACTTGCTAATAGTGTGTTTGCAATTTCAGGCTCATTTTGCGAGGACAGGTCACATGACATACATACCAGTGGTAAGCTCTGATAACACCGAAAGCCATCCCCGCCATATCCATCTCTACACTGGCAATCACTGGTACCCGGCCCTGTTTGAATGCAATCAGCCTGTGAACATAAACAACGAAAGACTGTGCTAATAAAACACATCTAAAAAAACACATGTTGTCAGTGCTGTGCATCCACAAGTAATTATGGAACCGGTTTTTGGTTCTTCAAAAAGTTAAAGTCAACTTCTACAAGCAGTTCCAATGATTTTTACTGTCATGCTTTTTCAGGATGTAACTGCCGGTGTGTACTGATCTGGAGATAATCAAAAATCAAAAAGGTATATTGTGGTCCACCCTCCTAAATCCACTCAATTTATTTATTTGTTTTTAATCAAATAAATGGAGAATTAGCTGTTGCAAACTGCTAACCAACGCAAAGGACCTGTAGAATAAATGCAAAATAGTACTGTATGGTAAATTTGAACAAATGAGTTTTGACGATCTTCTTGAATGATGTAACAGTGTCCAGCGGCCTTATGCAGGTGGGTAATTTGAATCCGCAAGAATCCAAGGAATTTAGGCATCGTAAATATTCAGTGTTATTGAGACTGCCTGAAGTTAGTTCATGTATCACCGATTCTACTGTAGGTTTTAAATGGTGAACCTTTGCCTTACCTGGGCATGACAGCCGCCGTTAGTCATAAGAAGACATGGGTTGATTGGCTCACAAAAGGTACCATTCCCATAATACCCAAGGTTACAGTAGCATCGATTCTGAAAATAATAACAATAAATGTAAAACATCTTCATTTGTGGAGTAAACAGAGAAAATTTGACTGAAGCGGGACTCGAACCTGCGACCTCCTGATTAACGTACCGGTGCTCTACCAACTGAGCTATCTAGCCCTAAAGTTGATTTTGAGTTCATCTTAATTTGGCTACAAATAAAAATCAACATCTTTGCTTCAGAAATGTTTCAGTGGTGACACTTGTTAGGGGGGTTACAAAAGTTTTGTAGGTGGCACTAGAACAGAAAGCTTTAAGTATATTTGGGGGGAAACCTTGGGGCAAAGCCTTTTCTGTCAACAAAGTGAACAAAGATAAATTAACTGATGCAGGACATGACGTCCAGGTTACTGTAGGTGCTTTACTAACTGAGCCACCTAGCCCTATATGACTGTTGGTCTCTGATACTGTTAATATCTTTGTTCTGGGGGGAGCTAATCACAAGTCATGAATCTCAGTACAGGCCATGTAGCTTGGGATCATGCCCCAAGCGACAGTCCAGAGATCACTCAAAGAGAGGATGCAGCTAACGATTTTAAAGAGAGAGATAGTTATTAGCAATGGAATTCTTGCATCGGATAAATTTGAGATGATGCAATGTTGTCCTTCACCGACATGCACTATATTCTCAGTGCTCTCTAGTGTCTGCAGACAAGAAATCCACAGGCGGCTTGGGCTGGAATCGAACCCACAACCACATGTCTTAACCTCTCAACCACTGAGTATGCAGGGGAAAGATTAGAAAGATTGACGGAACGCACCCTGGTGGAAATGTTTGTATGTAAAACATACAGAATGTACAAAATGACATGTTCTGGGAGATTTCTTGAAATGCAGCCACTCAAGAAATCCGATTGGGTTAATAAGGGATTTTGATTGACAGCTGTCGATTAGCGAATTCTTCCCACCTCTCCAGGCCTGATGTAGGCACAGATCGCCCCATCACTACACCCTCCATGATTCTGCGTTACACACGGGTCCACTGCATCGCATTCAAAGCCATCTCCTGTCCATCCAGAGCTGCAGGTGCAGATGCTGAGACCTGGACCGGTGTACGTGCATAAGGCCTGGATATCAAATTTGAGCGGAAATAAATAAATAATTTTAAAAAGAATATATACGCAATAACAAAATCTAAAAGCTTACTTGATGTTGGCAGCAAACATCCTTTGAAATCTTTCCTTCTGGCATGCTGTAATTTTTGAGACAAGGTGAAGTGTATCACAGCAAATAAATATGAACGCATTTTTACAATTTTTTGTGATGAGCTGAAACTTTCACAGGTTGTTTTCTATACATATCTCTTGATTCTTTTCAATTATGGATGCATCTATGGACATATTACCAATGGTGTACACACCCTTTGAAGCCCCATGTACAATTTTGATAAAAGGTCATTACCAGAAATCTATTAACTACATGAAGTGTGCCACTCGTGTACTAACCTAGTCCACGGCACAGCACCAGAAGTCTATTACCTACATGAAGTGTGCCACTCGTGCACTAACCTAGTCCACGGCACAGCACCAGAAGTCTGTTACCTACATGAAGTGTGCCACTCGTGTACTAACCTAGTCCACGGCACAGTACCAGAAGTTTATTACCAACATGAAGTGTGCCACTCGTGCACTAACCTAGTCCACAGCACAGTACCAGAAGTCTCTTATCTACATGAAGTGTGCCACTCGTGTACTAACCTAGTCCAAGACACAGTACCAGAAGTCTATTACCTACATGAAGTGTGCCACTCGTGCACTAACCTAGTCCACGGCACAGTACCAGAAGTCTATTACCTACATGAAGTGTGCCACCCGTGTACTAACCTAGTCCAAGACACAGTACCAGAAGTCTATTACCTACATGAAGTGTGCCACTCGTGTGCTAACCCAGTCCAAGACACAGTACCAGAAGTCTATTACCTACATGAAGTGTGCCACTCGTGTACTAACCTAGTCCATGGCATAGTACCAGAAGTCTATTACCCACATGAGTGTGTGCCACTGCAGCACCTATCCTAGTCCACGGCATAGTACCAGAAGTCTATTACCACATGAAGTGTGCCACCGTGCACCAACCCAGTCCACGGGCACAGTACCAGAAGTTTATTACAACATGAAGTGTGCCACTGTGCACTAACCTAGTCCATGGCATAGTACCAGAAGTCTATTACCTACATGAAGTGTGCCACCTGCGTACTATCCCAGTCCACGGCATAGTACCAGAAGTCTATTACCTACATGAAGTGTGCCACCTGTACTATCCTAGTCCACGTGCATAGTACCAGAAGTCTATTACCCTACATGAAGTGTGCCACTCGTGTACTATCCTAGTCCACGGGCATAGTACCCAGAAGTCTATTACCCACATGAAGTGTGTGCCACTGTACTATCCTAGTCCACGGCATAGTACCAGAAGTCTATTACCACATGAAGTGTGCCACCTGTACTCATCCCAGTCCACGGCATAGCACCAGAAGTCTATTACCTGCACATGAAGTGTGCCACTCGGTGTACTATCCTAGTCCACTGCATAGTACCAGAAGTCTATTACCCACATGAAGTGTGCCACCTGCACTAACCCAGTCCACGGCATAGTACCAGAAGTCTATTACCCACATGAAGTGTGCCACCTGCAGCACCATCCCAGTCCACTGCATAGCACCAGAAGTCTGTTACCCACATGAAGTGTGCCACCTGTACCATCCTAGTCCACTGCATAGTACCAGAAGTCTATTACCCACATGAAGTGTGCCACTGGTGTACTATCCTAGTCCACGGCATAGTACCAGAAGTCTATTACCCACATGAAGTGTGCCACTGCAGCACTAACCCAGTCCACGCATAGTACCAGAAGTCTATTACCCACATGAAGTGTGCCACTGCAGGCACCATCCCTAGTCCACGGCATAGTACCAGAAGTCTATTACCCACATGAAGTGTGCCACTGTACTATCCTAGTCCACGGCATAGTACCAGAAGTCTATTACCCACATGAAGTGTGCCACTGTGTACTCATCCTAGTCCACGGCATAGTACCAGAAGTCTATTACCCACATGAAGTGTGCCACTGCGGCACCAACCTAGTCCACGGCATAGTACCAGAAGTCTATTACCTACATGAAGTGTGCCACTGCGGCACTATCCCAGTCCACGGCATAGTACCAGAAGTCTATTACCCACATGAAGTGTGCCACCTGCACCATCCTAGTCCACGGCATAGTACCAGAAGTCTATTACCCACATGAAGTGTGCCACCTGCACCATCCCAGTCCACGCATAGTACCAGAAGTCTCATTACCTGCATGAAGTGTGCCACTGGCAGCACTATCCTAGTCCACGGCATAGTACCAGAAGTCTATTACCCACATGAAGTGTACCACCTGTGTACTAACCTAGTCCATGGCATAGTACCAGAAGTCTATTACCCACATGAAGTGTGCCACTGTGCACCATCCTAGTCCACTGCATAGTACCAGAAGTCTATTACCCACATGAAGTGTGCCACCTGCACCATCCCAGTCCACGGCATAGTACCAGAAGTCATTACCCACATGAAGTGTGCCACCTGTACCATCCTAGTCCACGCATAAGTACCAGAAGTCTATTACCCACATGAAGTGTGCCACTCGTGTACTCATCCTAGTCCACGGCATAGTACCAGAAGTCTACACCTACATGAAGTGTGCCACTGCGCACTAACTCAGTCCACCGCATAGTACCAGAAGTCTATTACCCACATGAAGTGTGCCACTGCAGCACTATCCCAGTCCACCGTACCAGAAGTCTACACCACATGAAGTGTGCCACCAGCACCATCCCAGTCCACGCATAGTACCAGTACCATGAAGTCTATTACCCACATGAAGTGTGCCACTGTCACACCAGTCCTAGTCCACGGCATAGTACCAGAAGTCTATTACCTACATGAAGTGTGCCACTCGTGTACTAACCTAGTCCAAGACACAGTACCAGAAGTCTATTACCTACATGAAGTGTGCCACTCGTGTACTAACCTAGTCCAAGACACAATATCAGAAGTCTATTACCTACATGAAGTGTGCCACTCATGCACTAACCTAGTCCACAGCACAGTACCAGAAGTCTCTTACCTACATGAAGTGTGCCACTCGTGTACTAACCTAGTCCAAGACACAGTATCAGAAGTCTATTACCTACATGAAGTGTGCCACTCGTGTACTAACCTAGTCCAAGACACAGTACCAGAAGTCTATTACCTACATGAAGTGTGCCACTCGTGTACTAACCTAGTCCACGGCATAGTACCAGAAGTCTATTACCTACATGAAGTGTGCCACTCGTGCACTAACCTAGTCCATGGCATAGTACCAGAAGTCTATTACCTACATGAAGTGTGCCACTCGTGCACTATCCTAGTCCACGGCATAGTACCAGAAGTCTATTACCTACATGAAGTGTGCCACTCGTGTACTAACCTAGTCCATGGCATAGTACCAGAAGTCTATTACCTACATGAAGTGTGCCACTCGTGTACTAACCTAGTCCACGGCATAGTACCAGAAGTCTGTTACCTACATGAAGTGTGCCACTCGTGTACTAACCTAGTCCATGGCATAGTACCAGAAGTCTATTACCTACATGAAGTGTGCCACTCGTGCACTTTCCTAGTCCACGGCGTAGTACTTCAAGAACAATGGATTTGGGCCATTCATGATGTATCATTCCACAGACTGATGCGCAAGGTCTCAAAAAGCAGTGCAGTCTGGGAGACTAACCCAGCGTGTTAGAGAACTGTATGTCATGCGCGCACCTTAGCATTTGCGAGTTATTAATGTTCAAAGGCATTTCGCCACAAGCTTTTTGAACATGCCTCCATTTTTTTTATAAAGTATGGATGCATTTACCGACATTTTACCAAACGTGTACACTGGCTTTACAGACACTCACCTCCTGATGACACCCTCCACGTTCTGGTAGACTACAAGGGTCGACTGCTTCACAATGAAGGCCGGACCCAGTATATCCCGCCTGGCAGACACACCTAAATATACACATATAAAGAACCATAATTTCTTTATTTTTATACTGTTCTCTTTTTGGCACTGATGGTATAACACATCAGCAGTGGGAGACTTTTAAGACGCCAGATGACAGCAAACTTACGGGTTCTTTTCCATGGTTTTCAATATCCTACGCATGCTGAATGGGAAAAGAACTGGTATGTCCGCCGTCACCAGCATCTCAAAAAGGCTCCCATTGGCCAAGTATTTAAGCAATAAGTTTTGTTGAATGGCTGCCATACACGCTGCGAGTAAAATGCGCACATTATACAATGCTATTATCTCTGACAAGATAAGCATGTGTCTTATAGTTTATGCAAATTTCATGCAAATGTTATTCCAGGTGGTGTGGTGTGGATAAGCCAATTCATCGCATCAGTGCAACAAGGTCGTATTATAGTTACGACCTTGTTGCAGACATGGATTTCGCTCAGTGCAACAAGGTCGTATCTTTTTAGTTCCTGGAGTTCCAGGATGAACACGCAAAACCTATGGAAGAAGATACGATGTTGTTGCACTCAATTGTTTTAATTTATGCAAATATATTCACTATTCCACATAGGACCTTGTTGCATTTTTTAGATGCGACCTTGTTGTTCTGACAGGGATGAATTATTCTATCAAGAGGTTCTCTCATATTTAAAGAGAAACCAGGGAAACAAGTTAAAATTGGAAATGTTGTGAACCAAAGAGATTATCACAGGACTGACTGCTAATACAAGAACACCGACCTCTACGGACTGGTGTGGACAATTTTACATTAATTCGCCCTCTTTTTTTCCCCAGAAACGTAAAGCCCAACTGAGATGAAAACTTTCATGGATTGAAAAAAATAGAAAAAAAATATGGACATAATTGCTGGCAAATGAAAAGAATTTTTTTTTTTTTTTACAAATCTGGAAGGACAAATTTGCATATCTGTACAGAGAAGTTATGTTTTAAGGTATACCTTATTTCATTGCCCGAGGAATCACAAATAGCATGTTCATGGCAAAGATGGAACTCTGGTCCACAGCCTTCTATGGGGAGGTTACAGTCTGGTCCCATGTAACCTAAGTCACAACCTCCTAAGCAGTGACCCATACCATCAGGTCCACTATCACATATACCACTGACGCAAGTACAGGCTGAATAGGAAAATTAAGAAAACAGATTGGTTATTTAACTGCAAACTGAGGGATTAGAGGGATCTTATATTAAATGAAAATTTTAGGGTTTTGACAGTTACAATGTATATACATTCATGCACAACCTGCTGAGGGCGCTATTTGGTACTTTCCCTGCTTGGTCAGGTTGAGATGGTCTCAGGAATGATTTCATTGGCCCAATAATCAGTGGGTTTTAACTGACCAATAGCCAAGCCCCTAAAAGACATCCTATACAGAAGTTTGTGCAGTGGTTTTGATATCTTAGTTTTGCACACGTGTTTAATTCTAAGTGATTGGACTAAACATTGTTCCATTACTTGTATACACCCAATTCTGCTGTGATAGATAAATACTGTAAGATGCTTTGATGGGCAGCTAAAGTTGCCTAATAAATGGCAATTATTAAAATTATTATTTGAAATTCTCATCATCCTCAGAGACTGCCTGGACAGACTTACTTTGATTGCACCCAATACCAAACAGGTTAGCTTTACAGAGCTCACAGGCCGTACCAAAGAAGTTATCATTACATGTACACACACCGCTTCCCTGAAATCGATCATCACACTGTACAACAAAAACAAACATGGTATTAAAAGCAATTATGATAATCTCAAATCAAACAAAAAAACAGCCTATTAAGTGTGTGTTGTGCAACTCTGCTGTAGCCCAGTCGTTTTTGGGAGGACGGCCAAAGTCACGGTACAGCCAAGCCTTTGAGAAGCCCAGCCAGGCCCAGGCTACATGGTCTCCTAATCTGTCTTTTGCGAGTCCTAATCCTGCAACAATACAGTACCTGCCAATCAACATAAACTGGGCTTCTGGTGGGCCTAGCCCAGCCACATAGAGCTCATTATACTGGCTGTAGTTGTGAACAAAAGACAGCTGAGGTGTCAATCCAGTCTGTGTTAATAATAAGAGCTATTTGAGATATATTTATTACAATGAATGCGCACATGCCGAGTGCAATGCTGGCACACTTTGAGAAGGAAATAGATTTCTGGTTTTATGTGCTAAGTCATATCTACCTGTCCATGTCCACCACATGGTATTGAAAAGCCACCAGGACACGGGAGGCAGGCATGACCATAAAATCCAGAACAGCATCCTGGTTCCTATCAGGAAAAATAAAAAATAATTAAAGGCAGTGTAATAATAATTAAAATAATTCATATAGTGCATTTCACATAGACTATATGTCTCAACATGCTTTAGATTATTTCCCCTGGTTACTGGGCTTATATCATTCCTGTAATCTTTCTCAGCTCCATGGGGAGTATACAGCTCATTATGTGCAACCTTTTGGCGCTACAGGGCTAATCAAACACAATAACCACCTCTACCCTCACAGGTACACATTTATACTCCTGTGTGAAGAGAAACAATTACAGAAAAGTGTCTTGCTCAAGGACACAAGCACCACAGGTCGGGGTCAGGATTCGAACCCACATTCTAACGTCTCTTCCATCAGGAAACAAGTTCGATGCCCTGACCCGCTCAACCTTATTCCCTCGAAGTTACAAAGCACTTTCGGCGCATTTTGCTGTCATCCATAAACACCGGGGCAAGCCCCTTCTCTTTCACGATAAGTGTCCTGGTATCAACTGTCCCATGAAATATTTCTGTCTGAGGGGTTATCATTTTAACAAATTCCTTGAGGATTCCTTGATTCTCCTGAGGACGATCAGAGCATACTGATCGCAACGTCGAGTTGTACCTCCAGTTCTTTTCAGAACTAATTACTACTCAATTGAGATTCCACATGGTGTCACCGCAATTAGTCTTACTTGTCATCCTCACCATGCAAAGCTACAAGTTTTACCTAACAAATTGCTTGTTAGAATGAATACAAAGTTTACATTTTCTGAACGCATTTCTACTATTTTCTCATTAAGCTAACGGCAAACTTGTTAAAGTTTCAAAGGTCAGTTGTTTTATATCTTTAGTGCCATGCCATAAGCTCCCCAGAAAACATTCTTTGGATCTGACCTGACCAATCTTGACCTGACCCGACAAGCCATCTGAACTCTGACCTGGCTTTACTTGATCTGAGGTGACCTGACCGTACAGAACTATTTAACTTACCGTCGTAGTCCTATTGCATATAATCCGACATCCCATTTGTAGAACATTGTCTCCATGCCATAAAATCTCCAGAATACATTGTTCCGAAGAGTCTGGTTCAATCTAGGATTAAACAAAAACAAATTGTTAATAATTAAATTAGTATTTAAGTTGAAAGGCAATGTATACTTTTGTTATTAAAAAAACATAAATTATCACAGTTTTACATAAAACTTATTAGGTGTTGATGATGGTATCAAAAATTCCTTGAAATCTGTTGTCTGAGGTGATTTCGTTTTTTAAGAATAGTCAAATGTTTTCCAACTATGTTAATCGGAATATTATTAACCCTAACTACCCCAAAACCTCCAAAATCCATACCCTGATTTTGATGGATTCAGTACTCCACAGTATAGCCCAGCGCTTTGTTGGATTTAGGACTGTGTACAGCCCAGTCATGGATTCTTTGCATTGACTACTGTACCAATTCCATCAAAGTCCAACAACTGGGGTACCTTTTTACTGCATGCTGATGGATTTTAGAGGACTTGGGATGGTTCCTAGCAGAAATTCCTAGGGGGTTAGGGTTAGAGAACTCTCTAGTAAGTGTACAGGGTGTGTTTGCTGATTGTAATTTCTGAAATCATTTTTCACTATTTTCTCGTTAACGTTTCTTGAGACACAGCAGTAAGTTAACCGATGGTATACTGTCCTCTTAGAGAAGAAAACTGGCTTTGTTAAAACAGAATGGAAAACAGGGGGAGGAGGGCAGCCTGAAAGAATGGCTTTAAATGATTGGATGGAGAAATTCAAACTTACTGCTATACTTCCGCTGGGGCAGGATGATGACACGTCACTACAATTAAAACAAGGACCCTGTAAAAATGAGACGAAAAACTATTTCAGAACACGTGAATATTCATAAAATAATTTGACGATTCTGAAATATTGTATAAAGTATATTGTATAAAGTACATTTGACTATCATACAAATAGTGGGTTTGTATGAGTGAAATGGTAAAAATAATCTAAAAAATTATAAACTGTGTTTTCTTCCATTCAGGGAGGAGGGCCGAAGTCGTGGTACTGCCAAGCCTTTGAGAAGCCCGGTCAGGCCTGACTGGGCTTCTCGTGGCTGTACCACGACTTTGGCCCTCCTCCCTAATGCAATCTTCATCAACCAAATGACACTCAACTGTGTGTAAAATGGACAATAGTTTTACCTGTTCTAAAACGTAGCCCTTTCGATCACATCTATGCGGTATAAGTGGCTCGATGTCGGGAGGTACAAGAAGTCCATCTATACTATGTATGTAGCCATCAACAGCAACAATGTCTGTAAAGGTCACATTTGATTGGCCGTCCATTTGAATTAATCCCTGGTGATTGTAGAAAGCAAGGAAATGGATCAAAGCCTCTATATACACTATTGGCTCCGTGCATGAGCTACTGAGGGCACATGTAGTTAGATCACTGTTGATCATAGGGCAGTGACAGTACATTGTGTGTGGCGTATTTTGCAGTTGATGTGCAAATAAAAACTACACCGTGAATGACCAATACGAGAAGTCTATTACCTACATGAAGTGTGCCAGCCTGCAGTTATCCATACCATGGCATTGTGCTCCAAATGCGTGCACGCACGCTGTGAGGCATCATGGAATAGGCACTTCCACGCGAACTAGAAACAATTTTAGATGTGGGCGGAGAATGCGCAAACACAAAGGTGCGTCATGAATGGGCCAAATCCATTGTTCTTGGAGTACTATGCCGTGGACTAGGTTAGTACACGAGTGGCACACTTCTTGTAGGTAATAGACTTCTGCCAATACTTACATTACGGTGAATGTAAAAGTATGTCGTTGACCCATACACTGAGGTCACATGACCAGTCGTGATCAAATCCTGCATAAGGAGCTGCAATGGCAAATTGAAAGAGAGAACAAAACTTAAGTGTAACCATGGTAACATATGAATATCCACATGACCAATATTTTGGAATAGGACTCATGAGCTTTCTCTTTTGCTAGATGACTTGCCTCAATGGATCTAGCGTCAAAACGTCAGTGACTGCATTCGTATAGCATGACCAGCTGAGGGCGCATTTCATTAATCTTGATGCGGCGGACTTCCACACACGTCTCGCTCATCTTCTAATCTATATCTTAACTTAGTCATTGTTTTTCATATCGCGTTTCCGACGAAACCAATCAGCTATCGAGTTTGAATGCATGTTGTGTTTATATGTGTGCCACTGAAATGTTTGAACTACAAGCAATATGCATGCCACATGTTCAAACATTTGGAAAATGATTTTGTATCCCTTTTCAGTTGAAACAAATCCGTGATTGAGTTTTAATGCAAGTTGCTTTCGTCTAGTTCAATATATGAAAGTCAAGCGTGCAATTCAAGCAATGCGTATGCCACATGTGCGAACATTTGGAACATGATTTTCATACTATCGCACACACACCTGAAGGTCTAAATTATGTTAATGTGAAATGCATCATGCCTCAAGAAAGGTTCTACTTTTGTTTGGAAGCACAGTGGGGCCATTGGACACATTCTCACATACGTCTTGGACCAAGAATACAATAGCTCAGCTATCTGGTTCATAATTACTGTTAGCAATTTGTAAATGCATCTTAATTTGTTTAATCGATTTGTACTCACCATTTGTCCCTGTATAACATGGTTTCGGAGAAGTGACATTAGCTTTGGTCGTCCCTGTCAGAAAAATAACAACAATTTGATGATTTTAAGCCACTATTGGTAATCGCAAAAACGATATTTTATCACTTTTTACTGGATGTAATATTGATGACTGTCTCAAACATCCATGCAAGATTTCTGTCTGATGTGCTATCATTTTAGTAAAATAATTTCCCAACTGAATTTTCAAATTTGCAAATTCCATGTTTTTAATCAACACAATGAAATAAGCTGAAACTTTAACAGGTTGATTTCTGTATACATATCTTAATTCTTACAAAGTATGGATGAATTAACGGAGTGTCGTGGCCGAGCGGTCTAGCTTACCGGACTCGAGTTCTGGTGTTAGCAGCAGAATGTGGGTTTGCTATATAAGTCCATACATTATTATTATTATTATTATTATTATTATTTTACCAAAAGAGTATACTGTTTTTAGACAAACATTTTCAATCCATCAAATTACATGTTTAATTAAAGTGTATCATGATCCCAAATGAATTTCTGACGGGACCCACCCCAAATTCATTTTGGGACATATACACTGTAAAACCACACTCTCAATAATTATGTGTCATTTTAAAGTGAATTGCTTATAAAGTAAAATAGCTTTGTTCTAATGAAAAACAAAATTGCAGGTAAAATAGAATACAGGCATGATCTTTAATTTCAAACAAATAATGAGAACATACTTCTGGGGACATAAGATGATCCATAGAGCCTTCAGGAAGCTGGTTAAATGCTTTATTCATTGGTGCCAATATCGTATACATGGAACCAGGCGTGATCACATTGCTGACTCCAACACTCTGAAAACAAAAGAATAACAACAAAATATCAACATTTCAAATATATATTTTCGGTAAAATCCTCCGTTTCAATTTCCTGAATAAATGTTTTCCTGTGGGCATATCATGGAAACAACATTTTCAGAACAGCGGGTTATGTTTTATTCAAAGAGGGTCAATTATTAAATACAAGGTACAGCATTGGTAATGTTGGCAAAACTGGTTATTGTGGAATGGAACCTCTGACTAGCTTCATTCATATATTTATCCAATACTTTTCGTTTCTCTCCTCCCCCCCCCCCCCAAAAACAAAACAAAGCTGACCAGGTGTATGGCGACCAAGAATGGCATAATATTGTGAGAGGCCACTGTATGGATTACATGGTGAGTATAGATAATATATCCACCCCAAAAAAAATATTAAAAAAATGTTTTGTACTGTTTTGCTCATACCCAAAGTACCTTTGAAGGAAAGATACAGCATTGGTAATGTTGGCTAAACTGCTTCTATGAGTATGCTTACTCTCTTTGAATCAAGATATACATAAGGGAAGGTACAGCATTGGTAATGTTGGTAAAACTGCTTCTATGAGTATGCTTACTCTCTTTGAATCAAGATATACATAAGGGAAGGTACAACATTGGTAATGTTGGCAAAAACTGCTTCTGTGAATATGCTTACTCTCTTTGAATCAAGATAAACATAAGGGAAGGTACAACATTGGCAATGTTGGCAAAAACTGCTTCTATGAGTATGCTTACTCTCTTTGAATCAAGATAAACATAAGGGAAGGTACAACATTGGTAATGTTGGCAAAAACTGCTTCTATGAGTATGCTTACTCTCTTTGAATCAAAATATACACAAGGGAAGGTACAACATTGGTAATGTTGGCAAAACTGCTTCTATGACTATGCTTACTCTCTTTGAATCAAGATATATATATTAAGGAAATGTACAATATTGATAATGTTGGCAAAACTACCTATATGAACATACTTACATTCTTTGAACTGAATTTGTCTTAATAAGAAAATAATGAATTAAAAACTCATTTTTGGTGATTGAAAAATGCATTTTCTCATTGATAACAAAACATACTAATAAGCTTAAACTGTATCTTACCATTAATAATGTCTGCATACGATTAAATCTCCCAGTTGTAGAAATGATGGTAGCAACAGATGCCTATAAAAAAAACATAAGATCTGTACTTGTTCAATCACGATTTCTATGTCTGTCTATCTTGTCAATAACATTGTGCCTTTGCCACAAGCAATGCGATTATTTCATTGCGATTTTTTGTGCATTAGCATTGTAACTTAACAATCTTATACAGATTATGGAAATATATGTGAACTTAATTGAATATATCCATCTTGTTCATAAACCGAGTAAAAACCAAAGAAACTTAACACATTTTTAAGAAGAAAAATATTGACTTGGGGGATCTGACATACATGGGACCAGAAACCAGAGATTTAGAGGGGGTGGAGTTAGGGTTAGAGGGAGGATGGAAGTGCTGCTGACTGAAAGTCTAGCAAAAACATTTTATTGAGAGATTAGGTTGGTGAAGCAGTCATTTCCTTGCCATCCACCTCTGTGGACCCGGGTTCGAATCCCACTTGGACCAGAGTTGACATGTGGATTGGGTTTTCAGTCCATACCTGATTATGTGAGTTTTTCTCCAGAAAAATTTCTCTGGGGTTTTCTTCCCACTTTTAAACCAGAAATGTATTCCTTGTCAATTCAAATTTGAGCTCAAAGGGAGAGCACTGATCAGTCTACCCAAAATCAAAAGAAAATAAATCAAATTTTACTTTTAAATTTTACTTTTAGGTGAGATTTTTGTCATACCTCTGGGTCACTCTCCACGGAGGCGGGTTCATAGAGAACCCTGTCAATCAAATGGATTACTCCATTAGCAGCGGGGATGTCCATGCGAATTAGCTTGGCCCTCATGTTACTGCCTTCAATCCTGTACCTCAGAACATCTGGATTCTATTAGCAGAAACAACAAAAATGGATTTATTATTTATTTCCCCCCTTCACCAAAGTATCACTGTACACTGCTTTCGAGTGTGACTCAGGCAGGACTCGTACCCACATTCACAAACTCCTGCAGGAGGTTGTGGGTTCAAGTCCCAATTGAGTCGCCTGTGAATTGTTTCATACACATTCAAAGGCACTGAGTATGCAGTGCTATTTATTAAAAACAGGTATTTAAAGGGTCAGAAATCAAATCAATTGATTAATATCCCAACACAAGAATTCCATCATTTAAAACAACCATTTGTAACCAGGAGGGCAAACTCAGATTCCACCCCCCCCCCCCCACCAAAAAAAATTAATAAATAAAAAATAATAAATGTTACTTATTTTTTTTATTTTTAAATTAAAACATTTTCCATAGTGATTTTGCAAGATTTCTTAAGCCCAATTCTTGTGTTGTTTTCTTTTCCTTAGGGACATACTTACCCCATCTTTAGGTCTGACTTCAGCCATGACACCAGCCAGGGTGTAGATGGGTCTAGTGTTGTTGAGGGTGTAGGCATCTAGGTATGTTGGTATGGTGTGGAGCTTCATGAGGTAGCGGGCAAAATCTACGTCATTCAGCTGCAATTGGAACAAAAAACGATTAGTTTTTTGGGGGTCTTTATTTACCGCTGTAGCTCAAACCTGCATACCCAATTACAATTTTTTTTTTTTTCTTCCAAACATATAAAACACCATGCTTAGGCCACAAAAAAAATCTCCGGTTTCTGGTCATCAGTTGGCTTCAAAATCAGTGTAGCTTTTTTTTTTTCGGCCATCGTTTTTTTTGCCAACAGGGAAATGTGTGAGGCATTGTATGCGTGAGGCATTGTATGCGTGAGGCATTGTATGCGTGAGGCATTGTATTGTATACGCAGGGGACCAAAATTCCCATACACAAAGTATGTTGGCTAAGAGAAGCCTCACAAATCGGCCAAATGTTCATACCCCTATGTGAAAAAGTCGTTTAAAACACAGCAGAATTCCAATCGATCCAGCAATTTTGGCTGCAATTGGACATCGTTTCATAGCAAATAAAAAGAAAATTAAAAATGGTGATGCGTGGGTCTGAGGCGACGCGCGGAGACCAGAAACCAGTGACCTTTTTTTGGCCTTATCTTCTTCATTTAATTTCAGCTCTAGAGCCACAATTAACAGCCATGATCCCCTAATTGTGACCAGATCCTACCAAATTTGTTCACCTTTGACATTTTTTAGCCCAGTAAAACAAGCATATTGTCATCGTAAAATTTACTCCCAAACATAAAAGACCATTATGGGGTGAATTTCATTGACATTTTCGTCACTTCAGTAATAGAGATCAGTAACTGCATTCATTAGGAGCATGTACCGCTGCTAGCCACGACATTATCAGATGATAAGAGTCAACATGGGGGGCTGGGTAACCACAAACACAATTTTGCTTGTCTGTCCTTAATACCTCAAAGTCGGCATTTTGGAATGCCTGGTCAGTCGGTACAAACACAGTGAAGACACTGTCCCCACTCAGCAGATATCCCATGGTCAAATCTAACATGCTTATTGCTGTGTTGATAGTTCCCTCTACCTGCCCACTAGGGTCGCTGTTGAGGGCACGCAGTACCTACATGTACAAACAGATATAAGAAAATGTAAGTATAAACGAACAGACATGCTTTAAAGGAAAGAGTTTTTCTTTTGACACTTGGAAGCACTAAGTATATGGTTCTGAACCATGAATGGCAAATTTACAAATTTAGAAATGCAAAAAGGGAAATTGGTCCTTTAACACCAAGGATACTAGAGACAAGAATTAAGTTTTTTGGGCTTATATGTGATGTGTTCTACCCAAATCAGACACATTTGGGCAAGAAATCAAATTTGAGTTGGTTATTGATAATGAAAGTAGAGATCTTCAGTTTTACAATGATAGCTTTCTTTTTCAATTGGACGTGCAAAAGCAGAATTACTTCATTTTTAAGGCTGTCTTCACAGAAACTCAAAACAGAGGTATTGATCATTAAAGTTACAAGGTTCATTTGGTGTATTTTAAGTAATTAACTTCTTATAAAGATACTTCATTTTCCCTAGCAACGGGCATTACAGAAGAATAATATTGCCTTATATTGCTTTATTAAGGGTTTTATATACATTCATTTTTTGCTATTTCTCAGGTCCTAGCTCTACCCAATTCTGTCTGATTTCGGTAGAACACATCACATATGTGATTTTAATTTCATGCCATGAGTATCACATTTTACCTGCATAATGTTTCCGTGGCAAGCCAGCCCGTCACCTTTGAACCCTAGCAAACATTCACATTTTGCATTGCTACTATCCGGCATCATGGTGCAAACGGAATGGGGTGGGCACTGTGGGGCGTTGGGAGTGGTGCACATATTGATTCGTCGGCAGCCATTCGGAAATACGTAGTTCTCATAGCCTTCATCACATTCACAATGATACTGTTGGGAAAAAATGTTTTATACAGTTTCGGAGTGAATCGACTTCTCAATACGTATATATTCAGAATGAAGTAATTCAGAATGAATCAACTGCTGGCTTTTAGGAATCTGTATGTTTTTGATTCTCACTGTTGTTATACGGTTATGTATTTGGAGAGAACAATGAAAAATTTACTGAATCGGGACATGAACCTATGACCTTGTGATTACTGTACTGGTTCTCTGTCAACTGAGCTATTCAGCCCTATAGTTCACAGTCTCCCATTTGTCTATATCTTTGTTCTGGGGGAGCCAGTCAGAAGCCATAAATATCGTGTAGTCAGAGATCATGCCCCAAGTTATGATGCTTAACTTAGTAAAGTGGCAGTTAGGCTGACTAGGTCAATTTGTTTAGAGTATCACATTGAGGTGGACTGTTGGGGTGGACTGTTGGAGTCGACTGTTGGAGTCGACTGTTGGAGTCGACTGTTGGGGTGGACTGTTGGGGTGGACTGTTGGGGTGGACTGTTGGGGTGGACTGTTGGGGTGGACTGTTGGGGTGGACTGTTGGGGTGGACTGTTGGGGTCGACTGTTGGGGTCAACTGTTGGGGTCGACTGTTGGGGTCAACTGTTGGGGTCAATTGTTGGGGTCAATTGTTGGGGTCACCTGTGGGGTCGAATCTTGGGGTCAACTGTTGAGGTCGACTGTTGGGGTAAACTGTACCATGTTCATTATAATAGGAACACAAAACGCATGAAGAGAGTACATCTTTTATATTCAAACAAAAATATATTACTTTATACCTGCATTGGGCCATCAAATACACATTTTGAAGATGGCGGAGGACAAACCGGATACTGTTGCTGGCAAACGTTGACAGGATAGCACTCCACTCCATCGCCATAGTAACCAAATGTACATTCACAGGTGTGCTTGCCGGGCGCCGTGTGTGTGCACTGGGCATTTTCACTGCAGACTCCCTCACGCTGGCACGGATCATTCTCTAGCCAAGCAAGAGACAAAGATTCAAAAGGGTTTTACCATCACCACACCATAGATGTGGTACTGCATGTATCTCAGTGCCAAAGTTGTAATGACTCTACAAGTCACTGAATATTGGGTCTCAAATCAGGTCGAGTCATTTTAAAGTAAGCATACACCTTTTGTAATTGCCTCGATGATAAAAGTACTAATTTACAATCTAAAAAATTACCGTCACTATAGATGTCCTACTGTAGGCCCCCCCAAAAAAGTCTCCAGTTTCTGGTCATACATGTAGGTCGGCTTAATAATCGGTGCAGTGACATGCTTTTTTTTTTAATTTTTTTTTAAACAAACAGTGAAATACGTGATACAGACCAAAATTTCCATATACAAAGTATGGTGGCTAAGAGAGGCAAATGTTCATACCCCTATGTGAAAAAGTCATTTAAAACACAGCACGGCACAATTTCAATCGATCCAGCAATTTTGGCTGCAATTGGACATTTCATAGCAACAACAAAAAATGCACAGGTCTAAGGCGATATTGAATTCTTATATAGCACATTTCACATAATGTCCCACTGTGCTTTACATTATTTCCCATGGTCACTGGGACAATATCATTCCTGTAATCATTCTCAGCTCCCTGGGGCATATACAGCCCATTATGTGCAACCCTTTTTTGGCACTACAGGGCTAATCAAACACACCATATCTACTCTCAGAGGCAACAGATTTGTAATAACTCTACAGGACATTTAGATAAATATCAGAATACACATTGAATATATAGTCCCATTCTTTATGGAAAGTTGTTGAAACATCCCAATCCTATTTTACACGCTTGCATACCTATACATGAAACCCATCCGTCACCAGAGTAGCCTGGGCTACATACACATTGTGGGTCTTCTCCATCTAAGATTGGGGGTGAACATATTGCGAAAGGATGGCATACAGGCTCTCCACAACTTGTCTTGGCTGAACGAACAAGACAAAAAGACAACAAAAACAAATTAATTGTGTGTAAGGCTTCATTGTTTTAAGCTAATGTACAGCTATATCAAAGATGTGTCTCCTGCATTTTACAAGCAAATTCCAGAAATGTTCATTGGAACATTGATAATTTATTATTAGAAAAGAATGCAAATACTTCAAAAGTATGCAAATATTTCACAAAATAATTGTCAGAACGTTGGTTTAACAGTTAAAAGTTGCCAAAACAATCAACATACAATATAAAGACATTTTACTATATGTGGTACTTAGCCACATTAGTGAATGTTTTGACATAAATTTAAAAAAAAAATTTTTTTTTTTAAAGATTATTGAATTGTTTTGGTGGATATTTTGGTGTATTTCGGTGTGTTTTGCTTTTAAAACACTAACCGATGTTGTGTCTTTCAAAAGACACCTCAAACCTCACATCTTTAATCAAACTTTTCAAATATTTTTCTAGGTACCAGCACAATACATGTTATTATTATTATTACAGTTTGTCACAATCCTTACCCTGGTCACATCTTGGTCCCTGGTACTCTGCATCACACAGACAAAACCCATTTCCTGTTACACCGGCATTGCAAACGCCGTAAACACAGTCACACACTGCAGGTTGGAATAGTACAAAGAAAAAATGTAATAATGGCACATAGACATGTATAGGAACATGCATAAATATGAACCCCCCAAAAAATGAATCCTAGGTGAGGAATAATAATGATGTGCACACACCAAACTGGTTCTCAAGACATTTATTATTACCCCTGCTCATCAGGCTCATAAATCATCCCTGAAACCATCTCAGCTCCCTGGGGAGTATACAGTTAAACTGCTGCCATTTTGGTGCATACAGTTATATTAATCAAACACAACGATCATATCTGCCCTTACAGGTACCCATTTACACCTGGGTGGAGAGAAGTAATAATGGTAAAGTATCTTGCTCAAGGACACAAGCACCACAATTGCAGTCAGGATTCAGACCCACATTCTGACGACTCAACGGTCATCTCTGCCCTCACAGGTACCCATTTACTCCTGGGTGGAGAGAAGCAACTCTGGTATCTTGCTCAAGGACACAAGCACCATGGTCGCAGCCAGGATTCGGACCCACATTCTGATGGCTCAGCACATGTAATTCATCAGCTAATCCAACACTAAAACCCCCTAGGCATTCTGGCTAGGAACCTTCCTGAATCCTCCAAAATCCATCAGTGCACATTTGGAAACATGCCCTTATCTTCAAAATGCACCATGTATTTTCGTTGATCTTTCATATTTAGCTGAATAGCATTTATGGCCTGTACGTCGTGCCAGTTCGTAATTTTGCCCCATTTGAAGAGGTGATAGTACCAGTTTCCAACAGTGCTGAATTTTTTCCAAAAACGTGCCCCTTGGAGGATTTTGCAGGATTTGGGGTGGTTTGTATATTTTATACTCCTCAGTGGAATAGAGTAATTATGGTTAAGTGTCTCGCTCAAGGACACAAGTGCCATGATCAGGCACAGTGGTGTGATTTGACAAAAGTAAACAATCCTGAAAAATGGGTAGCGGTCCTGGGTCTCCCTTTGGTCTAGAGGACAAAGCCCCCTGAACCTATCGGATGCTTAATTTTGGAGGAATTACAGACTCTCCACATCCTCACAATCAACAAACTAGAGGTTTGGACACAATATAGGCTACTTCTTTCTTTCTTTGGTGGCTACTTCTCTTCTTTCAAGAAAAAGAAATTGAGGCAAAGGGAAATTTATAAAAAATCCTGAAATCAGGAAAAATCCTGAGAAATCACAGGCCTGTAATAACTTCACTTGTATCGTTTGAAAATTATTCCCTGGACTCGGGGTCAGAACTGTGCACTTTGTAATTAGCTCATTAAGAAAATATCATTGTCCTGAGACTGCAGTTATTGTACTTTGTCATAAAGCGGAAGCTATTACAACAGAGAATGACAGGAAATAGGGACAGACGATTGTTACTATTGGTCATGTGTCCCTATTACTTTATTGGGCAGGGAAGACACTGTTGATACAACCAGTCATGCAGTCATCATCATGACTGACTGGTTGATGCCACAGATCCTGTTGTTAGGGTCCACGCTGACGTAGCCCACCATTGTATTTTGTAGCAGATTAATCAGGGTTAATAGTATCGTCATGATCAACAGGGCATGGAATTGGAATGCTAGTTTTAGATTAACTCAGTGACTGTCATAATACCCCACACGATAAGGTCATATTACTGTTGCTGCTGCATAAATGAGCCAGTAATTTCCATTCACTGTGTTCATCTTAAACTAGGACTTCGATTCCATGTCTTGTCAAAAGTCTGCTCTGATCATGGCGATACTGCCCCTTTAACCCTCCTACTTCTGGTACCTTTTTCATACAAGTTGATCCACCATTTGAAACCATTAGCTTTTGTGGTTTTGAATGGTGAAATAACTGTGTACAGTATTGATTCCCCCAAATGGTTTTGAATGGTAGGTCAGCTAATAGAAAACCTTGTTTGGATCTTTCCAAATGGTAGTACAGCTAATACAAAACCTTGTTTGGATACTTCTAAGTGGTGAATCAATGGACCCTCTATGCATTTGAATGGATTTGAATGGATTTGAATGGTAGTAAAGCTTGCTACCAACACTGTTCAAATGGTATCACCATGTGTGTACAAAACCAATGGGCATTTTGGTAAGTGGAAATTTCGAATGGTTTCAAATGGTCAAACAGTAGGAGGGTTAATGCTTCGTACCATGGCAATATTTAAAGCAGGAAATAAATAAATAATTATAATTTTGTTTCATGGTGTTAAATTGATGATGGTATCAAACATATTTCTGTCTCAGTAATCAGTCCATGAAATATTTTCCAAAATGAATATCTGTCATTCGAAGACGGAAATTCCACACTGAAATGAATACGAACAATCTGAATGCATTTCCACTATTTTCTCACTATGACATCAGCCGAAACTTATAAAGTATGGATGCATTTACAAACATTTTACCAAAAGTATATAAAAGTCTTGCGTCATGACTGTATTTATAAACTTTTATCACACTGCAGCCACATTGCTTTCCCCCGGATACAAACACACGTAACCAGACAGAGGCTTGCAGGGAAATAGACTGGTCCCTTTTTATATTTTATCAGTACTATGATCATAGCATACAGGAAACCTGACGAATACGGCCAAAGCATGATCAAATGACCTACGACAATGTGAGTGTCATTTATATACAAGGTTGTTCGTGCCATTATTCATTCCACACGAGCCACCAATACAAAGATGAACTATGACCTCGCGCATCCCGCATGACTATATACGAACACTGTTTCCTTACAGTGCGTCAACAACTGACAATCTCTTCATTGATGGATGTGAGGACACAGCGCGAAGGTTTTCTTTCATTTATAACATTTTTTTTTATAGCCATTGTCCAAGTTTGGCCTGTGTTTGGACTGCATGTGTCAAACGTCCCATACCAAAACCAAATACAAAAAAATACATCATGGACAAATGGCGTAATCTGCTGCCAAACGGCATTGAACAACTCGACTGTTTCCAATTAAATGAAGTATCTTTGTCTGAAATGGCCATGGTGGTGCGGCCCAGGAATCGGTATGTTTGGACATGGATGGGATAAAATCTTGAAAGGTCCTTCAATTCAATGACAAGGCCCATGACAGACAATAGCTCATCCTAAATTAATCATTGTTACGATCCAATCTTTAACAATATTCAAATCTACATACGTATCCTTGGGGAACAGCGATGTTCATATGTTTGCCACTGTTTTTCAACATGATAAATGCCAGATTTTGAGATCATCTAATTGAATCCAACCTGTATGAGCAACTATAGATATGAAGTGCATGAATCCTTGCAATTGATAATCTTGGACGTTGTTGGCATTTACAGCCCAAAGTAATCCAATCTGTTTGTGTTCAATTTTACATACTATGGACATTCCACCTGCGGTACATATATGCTCATTGGCATTGCAATTGTCCTGTCATTGACTTGAACAGTTCGTTTCAAATTGTGAGGGTACTACCAACAATGTCAGACATTTCCGTGGAAGATCCGATGTTTCTGTGGGTGCTGGGCACGTTTTTTAAATAATCCTGTATGGAATGAACTATGGATAGGGTACCGGTGAACAAAACAGATTTGCTATGGTAGCAGGTCTATAAATACCTTGATCGCAGTTTGGGCCAAAAGTGTCATCTTCAGCGCACAGCTCACATGATACCCCTTTGAAAGCTGGATTGCACACACATTGTTCCGACTCCTGGTCCCCCTGACACCTCCCTCGGCCATTGCAGGGATTGACGGAACCACCTGGACATTCTGTCAACAAAAACATAAACAGTTCTTTTCAGAACTAATTACTACTCAATTGAGATTCCACATGGTGTCACCGTAATTAGTCTTACTTATCATCCTCACCATGCAAAGCTACAAGTTTTACCTAAAAACAAATTAAAATAAAAATTCTTCAACCCATTTTAAAATATTATATATCACAGGGCACATGCCTTGAAGCAGATATGTATTTAGTCAAGTCAATGACTCGACTTGAGTCAAACTTGAGTCATAATTTTCAGTGAATCGACTCAACTTGAGTCATTTCCTAAAAAATACTCAACTCAATTCAGCTCTCTGCACGGAAAGACTTGACGTACATGTAACTCGATTCCCTGCCCCAAAACTCTTTTTTCAGCCCTAAAAACTCGACTCAAGTCAATATCCATGTATTGATTTAATTTTGCCATACACCGATGTGTGTATAGCACTGCATACTCAGTGCTTTCCGAGTGCCTGTGAAAAAACTTTGCAGTTTAGCAGCGGGTTCCGCGATATATACAGGTTGGTGAAATTCTTGCGTCGGGTGATAAACAATCGATTTAATTTGCCATACACTGAAATTCTTGTTCTTTACAAAAGTGGTTCATACTTTTGGTTCATTTCAAATGACTAAGCCTGTTCGGCAAAAGCATTAAAAAATAAATAAAAAATAAATAAAAACTACCCTTGTCATTTTGCTTACAGATTTTCATAATTCATAACTTGGCACTAGAAGGTTTACATTGCTCACTCAGGTGGAAATTGCAATCTTTGTTAAAAGGTGTGCATGCACTGAGAGGTAGTTGTTATGTATGTTCAGTACAAACTCTATTCAGAATACAGAAACAGGTCATGAGGTTATTAGACTGTTTGGTACCGGACGGTGTCAGGGTAAATTGAATTCTTATTGTGGAACAGAAACTGGGGAAATGATTATCTTGGATTTATATAAAAGGCCAGGTCTAAATGTTGTGTTGTCTACGGCTACCGGCTATGGACTATGTCAATAAATGTAATGTTTTTTTAAATTAAAAATCAGAGAATATTAACATAGCATTCTTTATATTACATTTCCTGCACAAATACAATAATGTGTGTATACAAGTTCCATTTGGCCCAGTGTATAATACATTTATTACATTGTGTGTGCGCTGAGTATGCTGTGTGTATGTAAACACAATGTATCTACATGTATAGACAATTTTACACATTACATTATTTAAGGCCAAAAAAAAAAAGTCCAGTTTCTGGTCATCGGTCGGTTTCAAAATTGGTGCAGTGACGTGCTTTTTTTTTGGGGGGGGGGGTAATTTTTTTTTTTTTTTTTGGCCAACAGGGAAATACATGATACAAGTTGTATACGCGGGGACCAAATTTCCCATATACAAAGTATGGTGGCTAAGAGAGGCCTCACAAAGTATGGTGGCTAAGAGAGGCCTCACAAAGTATGGTGGCTAAGAGAGGCCTCACAAATCGGGCAAACATTCACACCCCTACATGTGGAAAAGTTGTTTACAACACAGCACGGCAGAATTCCAATCGATCCAGCAATTTATGCTGCAATTGGACATCATTTCAAGCAAAAAAAAGAAAGTCCGGTTTCTGGTCATCGGTCGGCTTCAAAATTGGTGCAGTGACGTGTTTTTTTTGGGGGGGGGTAATCTTTTTTTTTGGCCAACAGGGAAATACATGATACATGTACATTGTATACGCAGGGACCAAATTTCCGACCTAGTAATTTATGCTGCAATTGGACATCATTTCAAGCAACAACAAAAAAAGAAAATTAAAAATGCCAATGCGCGGGTCCGAGGTGAAAAAAATTGATGTTATGTGGAAAAGTACAAAATGTACAAACTCTGCATACAAATACACACACACTTTTGCCCAGCGGGAAATCACCCTGGTACTCTAAAGGTCACATAAAGTGTAAACAAGTCACGTGGTCTATACATTTTTGAAAACCCTGTGTTTCAAGGTATAACAAATTTGTGTGCCCTATTCCCAAATCCTAGCTTCTACTCTGATACACATTCAGTGGTGTAACTATGGGGGGGGGGGGCCACGGGGGATGCCCCCCATTCAGAATTTTGAAAAAATAGGTCCCCATTTAAGGCTGCAGAGTACAAAATGTTCAAGTATTGACATGCCCCCTAGAAAAAGTGGTGCACCCCCTAGTGCCCCCCTGGAAATTGGAGCCTAGTTACGCCACTGTACACATTGTAGCCCTTTAGCGGTATAAATGCAACCAGTGTCTATGATAGGGCACGTATTTTACACATGTAATGTTAATTTCCATTTGCTCGTGTACTTCTGAAAGCCTAATGATCTCTGAAAAAATCTGCATTTATATATGTACATATACTGCAAAACACGAAACATGCTGAACGCGACACACTATTATTGCCCTATCAAATAGTGATGATTTAAAAATCACGCGCCCTCAACAGCTCATGCACGGGGTGGATAGCAGATAGTAATGGTGGTCTGGTGGCTGGCCAAATACTGACCACTTTTGTACCGTATTTCATTATACGTCTGCAGGAATAATTTATGTTCATACTTTTCAGACTTTTCAGAGTTATATTACCGGGCAGTTGAACAAGCAGTTGAGGTCCAGGCCAGCAGGCCAGCAGGCCAGTTAACTCTGGTTATAACTGGTTTTGGATACATCTTAAAGCCAGTAATAACCCAAGTTATCTGGCCTGGAACTACTTCCCAAACCAGTAACCGGACCTAACCAGCCTGGACCTTAACTTTTTTTACACCTGTTCTTAGTCCAGATTTCTGGCCTGCCAAACACATTTTCCAATATTCAGTTGTTGAGTACACTTGCGATGATGACATTTCAAAACATATATGAGCAACAAATAATTACGCACAGGTTTATCAATTGTTTCCCCAAACAAGTTGCACAATTCACAGGGATTAAATCAAGCTAATAAAAACCTCAAAATTCACAAAAAATCTAGAAGGCAAATAGTCTATATTGCGAAAACAATCTAAATGAAAATATAGATGATATTCTGTTTGTGAATATAAGTCATTTTGGTTAAATCAAATTATTATTTCTGCACCTGAATCTTATTTTTGATAAAATTGGTTCTAGACTCTCAAACACAACAACATGACCGAATATTTAAAGATGTGTTCTCTGCAAAACAAAACATAATTAACCATAGGCAAAATACTCACCTAAACACATTGAACCCCAAAAGCCAGTACAACACTCGTGTCTGACTTCGGTCCACCGACACTGTTGACTACACCCAATAATCTCGACGGAAGCACCAAGAAACGATGTGACAATACATCCCCTATCCCCACTCCCCTGGGTGAGGGGAAGTGTATCCATGGGGCACAGGGCGGGTTGACTGAGGGGGCACGGAACACAGTCCGTCCTTACCACCCGGTGTAAGGTTGAGCTCAGCTTGCAAGAATTTAGCTGATCTTGTTCAGTATCAGACTCAGAGTCCAAGTCTCTGTCTGCACTGTGCAGTTCCCCGGGGTGTTCTCTGTGACCATCATGATTCCCCCTTTCCGACAAGTGATCCTCTAGCCCCTGACAAGAGCACTGTGTTACAATGTACAAAATCCATATGAGCAGCAAACCGAAACTTGTGACCCGATATCTTGGATGACCGCGTCTGCTTGACATCAGCGGCCGTGCGTTGCTGACAATCCACCGACGGGATCGGGTGGGAATCATCCCGCTACGTTGACCAGTCGCTCCCGGTGGTGATAAACTGCGCTGACTGATGTCGTTACAACGATCGCTGTCCAATGGCCGATCTGAGCCTCTCCAGGCATTCATGATGGACTGCCTGGTCATATGATTGTCACCTTCTATTAGAGGTTTGTGGCATTGTTAAGAAATAAGCGGAAGAAAGATAAATTTGTAGATAAGTTGCTGGCGATTTTCATAACATCCTGGACATATCGTGAGTTTACACCATCAGTGAAATAGTGTGGTACCCTTATATTACATACAATATTATACCCTATGTAGACGACAGATACCATACAGTCCTACTTTGTATCAGGTGGTAACAGGCAATGAAAGTTCACATGTGACCCCCTATTGTCCAATCACAAAAGCGTTTAATATACTTTTTTAATTGATGCTACTGGTCTTACGAACAATAAAGGTCACAACTATGTCAAGTTTTAGCATAGTTCAGAGATCCCATAACATAAAAGTTTTACAAGTTTTTCAGGAAGCATCAAAAACTACTATGTTTTAATAAATATTATTTCAAAAAGTTGCTTTACTTTTTCGTAAATTCCTAACTTGATGTCTAAGAATTAAAGCACTTCAGAGACACTGTGCAAGATAATTCGTTAATTTGATAATCTGGGAAATTACCAATGTTGTACATTCCCTATATTTAATGCATAATTTAAATAGCGGTGAGGTGGGGAGGCTTTTATGAGAGTCTCTCAGTAAATTGCGTGATTAGAAAAAGTACTATTTTCGTAATTTTTTTGCGTGTGATTATTTGTATTAACAATAGCGCAAGCGCTACCCAGACTAGTACGGCATGTGATGAATTTTCAACAGATTACGCCTTAAGGTTTGCCGGAAACCCCCCCCCCCCCCGCATTAATATAATTATTTTAGGTTAATCAAAACAATTAACATTTCCTTCCTGCAATAATTATTTGAGTGCCCGTTTCTCCAAAAACTCGGCACCCACAGGACTCGACACCCACCCCTATTTCAAACATCTTGGATATGCCCCTTTATGGGACCGGTGACTGTTTGTGTTTAAATACCAGTGCGGTATTGAGATCGATTATCATCAATGATATAACGATATTCATATACTGTTGACTTGAAGGTCATTCACCCAAATTATCAACAACAAACGATTACCAGTTTGGCCTAGCCTATGATCATATCAAACAGGCCCGGACGCTGCAGGACGGATATGTGCCAGGGGATGAGATGCAAACAAGATATAAACAAACTGTCAAATTATCAACGCCTCGACTATTTTGATCTTCTGTTTTATGAAGGGTTAATTTCCTCCGGTAAATGAGCTTTTGCTGGTTGTATTGTACGGATAAAACAATGCAAATAGGTCAAGTATAATTCTCTGTGACAGTGACCTTCAAATTCAGAGTACAAAGCCCTCTATGAATCAGATTGCGCAGATCCATGCAGGGTCTCGAAAAAAATAGGGGGCATATGGCAGTCATCCCCCAAGAGGCATGGATCTGTCATGGATTGGACCAGTAGCTAGTACTGTAGTGTGACGCACCGCCATGATTCAGGCTATAACGCAATAATACGACTGACTTTGACTCACATTGCTTAGTCACCGTATGTGGGGAGCTCATCGTCTCCATTAACCACATAACATTCAGGAGATGATGAGCATAAGAGTCGTCAGAGGCAGCCGGCCTACTACATACAAGTTCTATCAATTCCTCTGTTAAATTCGGCTATCTTGCAGCCCCATTGTACTTTGGGCATGGCCATAATGATCAGCTTAAAAAAAAAAGCAAAAACAAAAACAAACAAACACCCCAATAAACAAACAAACAAACAAATTACAGCATGAAGACAATGTCACATAATAATATGCAATATCAAATCAAAACTAATCATCAAATCAAATCTCTTTAACCAAATACATTTTACTAAATGAGTTAGATAGTCCATTCTACTTCTAGACCTAGTGTATAATGACTATAGTGTACAAAAGTGTACACAATTCTTACAAAATAGATTAATTATTTTCTTTTACCGGTTTCCTCATTTGTTTGTATTTCCACAAAACTAACTTATGAAATACGTAAAAATAGTATTGAAATAGTTATTAGTATAATTGTATAGCCTACGGTTTTTGGTTTATCACATTTTATTTTATTTCGTTCTTTAAAAAATGTAATTCAAATAATCACCCATTGCGATAGAGGGCGCTACACCAGATTAGTGGCAGTAAACAGTTTTCATATTTACATATCGTTATCAATGCAGCGCAGGTACGCGCGCGCAGAGCTCATGAATGCAAATGCAGAATCGACGCAATATACACACATGTGTACAGCTGACAGAACATGGTGTGTACATTACAATGTACAATTAATTGTACATGTACAGTGTACATGTATTTTTGCTTTCGTTGTCTAGAAATGTTTATTCAAATAATCACTCATTAGTAATATATATCGCTACAAAAAATTTGCAGTCTTAAAAATTGCACCAGTATGTACATAATGAATACATTTGACTGGTTTATCCAGCCGGGTATAAAGTATTCAATTCGGTATTTATCAATACAATTAGAACTGGTTCAGTTTTATCCGTAGCACAACTTGATAAAACCATGGAGGAAGGAAATTTCCTTCCTCCATGATAAAACGAACAATTATTAAGTTCAAACTGCGATACTAAAGCCAATGTCGACTGCGTAATTGGTGAATTATTATAATTTCGCCATTTTCCTCTGATTTGTTTGTAATACTACAAATAACATTATTTCGAAAAAACAAACTAACAATAACAATTGCAATTTGTGTTTATTTTGTTTTATCTTATCCTTCTATCCAATAATCACCACTGATAGATGGCGCTATGCAAGGTTAGCGGTATTCAAAAGTTGTCTAGTTTCTGTAATCAATACGGCGCTGAGCTGCGGAATGTAAAGTGGAGTCAGCGAACCATACATTTCCCATGCAATTTACATGTTACCCAGAAACCAATGCGCGCCATCTTAGTAGGTCTTGTTTTGGTAATGGGAGAGGAGTGTCCTAATCAAAGAACTGGAATAAAAACACAGAATACACCAAATAAATCCTTCCAGGAAGCAGGAAAGGTGAAGAAAAGGCCTTCAGAATGACAATTCTTCCTAAAAAGAAGGCGCCACAGGAAAAAAGAGGGCCCGAATCGGGTGAAAATCATCAGCATCACGGACACGGTCATCACTCGTCATCGCATTCACACGGTGCCCACGGCCACAGTGGGAACGTAGAGGGAAGGGGCGGAGCTCGGCCCAAGAGTCGTAACTCCCCACCCCGGTGGCCGACATCAAATCCCCGGGATGATAGACTATCAGTAGCATCCCATGATTGTAGAACTTCCTTTGATGGGCACGAGAGATTAGATGTTGGTCATGGAGGCCACGGCCATGGAAGTAACAAGCGAGCGAGGCACAGATCTTCCCCCCATCGGCTAGACCACCAGGCATCTGTGTCATGGCTCCAGCATCGAGGGGATGTCGATGATGATAGGAGGGAGGGGGAGGAGAGAGTTGAAGAGAATGAAGAGGGGGGATGTAACAGTGGGGACGAATACGATACGCAACCATTTTACAATGAAGAGGTGATTATTCTCATAAGAGCATTGATAGTACACAAAGTATGGTGGCTAAGAGAGGCCTCACAAATCGGGCAAATGTTCATACCCCTATGTGAAAAACTTGTTTAAAACAGCACGGCATAATTCCAATCAATCCAGCAATTTTGACTGCAATTGGACATTGTTTCATAGCAAAATAAAATAAAATTTAAAATGCCAATGCGCTACTCTGAGGTAATCCATGTGGAGACCACAAACCGGAGACTGTTTTTGCCCCCCCCCCCCAATAAATTTATTTCGGAACATTATTTGTGAAGAAATACTCAAAAACACAAGTGATGCCTCTTTAGATTTCTAGAAGTTTGGTTTCTAAAGTAAGTTTTTGAGCAGTGTGTCGTAAAAAAAAGATGACCAAAAATGTATACGGAAACTTGCATCCAAATCATTTATACATACATTTGTTTTGATGTTGGCCTCCAGAATGAGCAAATGTTTGAGAAGGCCCTGAAAGAGAAACGTCATTTCATCATCAAGCATATGTCACCTGATGGAGCCTGTCTGTTCAGGGCTGTGGGTATGTATAGACGTCATATTTATAACTAGACTAGCCACAGAGTAAATTTTGTATAGCCATGTGACGATATAATGTTTATTGTATGTTGTATTTTATTTGCATGCTGTCTGCTACCTGCAGTTACTGTATCTCTAAGGTCTTGTCATTTTTAAAATTTCCCTTTCTGTAGTTCTTTTGTAATACAACACAATGGCAATACCTAAGAGATACAGTATAAACTACAGCAAGCCTTCTATGTTGTTTTCCTTCCATACAATTCCACCCGACCAAACCCAAAACTGGCAGTGCAATTGGTCTGGCCCCATTTATGTATTGAGAATCAATGCCGTAGTAGCACTGGCAAACAAGGGAATCAAACAAAGATGGCTGAAACGCGATAAAGACAAAGCAAATGAGAGCTTGGTGTACACGTCTTGCCCACTGTGGCAATAGTGTTGTGACAAACCTAAAACAATTCACAGGCGACTATTGTGGAATGGAACCTCTGACTAGCTTCATTCATATATTTATCTAATACTTTTCTTTTCTCTCCCTCCCCCCCCCTTCCCCAATAAAAAACAACAAAGCTGACCAGGTGTATGGCGACCAAGAATGGCATAATATTGTGCGAGGCCACTGTATGGATTACATGGTGAGTATAGATAATATATCCCCCCCCCAAAAAAAAAATGTTTTGTACTGTTTTGCTCATACCCAAAGTACCTTTGAAGGAAAGATACAACATTGGTAATGTTGACAAAACTGCTTCTATGAGTATGCTTACTCTCTTTGAATCAAGATCTACATAAGGGAAGGTACAACATTGGTAATGTTGGCAAAACTGCTTCTATGAGTATGCTTACTCTCTTTGAATCAAGATCTACATAAGGGAAGGTACAACATTGGTAATGTTGGCAAAACTGCTTCTATGAGTATGCTTACTCTCTTTGAATCAAGATATACATAAGGGATGGTACAACATTGGTAATGTTGGCAAAACTGCTTCTATGAGTATGCTTACTCTCTTTGAATCAAGATACACATAAGGGAAAGTACAACATTTGTAATGTTGGCAAAACTGCTTCTATGAGTATGCTTACTCTCTTTGAATCAAGACATACATTGAAGGGAAGGTACGACATTGGTAATGTAGGCAAAACAGCTTCTATGGGTATGCTTACTCTCTTCCAGTCAGTGGACACTGTTTGTTGCTCCATGCATGGGATTGCATGCAGGGAGGGTCCATGGCCCTGGGCCATGTACGTGTATCACCGATTAGAAACACATGTGTGCATACATGTCATCTGCATACCAATGGTAGTGGTCACTGTGCTTGCTTTACTACTGAAGGATATTGGAGGATTGAAGTGTGTGGGCAAGTGGGCTTGGGGAGTTAGGGTTAATGCAGAGTCTTAGGTAATGTGAAAAAGCATACGCACTTTTTAGAGAAGACCTTTTGTTTTCATTAGACAGCCTGTTTTTTCAAATCCTTTCCAAATCCCTTTAATTTATTTGTGAAAAGATGAAGAATGCGGACTACTACTCCCAATATGTGACCGAGGACTTTGCCACCTACGTTGCTCGGAAACGCATGGACGATTGCCATGGCAACCACGTGGAGATGCAAGCCTTGTCGGAGATGTACAACCGCAATATCGAGGTCTATGTGTACAGTACTGGTGAGGAGAAAGATTGATATTTGAGAAGAAAAAAAAACAAGGAAGAGAAATCCGACAAAGGGTTCACACTAGACATATTTTACGAGCCAGAGGCTTATCAAATATCAGTGCTGTTGAAACATATTTAGATCAACTTTCTCACAGCACTTATCCTTCATTTATTTAAAGGGCAATATCGTCACGATCAACAGGGCATGGAATCAGAGTCCTAGTTTTAGATTGAACCAGTGACTAAAAACTAATACACCACACGATAAGGTTGTATTACCTTTGCTGCTGCATAAATGAACAAGTAATTTTCAGTCAGTGTTTATCTTAAGCAAGGACACTGATTCCATGCCCTGTTGAAAGTCTGCTCTGATCATGACGATACTGTCCCTTTAATCTTCTTTAATTACATCTAAATGTTTTGCTTCTTCTGTTTTGCTTCTTCTGTTATTCCCATCAGAGCCAATCAACACCTTTCACACAATAAATAAGACAGATAACGAGCCTATACGAGTCAGCTATCATCGTAGTGTCCATTACAACTCAGTAGTCAACCCGCACAAGGCAACCATTGGCGTGGGACTTGGAATGCCTTCATTTGTTCCAGGGGTGAGAATCAGTCCAAATACACATTTGGTAAAGAGTCATAATGTGCATTTATGCTAATAAAAATATGGGCCCAATTTCATGTTTCTGCTTAGCGTTAAGTGAAAAATCACTGCTTAGTGAAGCAGAAAATTCTGCTTAACATTTGTGTATCTCATGTGTAATTTGCTCCACTAAGAATTCGCCGCTTACACAGCTAGCGCAGAATTTCAATGATAATTATAAGCGTAGAATTCCGCGTTAAGCAGAGCCATGCATTGGGGCTCTGGTTAGAATGGTTCCGTGATGACTGTTGCTATGTCGGTCAAGTGCTCTCTGCAATGTTTATGGCGGCGTGGGTGGTGTGACCGACAGGCTCTCGGTGTTGCATAGGATGATTTGGGGGGGGGGGGAGGGGGGGGAGAGAGGGAGGGGAGAGAGGGAGAGAGAGGGAGGGGGAGAGAGGGAGGGGGGGGGGTGGTCTGTTAGCTTCTGATGACCATTCAATTAGGGAGCTTCTCAAAACTTGGGAAGTACCTGTGTCTTTTTGAAAATTCCTTTCGGGAACACATTGCATTCCCCCATGGAACGTCCCAAGTGTTCATGAGTACGAGATGCACCCTGAGGTTTTACTGAGCACTGGTTATTACCAATACTATATTTTGTAAACCCCCCCCCCCCCCCAGCTGGCAGATAAGACGCTTGTCCGTGAGGCCCTGCGGCATTCTGAGAACACGGAGCTGGAGACGGCCATGTTGGAGGACAAGCTTCGGGCTACCGACTGGGAGGCCACCAACGACGCCATCGAGGAGCAGATAGCACGCGAGTCTTATATGCAGTGGCTACGAGATAACGAGGAACGGGCTAGGAAAAAGAGTGTGAGTGCTGCAATAATCGATTATCGTTATTGATAATCGGTGATTGTCAGAAAAAATGCAAAGCAGAAACATTTGCTTAGCATGTCTTGTTGGTTACCAACCAAACTTTCATGTGATGCATATACAATTTAACTGGTTGTCTGTTTTCTGTTACTTATTAAAAAAAAACATTAGGAACCGTTTCATGAAATTGGCCCCGGGTTAGGGTTACAATTTTCGAATGGTTAGTTGAAAAAAGAGAAGGTTGTCGAGCTCTTTCGGGTACACCATGTATTAAAAAGTCTCCCGACGATGACTAGAGCACACTAGTTGAAACATGGAGAACAAGCCAAGCACTTATCAGAATCATCACTTCATCCAAGAAGAGATATTACATGGTGTACCCGAAAGAACTCGACAATATCTATCTCCACCATGCAAAGCCTCAAATCCTACAAAAAGAGAATGGTTGTTTATTTATCAATTTGTGGAAGTGTGTTCATGTGATAGAACAAAGATTTGGCTGGGAAGTTAATGGTTGATGTTTATTAATGAAAGGATAAATTACGATTCTCATATTGCAGTGCTGTGAGATTAATTGGTGTGAGAAATTGGGGTTTTATTTGTCAGTTATTGTTCAATAGTTGTAATATACAACGAGAAACCAAAGTGACATTGGTTACATAACAATGAACAAAAAGTGAGTAGCTGCTGTTATCAGTTGGTATAAAAAATTCCATTGTCTACGTAACTCTGAGTATGCGCACAATATCATGAACAAAGGAAAAGGACTTATTAGTGTGCTGCCACCTAGTGTTTCCCATTATACGTATAATGGTTGTGATGACAAAATCGTGATGTATTAATATTAATCTTCAACCGCCCCCCCCCCAGATTCAACCAGCGTCTGCTACCTGTAGCTCCGCCCCTCCTGATTCACCTAACTGGTGGGAGGTCCCTAAGGTTCCCACTAGCAGTAGTTCATCGGTTGGCAGCCACCGATCGCACCACGTAGCACCTCACCATCACCATAATCTACCAAGCAGTGGTCCCAACAGCCCAGCCCCAGATGCTGGGGCCAGTCGCAAGAGCCCTCTGCTGCCCTCAAGTCCCCAGGCAGTGGGGCAGGGGGCTTCAATGACAGGTATGTGTTGCTTATTACAGTAGGGTACAGCATTGGTAATTACCCAATTTTAAAATTACCAAATTATAATCCAAATGCTAACTTGATGTGAAGTTAGTAAAGGTTCCACTCATCCTGAACAATTAGAAAAAATGTATATCTTGATTTAAAGAGAGGAAGCACACTCATAGAAGCATTTTTGCCAACATTATCAATGTTGTACCTTCCCTTATGTATATCTTGATTCAAAGAGTAAGCATACTCATAGAAGCAGTTTTGCCAACATTACCAATGTTGTACCTTCCCTTATGTATATCTTGATTCAAAGAGTAAGCATACTCATAGAAGCAGTTTTGCCAACATTATCAATGTTGTACCTTCCCTTATGTATATCTTGATTCAAAGAGAGTAAGCGTACTCATAGAAGCATTTTTGCCAACATTTCCAATGTTGTACCTTCCCTTATGTATATCTTGATTCAAAGAGAGTAAGCATACTCACAGAAGCAGTTTTGCCAACATTATCAATGCTGTACCTTCCCTGAAAGAAATGACAGTGCCTGTGTTGTATAGACCTTATGCATATGATGTCACAAACTGAAAGGCGCCCTCGTTCAGTGGCAAGCAAAGGTCACTCATTGCTTCACGTATGCGCGATGTGCATATTGGTGTATTGAGAGCTGCATAAGCAATAGGCTGTGTAAAAGTCTATTCTTTTTTGTTGAGTTGATCCTTTGTTAGTTTTAGGAAAAAGTCCTTTCTCAGTGATGTGCAAACAAGTATGTGCAACAATGTATTCTTTTTACGTCAACAGATTTTAAAGATGCAGGCCAGCTGGGTTCGACCAATCAGAGATCTGCGTCCCCTCTCACAGCCGCAGCTCGTAACACCCCTAGCCCCCCCGCTGGACCATCTGGGATGTCCGTCCCTTCCCACAGTGTGCCGCTGCTACAAGATATTCCTCCAACGGAATACGGTAAGCACGAAGATCCTCGTCAATATTTTGTTTTGTAGCAGTTTGATCAAAGTAGCTTAGTAAAAATATTTTACTGGTTAACACCAGCCATAGTTTCAAAGAAGCAATTTATCCAACGGTGTACCTCCACTTTAAGAAACCCAAAGTTTGGAATAATGAAAGTTTTTAAATTCACTAACGAGTATAACATTCTCACTGCAGTAGTTAATTAGTTGACCTCAATCTATTGTTTTTCATGCAGGATTGTCCGAGTGGGGTACAGAGGAGGAGATTTTGGCATCAGTGCTTGCTCAGTCGCAGCAGGAATACCTCGACAATTTAAAACATCACCATTCATCGCACAACACCGATAGCTAATATTCAGCGTGCATGTAAATATACCAATCCGTTTACAACAAAAAAACAGAAAGAAAATGTAATTACGTCTGCGCTGTAAATTTGCAAATTGGAATTGAATGGGATCAAGTACAAGTACGTAGTTCTGGGCCCAATTTCATAGAGTTGCGTAGCAGAGAATTTCGCTAAGCAAATATCTTTGCTCAGCATTATAAAACAGACAACCAGCCAAAATGCATATATTTTGTATGAAAGTTTGGCTGCTAAGCAGATATTTCTAGTAAGCAATTTTATCTGCTAAGCAGCTGTATGAGATTGGCCCCCTGGTGGTGTCTTGTTAGTTCTGCGTATGGGTGGTTGTGGTGTGTTTAGTGGTGTTGGCTGAGTAATAACTTTATGTGTGGTGCAGTGGAAAACAAATCAAGATGAAACAGTATACAAACTGACCTACGTCTTGTCTCTTTCGTTTGTCTGCACTCCGTACAATTTAACTAGTATCCCATCTGAAAGCACCAGACTTATCCACTTTCTGCACATCAAAGCCCTCTAGTGCTGAAAATGTACCTAGTCTCTGTGTTTAGAGCATTGTTATGTACAAAACCCAATTGTCGGTGTACGCTAGAAGTACTCTATTCAGCAAAAACTTTTCTCTGGTAACTGTTCAAAGATGTTAACCAGTGATATGCTAAATGCCCTACCTAGCGAAAGCTGCCGCTGAAAATGTGCCCTCAACAGGTCACGCACAGAGAGGATTGTACAAAAATCTTCACTGGTACGCTTCCAGTCATGATCAAATCCTTAATTGGTTACTACATGGGTAGTAAATCATTTCCAAATAAAAGTACACAAAAGGGGAGAAAAATCTTGGAATACCCACCTGCAAGAAAAATAAAATTTGATGAAAACTAACAGCTGCATTAAATGTATTTATGGAAGTGTAGTTGTTAGAAATATAGAATAACTTCAATGAATATATCTGGGATCAAACTCTGCCTAAGAATGTTTTTTTTTTTGAAAATGGCAAGTTGAAACCACGTAATTGTTTCAGTGCAAAACTCAAGAGGGCGTTATTTACATGCTCTATTTTCCCCAGTTGAGTGCTTAATTAAATATTATTTCTCCTAGTTGGAGTAAATGTTTAGATTCAAGTGGGTGCTATCTATTTAAGCCATTTTATGGAATTATTAATTTTAAAACTTTTCTTCGTTTTGGTATAACTTCAAATTCCATTCAAATGGGCAAAATAGTGCAAGATTTCATTTTTGTGGAATTGGTAACACAAAAAAAAGGGAAATTTTTGATTGATTTTGTATTTTTTGTAGAAAGAAGTTAATTCTGTTATGGGGATAAAGTCAGTTATTACTCCAAAATTAGGTTTTTCTGGTTTGGGAATAAAATTAAGTTATAATGCAAAATTAAGTGTTTGTGTCCCTTTTTCAAAACTGAACAATTCTTGTCTAGATAGCTACAGGCTTCCTCAAAAAACAGTGAATTAATGTGAGTTATGGTGATGTCCTAAAAGTAAAAAATGTAAAGAAAATTGTTCCTCCCTCCCCCCCCCCCCCCGAAAAAAGTTAATTTGTTTTGTGTATTGATGTTACAAATTAACTTAATATACAAGGTACAAGCTGTTAAGTACCAACCTATAGTTATGTATACAATCTAACAGAAGTTAATGTCAATTTATTTGTGTTATTTGCAATATCCTCAGTGTGATAGCAAATGTATGACCAGAAACTGGCCTTTTTGTTTTTTTGGCATTAAGTGAATGAGTTTCTTGTGGGTGCAGCCATTTTGAAAACATTCTTTTGCCAATCGGATTCCAAGTTAGATATAAAATTGTCGGAATATGCATTAGATAATTAATAATTCTCAACAATTAGATTAAAAATAAAATATCGATGGAATTTTGTTTGTGAACAAATCTGTAACTGTTTAACACCTTGTGGTTTAAATCTCAACTATTGCAATAAAGTGAGATAGTGGTTCTGATGGAGTCTTCTCTATGTTTCGATTAGCGTGTTCTAGTCATCATCGGGACCTAAATCTGTTACTGTGATGTTGCAAATCTTAAAATGCAATATATTGAAAATACACAAGTGTTTTTAGTCATTGCAATGCATTACTGCTACACACCTGACATTCAAAAAGTATTATTAAATTTGAATAATCAAAACCAAAAAAAAAAAATATATTCTCCATATTAAATTTAAATACAATCTGTCATTTACCCGGTAAATACATTTAGGTGTATATATATGCATGTATTTTGTAATTCTCCATTTGTGGAATTTGTATTTATTTATTATAATCTGTTGGTTCAATTATCAAATTTTTCTTTTTATGTACATTTCTAACAAATTTTATTATTCATTTCAGGCAAGGTCTATGGATCTATTTCGTTTTTGAATTTATTTTGGGTGCAAACTGTTAATTTTATGCAAATGCACAATGCATAGATGTTATACGCTGGACTGCTCATATAATAAAAAAGGGTTATAGAGTTTTCACCCATCTATATGTTTACAATATTTACCTAAAACAAAATAAATTTTGTCATTTAACATGCAAGTTGGAATCCATTTTGTTTTTGCCCGTGTTTGTAAAATATTTGTAGAAACATACTTGACCTATAAGACAAAAGAAAATGCTCAAGCATATGTGTTGTGCATGTTCGTTTGAGGACAAACAATACGCATTAAGGATACAAAATGCGTCACACGTTTGTTCATATTTTCAGAGATGAAGACATGAAGACATGAAACAAGCGGGCATTCATTTATGTGTAAAAAGTTGTCTTCGTGTACGTACTGATGCATTCTGTAGAATATGCCTCACGTTGTTGTGTGGGTACAAGCTGTGTTAGGGGCGTGGATGAGGAGCAAATACTGATAGGTCAGTTAACTGTACAGCAGTCTTGACACACCATTAAATCTGATATCTTGAGATGTCAACAGACACATCTTTACTTTGGTATTTTCAAGTAAGGCACTTCATCTCAAATCTTATTGGTTGTTATGTGGAGATCAAAATGCAAAATGTTAAGAACTTCAAATAATTTTGCCTGCTATTCTCAAGGACACTACCAGTGTTAAGAAGTGACATGAGGCACTTTCACAGAGCTGCTATGCACGCAAACTTTCTGAGTACAGAAAAATTATGCTTGGCCAATAATTGGTTTCAGCCAAGTGATGTATATACTTTGGGAGATTCTCAGCAAAATTTTTGCTTTGTGGATAAATTTGCTAAGCAATATTTTCTACTATGAAATTCACCCCAGATTGTTAGTGCATGTTCCATTCCACCCAATCAACAAGAGACTAGCCTTTAAGAATATATCAATGCTTAGATGCTATAAAACAAGTGGGATGTTAGGGCACCCTCTATTGTTGGGAAACATGCCTAGGACTAGGAATTTTCTTGGGTGCATGTGAATGAAGGTTAATAATAACAAGTGATTAGTATAAGACTTCCTTAATAACAATAACATGATTTTGGTTGATGCTGCAAAACAATATTTGGTTTTATTTTAATTTCCGCATAACAGAGCCTAGAAGATTAAAAAACAAATAACAGTGGAAATAGCCAACACTGTTAACCCTAACCCCCTAGGTATTCTGGCTAGGAACCTTCCTGAATCCTCCGAAATCCATCAGTGCACTTTTGGAAACATGCCCTTATCTTCAAAATGCACCATGTATTTTGGTTGATCTTTCATATTCAGCACTTATGGCCTGTACTTCTTGCCAGGTAGTAATTTTGCCCCATTTGAAGAGGTGAAAGTGCCGGTTTCCAACAGTGCTGAATTTAAAAAAAATGCCCCTTTGAGGATTTTGACGGATTTGGGGTGGTTAGGGATGTATATGATATACAAATATGATGTACAACACAAACTCTTACAGATCAAATGAATAAAAAGCAAATATTGATCTTAAAACCAGTATACACCATTGGTAAAATGTTTATTAAATACATATTTGTAAGAATCAAGAGATATGTACAGAATCCAACCTGTGACAATTACAGCTTGTTCCTTTGTGTCGTTAACAATCTAAAATGGAGTTTTCATCTCATGAAGTCGATAATTCAGTTTTACTAAAAAGGTACATCATCAACGCTTATATACCAACTAAGTTTTATGTAATATTGTGATCAGTTATGTGACCAATAGTGTATATTGGATTTAACTGACCAAACTTGACTGTACTGCTTCAATAATAAAAACTGGTGCTGTAAACATGTTCTGTGTGGTTACTAGTTACAACTGCCATCCCTACCTATTCAGGTTGTTAGCTATTCATTTTTATATTTCCTACCACGTACCACCTCGACAGTGCAATCATACCACTTTCTCTAAAAATGAAAACCCTTTTCTGAAAACTAATATATCGCGTTTTTAGTGCCACAATGTAGTGCATCGCCTGTACTCATTTGCAGATCTCATTCTTTTTGCCCTCCTCCTACATGACTCCCTTTTTCCGAGACGTTGGATCAGCGCCTGCGTGCATCACTGCAACATCAACCAGAGAGAGTAGAGATCCAAAAAGCATGACCATCAATTGTGACAACAATGCTCTGCACTGTCTACGATGTACTGCTGTGGTCCTGGGTGGGGCTGGCACGCCCATAGCAAGCTGTGCTTATAATGTCCTATTATAAAGGCATACTCCCCAGGGAGTTGAGATGGTTCTAGGAATGATATAACTGGCCCGATGACAGGGGTAATAATGTTCATGTGCCATGAGCGTCAAACTTGGCGGATACTGGCGCAATATAAGTGTCTATTATTATTATTATCATTATTACCTGTTGATATCATTATGTCTCACTCTCAAAAACCAGTGATATCATGGTTGGTGATAAGGTGCATGCCTAATAAGTGTGCTTTTAGATACACCCACTAGGACGGTGTAATGTGATCTTGAAAAAACCTTTGATTAAAAGGAAGGTTGGCAAGTATCTGGGGTTGGTGCGAGTACCTAAGTGTGCAATTGATAGGACAGTAATAATAAATGTGATGGTATTGTGAAATGACCCCAATATTTTTGTATCACCATACTATGTGCTTAAACCAAAATTCTTACTTCTCCGCAATAACCTCTTCAATTTTTGTTCAACTCTTACAAAGTTGTCTCCCCAAACCATGAACCCAATGCCTTACACTGGAAGCAGAGAAGATATGGACATACTACATAAGTATAGGATACCAGGGAAACATGACAGTTTCTGGTGCTCACATATACGAGAACCAGCCAACTTGTTGAACTACTCAGGTCTGGTAACCAGCCTCTTCAAAGCACAACTGTATTACTGGTATCCCTGGGTACCTGATCTTTATAATAATGACCTCAGTATGAGCTCTGTCCTGCCACGTGATGTTGAGAAACTTTATTTATTACAAGAAGTGCTTTTAAAAGTAAAACTACTGGAGCACAGAGATGCATAACAACTAACTACAAGCAATGTAAACTGGAGACGCCTCAAAATGATTTGTACGACCTTACTCAAACCTTGTGTCAAATCTCAGCCAATTAAGTTCCCCATTTTGTCTTTTTAAATCTTTCAAATCACATTTTCAAAAAATTCAGAGAAAAGGTCAACTGAGAGGTATTCTCTTATGTGGGAAAAAGTTTTAAAAAACGTAAATTTCAGTGGTGCATTTCACAAAAACTAGTGTGAAAAACAGGATTTTCTTGGCATTAGTGAAGCTGGGGGGGGGGGGGGGGGAAGGTGTTCAGAATATTATTCATTTTGAATGTACCACATGTCCTGCAGCCCTTTTAGGGATCGTGTACATAAAATGCCAGTTCTCCTCTCTGATTATCAACTATTGGGGGCGCTATTTTCACCTCCTTAAGTCATACCAAAAGTTTTGAGTATGTAGATTTGGTACGTGTTTCGGCATTTGGTATAGAATCAGTGTTGCCCCAATAGATGGCGCTCTTCAGATGCTCACATTGTCAGTAACCGCAAGATATTTATTTTCCCTATGAACACCGCTAGAGGGCGTTATGCACAGAGTAAACATCAGATCCTTATAGTGGAGCGGCCATTTTGTTTGTCTACTGCACAATGCAATGGAAATCAAAGTGAGGCTCAAGTTCACCACAGACTTGGTGCCTTCCAACATGTTATTGTTCATTGTGATTTTGTAATTGATGGCGGGAAATACTTATTACCTAGAACAAATATCGTCAGAGAGGGAACGTTGGAAGGCTCTTCTTTATTTTGATCGTCTTTGTTGCTGGCTTTAGTTCGATATAATTCAGCTAAACCCCTGATGTTAACGGCATTTTTTACTTCCTATAATATAACACTGTTTGCCCCTTGGAATCGCCACCAAGATTTTTCAAAATGGCAGTTGGCAAACTTCAAAACACCCCTTGATGGGTATCACCTGTGATAACTCGGTGGTTTGTCTTCTTTCCTCTTGTTTATGACGTCAAACGCCCTTGTTTCTTTGTAGGGGTGGGTTCACCACTTTCTGTTGCCCGAGGAGTTGAAGATCTGGTCGGCATCGGGGGCCCCCTTCGGGTGGTGAAATTTGGGTTTGCGTTCCTTGGTGACCACCGGTGGTGGAATTGGGGGCTTCTGGATCTGCGCAATCATTTCTGCAAAGGGAATAAGCAACGATGATATAACAATACTCATAAGGTGTATTCTATCCATGATGTATACAGCTTTTTAAAGGCAAGGTATAGACTAATCCGGCATTCACTGTTTGGGGGTGGGGGTGGGGGTGGGGGTGGGGGTGGGGGTGGGGGTGGGGGTGGGGGTGGGTGTTGTTTGGGTGGTAATTCCTGGTTTACCCACCTTGATAATCCTCCTCTTCTTGTCGGTCGTTGATGTTAAGGGTCAACTCCTTCAACCTCTTCTTTTCAGCAAGTGCCACCTGGGGAAGAAGATGACCACAATCAAGATAATTAATGGATGGGTAGTCATTGATCCATTTCCATGTATAACAGTTTATAGTTTATTTTCTTTAGTAAAGTCACACTAGTTTTTCAAAGGAGTACAGCTTCATTGGTACTAGCCTGAAGATCTGACGTCATTGCTTTGAGGCTCATGAATTACACCAGATACAGGCCGCCTTGTTTTTTTCCTGGAGATTCAACTTTGACTTTGGTTAGTGCGAGCCTCGAAGCTTGAAATCAGATCTTCAGCACAATGTATCCAATAAAATCCTTTGAATGGTTCAGCCGGAGCCTGTTTCTAATCTTGAGGATAAAGATAGGGAACCAGTCTACATTGGTGCCTTCTATAGTTTCTGAAATGATCAGGTGTTTGTCGCCCTCTATAGTTTTTGAAAGGGAATGAAGATTTTTGGTTTAACCCTAACCCTCCCAAATCCTCCAAAATCCTCTTTGCTAAAGTAAAGGATTTTGAAGGATTGAGGTTACATGCTCTTTGCTAAAGTGAAGGCTTTTGGAAGATTGAGGTTATTAGGCATACTTGCCTTTTCATGGTACATGTACATCCATGTTTGTTGTAGTGATTGCAAGGTCAGTGCTTGGGTCAGTGGACACTGTTTATTGCTCCATGCATGCAGGGAGGGTCCCTGGCCATGTACATGTATCACAGATTAGAAACACATTTGTGCATACATGTCATGTGCTTGCTTTACTACTGAAGGATTTTGGAGGATTCAGGTTATGTGTAAGCAAGTGGGCCTAGGGAGTTAGGAAGGATTCAGGTTATGTGTAATCAAGTAGGCCTAGGGAGTTAGGGTTAATGAGGCTGACCTTTTCCCTGTTTCTGAGGTTTGCAGCCAGCTCTGACGACTTTGGAACCTCAAACTCGTGGTAGTGCTGCTTGTTGCCACGGCGCATCATCAGCACAAAGTTGACTGAGGCTGTCTCCTCTTCCTCCTCCTCCTCCTCCTGGGAGTCAGGGTGGAAGATGTCAAAGGTCGCCTTCTTGGGGCGTGGTCGAGCGTGGGCTGGGATGCTGAGGTCTTGCTGGGGCACTTTGACAACTTCCACTGTGCGTTGCTGGAGTTGAAAAAAAAAAAAAAACTTTAAAAAGTACTAGCACAAGTGCACGTCTATGCTATGGCCTCAGGAAATAGCGCCCTCATTGCCAGTCAATATGATAACTACAGCCACACAGTCACTTATGACACTAACGATTGTATGCTTTCGATGACCTGTATAACAATTGCATTCTTTCAGGGGAAGGAAAACAGTGACAAAATCGGCAATGTTCTTCAATTTAAAATACATTTTGGAGAAACAAAACTCAAAGGAGGTTGTGGCAAAACCCAATCTACCAACCTACAAAATATTTTAATAAACCCTATCACAGTAATATGCGCCATGTTTTTGACAGCACACAAACTTCATGCGCCCTCCAGACATGTCATGTGTGTGAAGTTCGAGTGCTGGCCGAATATTACAATGAAAGAGTTTACTGTTTTGAAATTCGAATCCAGCCCTTGTCATACCTGTACACTCTCTGACAACATCTTGTCAAATTCTGTGGTGAAATCCTCATCTTCGTTGCACTTTATGTGCTTGGGACCTCCTGTCAACACCGTCACCTGCAACAAGTGAAATTATATTTACCTACTACTAGAGTCTAGGCACAAAATTGCTTTCTGTATTAAAGCCATTATATAAAGGTACTTCTATACATAACAGCAAAAGAAACGTCACCCCTAAAAAATTTATTATTTTCATTTTATAATTAATATAATTTGTTTAATGAAGAATATTATGAGTATGGAGTGTAACATGAACACAATGTGGAAAATTTGGTTGACCTCAAAATTCGTCATGCATGACGTCTGAGGACACATAAGCTAAACACGTTCTCAGACTTATCAAAATTTAGGGGGTGACGTTTCTTTTGCTGTTATGTATATAATTAATTCACCCAAGTTTTTGAGTAGCATATTCATATATACACGTTCGACACTCACTGGTGTGTTTTGAATTTTGTTTTGTTTAAATAACAAAATTAATTCAGAAGCAAAGCCTTTCTGAAGAAATTCACAGCCGTGGAAGATTTTTAAAAGGAAAAGTCCAAAAACCCATTTTAAGCAAATGAATGCATATGAGCAAGAGTAGAATGGCAAAGCTTGTCGGCAGAATATAGAAAAAGACATTTGTCGCAGGCACCCTGTACAGAAAAATTAAAAATTTATATTGGATGGGGGAAAAGAGAGAGAAATAAAAGACCAGCCCTCTACTGAATTACAGACCCTGAGGCCTGTGCAACATTATTTTTTTTCTTCTATGGCCTAGGACCAACTTACTGTATCGTCTTCTTCTGTCTCCCCTGCTGAATCTAGGGCCATGTGGTCGTCTGTATCTGGTCCCTGTAGCATGGTGATAAAGATAAAACGTGTCAGGCATACATTAAACATAAATTAAACAATTTGAAACCACTGGTTTCACTAATAACGGGAAGATACAAAGTAAAATGGTATTTTGAGCATTTAAAATTACACTGGAAAGCTTGACCTGGGGTAATATCGGATAGCTGAACAGTGGCTTAAAGATGTGTTGTTTTTTGTTTTAAAAATGTAAACTTCACTATTATTAAGAATGTTTGTGTTACATAATAAGCAACTCTGCGACTGACCTCTTCATCCCCTGTGTTCTGGCTGTGTCCCTGGCTCTGGCTGTTGGAGGTGTGGCCCTCCCCGCTCACTTCAACCCCCCGTCGACTCACGCCGTCCGCTTCAGAGTCCGAGTCCGAAATCTCCTCGTCTTCTGTGATGCTGGTGAACTCAACGGCCAACCCTGACAAATGACAGGTAAACCCTTTTAATAGTCGGTATCATCTCCATAAGTTTACCATCAAAAAATGACCTGTCAAGCTCGGACGTCAAATTAAAAATTCATACAAACATGGATATGACCTTCTGGCTCTCGAGGTCATATCTCTTTATTGTAAAGGTCAGGTCTTCTGGATTACATTGAGGTCAAATCTGTTGGCTGTATGAGCAGATGTTAATGTTCTAAGGTATTTTGGATCTAAAATTGTGGGGGTTTTTGATGCCATATTTCAATACTAAAGCCACTTTTGGCCTATTTCCTAATGCATGTGAGTTCCATGCTAGTTCAATTGGTGGAAATAACTGAAAAACTAGTTGAAAACATTTCTCAAAATAAAACTTTAAACAAGCTTCATACCTGTCTTGTTCTCCTCGCCTTCTGCGATGGTCCCCAGGGAGTGAGGTCCCTGTTTGTGGGCGTTTACTGAGGCCAACGCCATCGGTAACACAGCTCCTATTTGTTCAAACCATTGAAATTAATTCAAATTCTTATAAGTGGACTTCCCTAATAGCCTTACTTAATTTACTTTAATTTATAATTTGGTCCTACTTCAAGCTCAAAGACTGCCGTTAGCCTCTTATACAAGGTATCAAGCATGCAAACATGGCTTCAACTAATTTCTGGACTTGGTCTTTCTTAAGTGAAGTAAGCCTTTTATGAGGTAACACAGAGACTAACAGGCATGTAGTCTCTTTGCAGTGCAGTTAGCCTCTTACGAGGTAACAATGAGGCTACCGAGCCTCTATTCAATATAGAATCCTGGCTTCCCTTATAGACTTTACCTAATTTCTGGACCTGTTCTTTCTCAAGCTCAGTCACTGCCGTGCTGGCCTCCTCCAGGGTGGTGTAGATCACCAGTTTGGGACGCAGTGTCTCGAGGGTATCTGCGAGGGCGTTGTCTACATCTAGGGGGAAGGGGTGGAGCTGAGGGTTCCATATTGGCAGACTGCGCTTGTACATGATGTATTGCTGCAATGAAAAAGCATTATGGTGATGTCATGGGCGACCATATTGACTTATCACGGCAGAATTGCGTGAATGCAGCTTTTGAAAAAATTTCCAATCCGTGCAACGCACAAAAAACCAAGACATAGAAAAAACTACTGCACAAACTGCAATAAGCGGCGTGGCTAAGGTTTCCTTTCAAAAAAGGAGTGTCTGCAGACTGACTGCAAACTCTACATGAAATCCTTATCCCTCATTTCCAAAAGACTTAGCAACATAACAATGAGCTGGAAGGTTTCTTTATTAACTCACTTGAGCGCATTTAGTGCAGAAAGTCTACAGACGAGAACAGCCTTAGCAACTTGCAGAGTCTGCAAAAAGTAGACTGTGACCTTAATGACAAGTAGCCCAAGACAAAACCGGGGATAGATCAATGTAAGGGGGGGGGGGGGGTTTGATTGGGTTGAGCAGGAAGGTGGTGGTCTCCAATGTTCAGGGGCAGCGGTCTTGGTATAGATAGCTTGCACACAGGGTCAAAGGTAATGCCCATCCAAGTTAAGGTAAGCCACGGCAGCTCCCCAATGAGCTGAGACAATTTAGGAATGATATTGGCCCAACAATCAGGGATTACTAATAATGCCAGTACAGCGCATTGAGACATGTGAAAATGCACTATATACCAAAATGGAACACTATTATATAAGACTACTACATGTTTTCCTTGGTACCTGGAAGTAGACTAGAAAGAAGTCCAGTTTCTTCTTGCTGGTGCCCCGATCAAAGAACTGTCCGCAGGTATCTAGGAGGGTGCAGACAAGCCTGAGACGGAAAAGGTGCTCTGGGGGGTCTAGAGGGTTGTAGGCACCTGATGATGATGAGACATTGGTGGTGATATTAAATACGATATATCAATTTAAAGCCGGGGTATTCCTTTTTGTCATTACAAAGTTCACTTGATTAAGGCTGTGTCGGGTATCCAGGTACCCGGATAGTGATCCAGGTATCCAGGTACCCGGATAGTGATCCAGGTATCCAGGTACCCGGATAGTGATCCAGGTATCCAGGTACCCGGATAGTGATCCAGGTATCCAGGTACCCGGATAGTGATCCAGGTATCCAGGTACCCGGATAGTGATCCAGGTATCCAGGTACCCGGATAGTGATCCAGGTATCCAGGTACCCGGATAGTGATCCAGGTATCCAGGTACCCGGATAGTGATCCAGGTATCCAGGTACCCGGATACCCGACAGAAACTGTGATTCCCGGGTTCCATTTTTTGGTTCCAATTACCCGTGAACGACTTTTGAAAATTTTGACTGAAGATTTAAGCCACATAAATGGAAGTCTCTGGTTTTTTGTTAACTTTTTGTGTGTGGGGAATGGGGATGCTACAAAGTCATTTTTAATTATTACAGTCCATATTTATTAAAACAAGAGAAACTTCATATGTTCAATTTGGTTACTTTTTACATTTGGGAGTATTTATGTGTTTTTACAAAATTGTTTTTGGGTACCCAAAGATTTCTAATTTCGGGTATCCGGTTCCTGAATTAACCAAAAACACACAGCCTTACACTTGATGCGAAGTTGGTAAAGGTATCAATCATCAAAGAATGAATATGCAACACATGACAAGTATGAATATGCAACACATGACAAGTATGAATATGCAACACATGACAAGTATGAATATGCAACACATGACAAGTATGAATATGCAACACATGACAAGTATGAATATGCAACACATGACAAGTATGAATATGCAACACATGACAAGTATGAATATGCAACACATGACAAGTATGAATATGCAACACATGACAAGTATGAATATGCAACACATGACAAGTATGAATATGCAAATTCTCCCTCAGCCCCCTTACCATCTAGAGTGATGCCGAACCGGATCAATGAGTACATCGTCTTGAAGATGACGGCCGATTCTACCATGCGATAGTTATAGAGCTCACCAAGAAACTTCACCATGGAAACGCGACGTTGATTGTACTTTGCATGGTTGATCTGTGATAAGATGAAACGATCGACATATTGAACATTTGTGATTTTGAAAGTAGATATGTTAGAACTTTTGCTTTTGCAATTAAGCATGCATTATTGACATGTTTAAGAATGTGATTGGTCATTGGGATTTTGATTGACAGAACTTAATATTACCATTAAAAAATAATTTAGGGTTATCATTGTGAAATATTTTTCAATATTTCTGAAGAATTTCTAAATTTCTAAAAAAAACTTTTAAACAATTTCCAAAACTTCTCTCAAGATGTTCTTTTAAAAACAACAACAAACAGAAAAAATGAACTGTCAATTCTGAATGTTTCAAATTTCTAAAAGTTGCTGGGGGGGGGGAAGGCAGGTGTTAGGGGGGAGGCAGGTGTTAGGGGGGAGGCAGGTGTTAGGGGGGAGGCAGGTGTTAGGGGGGAGGCAGGTGTTAGGGGGAGGCAGGTGTTAGGGGGAAGGCAGGTGTTAGAACGGTCGACGTTCAGGTGACATTCACAAATATGTAAATCCCCCCCACCTTTGACATCAAATCTAAGCCACAGACAGATAACAAAATAAAAAGACTAGTACCCACCTCCATGCCAATTCTGACATCCTCCAACACAGCATCCACAACCTGTATGCCAACTTCATCATGATAGGGTACCAGACCGGCTAGCAGGCTGGCAACACAGTGAATATGATTATACTTGACATGCCATATGTTGCTCAGACATTTGGTGATGTACATCTTGATCTAGTTGAAGAGGAAAGACATGTAGAATTATAAAGAGCTACTGATCAATTTCAGATACATCCCTATGTTTTTCATTATTTAACCAGTTGACGTCGGGAATATTTATTTTTTTCCGGTCCCCCGTGCGGGTTTATTTTCAGTGAAAAATCTGAAAAAATTTCTAGCCATTAATAATTTTTTTTGTCAATGAAACTAAGTTCAGACAACCAAATAAACACCTTTACTCATTGACATTTCGAGAATTAAATGGCTAGTTTTTTAATTACGGTTGTGTTTGTTCAGCACAATTAGACCGTTGGCAAGCTCCGATGCAACGGCCTATTAGCGACCAGTGCCCGGTCGAAAAGACGGCATACCTGGAGAGAGATCGAATGCCTCGTAAACAATGGATATAAATCCGTCTTTACAAATGCTTGGCTGGTACGTCAAAGGAACAGGTCTTGGATAAAGGGATTAGGCAAAAATCAACAAAAAGAGTGAACTCGTTCAGTATTTGCAGTGCATTTTGTCCGGGGCCACCGAACCGTGACCCCATGGACTCTGAGAAACGATTGTGTGTATACACGTCAGCTGCCACGACGGCACGCTTGTGGCGTGTTGACAAGTCTCCCGGTGACACACACAAAAATCGGAATACGTGTTTAGACGCTCTCCGATCCGCTGTACAAAAATAAATTGCGTGTATACACGGCATCCGAAGCGAACTGGTTAACTGATAATTTCTGGAAAATTCCTACAAAATTTGATAATTCACAAAATAATAGGCTAGGTTGAAGAGTGCATAGGTGCCCATTATAGTTAACAAAATACATATATTAATTAGTAGTGTGGCAACATATATTTTGTATATGTTATGGACCAACATCACCCTAACAACCCCAAGTCCATCAAAATCCACCACCTGGTTTTGTTCGATTTTGGCAGATTCAGTATTCCACAGTATAGCCTAGCGAATAGAGCCATGTGTACCAAATCCATCAAACTCCACCAGCTGCTTTTGTTGGATTCAGGACTGTGTATAGCCAAGTCATGGATGCTTTGCATTTGCTACTGTACCAATTCCATCAGTCCATCAATTGGGGTTCCTTTTTACTGCATGTTGATGGATTTGGGAGGATTTGGGATGGTTCCTAGCCAAAATGCCTAGGGAGTTAGGGTTAATGTATGCGGTTCTAATCTGTTTCTTGCAAGTAATCAAATAAACCACAAATAAGCAAGGTTACAACATAAATTAATAAACCTGTAGCATATCATGTAACAATGGCTTTAAAACAATGCCAAGAGAAAAACAGATTCATTCTGATGTAATTAACTTATATTAAACAAATGAAACTTGATATTTGAGTGCAATACACCTATCTGGCCTGTCAATCAAACTGCATGGATTATCCAATAGGGTGATGCCTTTGCATGACAATTGTTACTATGTCAGTCATGCGATTTACTAATATATACAGGTGTGTGGTCAAGACTTCCAAGTGGGCGGGACTATGTCTAAATCTGGATTGGTGTATTTTGCATAAAGAAGAATGGAAATAATTAGGAAAGTTTTCGGAAGCACCATGTAACAAATCTCTAAAGTAGAGGTGTTGGCTCTGAGAAGAGCTGGTTTTGTTCTCAACGTTTCGGCAAGTATGCTCTGGCCGTCGTCAGGAGAAATGGATTTGTTACATGGTGCTTCTGAAAACTTTCCTAATTATCATTTCCCACCATGCAAATCCTTAAATCTTATATCAAGAATGGAGATGACGCGTGTCCCTTTCTACAATGGGCACTCTGACAAACCATGGAGGAAGAAAACAGAAGGAGTCACATCGCCCAGCCTCTTATCTCATAACCAATTAGCACTTCGGAGTGGCCCATTGGAAATACGTTACGGCCACCCGCTGCGCTTACCAGTTTTACGACCGCGATAATCCCCTTGTGTACAATGTCTTTTGCCGCTCGGCCTGCTCGTGACCAGCATACATAATTGGAGGGTAGAAATCTGTAGCAAATGAATAAACACAAAACGCATGCGCACTACTATTCGCGGGCTTTTTATATTGCGCAGTTCATTGTCTTCAATAGCGATTTTTTCACCGAGTATTTTGGTGTTTTGATCGTTGAATTTGGCGAATCCGAAGCTGACTTACGGTAAATATAACATTCAGATGTTACAATAAAGTGTCTTTTTAGCAACTTATTTTAAGGATATTTCCGATGATCTCCGGAAGCCAACCAATTGTCAAATTCAAAGACGTGTTGTTTAGCTTTTTATCATTTCAATCCTCATATTTGTGCGATGCTGTGCACTGAAGATATTGCAGTGTTGGATTCGTAGGTCGAGTTGGATTGGGAGCCAGCCTTCCGTGTAGTGCAATAGGACAACGCGTCAGCAATGCGTGCAATGCGCATGTGCAAAGAAAGCCTGGCTGTAGTTCTCCTCGATAATCGGATTAGCGCTGGCTTGGAAGTTTTACGACCGCGGCAAAAGACATTGAACCTTTGATATGCCTTCGTTGTGACTCCTTCTGTTTTCTTCCTCCATGGACAAACTAAAGGCAGATCCTTCCTCAATATTCAGAGTAATGGAGGTGAAAGTTACGAGCTCCCAAGTTTGAGTGGTTACCTCCAGGTTGTTCCAGTCCATCTTCCGTAGTTGCTTCAGGATTTTCTCTGTGGTGGTCTTGGACAGATCTCGGTAGATTAGCTTCCGGATGTACTCGTGCATTACCGGTCGCTCTTTTTTCTCTGCCTGGACATTTCAAATCAATCAATTTAAAAAAAAAGACAGTTGATAGGAGATGAACACAAAATAACCCGAGAAATACAACCATTGTAAGACTTGCACTTAAGAGCAGGGGTTTGATTTTATTTTTTTAATTTTATTTTATTACATTTTACACTGGCAATCAGATTACATAAGGTAAAAACTCCTGAACAATTGGAAGCGGGCCTGGGTCTCCCTTTGGTCTAGAGGACAAAGCCCCCTGAGCCTCTTGGATGTTTAATTAACAGACTCTCCACATCCCCACAAACAAGAAACTAGAGGATTGCACACAATACAGGCTACTTCTTTCTTTCCTTTATTCTTTCAAGAACATTTTGTGGCAATGGGAGATAAATTTGTAAAAAAATCCTGAAATCAGGAAAAATCCTGAGAAATCACAGGCCTGTAAGAGGTTAGCTTTGATTATACATGAAGGTGCAATGGACAGGAAACTTATTATGTATGAAAAATAAAATAAAAACATATGGGGGAATTTTTTTTTACTTTGACCAACCTGTTTGACCTCAGGAGGGTTGCAATAGAAGAATGCATTTTCCACCATAGTGCTGTGTCTCTCAATCAGATGTAGCTTGTTTCTCTTCCGCATCATCAATTCCTGAACAAATAAAATCATAACTTATTGTCTCTCTCATTTCCTTCTCTCCACACTGGAGTATAAAACGGGTACCTGTGAGGGTGAGAGATGGTTGTTGTGCTTGATTACAGCCACTATAGTGCCGAGTACGGCAACACAGAGCTGTATACTCCCCATGGAGATGAGAAAGTGTAAGAGTTCATATTGGCTTGATGACCAAGGGTAATAATGTAAAGGTCTTAAGAATATAAAATTGTGATAGATTGCGCTAAGGCCAAAAACAAACAAAAAGCCTCCGGTTTCTGGTCTCTGCGCGCATCGCCTCAGACCCGCGCGTCGGCATTTTTAATTTTCTTTTTGTCCAATTGTAGCCAAAATTGATGGATTACTTGGAATTCTGCCGTGCTGTGCTTTAAACGACTTTTCCACATAGGGTATGAACGTTTGCCCGATTTGTGAGGCCTCTCTTAGCCACCATACTTTGTATATGGGAAGTTTGGTCCCCGCATATACAATGTATCACGTATTTCCCTGTTGGCAAAAAAAAAGATGGCCGAAAAAAATAATAATAAAAGCGCGTGACCGCACTGATTTTGAAGCCGACCGATAACAAGAAACTGGAGACTTTTTTTTTTGCCAAAGACTCTGATATAAATTATTTTTTATTATTGTAACAAATGTAAAGATGCATATTCCATGTGTTTCAATATTTGTCCATCAAAATACTTTTTATAATGACAATAAATTTGGTATACATACCAACAGCGCCTTGGTGAGGAGATGTGAGTCGGCTGATCGGTACAGGAAACGCCCGCAGCTGTCTAGCAGGTTACACACCATGTCAATGTTATGATGACGGAAGTCTTGCAGCAGCAACTACGGGAACACAAGGTGAGCACACTAAAATGGCCTTACATGAAATAACCCTCTTTTTTTTCCACTTGACCAAGGTCACTCCACACAGAGCACTCAATCAGGAATGCCATTACCCATTTATCAAAAAGCGGTATTCTTTATTTTTTGTTCAGAGTTCATAGCCAAGCTATATATGGTTGGAAAGAGTGATTTGAGATCTTGTTTATGGTGCAGGTAAAACTACAGCCTACCAAATTTACAGCTCTCTTTATGGTGTGTATATGTATAGTCCATTTATGATTAGTATTTATATTTAGGATCAAAAGCAACGCTAACCAGAGATATTATAAATGCCTTCACTTGTGTGAAAGGGTGCCCTCATCAGAACATGCATGGAGCAGATAGTATTTGAGGACCAGTGACAATGCAGTGAAGTCATGCAGCAACACTTTCAAGGATCTCATTCTATATGAAATCGTTAATGTTTATGAATACTGTAAGGAAGTTTAGACTAATCCAATGACCATAACTGCGGTGGTACCACATTGCTAGCACACGACACACAAATTCTAGTGTTTCATCAACAAGAGTGCACAGCATTGGTTGAAGAAGCACTAGACTGCATAGAAAATGAATGCTTTACGCATAATATTGGTACCACTGCAGTTATGGCTGTGCCCAGTGAAAGAGTCGGCGTATTAGTCTGTACACACCCATCTTTAGGTACATCCTTGCTCATATTATGTGTGAAGAGGATTGCAGGAACCAGACTCACCTTAACACACTGCAAGGTATCTGACTTAGGACACATCTTGAATTTAGTCAGCTCCCCTGTTCAATGTCAAACAAACATGTACATTACAATGTAAGTAAGAATATCAGGATATGAATGCTGATGGTGGTCTTATGGACTGAATTTACAAAAAATTTTACCAAGACTGTCTTAGAACAAAAATGTCCAAAAATAATTCTTACCGATAAAACGGACCGTCTTTATTTTGGTCTCTATCATCATCTGATCTTTTTTCCTTACCTAAAAAAGAAAATAAAAATAAAAATAAAGGACATATGGTTATGTTGCAGTAAATCAGGGGTGTGATTTGACAATAGTAACAAATCCTGAAAAATGGGTAGTGGGCTTGGGTCTCCCTTTGGTCTAGAGGACAGAGCCCCCTGAACCTCCTGTGGGTAGTGGGCTTGGGTCTCCCTTTGGTCTAGAGGACAGAGCCCCCTGAACCTCCTGTGGGTAGTGGGCTTGGGTCTCCCTTTGGTCTAGAGGACAGAGCCCCCTGAACCTCCTGTGGGTAGTGGGCTTGGGTCTCCCTTTGGTCTAGAGGACAGAGCCCCCTGAACCTCCTGTGGGTAGTGGGCTTGGGTCTCCCTTTGGTCTAGAGGACAGAGCCCCCTGAACCTCCTGTGGGTAGTGGGCTTGGGTCTCCCTTTGGTCTAGAGGACAGAGCCCCCTGAACCTCCTGTGGGTAGTGGGCTTGGGTCTCCCTTTGGTCTAGAGGACAGAGCCCCCTGAACCTCCTGTGGGTAGTGGGCTTGGGTCTCCCTTTGGTCTAGAGGACAGAGCCCCCTGAACCTCCTGTGGGTAGTGGGCTTGGGTCTCCCTTTGGTCTAGAGGACAGAGCCCCCTGAACCTCCTGTGGGTAGTGGGCTTGGGTCTCCCTTTGGTCTAGAGGACAGAGCCCCCTGAACCTCCTGTGGGTAGTGGGCTTGGGTCTCCCTTTGGTCTAGAGGACAGAGCCCCCTGAACCTCCTGTACTTAGTGGGCTTGGGTCTCCCTTTGGTCTAGAGGACAGAGCCCCCTGAACCTCCTGGATGTTTAATTTTGGAGGATTTACAGACTCTCCACATCCTCACAAACAAGGAACTAGAGATTTTGACACAATAAAAGCTACTTCTTTCTTTCCTTGGTGGCTACTTCTCTTCTTTCAAGAAAATGTTGAGGCAAAGGAAGATTTGTAAACAATCCTCAAATCAGGAAAAATCCTGAGAAATCACAGGTCTGAAAAATACAAAAAGCCATTTCATCCAATATAGAATGACTGAGACTCACATGCCACCTGAAGTCAACCTTGAGCTTGTCAACAAGTTCTGTGCCTATGTCGGGCATACAAGGATACAGCGTGGACACCAAGCGGGAGTAGAAGGGTAGAAGATCCAGTCTAAATCAAATCAAATCAAATCAAATCAATGTCAATCAAAATCAATGTTCTGATTTCATATACCAATAGTCCTCATTTTTTAACACAAGAGGGCACTCTGGCTAGATACCGGCTACCATTACTGGGACCACATTCTGCTCACTGCTGCCTAGCAAGTATGTGAAACCACTACAGGGCCATTTTACTACTCTACTTACAAAAAGATGCACATAGGGAACACATAAGGAATGCGAAAGGAATATACATATACAAGGGGAAGCTGATTCTTTCTGGTTTATGAGAGCAGCAACATGCCATCCAGTGGCTTCATTGCAAGCGTATAACCATCTCTCCGGTCAGTGCTTAGACCTCAGGTCAAATAGTTGGAAATATGCCTGGCTATACCCATACTATTGCTGCGGGATATCACTGCCTACGATGGTAGCGTATGCGGACCCATAAAATGGCGCCATGAACTGCCCTGAACTTGGAGCCTCAAGTGCACTTTCACCACTAGAGGGCTATGATGTGCATAAAGCAGATAGTAGAAGGTCATCAAGGGTGCGATTCCAATTCACATGCACCCAGCATCTTTATGGAAAGTTGAAAACACAAGAAGGATCACCTGGTTCTTGGGACATTAAACAGAGCCTTGATCAGTTTGCGTCGGTTGATCTTTGTGTTCAGATCCATGCAGAACTCAACGGCAGCCTGTGATGATAAAATATTCACAAACAAAAATCGTAATGGAAATAATGACTCAATGGGGAGTGAGCTTACAAAGTACATGATTATGGGCAAGATGAGTAACAGAGTAAAAGTGAATTGGGTATCTCAAAAAAAGGTAAAAGAGGTACAGACTTTAGGCCAGAAAAAAGTCTCTGGTTTCTGGTCATAGGTTGGCTTCAAAATAAGTGCGGTGATGCGCTTTTTTGTTTTTTTTGTTTTTTTGGTAATCTTTTTTTTGGCCAACCAGTGAAATAAGTGATACATGTATATGGAATCAGACCAAAATTCCCATACACAAAGTATGGTGGCTAAGACAGGCCTCACAAATCGGCCAAACGTTCATACCCCTATGTGAAAAAGTCGTTTAACACAGCACGGCAGAATTCCAATCGATCCAGCAATTTTGGCTGCAATTGGATATCGTTTCATAGCAAAACAAAAATGAAAACTAAAAATGTTGAGGCGATGAGTCTGAGGCGATGAGTCTGAGGCGATGAGTCTGAGGCGATGAGTCTGAGGCGATGAGTCTGAGGCGATGAGTCTGAGGCGATGAGTCTGAGGCGATGAGTCTGAGGCGATGAGTCTGAGGCGATGAGTCTGAGGCGATGAGTCTGAGGCGATGAGTCTGAGGCGATGAGTCTGAGGCGATGAGTCTGAGGCGATGAGTCTGAGGCGATGAGTCTGAGGCGATGAGTCTGAGGCGATGAGTCTGAGGCGATGAGTCTGAGGCGATGAGTCTGAGGCGATGAGTCTGAGGCGATGAGTCTGAGGCGATGAGTCTGAGGCGATGAGTCTGAGGCGATGAGTCTGAGGCGATGAGTCTGAGGCGATGAGTCTGAGGCGATGAGTCTGAGGCGATGAGTCTGAGGCGATGAGTCTGAGGCGATGAGTCTGAGGCGATGAGTCTGAGGCGATGAGTCTGAGGCGATGAGTCTGAGGCGATGAGTCTGAGGCGATGAGTCTGAGGCGATGAGTCTGAGGCGATGAGTCTGAGGCGATGAGTCTGAGGCGATGAGTCTGAGGCGATGAGTCTGAGGCGATGAGTCTGAGGCGATGAGTCTGAGGCGATGAGTCTGAGGCGATGAGTCTGAGGCGATGAGTCTGAGGCGATGAGTCTGAGGCGATGAGTCTGAGGCGATGAGTCTGAGGCGATGAGTCTGAGGCGATGAGTCTGAGGCGATGAGTCTGAGGCGATGAGTCTGAGGCGATGAGTCTGAGGCGATGAGTCTGAGGCGATGAGTCTGAGCGATGAGTCTGAGGCGATGAGTCTGAGGCGATGAGTCTGAGGCGATGAGTCTGAGGCGATGAGTCTGAGGAGATGAGTCTGAGGCGATGAGTCTGAGGAGATGAGTCTGAGGCGATGAGTCTGAGGCGATGAGTCTGAGGCGATGAGTCTGAGGCGATGAGTCTGAGGCGATGAGTCTGAGGCGATGAGTCTGAGGCGATGAGTCTGAGGCGATGAGTCTGAGGCGATGAGTCTGAGGCGATGAGTCTGAGGCGATGAGTCTGAGGCGATGAGTCTGAGGCGATGAGTCTGAGGCGATGAGTCTGAGGCGATGAGTCTGAGGCGATGAGTCTGAGGCGATGAGTCTGAGGCGATGAGTCTGAGGCGATGAGTCTGAGGAGATGAGTCTGAGGCGATGAGTCTGAGGAGATGAGTCTGAGGCGATGAGTCTGAGGCGATGAGTCTGAGGCGATGAGTCTGAGGCGATGAGTCTGAGGCGATGAGTCTGAGGCGATGAGTCTGAGGCGATGAGTCTGAGGCGATGAGTCTGAGGCGATGAGTCTGAGGCGATGAGTCTGAGGCGATGAGTCTGAGGCGATGAGTCTGAGGCGATGAGTCTGAGGCGATGAGTCTGAGGCGATGAGTCTGAGGCGATGAGTCTGAGGCGATGAGTCTGAGGTGATGCGTCTGAGGCGATGAGTCTGAGGCGATGAGTCTGAGGTGATGAGTCTGAGGTGATGCGCGCGGAGACCAGAAACCAGAGGTTTTTTTTTGTTTGCCTTAGAATATGCTACCTCAATTGTTTACTGTTCGAAAAACAATCAATAGGGCATATTCTCAACACCTAATTTTACTCGGAATCTGTTGGATTCAGTTCAGAAAACAAAACACGCTGATCACACGAGTGCTACCACCTTTCGGGAAATCTGAGATTACATTGTCTGTGGGCACTATTGTCCATCAGTGAGTTACTTCGATGTCTATGGCACTGACCTTGTCAATGAAGTCCCTGTTGATGCACTGCGGCAGGCGTTGTAGGAAAGCGTCTAGGAGAAGCTTCTTGCTCATGTTGGTCACCTTCTCATGTTCTTCTTCCTCCTCTTCCGTATCTGAATAAAGAAAACAAAATTAAGATTGTCAAATATTAGAGGATGGCAGATCTGAGAATAAAAATCAAATTTCTTTGTTTCTTTTTGTTTTTTATGCTGGAGAGAAAAACTTCAGAGAATCTAGTGAAAAACTAATAGGAAAAACAGATAGGAATTGAACATTGCACTCCATGTATTGATTTGAACGGGATATAAACCCAGGTTACAGTGGTGAAAGGTAAAGAAAGAAAGTACTACCACACCAACCTGACCTCCATATTGATGTTACCCACATGGTCAGGCAGGGACTGAAAACCCACTCCACATGTGTATACCAGAGTGGGACATGAACCTAGGTCACAATGGTGAAAGGTGAGGAAAAATCCACATCACCAACCTGCCCTCTACATAAAAGGATATCCATATGGTGTCAAGTAAGGACTTTTCACTATTATTTGAGGACTAGTGTTTGTTTCAACTCCTACAAGGTCAAGGTGGTGAAAGTATGACAGAACCAACCGTCTTGTTCCGGTTCAGCGGCCATCTCAACATCCTCCACCACCATCTCTTCCTCTGTGCTTCCTTCTGGCTCCTCAATGGGCTCAGTCTCTGCAGCCTCCGCCTCTTCCACAGTTACCACGGCGGTATCATCTTTCTGCTCCAAGGCAACAATATCTGTTGGATAACAATATATGTTAATTACAACTCATGCATATTTATGAACTCAACTCATGCATATTTGTCTGCCCCAGGGCTATGATATATGTTGGGAAACAATAGATGTTGTTACAACTCCAGCATATTTATGAGCTGTAACTCATGCATATTCATAAGCTATTGAAAAGATTTTGAGTATTCTGAGTAAAGAAAAAGTATAACATTGGTAATGGGGGAGGAGATTTATATTCAGACCTCACCAAATGCTGTTTAATTGGTCTATAAGAATGGCTATAACTATTCAAGGTTTTTTATATCAATTCTGTGTGTTCTTTTGAGAGTGGTCTTTGAGGCTTAGAGCTGGGGAAGGGGTAAAGGTTGACATAAATGTGGGTAGAAAGTTATGGGGATTACCTTCTCCTAGTTTATCTAGCTCTTCTTGTTTTTCGACAGGTGACCCCCTCTTCTCACTGTCTTTGAACAAAATCTGAAATAGAAGGAAAAAAATAATTAAATTACATACATTTTTCAATATAATAATAACGTTTTATTCGGGGGAAGGAATGGTCATGCTACAGTTATGCCTACAATGCCAATAATTGTCTCATTCACGAACTTGATGTATGCTGTGAAACAAACCATTGTAAATTTTCACTCTGCTTATAATTTGTTATGATTTCTGTGTTAACATCACGAAAAAAACATCCTCGAAATTGGTTATTTGAAAGGATTTTCTTTCTTAAGCAGCTGGTTTTATTTATTTGGTAGAGCACTTGCATTATAATCCTTGGGACACTGGTCAGAATCCCACGCCAGTACTTTTTTTTGGCCTGCTCATCATGCAATCTTAAGAGTGACATACCCCCGGCACCATCATCCGTAGATCAATCAGGTTCTCATGGAAGGTTCTTGTGTCTTCGTCCTCCCACAGCGACGTCTCAAAGTCAAACTCCGCCCTTGACTGATTGGCACTCAGGAACTCAAGATCCATCATCTCTCGCTCTTCCTGGGTTATTTCTGTCAAATAAGTTTTTTCAAATTATAAATGAAAACATTAGAATGTTTGAACCCATTTTATGCAGTTTACATTGGCAAACTGTCACTGAATGCATCCATACTTAAGAATCAAGAGAGATGTTCAGAAACTAACCTGTGAAAGTTTCAGCTCATTGTGTCATTATCAAGAAAACAGTGAAAATTTGGTTCAGATTTGTTCGCATTCAGGTCCCTTTGCTTGGTAAATAACACAATATAGATTTACGTACCCGCTTCTGGAAGGTCTGGCATGACCTCATCAATCAGATCCTAGGGGAAAAAAAGATATAAACTTTTTGAAAATAAAATAACAGGTTCAGTTGAGGGATTTGAGGCTCACCCAGGTTAGTGACATACTGTGATGTCACTGTGAAAACATTCTGAATGGCTGAAATTGTTTGGTTTTATTCAATGTATATTTTCACCCCTTAACCAATGAATTTGTAAGTACAGACTGTTCTTGTATTGAGAGATGTGTTAGTTTAGACCAACCAGTACTTCCCATTTGACCCTGGGAATAATAATTATTATTACATTTCTTTAAATTGCTTGTCTATCAATGAGTTTCGTACAAAATATGTACGTATACAATAAAAGCAGTTCCATGTAGCTGTGCATGGTGAAGAGGATAAGTAATTGTGGTGACACCATGTGAAATTCTCTATCAGTATGCTCTGATCGTCCTAGTAGTTCCAATGGGAAGCCAAGATCTTGTTCATGGTCATTATGCACAAAGGTCAATTAGAACATACATGTAGAACTGCTTAGCATAGAAAAGTGCTTAGCAGAAACATTTGCTTAGCAGGTTTAGTTGGTTACCAGCCAAGTGTTCACACAAAGTAGACAGATTTTAGCTGGTTGTCTGTTTTAAATTGCTTACCCAAAATGAACTGCTTACAGCAAAACCAAAAGGGTATATTGTGCATGTTCATATACATTATTAAATTGACCTGAACTCCATAGCTTCAATGACTATTGCCACAATGGTGATCACAATGGTGATTATTTTGGGTTTTTCTCATAATTTAAATCACTTTTCCGAGGATGACTGGTACCTTTACCAACATATTCAACATTTACCAACATATAGTTTTACCACAAGGTGTACCCTGTCTTTAGAAGTTGAGAGAACTTACAGCATAAGTTGAAGTGTTGACCAGTAGCTTCTGGTATGATGACTGCATCTCGTTGTATCTCTTCCTTCTCTCTTCACTCAGCTCTCCCTTGGTCTACAACGAAGAAGGGCAAAACTATTACCACTAATTTGTTAAATGGGATGAAAACTGGCTTTACAAAACTGACTGAAACTGCACAACTCAAGAGAGATTATTACATGGTGTTACCGCCGGGAATGTGAGGTTGAGCCTGGAAAATGTAGCTTGGAAAGTTGGGTTAAAGACTCTAATTATATTAGATAAGATAAGAAATTTGACTGTCCGCATCACAAAAATAAAGAAATTTGGCTTCCATTGGCTTATAAGTCAGACACAAAAAGCCAATGGTGGTCTCTACTGTTTAGCGCTCTTTACGATTCAATGATAGGAAATAATGCGGGGTAGAGAGAGACTCTCTTACCTGTAGTGTACGTCGATTGTGTTTTTCCATGCCCTGTAGGTCCCTATGTTCTTTCAGTAGGTGCTTGGTCAGAGACAAGTAGTGTTCCTTCAGGAGACCCTTGTAGGCAGTCTTCCGTTGGGATGAGAAGATTTCACTTGATGGGAGTGTGAGGTTGAATTTCTCAGCCAGGAGCCTGGTAAATGTAGCATGGAAAGTTGAGTTAATGACTCAAAAATACATAATAGACTGTATGCATATGGTGTTACAAACAGAAGGGCACCCTCGTTCAGGAGCAAGAGAAGGTCACTTATTGGTTCATGTATGCACGCTAGAGGACCACGATGTTGAGCGGATACCTACCTATTTCTACGGGGTACAAGTCCAGCGAAGTCCTCACCGCAGTGTTTCAAGAAGCTGATGATGATAGAGATATGGTTGTGGCTTTCTTTGTCGGCCTTGAGGACAGACGACAGCAACGTGTTGAGGGCTGGGAGGCCCTCTTTCTCCGTGAACACTCCCGCTACGATCAACTGAGAGAGATTACAGGGATATTATAGATCGTCTGTGTTTTAGGATGATGGTGATAGTGTACCAGACTGTAATGGTGATAATGATTATAGTGATCATGATGACAATGGTACTACTGGTGATTATAACCATGATAATGGTGATTGTGATCATGGTGACTGTGATCATAATGATAGTGGTCAAACTGTTGATTGTGATCCTGATGATAATGGTGGTATTATAACCATGATACCTGTGACTGGGATTCAATTGAATGGTGATTATAATTATAATAATGATAATGATAATGGTTTTGTATTGGTGATTATAATAATGATAATGGTGATTGTGAGCATAATGAAAGGTGATCGTAATCTTGATAATGACAACGGTAACACTTATGATTATGTTCATGATGATAACGCTGATAATGGTGGATGTAGTCATGATGATGATGGTGAAAATGGTGACAGTAATTATTATTTTGATGGTGATCAAGATGATTGTGGTGAGAACAGTTGTGGTAATGATTACAGTTTCCACTGATTTTAAACTCACCTCTGCTAGGAAACGCAACTCCACTCTGATCCTGCTGTCAAATACGACCTATTGGAAAAAAAATACAGAATTTGTGATAAAGGTATATTGATTCAAATTGATTTGTGAATTTGACAAATGCAAGATGGCCGCCCCCCATGGTAAAAAAGTGTCTTCTCCTCACCGGTTCTTTCTTAGTCTCCTTCTCCTCCTTCTTGGCCAGTGCTGGATGACATTTCTGTATGGCCTGCTGAAGGTGTGACGCAAACTCAGCGTATCGCTGGTGCATCAGGGAGCAGACGTGCACGGCGCAGCCAATGTCGGCCATCTTGAATTTGGACTCCACAATGGACGTGGCAACCTCGCCGACGTACTTTGTCAGGTTCAGGCTGTTGAACTCCATGGTCAGGGATTCGCGCTGTTGCTCTGTCATCGTTTTCTGGGGAGAAAAACCAGGAAACAAGGTGAATATTTAGATTTTAAAAATAATGGCTGATCAGCCATAGACAGCTGCACAAAATATAATAATATAAATAATTTGATTTGATGTAAGAAACATTGTATACTCAGTACTTTCTGAGTGTCTGTAGAAAAACTCCATAGGTGAATTGGGCAGGATTCAAACCCACAAATTCCTGCTCATTAGTGCAGAGTATAAGTGCTTCATTCATTCATAAGTGTTGGGCAAAGTTCATGTATGACTTCTGGGGCCAATTTCAGCTGCTAATAAGTGGATAAAATTGCTTACCAGAAAAATTTGCTTAGTAGATTTTCTGGTTACCAGTCAAACTTTCATACAAAATGTATGCATTTCCGTTGGTAGTCTGTTTTATATTGCTTAGCAAAATTATCTGCTTAGCATCTCTATGAAATTGGGCCCAGATGTGCAGTTTTTATTATGGCGCTTACCAACTTTCTGACAAATGCTGTGTTCTTCTTCATACTTGAATCCAGTTTCACAAAGAAGGAGTCGTCGGGCCTCTCACCTGTCAACCAAATCGTACATTTTGTGTTTTCATGGTTTATTTATCATAGTATACAAAAAGCTGAGATTTTGTCATGTTTATAGGTCAGAAAAGCTTGGATATATCTTTCTCACTCTGAAGGGGTACTTGTCACTTAAGGTATTCCCCAATGGTAGGCCAGTTGATCGCAATCTACAGTATGTTATTATTAAAGGAATTTTATGATTGCCAGGGTACAGCTGGGAAGTAGCCTGGGTGACTATGACCCCTTCAGCTTTACTCACCTTACAGGGATGTGATTTGACAAAAAGTAAAAAATCCTGAAATATGGGTAGTGGGTCTGGGTCTCTCTTTGGTCTAGAGGACAAAGCCCCCTGAACCTCCTGGATGTGTAATTTTGGAGGATTTACAGACTCTCCACATCCCCACAAACAAGAAACTAGAGGTTTGGACACAACACAGACTACTTCTTTCTTTCCTTGGTGGCTACTTCTCTTCTTTCAAGAAAGTTTTGCAGCAAAGGAAAATTTGTAAAAAATCCTGAGAAATCACAGGTCTGTATAAAGGCATGCCATGTAAAAAGCATAGTCATTCCCCTACCCGAATTTTTGTTGCCGTGCCACGTAACAAAATACAGTTTGTCCCCCACTTTTAAGCAATTTGTTTTAGAAAGGGAAATAATTTTATTAAATTATTATGGGACAAGGTTACCAATGACGTGTATGTCTTTCACTCTTATGTGGCACAGGGGAATAAATTTCTTTTTAAAATAATAAAACAAATCACGACCAATAAGTTGCAGTGGTTTCAGAAATGAAAGGCCATCCATTTTGCCTTACTGAAGTTCAAACTTAATAAATCAAAATGGCGTGTTTTGCTGACGCATCCAAAAAGTTGTTCAATTGAATCTTGCGCAATTATGGACGTACGAGTGTCCTTCATACCAAAGTTGTTTGCAAGTTGTCTTGAAATTGAAAACTGTTATAAACAAACATTGTTAAAATTTGTCTAGGCCCACAAAACACAGCAGAATCAATATACACAGAAGATGTAAAGTAAATACATTATCTCCTGCAATATATTTTGAATACTTTCCTCAGTACAATTTAAGCAATGTATTTTTTGTTTTCACCTTTGGTGTTGTGGAAAGTCCATTTGGTTTATTTTTTGTTTTCATCTTTGTGTTTTGTGGGACTATACACACGTCGGTGTAGGGCAAAAAATAAAAATTAAATCAATTGTTTATTACCCGACGCAAGAATTTCATCAAACTATAGATAGTCCATTTGTTGTGCAATACTCTAGTTTCTCCAGTGTGTCCTACATGTACATGTGTACATGGTCGAAGAATGTGGTTTTTTGTTTTAAAACTCCTACAATCAGTGCAATTTTTGAAACAACCCATTCAGGCCACTCCAAGCCATTAGCTGTTGACAGTGGCCTCCTATGGTTACCCTTCTGTGCACTGTCACACCACTGAGATTGCAGGGTAAAGTGGTCTCCCTTTGATACATTGCAGGCCATACTAATTGTTCAAACATTTACAGTGGCCTTGGGTGGCACACAGTTGATTTTGTAAGATTACTTGGAAAGGACAGCAGGCTTGTATATGTTCTAAAGGTTGGTGAAGAACATATTGAAGATTTAGTGGATCGTAGTGACCTCCATGTGTAGTAGGGTTAAATGCTTAAATTATATGTTATGTAAATATGTATTTGGTTATGTTTGAATTTTTGTTGTATTTACATGCATAATTTTGAATGAAAAATGCAATTTTAATTCCCCCAAAAAGGGGATCCACAGGAGGGGAGGGCCCATGGGTGCATTGGTTTATTCCTTTTGGATATCCACCACACTGAATCTACATGCTTGCTCATCATACAGAGACGCTACCATCATGTTGTTTCATTGAATCTGAGGCAACAGATGCAAAACTGACGAAACTCATCAAGGCATCATAAATTTGGGTGTAGCCTTACGTTTAACTTCTGTGTTACATCACCTAACTCTAAGTACATTGTACCCACATCCCGGGAGACATTGAATGAACAATGGCCTCTGTCAACTTTCTCACAGTGATCAACGCAGTCATAGCGTGCTCGGCCATTCTCGGAAACGGTATGGTGATTTATGTCATGACGGCCAGATTCAAACAGTTCAGCTCCTTCACAAACCGACTTATCCGGCACCAATCGATCATCGACTTGATTTCCGGTGTGGTGTGTCCTCTCATCACTATGTGATGAGAGGACACACTTCTCTGTTTGCAAAATTCGATAACAATTTTGGCGGTGAGATTCCGTGCCGTTTATTGTACTCTAATTTTTTAGTCTGGGGTCTCTCAGTTCTAGAAATCTGTAATTTTGAAAGAAACTGGAACCTAATTAAATGGCTCTGCTTACCGTAAGCGAAAAATCACCATTTACTAAAGCAGAAAATTATGTGCTTAAATAATGTAAACTTGTTTTTCATGGGTAAGCAAGGAATTGCTGCCTGTGCTAATGTGCTCTTTGCCGAAGGATTCGCACATACACTTTACATATTGTACTCAAATTATAACATGAAAGTATATATACACCATGTTTGCATTCACTGCTTTCACAGATTGTAAACACTCAGCGCTAACCCTATATGCAGAAAATGTTGATTGTAAGTGCAGAATTCGTGCTGTTTACATACTGTACATGAAGGTATTGTAGTAAAGACATTTTGCGGTGACACCATGTGAAATTCTCAAACTGAGTGGTAATTAGTTCTGAAAAGAACTGGTGGTTACAACTCTTGAGTTGTAATCTCCACTTCTTTTCAGAACTAATTACTTTTCAGAACTAATTAATACTCAATTTGAGAATTTCATATGGTGTCACTGCAAACAGCCTTTACTTCTCATTTTCACCATGCAAAGCTACAAATATTATGTATTGTATTATGAATCAGCATTGTAATACTTAGTTTTAACCTTTACATACTAAAATGTTTAGATTTATGTAACTTGTGTTTCCTAAGTAAAACTAAGTTTTTTGTTATCAATTCTTAAATGCAGTTCTCTAAAGCACAACTCTTTAGTGGTGAAAATATTCCCAATGATTTGCAATATCATGCACTTCGTCTTCAAGACAGCAAAATACGTACACTTTTACATGCTTATGTAATCAAATTATGAGATGAGAGTATACCATGTTTGCAAATTATGAGAGGAAAGTCCAGTGATAACTGATGGTCAAAAATAATTGAAATTGTTTTTGTGTGTTGATTTCCACTCATTTTAAGCTGCCAAGTCACACTCATTTAAATACAAATAGAACAAACAAATCTTAATTTTTTTTTTGTAAATATATAAAATACATTGTCTTGCCCCCCCCCCCCCACAAAATACTAAACATCCAGGTCATTGGTTCTGTACACATGTGTCCATTCTGATTTGTCTACTTATCGGTTTTGCCTACTACAGAGAAAAAGCAGTCCTTGAACTATCCAATAATGAATCACAAAATCTATCAAATATTTCTCTTTTTTCCCATTGGATTTTGCTGTGTATTTGTTTGTCCCAAATAACATAACATAGACTGCGACTTTTGTGCGCATACCATAGTACCCCCATCAAGTACCGATTCCTAGCCTGAGATATTCAGCACACAAAAACAGATAGAGCCCACACACACACAACGTACTGCGAAGACATTAACTAAGTCATGGGTACATTTGTAAAATTCGACCTTGTACATCTTTGAAGTCAAACAACACCCTTGAAATGTTAATCAACTAATACATTACACACAATTGTTACAAAGTCAAGTTCATGTACACCTTCAGTGTAATTTGAGATTGGAAAGTTACAGAATGAAAAATTTTCGCCATTGCATTTTGCTGTGTGTTTAGTTGTTCCAAATAAGACTTTGTGTGCATACCACAGTACATACCCCATCATGTACCGATTCGTAGCCTGAGATATTCAGCACACAAAACAGATACAGACTACACACATACAATGTACTGCAAAGACATTAACTAAGCCATGGGTACATTTGTAAATTACGACCTTGTACATCTTTGAAGTCAAACAACACCCTTGAAATGTTAATCAATTAATACATTACACACAATTGTGACAAAGTCACATGTTTGAGAAAATGAGAAAAAAAACACTTTCTTTTGCAATATCTAAGGATCAGTTGAGTCCATTCAGATGAAAATTCATCAAATTGTTTAAAATTTGCAAAAGCAGTGAGGACCGTAATTGAGGCAAGTATTGTATGTAGTAAGTCATACAAACCATAGAACTACTTTTTCTGTCTTTTTCCTCCGCAGCAGGGAAGCGATTTCTAGTTCTTTCTGCTGCTTCATTTTCGTTGTGGTGTTGTTAGTGGACTGATGGGTGAGGAATGTTGTCAAGTTACATGTATGTTCTAGCCGTTTATTCCTTTTTGGATTTCCACCGCATTGCATACTACATGCTTGCATATCCTATTGAATCCTACTGAATAGATGCAAACATTTACGAAACTCATCAAGACATCATCAAGTTGGGTGTTTAACTGCTGTGTTCTCTCATCTAACCCAAAGTGTATTTGTTTATTTCCACTGTATTGCATCTAGATGCTTGCTCGTCCTACAGGGACGCTACCATCAAGTTGTATCATTTAATCCGAGGTGATAGACCCAAAATAGACAAAAACTCATCAAGGAATCATCGGGTGTTGGCTTGCATAATAACTGCACTGTGTTCAATCATCTAGGCTAATTGCATTGTTTCTACATCCTGAGGAACATTAAATGAACAATGACTTTCAATAGCGTGCTCACAGTGATCAACACCATCATAGCGTTCTCAGCCATTCTTGGAAACGGTATGGTGATTTATGTCATGACGGTCAGATTCAAAAAGTTCAGCTCCTTCACAAACCGACTTATCCGTCACCAATCAATCATCGACTTGATTTCTGGTGTGGTGTTTTTCATGCTGGACGTAGTGATTAGACGACTCACTTCTCTGTTTGCGAAATTTCATGATGATTTTGGCAGTGAGATTCTGTGCCGTTTTTTGTACTGTGGTTATTTAGTCTGGGGTCTCTCAGTGGCATCAACGTACAATCTTGTCATCATATCTTTGGAGCGTTTTATGGCTACATGCTATCCAGTGAAGCACCGAAACTCAGTTACACTTTTCAGAATTAAAGTTTTAATGTGTGTGGCCTGGATCATTGGTTTCACCTATGCACTCTTAACTGCTGTTACATGGTATGTTAAAGAGGGACAGTGTGTTTTCAAAAATAATTTGGGGAACTTGAAAATTAGTTTGGGTTTTACAGTTGAGTATATCATTCCAGTGGTTCTCATGGCATTTGCATATATTAGAATACTTAAAATTCTCAGATGCAAACTGACCGACGGTCATCAGCAGAGAAACAGTATTTTGAGCAAGGCAAAGCGAAATGTCGTAGAGACGATGTTACTCGCTGGTATTCTGTTTGTCATCTGCTGGACACCATTACAGATGCTGCGGTTGCTGTTGGGTACCGGTATCATAGATAATAGCAAACCTCCAATGGATGTCTTGGGAGCTTTGACAGGAATACTCATGTGTAACATGAGCATAAATCCAATCATTTATTGTTTCAAGTATGAACATTTTCGTGGTCAGCTTTTGGAACTTTTCCGCAGCAGATTTCATCGTAATCGAGTGCATAATGCAGAGGAGTCTAATGCAGCATCCATACCCATGGACCCAATACAGCAAACTGCAATCATACAGTCGACCCAGGACTAAATATGACAACATGAGTTGTGTACTGTTTATTGGTAATGTTGGCAAAACTGCATTTACGAGTATAGTTGCACTTGAATCAAGATATACATGTTCATTAAATAGTAAACCTGTCAAAATATCAGCTTATAACATTGAAAAAAGTGGAATTTAGGAATAAGGATTTGTTCCTAAATTCAAACTGGAAATTAATTCACTTTTCTTATTTTCTAGGGAAGATTTATCAGCTTTCCACCAAGTAAGTTTCACATTACTAATTTGACAATTTTTTTTAATACCAATTATATACATTATATTCATTTTAATTTTTGAAATGCATGTATGTGTTCAATTTAGTTGATATTACATTAACTTTTAAATTGTAATAATGTACCAAACCAAGTCTAGAAAGCTGTATTTACTACAGCAAAAAACCGTGTACTTTAAATGTAAATTTGTATTTCATTGGTGAACAAGGAATTCCTGCCTGTGTTAATGTACTCTTTGTCTAATGAAGTACACAGCTGGTGCAAACACTAAGCGCTAAGCCTACAAGCAGAAAATGCGGAATTCCAGGTTTTGCATCATTTTGAAATTGGGTCTTGCTTGTATGTGTGCTGTGTACATGAACGTATTGTATTACTGATCAGTATTTAAAACCAGTATTGCAGTACGTAGTTTAAACCTAAGTTAAAATCATTTATGCAAATTTATGCACCTTATGGTTCCTCTTAAAGTAAAACTAAGTTTTTATCAATTATTCACAAATATTTAATATCTGTAATTATTATGTGGTTTTCTAAAGCACAGCCCTTCAGCGGTGAAAATACTCGCAATAATTTGCAATATCATGCACTTGTCATCAAGTCAGCATTATACATACACTTTATATACTTATGTAATCAAACTATGAGATGAAAGTATACCATGTATGCAAATTATGAGAGGAAAGCCCAGGGATAACTGATGGTCAAAAATAATTGAAATTGTTTTTGTGTGTTGATTTCCACTCATTTTAGGCTGCCAAGTCACACTCATTTAAATACAAATAGAACAAACAAATATATAATTGTTTTTTAAATAAATAAAAATCATTGTCTTGCCCCCCCAACAAAATACTAAACATCCAGGCCATTGGTTCTGTACACATATCTGTGTCCATTCTAATTTGTCTATTTATCAGTTTTGCGTACTACAGAGAAAAAGCAGTCCTTGAACTATCCAATAATGAATCACAAAATCTATCAAATATTTCTCCTTTTCCCCCATTGCATTTTGCTGTGTATTTATTTGTCCCAAATAACATAGCATATACCAATAATGTTGTGCGCGTACCACGGTACCCCCATTCCGTACCGATGCCTGAGAAATTCAGCGCATAAACAGATAGGGAACAACACACATACAATGTACTGCAAGAGCAATAACTAAGTCATGGGTACGTTTGAGACCTTGTATAGGTTTGAAGACAAACAACGGCCTTAACATGTTAATCAACTTATAAAAAGATATTATACACAATTGTTTCAAAGTCATGAATATGTACAAGTACATACAAAGTATTTTGAGTTTGGAAAATTGCAGTCTAGATCCATTTTTTTTAAATCCTTGGTACAAATTTAGCCATGGTCTTTAATATTGTTTTTGGGGCATGTTGGAGAAAAAAATGCAATAGCTAAGCATCAGTTGTGTCCGCTAATGTGAAAATTCATCAAAATTTATTAAATTTGCGAAAGCAGGGCTGACAGTAGTTGAGGCATGTGTTTTATGTAGTAAGTCATATAAAGCATGGACCTACTTTCTTTGTCTGTACAGCAGGGATACGATGATCAATTCCTAGTTCTCTCTGCTGCTTCATTTTCATTGTGGTGTTGTCAGTGGACTAATGGGTGAGGAATGTTGTCAAGTTATGTTCTAGCCGTTGATTCCTTTTTTTAAATTTCCACCGCATTGCATAGTACATGCTTGAATATCCTATTGAATCCTACTGAATCTGAAGCAATAGATGCAAACATTTATGAAACTCATCAAGGCATCATCAAGTTGGGTGTTACTTTGTGTTTAACTGCTGTGTTCTATCACGTTTGGATTTAATCCGAGGTGATAGACCCAAAATAGACAAAAACTCATCAAGGTATCATTGGGTGTTGGCTTGCATATTAACTGCACTGTGTTCGATCATCTAGGTTTAATTGCATTGTTTCTACATCCTGAGGAACATTAAATGAACAATGACTTTCAATAGCGTGCTAATAGTGATCAACACCATCATAGCATTCTCAGCCATTCTTGGAAACGGTATGGTGATTTATGTCATGACGGTCAGATTCAAAAAGTTCAGCTCCTTCACAAACCGACTTATCCGTCACCAATCAATCATCGACTTCATTTCTGGTATGGTGTTTTTCACGCTGGACGTAGTGATTAGACGACTCACTTCTCTGTTTGCGAAATTTCATGATGATTTTGGCAGTGAGATTCTGTGCCGTTTTTTGTACTCTGGTTATTTAGTCTGGGGTCTCTCAGTGGCATCAACGTACAATCTTGTCATCATATCTTTGGAGCGTTTTATGGCTACGTGCTATCCAGTGAAGCACCGAAACTCAGTTACACTTTTCAGGATAAAAGCATCTATGTGTGTGGCCTGGATCATTGGTTTCACCTATGCACTTCCATCTTCTCTTGTGAGATATGTTAATGATGGACAGTGTGATTTCAGACATCAGTTTGGAAAGATGATATTTAGTTTGGGTTTTACATTTGAGTATATCCTTCCAGTGGTTCTCATGTTCTTTGCATATATTAGAATACTAAAAATTCTCAAACGCAAACTGATCGACGGTCATCAGCAGAGAAACAGTATTTTGAGCAAGGCAAAGAGAAATGTCTTAGAGACAATGTTACTCGCTGGTATTCTGTTTCTCATCTGCTGGACACCATTACAAATTCTGCGGTTGCTCTTGAGTACCGGTATCATACATGTAGATAAACCCCCAATGGACGTCAAGAGCGCTTTGACAGGAATACTCATGTGTAACATGAGCATAAATCCAATCATTTATTGTTTCAAATACGAACATTTTCGTGGTCAGCTTTTGCAACTTTTCCGCAGCAGATTTCATCGTAATCGAGTGCATAATGCAGAGGAGTCTAATGTGGCATCCATATCCATGGACCCAATACAGCAAACTGCAATCATACAGTCGACCCAGGACTAAATATGACAACATGAGTTGTGTACTGTAGGAAAGGGACAGCATTGGTAATGTTGGCAAAACTACATTCATGAGTATACTTACTTTTCTTGAATTACATTAAATAACAAACCCGTGAAAATCTCAGTTTATAATGTCATGCTTTTGACAATCAAAAAGAGGAATTTAAGAAAATTTGTAATTTAGGAAAGAGGATTTTGTCGAACTGCAAATTATTTCACTTTTCTTATTTCTAAGGAAGATTAATACCATCAATAGCATTACACCAAGTAAGTTTCACATGACAATTTGACAATGATTTTTTTCTTCCAAGTACTAATTCTATACCTTACCTTTATTTATAAGTGTAATTGTTGAAATATGTGACAGTAATCACAGTGTGTTCAATTTAGTTGAGATTCACTTTTAAATTGTATCATTTCATGTACCAAAGCAAGTCTAGAAAGCTGTTAATTAATTGATTTATATAGGTTGGTGAAATTCTTGTGTCAGGAGATAAACAATTGATTAAATTTTGCCCTAAGCTGTTGATTACATAATAAGCAGATAACTGTGTTGCTTAACATGCACTTGTAATTTATGTGTCAGCAAGAAATTTGTGTGTGTGCTCATGGGCACTTTCCCTAACTAGGGCTTTGCAGCATACACAGCTAGTGCAAACCATCTGTGCTAACCCTATAAGTAGAAAATGTAGATTGTATTAAGTACGGAATTCTGTGTTATTTTATTACTGATCAGAATTTAAAATCAGCATTGCACTTACTTAATTAGTTTTAATCTTTAAATATTAAGATGTTTAGATTCATGTACCTTGTGTTTCCTAAGTAAAACTTAGTTTTTATGAAGTATTCATAAATATTTAATATCTGTTATAATGTGAGGTTCTCTAAAGCACAGCTCCTAATAATTTGCAATATCTTGCACTTCGTCGTATCTTGCACTAATAGTCAGTTATGTACTCAAATAATAACATGAAAGTACACACCAGACACAAATTATGAGATAAAAGACCAATATCATTCCTGTAACCTTTCTCAGCTCCCTGGGGAGTATACAGCCCATTGTGTGCAACCTCTTTGGGCGCTTCAGGGCTAATCAAACACAATAACCACCTCTGCCCTCACAGGTAGCCATTTATACTCCTGAGTGGAAAGAAGCAATTACAGATAAGTGTCTTGCATAGGACACAAGCACCACAGTCGCTGCTATGATTCAAACCCAAATTCTGACGACTCGGTTGTCAGAACAGAAAGTGCATTTGGTGGAAAGGTTATGATGAAAGAAGATAACTACAAAATTATTCTTTCAACACGGTTATTATTTTTGTGAATGCTTTAAAGCCCCTGTACACTGTGGTATTCTCGAAAAACATTTATTCGATTTATGTGGAACTTAACCCTAACCTTCCCAAATCCTCCAAAATCCATTTTGCTAAAGTGAAGAATTTTGAAGGATTGAGGTTACATGCTACATTCTCTTTCCTAAAGTGAAGGATTTTGGAGGATTGACATTTATTAGGCATACTTGCCTTTCCATGGTACATGTACATCCATGTTTGTTGTAGTGATTGCAAGGTCAGTGCTTGGGTCAGTGTACACTGTTTATTGCTCCATGTATGCAGAGAGGGTCCCTGGCCATGTACATGTATCACAGATTAGAAACACATGTGTGCATATATGGCATGTGCTTGCTTTACTACTGAAGGATTTTGGAGGATTCAAGTTATGTGTAAGCAAATGGGCCTAGGGAGTTAGGGCTAATTGATTTCAAACTGACAATGATATTAAACATTCCTAACATATTTAATCCGAGTACAATTAATCAAATTTTTTCATAGATTGATAAACAATTTGCGTCGGGTGATACACAGTTGATTTGATCTTGACCTTAATCTAACACAATGTATGAAGCACTGCTTTCCGAGTGTCTGTGAATAAAAATCTCATAAAATAAATTCCATGTTGGAATGAACATGCACAAAATCTGAATGCATTTTTGCTATTTTGACACAGTAATAAATCTGTTGATTACTAAGTAAGGATGCATTTACAGACATTTTCCCAACAGTGTATATTGGCTTTAACTATGTATACTACTCAAAACAATTTAGGGAACACCGGATTTTTAACATCAAATAGGTTTGAAATGTTCCATGAACCGGGATTTTCATTTGCAACCCCCTCTCTCTTTCAGCAGTCATGTCATGAAATGTGTAATCACTACATGCATCCTTTATCATCTGTTTCATTGTGCAGTTGTTTCTCATCAATTCTGTGAAACATTGTGTTTATCTGAAATAAATGATCTTGCTTTAACTGAGATTATTCCGGTGTTCCCTAAATTGTTTGGAGTAGTATATTTCAGGATCCATCATGTCATCCATCATGTCATAAACATCAAGGAGGGCTTTTTTCCGCTCAGGCCTTGGCTATTAAACTGATGTTCAATATTAATTTTAAATTTAAATCATTTAAAGTTCTTTTCAGAACTAATTACTACTCAATTTGAGAATTTCACATGGTGTCACCCGCAAACAGTCTTTACTTATCCTTTTCACCATGCAAAGGTACAAACATTACTTAAATAATTTTATGTTGGGATTGATTTTCACTCAAATATGAATAGAAACATAAAATAATAAAATAATCCTGGCCACTGGTTCTGCACACATATCTGTGTCTATTGAGATTATTTGTATATTTGTCAGTATGGCATAAGGCCAAAAGAAAAAAGTCTCTAGTTTCTGGTCATAGGTCAGCTTTAAAATCGGTGTGGTGACACGCTTATTATTATTTTTTTGTCAAATAGTGAAATACGTGATATGTAGTATACAAGTTTATTGGAACCAGACCAAATTTCCCATACACAAAGTATGGCGGCTAAGAGAGACCTCACAAATCGGGCAAACGTTCATACCCCTATGTGAAAAAGTAATTCAAAACACAGCACGGCAGAATTCCAATCAATCCAGCAATTGTGGCTGCAATTGGACAGTGTTTCATAGCAAAAAAAACTGACATGTGGGTCTCGAACAACACATGCGGAGATTAAAAACCAGAGTCTTTTTTTTGCCTAAGAAAGAGTTTCTGCCGAAGAAAGAGGACATGAAAAGGTAGTTCACATGCACAATGGAGGACAATGTCATGGACTGGGTGAAAGCACACTCTGTGCAGGTAATAGTCTTCTGCAGATACTGATACTCCATCATACAAAGCCTCAAATCTTTCACCAAGGCAGATTTTTAAAGGGACAATCTCGTCACGATCAACAGGGCATGGAATCAGAGTGCTAGTTTTAGATTAAGTCATGACTGAAAATAACACCCCACCAGATATTACCGTTGCTGCTGCATAAATGAGCCAGTAATTTCCACTCACTGTGTTCATCTTAAACTAGGACACCGATTCCATGCCCTGTTGAAAGTCTGCTCTGACAGTGATGATACTGTCCCTTTAATAAAAGCTTTAACCTCAAGTGCCTCAGAAGACAGAAGTAAAGACAAAGCTAAGGTTTTGTCAGTGTTTCCATTGAATAAATAATTTGTTAAATACCTGCGGCGGCCAGGTTCTTGGCTCGTAGTATAATCTTAGCCTCTTTCCGTTCAGCTGCTTCTATCGATATCTCCTGCGCTTGTTTCTGCATTGAAAGAAAGGCAATTCAAAACCAGCAATTCAAAACCAGCAATTCAAATACTTGTATATATATATGTATGTATTAACCCTAACCCCCTTCACTAACTGGCTAGACACCCTGCTCAATGCAACAACATCCATCAGTTGTCCAAGTGTGAAGCTACCCTAACCCCCTTCAATAACTGGCTAGACACCCTGCTCAATGCAACAACATCCATCAGTTGTCCTAGTGTGAAGCTACCCTAACCCCCTTCAATAACTGGCTAGACACCCTGCTCAATGCAACAACATCCATCAGTTGTCCAAGTGTGAAGCTACCCTAACCCCCTTCACTAACTGGCTAGACACCCTGCTCAATGCAACAACATCCATCAGTTGTCCTAGTGTGAAGCTGCCCTAACCCCCTTCAATAACTGGCTAGACACCCTGCTCAATGCAACAACATCCATCAGTTGTCCAAGTGTGAAGCTTCCCTAACCCCCTTCAATAACTGGCTAGACACCCTGCTCAATGCAACAACATCCATCAGTTGTCCAAGCGTGTAGCTGCCCTAACCCCCTTCAATAACTAGACACCCTGCTTAATGCAAAAACATCCATCAGTTGTCCAAGTGTGAAGCTGCCCAACCCCCTTCAATAACTGGCTAGACACCCTGCTCAATGCAACAACATCCATCAGTTGTCCAAGTGTGAAGCTGCCCTAACCCCTTCAATAACTGGCTAGACACCCTGCTCAATGCAACAACATCCATCAGTTGTCCTAGTGTGTAGCTGCCCTAACCCCTTCACTAACTGGCTAGACACCCTGCTCAATGCAACAACATCCATCAGTTGTCCAAGTGTGAAGCTGCCCTAACCCCCTTCACTAACTGGCTAGACACCCTGCTCAATGCAACAACATCCATCAGTTGTCCTAGTGTGAAGCTGCCCTAACCCCTTCAATAACTGGCTAGACACCCTGCTCAATGCAACAACATCCATCAGTTGTCCAAGTGTGAAGCTGCCCTAACCCCTTCAATAACTGGCTAGACACCCTGCTCAATGCAACAACATCCATCAGTTGTCCAAGTGTGAAGCTGCCCTAACCCCTTCAATAACTGGCTAGACACCCTGCTCAATGCAACAACATCCATCAGTTGTCCTAGTGTGAAGCTGCCCTATAACCCTTCACTAACTGGCTAGACACCCTGCTCAATGCAACAACATCCATCAGTTGTCCAAGTGTGAAGCTGCCCTAACCCCCTCACTAACTGGCTAGACACCCTGCTCAATGCAACAACATCCATCAGTTGTCCAAGTGTGAAGCTGCCCTATCACCCATCACTAACTGGCTAGACACCCTGCTCAATGCAACAACATCCATCAGTTGTCCAAGTGTGAAGCTGCCCTAACCCCTTCAATAACTGGCTAGACACCCTGCTCAATGCAACAACATCCATCAGTTGTCTAAGGTTGAAGCTTCCAGATCCCACTTCACTAACTGGCTAGACACCCTGCTCAATGCAACAACATCCATCAGTTGTCCAAGTGTGAAGCTGCCCTAACCCCCTTCAATAACTGGCTAGACACCCTGCTCAATGCAACAACATCCATCAGTTGTCCAAGTGTGAAGCTGCCCTAACCCCCTTCACTAACTGGCTAGACACCCTGCTCAATGCAGCAACATCCATCAGTTGTCCAAGTGTGAAGCTGCCCTAACCCCCTTCACTAACTGGCTAGACACCCTGCTCAATGCAACAACATCCATCAGTTGTCCTAGTGTGAAGCTGCCCCATCCGATCTCACTAACTGGCTAGACACCCTGCTCAATGCAACAACATCCATCAGTTGTCCTAGTGTGAAGCTGCCCTAACCCCTCTCAATAACTGGCTAGACACCCTGCTCAATGCAACAACATCCATCAGTTGTCCAAGTGTGAAGCTGCCCTAACCCCTTCACTAACTGGCTAGACACCCTGCTCAATGCAACAACATCCATCAGTTGTCCTAGTGTGAAGCTGCCCTAACCCCTTCACTAACTGGCTAGACACCCTGCTCAATGCAACAACATCCATCAGTTGTCCAAGTGTGAAGCTGCCCTAACCCCTTCCCTCACTGGCTAGACACCCTGCTCAATGCAACAACATCCATCAGTTGTCCTAGTGTGAAGCTGCCCTAACCCCCTTCACTAACTGGCTAGACACCCTGCTCAATGCAACAACATCCATCAGTTGTCCAAGTGTGAAGCTGCCCTAACCCCCTTCACTAACTGGCTAGACACCCTGCTCAATGCAACAACATCCATCAGTTGTCCTAGTGTGAAGCTGCCCTAACCCCCTTCACTAACTGGCTAGACACCCTGCTCAATGCAACAACATCCATCAGTTGTCCTAGTGTGAAGCTGCCCTAACCCCCTTCACTAACTGGCTAGACACCCTGCTCAATGCAACAACATCCATCAGTTGTCCAAGTGTGAAGCTGCCCTAACCCCCTTCACTAACTGGCTAGACATCCTGCTCAATGCAGCAACATCCATCAGTTGTCCAAGTGTGAAGCTGCCCTAACCCCCTTCACTAACTGGCTAGACACCCTGCTCAATGCAGCAACATCCATCAGTTGTCCAAGTGTGAAGCTGCCCTAACCCCCTTCACTAACTGGCTAGACACCCTGCTCAATGCAACAACATCCATCAGTTGTCCTAGTGTGAAGCTGCCCTAACCCCCTTCACTAACTGGCTAGACACCCTGCTCAATGCAACAACATCCATCAGTTGTCCTAGTGTGAAGCTGCCCTAACCCCCTTCAATAACTGGCTAGACACCCTGCTCAATGCAACAACATCCATCAGTTGTCCAAGTGTGAAGCTGCCCTAACCCCCTTCACTAACTGGCTAGACACCCTGCTCAATGCAACAACATCCATCAGTTGTCCTAGTGTGAAGCTGCCCTAACCCCCTTCACTAACTGGCTAGACACCCTGCTCAATGCAACAACATCCATCAGTTGTCCAAGTGTGAAGCTGCCCTAACCCCCTTCACTAACTGGCTAGACACCCTGCTCAATGCAACAACATCCATCAGTTGTCCTAGTGTGAAGCTGCCCTAACCCCATCACTAACTGGCTAGACACCCTGCTCAATGCAACAACATCCATCAGTTGTCCAAGTGTGAAGCTGCCCTAACCCCCTTCACTAACTGGCTAGACACCCTGCTCAATGCAACAACATCCATCAGTTGTCCTAGTGTGAAGCTGCCCTAACCCCCTTCACTAACTGGCTAGACACCCTGCTCAATGCAACAACATCCATCAGTTGTCCTAGTGTGAAGCTGCCCTAACCCCCTTCACTAACTGGCTAGACACCCTGCTCAATGCAACAACATCCATCAGTTGTCCAAGTGTGAAGCTGCCCTAACCCCCTTCACTAACTGGCTAGACATCCTGCTCAATGCAACAACATCCATCAGTTGTCCAAGTGTGAAGCTACCCTAACCCCCTTCACTAACTGGCTAGACACCCTGCTCAATGCAGCAACATCCATCAGTTGTCCAAGTGTGAAGCTGCCCTAACCCCCTTCACTAACTGGCTAGACATCCTGCTCAATGCAACAACATCCATCAGTTGTCCAAGTGTGAAGCTACCCTAACCCCCTTCACTAACTGGCTAGACACCCTGCTCAATGCAACAACATCCATCAGTTGTCCAAGTGTGAAGCTACCCTAACCCCCTTCACTAACTGGCTAGACATCCTGCTCAATGCAGCAACATCCATCAGTTGTCCAAGTGTGAAGCTACCCTAACCCCCTTCACTAACTGGCTAGACACCCTGCTCAATGCAACAACATCCATCAGTTGTCCAAGTGTGAAGCTACCCTAACCCCCTTCACTAACTGGCTAGACACCCTGCTCAATGCAACAACATCCATCAGTTGTCCAAGTGTGAAGCTGCCCTAACCCCCTTCACTAACTGGCTAGACACCCTGCTCAATGCAACAACATCCATCAGTTGTCCAAGTGTGAAGCTGCCCTAACCCCCTTCACTAACTGGCTAGACACCCTGCTCAATGCAACAACATCCATCAGTTGTCCTAGTGTGAAGCTGCCCTAACCCCCTTCAATAACTGGCTAGACACCCTGCTCAATGCAACAACATCCATCAGTTGTCCAAGTGTGAAGCTGCCCTAACCCCCTTCACTAACTGGCTAGACATCCTGCTCAATGCAACAACATCCATCAGTTGTCCTAGTGTGAAGCTGCCCTAACCCCCTTCAATAACTGGCTAGACACCCTGCTCAATGCAACAACATCCATCAGTTGTCCAAGTGTGAAGCTGCCCTAACCCCCTTCACTAACTGGCTAGACATCCTGCTCAATGCAACAACATCCATCAGTTGTCCTAGTGTGAAGCTGCCCTAACCCCCTTCAATAACTGGCTAGACACCCTGCTCAATGCAACAACATCCATCAGTTGTCCAAGTGTGAAGCTGCCCTAACCCCCTTCACTAACTGGCTAGACATCCTGCTCAATGCAACAACATCCATCAGTTGTTCTAGTGTGATGACTGCTGAGTGCAACAAGATCCATCAGCAAGAAATTTTGCTTTTTGGCATTCTGTTGCATTCAGCATGGTTAGGGTAAAAGCAACTATACACTATTGATAATTTCAAAACACATAAATAATCACAGTTTTATCCCAACAAAATACTTGATGTAAAATTTAATGATGGTATAAACATCCCTTGAAAAATTTCTGCATTAACCCTAACCCCCTAGGTATTCTGAACAGGAACCTTCCTGAACCCTAATCCCCTAGGTATTTTGAATAGGAACCTTCCTGAACCCTAACCCCCCTAGGTATTCTGAATAGGAACCTTCCTGAACCCTAACCCCCTAGATATTCTGAATAGGAACCTTCCTGAATCCTCCAAAATCCATCAGTGCACTTTTGGAAACATGCCCTTATCTTCAAAATGCACCATGCATTTCCGTTGATCTTTCATATTCAGCACTTATGGCCTGTACTTCTTGCCAGCTGGTAATTTTGCTCCATTTGAAGAGGTGAAAGTACCAGTTTCCAACAGTGCTGAATTTTTCCCAAAAAGTGGTTCTTGGAGGATTTTGCAGGATTTGGGGTAGTTTGGGTTAATCTAAAACAAGCATTCCGATTCCATGCCCTATTGATCGTGATGATATTGCCCCTTTAATTTGGAGTGTTATTTTGTTCCTAGTAGGATATTTCTGAAAAATGCTCACTCACTTGTTCTTCCTCTGCAAACCTTGCATTTGCTTCTTCCAAGAGGCGCTGAAATAAAATTGAAAGAACACCAGAAGTTAAAAAGAAAAACTGCAATAATCCAAATGAAGATAAAAACAGACGGACACTAACACATATCTGGTCTGTGCACATCATCAGCCCTCCTCTAGCGGTTTAAATACTTCTGCTCTCCCGAGTCCAGTGAACAAGTTCATAGAACTGCTAATCAAACAAATTTGCTGACCACAGATGCTTAGCAAAAATAGGTTACCAGCCACATTGCCACATAAAGTATATTGCCTCCGACAGGTTCTTGCCTCTGACAGGTTCTTGCCTCTGACAGGTTCTTGCCTCTGGCAGGTTCTTGCCTCTGACAGGTTCTCAGTTAAATTTTGCTGAGCAGATAAATTTGCTAAGATAGGTGTGCATGTATGAATACTAATTTTGAATTGCAAATCTTGAATTTTGATTTGCAAATTAATAATTTTGTGTAATATTTTGCTCTGAAATACAACTAAAATTGTTCACTGAATGAATAAATAAGCATCCATTGAAACAACCCAACATAAGAGCTGTTTCATAGTAGTTTTGCTTAATTATTTTTATTTTTAAAATAAAAATAGAGCAGACGACCAGGGTCTAATTTCATTGAGCTGCTTAGCAGATAAAATTGCTTACCAGAATATTTTGTTTAGCGGAATTATTTGGTTATCAGGCAAACTTTCATACAAAATGTATGCATTTTGGCTGGTAGTCTGTTTTTATATTGCTTAGCAAAAATATTTGCTAAGCAAAATTCTCTGCTTAGCAGCTCTATGAAATTGGGCCCAGTTTTGTGAACGTTTCACTGGTAGGTAGAACTTGTAGCTTCACTGGTAACCAACCTAAATTTGTCTGCTATTAAGAAAAAAATATTCTGCTAAGCAGCTCAATGAAGCAGCATCGGTTGCCATGGTTACCTGCTCTTCTTCCTCCTGTCTCTTCATCTCTGCTGCCTTCTTCTCTTCCTCCATCTTTCGCCTGTCCTCCTCTCTCTTCTTCCGTTCTGCCTCTTCTTTCTCCAGCTCTTCTCTGGTCTTCGCTGGCTTCTTGGTAACCGGCATTGGGTCCTGTGGCCTCTTGTCCTTCCCATCTCTCTCTCTCCTCTTGTCTGTGTGTCTTCTCTCGCTTTCCCTGTCTGCGTCTCTCGGTCTGTTCCCGGCCGTCTTCTCTCTACCATGGTCGGCTGCCTGTTTGCTCTTGTCCCTAATTTTGGCGACTTCATCCGGGCCATTTTTCTCCAGGTTGGAATCAGACTTGGCACTCCTGTCTGTCGTTTTTATTGCTTCATGCTTGACTGGTGATTTAGGATCAAGGGCCTCACCCTTGCCACGGGTACCCCGGCTGGCTGATCTCTGGGCTGAGTAGGACTTACCAGCCCTATCTTTCGAGTCCTGGCCGGGTCTCTCTGGACTCAGTGAGCCGGTCTTTCCAGTTTCTTTTCCATTTGTAGCTGTATTAGACTTGGCTCCTGCTTTCTCAGTCTGGTTCGGCTGTGAACTTTGACCTTTTGCATTGTTATTCTCATTGGCCGAGTCCAGTTGCAGTGTCACTTTCTGTGTTTGCAAGTCCGCTTTTGGAATTTCATTGTTCACAGACGAGAATGTCTCTGCAGACCTTTTCTCATCCTCGTCAGAAACAGGGTTTGGGAAGATTAATAGAGGTTTCACTGGCTCAGTAATAATAACCTCTTTTATAGTGTGGTTACCGTTTGGCACGTCTGCACTTGCTGCTCCATTTCCCACATGATCTTTCACCTTTTCATCATCATTTGCATCAGCAACTGGGATTGTTTCCTTTGCAACCTCCTCTCCGCCACTCTCCAAAGATAAATTTGAGCTGCCGTTATTTCTTACATCTGAGTCTGGTGACTCTGGGGCAGGCTCAGGGTCATCTGACAAGGGCATGGATGTTTTTGAAAGATCGGCAGGATGTTTTGAGTCACTTCCCGAGTTGCTCTCTTCATCTGCTGCCAGAGGCGATTCTGTCTCAGTTTTATCAGCGTTGATAGTTTGTGGTACTGTGGTTGCTATTTGGACATCGTTAGCATCTTTATCATGTGGATCTGATAATTCACAGCTGCCTCGTGAAACTGAATTCTTTGTTGCATCATCAACGTGGTCCTTTTTAGGTACGTCTGATGTTTCTGACAATGGGATTGGGTTCTCTGTATCATCGCATGGTGTCAATGATGTAGCCATGGCAACAGTGTCTCCCTGTGGCTCTGTCTGTGCATCAATGAGATGGTTGTCCGAGGTGCATCCTCCATCTACCGGATCTGATGATGCAGTATTCTCATGGTCATCCTTGTTTCGTTGCTCTGATACATCAGCATTGTCATCATCTACAAGGGAATGTTTGACTGTGTCATCCTTGATAGTCCCCGAAGATGCTTCGACAACATCACTGCTGTCTTCTTGGCTAAGCTCTTCTGATGCTCCCGGCTCTGCGGCATCAGGTGAAATCTCAGACACCTGTTTGGAGTCGACAGCTATAACTTCTTGGGAGATGCACTCGCTTGTTTCTCCTTCCTCTGCCATGTTTGGAGATGAGGGAGTATCTTCTCCTCCGACTCCATCGATCGCATCTTTGACAGGAGGGGCTTGCTTGTTCTCATCTGCCCTCAGGACATCCTCCATGGAGCTGTCTTTGCTGTCTGAATTTGTGGCCATTGTTGTTTATGTCATTTTAGGGTTCACATGTTCTTCTGTTTAATTTATTTTGAACAGATTTTATACACATTGATGCTCTTTTTGAAAAAATCTTCTTGCAAGTGGTCATCTCAGGAAACTGCAAAATTCAAGGGAAAAATTGCTTAATTAGTATTTTTTTTTTTTGGTTTTAAATGTTGTAATAATATTGGATTGAAGACAACATTGGAAACACCCAATTATTTAATATATAACATTTTTTGAAAAATCTTTCATGGTTATGGAAAACTGTTTTTAAAAGACCAGCCTGAAATTCTTTTTTTCTAATTTACAATATGGATGACTTTTAGATCAGAGTAGAATCGAAATCAATATTAATTTTATTCCTGTGGCAATGTAATTGTTATTGTAACACTAGCATGGTTATTGAGTTATTAACAATGACTTTAGGAAGTGTTTTAAATAATATCACAACTGGTATAACAACACTCAACAGGCTTCCTGAAAATGGAATAGAATGCTCATTTAACGAAACAAAGATTAATTAGTATCATATATGATCAACCATTAAAAAGTTGTCCCTGTTGGTTCCCCAGCGAAGTTTTTTCCCCGGCAAAGATGCCCCCCCCCCCCCCTCCCTCCCACAAGCAATCTTGCCCCCAACAAAGTATTGGAAGTGGGCCCCTTCGGAACTTCTTGATCCACTGCTGGGCCTATTTCCATCATATCTCTATCTTTAATAAATTTTTCACGGAGCCATAGCGGCAAAATTTGAACATTGTTGCCGTCTGCGACCCAGCGCTCGAACTTCACGCACGCTTCTGGAATGTACGTGAAGTTCGAGCGCTGGGTCGCAGACGGCAACGAATGTTCGAAATAAACAATTTTGCCCCGTCAAAAACATGGCGCATATTACCGTGAAAGGGTTTATTGAAATTACTGGTAGGCCTAACATTAACATTACATTTATATTCAATGGGAAATAACATTTTATTTGGCGCATAGTTGGTGGAAGTTTTCACTGCCAAATCCATGTGTTTAATGTTACTCGCACAACTATATAAAGTCCTTTCCATTGAATAATCGGGGGCGAGATTGCAAGGGGCGAATTTGCTGATGCGACTTTGTCAGGGGGCGACTTGACTGATGGCTCATAAATGTATGCAAAACGTGCACTGATTACTACAGTGTTTAACGGCAGTTCCTTGATTCACTGTTTCAAAATTAATTAAACTTCCAAATGACAGATTTATATCTTTTGATTAATCTTTTGAAAGGTATAAAAGGATGAACTGAGCGTGCATTACTTTACGATTAATAATTAATAGTGACCAATCCTACCTGAATCCGTGGCGAGTTGTCAAGTTTACATTTCCAACATCTGCCGATTGGTGGCGCTATTTAACACTTCTGGACCACTGATCAATTGGCGCGCCAGCTGCTGCCCGGGAGATTTAAGGATTTCTGTTTTGCAGATAGGGGGGCCTAGTGAATCTGTTACTATACTAGTTAGAAAAATACCAGTGTTTCGTCTTTTAATCCTTGAATTTTGCAGGTATGTATAATTATAATTAAATATGTGGTTTAAGTCATGTAAGTGGTTAAAGTATTATGATTAGGCAATAAAAATGTTGGAACAAGTAAAAACGAGAAGCGGTATCGTGATGAGCGACTACCTGGAATGATTCATTCAAGACAATGGCATAGGCCTAGCCCTAGGCCTAATCATTTTCTTGCTGAAGTTAGCTTGCTATAATAATCGTTCTTGCTGTAATAATCGTCACTGATCGAAGGTCTCATGGCTTTATCAGTGACAAAAGCTACACTAATCACAGCTAGCTCATTGCGTAAGTGTAAATGTAAATCTAACATTTGGTAAAATAAATGTGTTGACTTTTGAGTGGCCTGAAAAAGTGAAATCTCCAATTGACTTTTGTGCGATTGGTCTAGGGAGATGTAACATTAATGAGTTTTTTCCTTTCGGAGTCTCATGTGCTCCATGAAGAGTTTCAGTTTTACACAGATCCATATCTCATTTGGTAATCAGCTGATCTGTCCATTTGTTTTTGTCGGTTCACTGATCTATATTTATAAACAGATCCTGCTTTCGAGGATAGAAATAATGTAGAATAACAAAATAAAATAAAAAACTGCCACTTTCCTATCCAAATATCACAATTATCACAGATTTTCCTTTCAAAGATGATAGAGGACACACTTATTAGATGAAAGTGTAGTCATGTGAGGATTGGAAATGATATTTTGGGAGATTTTGAGCCATGAATGTATGCATATCCAGTGATATGTTGGCCATTTTGTTTGGCAGTTGGATTCAACATTCTTTGATGAGATCAAGGATAGTGATACATGACCATGTTGGTCTTATGATGGGGGGGGCGGGGAAATTAAGTATATTGGGTAGGTCTATATTGCTATTATTCAGTGGTTCAGCAATTTTTGTTATTATAACTTCTCATATATCTTTATAGATAAGAGGCAAATTTGCCTTCTTCATTATGTCAGATGAGGAGTATGCATACGGTGATCTTGATGAATTGACGGCCTTGCTGGAGGAAGACGAAGAAAATGACCCCTACCAAGATGACACTCCGTCATCCATCCCTAAGAAATATTCCCCAGCAGTGGAATCTGTATCCCAATCAGGTCAAAGGTCAATGCAGAATGCCTTCAGCGCTTCCCATCAGAGGTCACCTTCTGATCAGAGGTCATTGCAGAGGTCAACTCGCGCAGCATCCAATGTATCATCATCTCGAGGGTCATCACAGGGTCAGGGGTCATCACAGAGTCAAGGGTCATCACAGAGTCAAGGGTCATCAAGATGTGAGAAAGAGGAAATGGACGTAACCAAGAGCAAAGAAGAACTGATGGGTAAAAAACTTTTGACAATTAAAAGGAAAATTGTATGAAAGGGATACAAGTACAACCACCGGCGTAAATCCCTGGGGGAGGATATATATCCCCCAATTTTTGGCCTGGGGGGTGGTCCATAGGAAAACAAAAACAAAAATAATAATAATAATAATAATAAGTACATACATTGTGTAGTTTGTGAAATAATTTGTTTAAATATTTATGGTCTGTTTATTTTTTTGTCTGTTTGGGTGTCATTTTTATGATAGCCATTGGATTCTGATTGGTCGAGATCTAGTACTTCGTTGTACATTATACGAACAAATTTCAATATCACCCCCCCCCCCCTCACTTTTCGATACGAATTTACGCCACTGAGTACAACATTGCTATTTTGTAACATACATTTATTTTCAAGAAATATATCATATAACTATTAAACCTGTGAAAATTCCATCACAATAGGTGATGAGAATTTTTGAGAAAACAATTCAAAAACATTGTTATATGTTTTTTTTGTATTGGGGACGAATATTTTGGTGAAGTTTCAGAAAATGATTTATCAGTAGGAACCAAGCAGTTTTATCTTGTTCTTCATAGCATCTGATTTTGCAGTCTTTACACATTTCAAAGAAGCATGATGCAGATTTCTTAAAATGTTATGATTGATTCAAAGATGATTATAAATGATTGATTCTCAGATGAATTGAAAAAAATGCGAGAGCAGATCAAACTCATGCAGTCGGGAGGCAGTGGCCAGATGGGAGGCAGCAACCAGACTAGTCAACTCAGGGAGACCTTCTCGGACGCACTCTCGGTTCCTGTTGAGGTCAAACGTGTCCGCAAACAGAAGGTCTCGTCTGTAGACTCTACGGCATCAGGGGAGGCCAGACGATCCAGTGCGGAGGAGATTGTATCTGTAGCAGGTAGGTGCCTTCGGATTGAAAACTTTCTTACATGTTCAGTGCAGAATCCTTTGTATGAGGCACTCAAACCATCATTTATCATGAGTGGTATTAAAGGGGCAGTATCATCACAATCAACAGGGCATGGAATCGGAGTGGAGTGGAGTGTCGTGGCCGAGCGGTCTAGCGCACCGAACTCAAGTTCTGGTGTTGCCAGCAGCAGGGTGTGGGTTCGAGCCCCGGTCGTGACACTTGTGTCCTTGAGCAAGATACTTAACCATAATTGCTTCGTCCTTCGGATGGGACGTTAAGCCGTAGGTCCCGTGTACTAGATTAAGTAATGCACGTAAAAGAACCCAGAACACTTATCGTGGAAGTGTAAGGGGTTTAACCCGGTGTTTCTGGTTCACATTGCAAGCGCCCTTGTTTACAGGTTTCCTCAGGCTTTTGAGCTTACAGTGCTTAAGTGCGCTTTTCTGAGGCATCCCTTGGTTTCATTACCAGAAATGATAAATGAAATGAAATGAATAAATGGAGTGCTTGTTTTAGATTAACTCAGTGACTGAAAATAATTCTCCACATGATAAGGTCATATTACCGTTGCTGCTGTATACAGTCACTGTGTTCATCTTAAGCTAGGACATCGATTCCATGCCCTGTTGAAAGTCTACTCTGATTGTGACGATACTGCCCCTTTAATGGACAATGAAGTCAGACAAAAAGTGTGTCCCAAAAAACCTATTTTTGTTGTTATAAATTAAAACCATTACCATTACACACGGGCGGATCCAGTCTTGAAACAGAAGGCTTCACTGCCCCCCAAAAAATGGAGCCCACTCAAAAACATGAGAATTTACTTGCACAGCAATTTTTCACTGATGGTGCTATTCGTACCCTTTTACCATAAAATGGTTAAATTTATGTGGTTACCAGCCAATACTACATAACAAAACGTACAGACTCAGGCTGGTTGTCCTGACTTATATTGCATAAGGCCAAACAATATAAAGGTTATGGTTTTTTTTAAATATTTTTTTATATGGATTTGATGCATTTACATACAATACATGAGTGTACATGTGTATTTATGTGAATGTATGTGCAGTGTTTAAAAATTTTAAACAAATTTGATCATGAAATCAATTGGTTTATTTTCTTAATTCGTTTGTATATATAATACTGCGTTTAAAAATTACACCCCTAGAAAAAAAAGTACTAAATAAAAAGTTCCCCAAAAAATAATTTAAAAAATTGGTTGGGTTACCGAAGACACCTTTTTTTGTTTGTTTGGCATAACAAATATATTTGCTTAGCGACATTTTAGCTAATCAGGTCTCACTGTGTATTTTATACCTGTAGATTTAACAGCGAAGCCATCGCTTAGCAACCCTGAAGATTGGGATGATGATTGGGATGATGATGAGGAAGTCGAGGAGAAGGAATCAAACCCATTGACAGAATCAAAAAGCGCCCTCTTTGGCAAGAGTAGTAAAAGATTGGCTCACACACCGAAGAATAGCACTAAGAAACCTGACAAAGGTATGAAGTTTGAAGAAGGTTTTATATTCGCACCAATGCAACAAGGTTGTATTGTTCAATATGACTTATTTGAAAACCTGGATTTCGTCTATTTGTCTCTTTGCAATGCTGGTTTTTGTTTGTGCAAGAACATTTTTTCCTACTTTTTTAAGATGACGGGATGGACATGCGTAACTATGGAAGTAGATATGACATTCTTGCATTCAATTGTCTTTAAGTCACTCTATTCGTTACCTCAAAAATATATTTGATCACAGTACATTTTTACCAAAAAATTAATACTTCATGAAAAGTTGATTATTGGATAAAACACGCCTAGAGGTGCTATCGTTTTGGTCAAATGATTCAAATAAACTCCTCAAAAAAAGTTCGGAAACTCAAGTTTGACTGACGATTTCTCTCTTGTTACCAACTCATTTTCCTTGCATTTGGTATCATTGGAAAGCCCTGTTATTCCTCTTTACAATGATGTGCCATTTGTTATGATTACGCAATTGGGGGATGTGCAGCACAGCTGAATATGGGGGTCGGTGTAAAGTGAAATGTTGCAAAATGCATTGCTATTGTCATACAGTGCATTCCCCTTTTGCTTGGAGGAGGCTCTTGACTTAACATTGTTTGTTCAATGAAGGAAGCTGTTCAATGATTAAACCAGAAAAAAGACTTTCCTTACGTCTTGTTTTGTCTTTTGTTAGTGATAGAGAGTTTCATTGTACTGTGAGAGAGATTTGTTGTTACTGATGGAGAATTACTGGGTGTTTGAGTGCAGAAAATGACAAATTCTTTTACTCTGTTTGAAACTCAACCACATTAACAACAGAGTTGCTATCCCGGAGGCAATTTATTGTGACAGGCCATGTGGATTTCTGAACTTTTCCTGCACATTTATGGCCTAAAACCTTTAAATATTGGTTAGTAAGCAGACAATCATTCAAGACACATCTTCCAAACAACTCCTAACAGCAAGAGTCAATACACTTTTGACAATAGCAATGCATTTTGCAACATTTCACTTTACACCCACCCCCATATTCAGCTGTGCTGCACATCCCCCAATTGCGTAATCATAACAAATGGCACATCATTGTAAAGAGGAATAACAGGGCTTTCCAATGATACCAAATGCAAGGAAAATGAGTTGGTAACAAGAGAGAAATCGTCAGTCAAACTTGAGTTTCCGAACTTTTTTTGAGGAGTTTAATTTCCGAACTCAATTTTCAACTTAAACATAAATTCCACATTAGAATGAAGATAATAAATTTGAATACATCTTCTAAGTGTCATTTTTATGAAGAAAAATGTACAGCTTAGGCCAAAAAAACAAAGTTTCTGGTCATAAGTTGGCTTCAAAATCGGTGTAATTTTTTTTATTTATTTTTTTTTTTTTTGGGTTGATTTTTTTGATAATTAATTTTTTGGCCAACCAGTGAAATACATGCTACATGCATATGCGGTTATAGGAACCAGACCAAATTTCCCATACACAAAGTATGTTGGCTAAGAGAGGCCTCACAAACTGGGCAAACGTTCATACCCCTATGGGAAAAAGTCGTTTAAAACACAGCACTGCAGAATTCCAATTGATCCAGCAATTTTGGCTGCTATTGGACATCGTTTCATAGCACACAAAAAAGAAAACTAAAAATGCCGATGCATGGGTTCGAGACGACATGCCTGTCTTTACATTGACATAAATTAAGGATAGCTGGATGGGTCAATACTTTTATGCTGAAAATGCTAAAAATGCTGACAGGCAGGTCTGAGATGATGCATGCGGAGACCAAAAACTGGAGACTTTTTAAAATTGTTCCTTTATTTGCCAACTTTATTTTTTAGTAAGCCCATATAAATGTGAGCTGTGCCACGACATCCTTGACACCCTAGACTCTCTACAATTTCACATGTTCCAACATCGCAAGGAGTCCCCCCAGGACTGCGACGTCTGCGGAAAGTCTTTCCCTAGCAAGCTGAAACTCCAGGCCCACTCCCGGAGCCATGCAGGATCCATGCCATCAACGAGCACAACCACAAAGAAGACATCTTTTGGAGCAGGCCAGTCCAAGAAGGGAAATGGAACAGATAGTAGGGGGAACGCTCCAAGGCCTCCAAAGATAGAGAAGAAGGAACACATTGAGACAAATAAACACTCTCACATCCGAGTTCTGTAAGTTTAATTTTTTCCTTTGTTCTCCTTTTTTCTTTCTCCACAGACATTCTCCACATTTATTTTACTTTTTTTTTGTCGGTTTTGTTTTGCTCCCCCTATCCGTCTGGTTGCTTTTCACTAATCTCATAATCTCTTCTTTCAGCCAAAAACTTCTATTCATGCGTAATCCATCTTTTGTCTGGTCCCAGTACCAACACATGACTCTGCTTTTTATATCTTTTTCTTTTGTGTTCATTTCACACTTCACACCTGACTAACTTCAGCTCACTCTTGGGTTTATGTATGAATGTATGTTTGTATTCTGTCCTATTTTGCCTTTGAGAAAGAACCTGCTACGATCGAAACGTAAGGCCAATAACTACTATTTTGCATTTAAATTTTCAACAGTTCAAAACAAAAAGACCAATTTTAAAAGAAAAAAAGACGATAGTATTCTCATTATTGCTGCGGCCATCTTGTTTTCATTTTCATAAAAATCCATGTAACCAAACCGAGGCTGAAAGGAAAATAGTCTGGCCCCTTTTATGTAATAAGAATCAGTGTTATAATCAACCCATCTGACAAAGATGGCCGCAGTTCTATAACTTTGCTTGACCTTTCACCTTTAATCCCGCAAACCCCTCAACAAATATGGACACAGTTCCATAACCCCCTGCTATGCAGAAACTCCGATTATCATCTGTGACCTTTCACCTTTGCCCTTCCCAGGAACCCCTTGGTATCCTCCACTCGATTGGACGTCATGATGGAAGGACGCAAGATGATTCGGTTGTCGATTCTCAAGAAATACCTCAGCAGTGGTCCCATTGACGGGGACTGGGTTACGATGGGTGTCATCGTGGCCAAACTTCCCCCGAAAACAAGCGCAAAGGTCAGTGTCTCTTAAGATTCTTGAATATTTTGGTATCTAAATTGTTTCTCCTGCAAAAGGAACAAATTTTGGTGTTTGGTAACGTACGTTCATGTCTGCCCTCAAGAAATAAATCATGCCTGCTCTAGTCATCGTCAGAAGATGTCAAACATCCTGGGAAATTATTGTCAAAAGTGCTCTATTTTCAAACATTCAAAGTTTACCCAAGGTGACTTTTATAATGTGCTGCCTATTCCGGGAATGAATGCTGCTCTTGTAAATTAAATTTTCCATTTTTCTTAGAAATAGAAGTAGCTTTATCATTATAACGGTGACCCTTGTGCTTTTCATTTTGTGACAAGTAATTTACTCTGTGCAAATTGTAGCCCTCTTGTGGTGAAAACACACCCAGTGTCTTGAAGGTAGGGCACTTTGGCATCAAATGAGCTAGCCAATTATCACTGGAGAAATTGTACTACCAAATACACTTAAACGAAATCCATTGTCATTGCCCTATATCGATCACTGGTGATCTATAAACATGCACCCTCAACAGCTCATGCACAGAGCAGATGCCGTTTTTATACCTCATTTTAAATCTTTTCTGTTTTTTATTCGTCAGGGCAAGTCTTTTAGTATATGGAAGATGTCAGACTTGAACGACTGCGACCATTTCATCTCGCTTTTCCTGTTTGGCAAATCCCACGACGAGCATTGGAAGACAGCAGTTGGTTCTGTCATCGGCATACTGAATTCCTCGGTCATGCCCCCAAAGGATAACGTACAGGTGAAATTTGCGAATAAGGAACTAGACTCCTACTGATCAGGGATTATATCCTATGTCATGGAACGGCCATTTTGGATTTCTTATACACAAGTCTATGGGAGTCAAAATGAGGCTCATGTCAAAATTAGACTGGTGCCTTCCAACCTTAAAATGTGTTCATGGTAATTTATTGTTGGAAGTCAGGGGAAATCAGACAAATATGGAACCTGTCTGATAAGGGTCAGTAGATAAATATATTGATGCCACTGATGACTTGAAAATTGTAAGAAAAAGATAACCCTTTTCTCCAATTATTTCACAGAAATTACATACAAAGACGGGTGTTTTGACACCCAATCTATACAACTACCACATTATGAAGAAACTTTTAAGTGAAAGTATGAAATCAGCAATAATCTTGCATGTTTTTTCCCCCTGCAGCATGACGGGATCGCACTGAGTATTGATCACCCGCAAAAGCTGCTCCTCATAGGAACGTCAAAGGATTTCGGTCACTGCCGCTCTCGTCGGAAGGACGGCAAGCCCTGCTCTATGATTGTCAACACGTAAGTAGGAAATGGTTCCTGTAATATTTTACTTTTTTAGGCTTGTGCCAAAAATGTTTATCTTATTGAGCTATCTCTAGACAATATACTGTCTTAGAAGTCTTCAGACAACCTCAGTTAATTTTGTTTTTGGTATACAAAAATGCATTTGCATACAATTCCTATAAATGCACGACATGTGGCTCATTTGTTGAGTGAGATTGGGTGTGTCTGCAACAGCAATAGGTCAGTACACCGATCCAATACGCAATAAAACGGCATGGATTCACCATAAGGGATAAGACTGTTAAGTCCGTCACATGCTTGGCTTATTTGCAGGTGGCCTGACCCGAGTTTCCAGCATTGCTAAGGTTGGGCAGGGGCTATGGCCATAACTGGATAGGTTTATAAAAGAAACTGGCTTGTTTTTGCAAATGCATTCAATGGTGTGCAAGTTTATCTTTCAAAATTCTTACAATTTTGCCTCTCTTATTCGTCAGCGCATTGAGTGAATTTTGTCAGTTTCATGTGCAAAGTGAATACAAGAAATCCAGCGCCAAGAGACCGGACCTACAATCATCGTAAGTAACTATAGCATTTATTCCGATTGTGCTAAACTTAATAAAAAATACATTGACATAGTAGCACTCATGCGCTGTTTTTATTAAAAAGGTTCTGAAAATGATAGTTGGGGTACATTGTACCATTAGGCTGCATGTACAAGACATATGTGGTAGACAATGCGGTCAGATGCATGCACTTTCTGTTTTGTCATTCAGAACAAGCTCTATGGCATCTTATATCTGAATATGGATTTGCCTCAACAGAATACTGACACATTCCCCATTCCTGCCTCACCCCCCAGAAACAAACGTGAACTATATGGTTTAACCTGATTACGCTCATTAATATGCAAAAGGTATTTCCACTGTCTACAGCATGCCAACTTGTCTGTTTCTTTACACTCAATTATCCGTCCTACTACTACAAAGGTACAAGTTTTACTTGTCTGTTTATAGAAGTTTGTTTTCTAACCAGTAAGTAATTTACCAAAACAAATGTGATTTGAAGCTTTGCACGGTGGATTGGATAAAAAAGATAAAGCTTACAGGTACAATGTGAAATAATCTCTTCTTAAAAGAAGTGGTGTGGTTCTAAAAAAAAAAAAAAAAAAGAACCAGTGGTGAGGATAGTTTTAGACGTCTTCAGGAGGATGCCGCACTTTAACTTCTAAGCTTTATTTAAATTTATTCACAGGTACTCTGGATCTCAGCCTAAAGCCTACAATAAGAAACTTGGGACCAACATCATATATGGCGGTCAGAGTTATAATCCTATGAGGTAAAATGTACATCTATTTCTTTCTTATTTGAAATATGGGTAGTATGTGGCCTCACATTTCAACCCTTTTAAGGATTTTTTGTTAAAACAAATTAATCTCATGAAGAAAACAAAATATTGAGGATTTTAGCACAATTTTGCACACAAACAAAACATTGATGTAAGGGTCTGGAGGTGACATATGCAGAAATCAGTAACCGTAGAAAATTTGTTTTTCTTTACACTCAATTATCCCTCCTACTACAAGGGTCAAAATCAGTCAAAATGTTGATATACTTGCCAAGGTATATCTAGTGCACTTAAAAGTCGAACACTGTCAAACCTTACGAGTACATTTACAGGTCAAAATGAATTGACCGTTTTTGACTGGTAAAAGCATTGTCTGGTATTGTTCAGGGTGGACAAAATGACAGTAAAGACCAGTCAAAAATGCCCCTGTGTGCACATTTGGGTCAACAGCCAAAACAGGCAGTTGACTGATTTTGACCTCTGTAACTACTTCCCCCTAAAGTGCAGCTATAGTAGGAGGGTTATCGTTCGCTGTCAAGTACACTCGTACTACAAGTCTGAAGTTTGAGTATTCGTACTTGTACTCGAGTATATTTTGTCAGTGCTCATATTTATGTAAAGGTACTCTACAATGAGTCGATTATGGTTTATTATTTATTTTATTTAATATTATTAATATTATGGTTTATCATTATTATACTTACACTGTATCTCTTTTCTCTTAATATTCAAAGTGCTTCGGTCATCGGGAGTGGCTCAAAGTCCAGCGCCAAGACCAAGAAGAAAGAGACGAAGGTGTCGCTGCAGAGCTTGGGAGTAAAAGGAGCTAAGGAGATCGAACAGGATGCTAGAGACAGCGTCATGACGCTACATGGACGTCAAAACACAGAGGACACGATAGTCAGGGTAGCTGGCGCGAGTGACCAATTGTAAGTTTTTAACCCTTAACCCTAACCCTAACCCCTAATGGTTTTGGCTAAGAACCTTCCTGAATCCACCAAAATTCAACACCATGCAGTAACACTACCACCCAACTGTTATCCCTGTCTGGGCTATACAGTACTGAGTCCATCAAAATACAACACAACCAGCCATTGGAGTTTGATGAGTTTGGGGTTTGGAAAATCCAACCTCCCATTTTATTAACACAAATTCCCATTACAGTCTGGGGATATAAGAATTCCTAATCAATGGTGAAACAAATTTACAGTTGTCTCTATTTATTAAAACAAATTTTGTTTTTGAGATGCCTACCATCTTGATTTGTCACAAAAACAAATTCAAAGCTAGCACAGGTATACGTGGCATATATGCTACCAGCTCACCCTGCAGTTATTTTCATTTCTTTATTTGTTTTCATTTCCAGCAAGGATCTGTTGAGTGCACCTAGTTTCGGGTCTCAGAACCTTATTCGTCACATGGTCAAGGTGGAAGAAGGTATTTTATTCGGAGTGAAATTTACTTTTTCCCAAAAAGTACAAATGAAAAATAACTCAACATGATTCACACAGTACAGTAATCTAGGACAATTTAATCTATTACAAATTATGCTGTACGTACATGTAGCTTTTAAGATGTTTTCCTGGTAACAATTCAGAAAAAAAGTTGTGTTGAAATGGTCAAACTTGACTTTATATTAAAGGCGTCCATGTGTGAAGAATGGATTTTAGGAGGAATAGTACACCTTGATCACGCTGCGGCCATCTCTGTCAGGTTTCCTGTATGCAGTATTGATTATGATGCTCATTCTCATATTCCATAAAAGGGACCAGACTATTTTCCCGTCCAGCCTCGGTTTGGTTGCATGGATTTGTATGGAGGGGAAAAAACGATGACTTCACCATGATAAACATCTATTAAAGCAAGTTCTTGTGGCATTTTCATGTAGAGTAATAAAGTGTACATTTTGTTATTCACTGAAGATTAGCATGGTTCGCCAAAGATGTCACAAACACTACTTCTGACCTAACGACGCACATAAAGTTTGATAGAGGTCAATCTATTTCTGTAAATAAGGTGGTCAGGTAGCAGGTTTAAGCTGTAGTTGTAACACTAACCTTTTCCTGTTTCACAAAAAGAACGTTATAACAGCATTCTGCAGTATTGATAATTAATCCCTAAAACCTTTTCCGCAGTGAGCAAGACAGTCAGCACGATTACAGCCAAGGATCTCCTGAAGCAACACCAACAGACGATGAAGGCCAGACAGGCCGCCTATAAGACTTTCCTCAATCGTCCGTCATCGTCATCACCAATGACTTTTACCAAAACGGCCCTGAAGGAAAAAAATGGCACACCTGGTACCCACGCAGGCTCAAATCAGAACTCGGGACCAAAAGGACAGACCTCCTTAAGCAATGTTGAGAACCTTACTCCTGTTCTGGGGCGTGGTTACCAAGACGATGATGACATCATCTTTGATGATGTGAGTCCTCCTCGTGTGACGGGCATTCCCTGGAGAACCGTTCCTTCTTGCAAGTCGGCGAAGAGTTTGAGTCTTGATGAAGCAAAGAGAAGGGCAATTGCTCTCATCAGGTCCAAGGGACAGATTGAAAAGACGGACCCTAACAAAGTCATTGGGAAAAGCACAGGTTCTGTGTCTCCACAGAAACGGGAGGCAGTGAAGAGGAGAGTAGAAGAGGATCTTAATTGTTCACAAGAGGGTGCGTAGTTTGACTCTTGTTGAAGTATTTATTGCTTCAAAGTAGCTCCCTCCAAAACAAAACAAAACAAAACAAAACAAAACAAAACAAAACAAACCAAACCAAACAAAAACAATAGTTACTATTGGGCTGGTTTGCCAAGTTGGCAGATTCAAATCCCGTTTCAGTAAAATTGTCTTTCTCCCCAATCCATTTTTTTTTCTTGTCTTCAAGGACATTTGATTTGACAATCTTAAGTTTAATATCCTTTTTGATGGAAAATATTTAGGGGCTGGGGTAGTGGAAATGAAAGTATATATTCTGAACATATTTAAATATCTGTGTTTTTTATCAGTGTGCAATGGATTAATTTTGTCTGTTTATAAAATGGGAAATGGTCACAGTAACTCAAATACTTGTGCAGACAATGGTTTGTTTGTTTTATTTCCATCCATACATATATACTAGCAAGAACAGTTCATTTACAAGATAATAATAATCATATTTATCATATGTTAGTGTCAATAGAAAATAAAATACATGTGAGTTTCTGGTCTAACTTCTCTACTTATGGATATCTATTGACAGAAGAGAGTGGTGGGGAGTCTGGGCAGCCGTCCAAGAAACGCAAGAAAGCCTTCCTTGGTCAAGAGGTGGACATGAGCCAGGACGAGCTAAAAGCTATCATGAATGCCAAGTCCAGCCACTCGGGTCTGTTCGCAGAGGTCAGTTTAGAAACCCCCTCCCCTGAAAATCTTGCATTGGTGTGACCTAGGTTAGAATCCCATTCATGAATGCAAAGTCCAGCAACTCCGGTCTGCTCGCAGAGGTCAGTTAGAAATCCCATTTGAAAATCTTGAATTGGTGTGACCTAGGTTTGAATCCCACTCATGAATGCAAAGTCCAGCCATTCCGGTCTGCTTGCAGAGGTTAGTTAGAAATCCCACTAGGAAATCTTGACTTTACATTGTTGTGACCTTGGCTCGAATCCCACTGGGGTAAACATGTTAATTGGGTTTCCGCTCCATGCTCGACCTGTTGAGGGCGCCCTTCACGCACCTTGCCACCAGTGCATTTGCATATTGCTGGATACAAAGTTATAATTTTTTGTTACGGTTCTCTGTCATTCACAGGTGCAATCAGAAATGGAAGAGCAGTACTTCCAGAAACTGGAGAAAAAAGAACGGCTCGAGAACCAGATGGCTTCCATCCGAGAGAAGAAATGCAAAGTGGTGTCATGTAAGAAGGTAAGAGAAAGGGTGCTGTTTAGGTCCAAAATAGGCATGAAAAGAGAGCATCTAAAGAGAGCATTTTGACTATTAAAGGTCATGCCACTGTGTTTTCTTGACCATTACAGGAAACTGACAAATTTCCAGGTGTGTTTGTGTCCATCTTTAAAGATAAAGATTGAGTATAGAAATGGTAATGCAGTAAAAAAAAAAAAAAAAAAAAAACTTATTCGTGTAAAGCTGACGATGGATTCTATTCTCCCTAGAAATGATTTTGTCTGAGGTTCCGTCATCAGAAAAGTGAAATAATTTCCATATCAAATTTAGGAAAGAGTTCTAATCTGTTCTATGTTACATGAATCCAAAAATCTGAATGCATTTTCACTATTTTCGTGTGAATGAAACAACTTTATAAGCTGAAACATGTTTTGTTTTTTTTATGTATATCTTGATTCATTGCCAACATGTTGAACCTTCCCTTTATTAACCAGTTCGCGTCGGGAATAAAAAAGTTTTTCTGGGCCCCTGTGCGGGTTTCTTTTCCCCCACACAAACACGTTAATGGAAGCTTCCACAGCACATGGCCACGTCTACCGAGCATGTCACTGTACACTCGGCTCGTTGCCACGTCAACCGAGCATGCATACAAATATTCCGGAGTTTCCTCTGGCGTATAGACGCTCTCCGATCCGTGGTGCAAAAAAAAATTGCGTGTATACACGGCCTCTGACGCGAACTGGTTAAGAGATCTTTATCTTCCATTTATTAAGGAATCTTTATCTGCGCAGATGTTTATTTCTTTCAAAACATCAAAGTCCTTTTGTTTTTTTGTGCTCCTGTAGTGTGACTACACCTGGTTTGCGCCCTCGACGTTGTGCGCCGCTGAAAATCATCCCTTGATGAGACACGAAGCGACACTGCGATACTTCAAATGCAAAGGTTGTAGTAGCCGAAGTATCACGTTCAACAGGATACCGAATAAATCTTGCAGGTATGACGGCTGAGGCCATTCTTCTTTGAGAACCCCCAGTCTCCCCTTCCCCTTCAGCAAAATCCCAGTTCAAACTTCACATTATGTACACAAAGTGAATTGGATTATCGCTGCTTAGCATGCACTACTGACACACTTTACATTCAATAGAACTTGGCAGTGGTTCCCTGTGTATGCAAGTAAGAATATATCCCTTATTATCAAAGCATATAGGGGACCAGACTATTTTCCCCTCCAGCCTCGGTTTGGTCACATGGATTTGTATTGAAGAAAAACAGCATGGTGGCACTGTGACAAAGGTCTATAGATTGATCTCCACATTCCCATCTCCATGTGTGCTGTCGATAACATGACCTCACATATCATGCATTTGCACAGGATTATGAATGTACCGTGTTTCCTTAGCGAGCGTCAACAATTGATCGTCTCTGCATGCAGCATCTGTGACATTGATACAGTGATAAACCATGGCCTTGCGTATCACGCATGATAGGCACATAATTATTTCCTAACAACGCATCAATAATGGACCCTCTCTGCATTGACTGACTCAAGGACGCAATGCATAAATTGTCTTCAAAGCGTACAGTGTGCTTGATCGTTGTTTTTTTTAAACTGTTGTTCAAGTTTGACCTGTGTTGATAGTTACATCCCTAAAAGACATCACATATATTGAAACTTTGCAGCAGTTGATATGGTTTTATTTTGTTCACATTTTGCAAATCATCGAATATTCTCCCAGGGAAACTGAACAAAGACAACATTATGTACTTAGTCAGTTTCCCTTGTGGTTTATTCGATTACAGAATGTCTTTAAGTGGGATTTGAAGTCTATCGGCACATGCGGCCATCTGCTCTCTGCCGGTCTGTGTTTTGATATCGGATTATTCTATCTAATTTTATTCAGAATGTTTATTTGAGCTACCAAAGCCTTGAAAGCTCAAGTGTACTGTCAAAAAAAAAAAAAAAAAAAAAAACTTGGATTGTTCATGTTACGTGTCAATTTAAAGAGTAACTATATGGAAAATGAAGACAATGAATTTGTTATGGCTGTCCCCGAAAAAAACCTGACATAAAAATTTATAACCCTCCTACAATCAGTGCAATTTTTGAAACAACCCATTCAGGCCACTCCAAGCCATTAGCTGTTGCCAGTGGCCTCCTATGGTTACCCTTCTGTGCACTGTCACACCACTGAGATTACAGGGTAAAGTGGTCTCCCATCGATACATTGCAGGCCATACTAATATGTTCAAACATTTACAATGGCCTTGGGTGGCACACAGTTGATTTTTGTAAGATTACTTGGAAAGGACAGCAGGCTTGTACATGTATGTACTGAAGGTTGCTTAAGAACAGAATTTTGTGGATCGGAGTGGCCTCCATGTGTAGGAGGGTGAAGTTGATTTTTCAATAATTTGTCAATTAAGCAAGGTTAGCCCCTTGTACATTTAGGTATGGAGTTTGTGGGTTTTCACCCTGTTCTTTTCTCTTGTGAAATTACAAACTATGCAGATAACAAAATTATTTTCTTACATCCCCAGGTCTTGTGGTGGTTCAAGTTATGAGCGAACATCTATGTTAAAGGTGAGTGTTTGTTTGGAAAATTTTGAGGAATAACTAAAAAACATTTAATTTGATAACATTTATTTTAACAAATCCAGATCAGTTTTTTGGTCTGATTTTGTTTGCTGTTTGTTTACTTTCAAAATGGATAGATATCAGGCTTGTGATTTCTCAGGATTTTTCCTGATTTCCGAATTTTACCTGAAAACTTTCTTGCCTCAAAGAGAAGTAGCCACCAAGGAAAGAAAGAAATAGCCTGTATTGTGTCCAAACCTCTAGTTTCTTGTTTTATGGGGATGTAGAGAGTCTGTAATTCCTCCAAAATTAAACATCCAGGAGGTTCAGGGGGCTTTGTCCTCTAGACCAAAGGGAAACCCAGGCCTGCTACCCATTTTTCAGGATTTTTTACTTTTGTCAAATCACACACCTGAGAAATGGTCTTCAGTAATTATATCAACACTAATAAAAGTAATTTTTTTTTTTTAAATACATGAAAATGACGAGTTACACACAAATAAAACAAAATACAAATTGGACTTTACATATGAATTTAAAATTAAAAATAATAAGTTCAAGAAAATGTATGGTATCTGAAACAAATTCCAATGTGTGAAACCAAACTGTGAAATTTTCAGCTTCTTACGTTGTGTCTTTTCACGAGAAATTCATTCAGATATTATTTACTCATTCTAAAGTAGAATTTCGGAAAGAGTACTTTTTCCTGAATTCAAACTGGAAATTATTCAAGTTTTCTTAGAAATAACAGCACCTCAAACAAAATTATATCTAGGGAAGATTGAAACCATCATCAACTTTAAGCCAAGTAAGTTTAACATAATTCAACCATTTGGTTATTTTTGAATTACTAATACTATACTTTAGAACAAAAAAAAAGTCTCTGGTTTGTGGTCTCCGCACGCATCTCCTCAATTTTTATTTTTTTTTGCTATGAAACGATGTCCAGTTGCAGCCAAAATTGCTGGATTGAATTCGGCAGTGCTTTATTTTAAATGACTTTTTCACATAGGGGTATGACATTTGCCCAATTTGTGAGGCCTCTCTTAGCCACCATACTTTGTGTAGGGGAAATTTGGTCTGGTTCCAATAACCATGTATACATGTATCATGTATTTCACTGGTTGGCAAAAAAAAAGATTACCCAAAAAAAAATAATAATAAATAAATGAATGCACGTCACCGGACTGATTTTGAAGCCAAGCTATGACCGGAAACCGAAGACTGTTTGTTTGGCCTTACCTTTAACAAAAATCACATGACATCCTTCATTGATATTCTCTATTTATATGAATATTATTGTTCATAGCGGAATTTTTCTCTGTGTAAATATTTAATCCAATTAATTATTTTCATTCCTTTGTTAATGCACATTCACAATTCCAATTACATTCCGCTGGCATTGCTGTGTATTGTGTCCTACGGGAATGTCTTGGTGTGAGTCTTCTTGAAAATGAGATTGAATTGAATTGAAAGAAACTGAATTGAATAAGTGCCCTTGAGTATTGAGAAGTTTCCATCCAGGAAGGGAATGGTAATGCTTGGACATTCAAAGGTTAAAAATGGGCAGGGCTTTAGAAAACAGGGATGTTAGTTTTCATGTTTTTTCTGAAATTCCTGATTTGTCAAGAATTTTTATTTTACATTATTTTAATTATTATTAATTTATATCATTTGTTTTATTTTACTTTTTATTTTTTATAAGCATTTAATTTCCTGCAACTTTTAACTAACCTCCCCATGGTCTATCTCAAAACCAGGGGAAAGTTGATTGTGGGATGAGATTGCATTGTAATTATCTTTTACGGATGTTATTAGCGCACAAAACAGCACCGTTATGTAGGATTTGTTTTCAATGTCACATCCTTTCAACAACATTGGGGATTGGGGAAAGGTTTTCTATATAAAAGAGGGTCGTCTATTTTGTATTTATCATTTCAATGTCACTTGCATCCTTTCAACAAAAATTACATTTGGTTTTTCTATTTAAGAGAGGGTCGTCTATTTTGTATTCATCATTTTTGTGAGCATTCCCCGGGAATGGAATAGGGATGGTTAGCTGACAAGAGGGAAGGAATGTGCAGGGATTTTGAGTTAGGGAAAGGTTTTCTATTTTAGAGGGTTTTCTATTTTGTATTCATCATTTCAATGTTACTTGCAACCTTTCAAAAAATAAATTACATTGGCGATTGGGGAATGGTTTTCTATTTAATGGAGAGTCGTCTATGTGTGTGCAACCTTTCAAAAAATAAATTACATTGGCGATTGGGGAATGGTTTTCTATTTAATGGAGAGTCGTCTATGTGTGTATTCATCATTTTTGTTAGCGAACAAAATGAGAAGTTCCCCGGGAATGGAATACAGATGGTTAAATGGCAAGAGATTATAAATATGCAGGGATTTTCAGAAAAATTTTGTTGGGGGAAGATTTTCTATTATATTCATAATTTTTGTGAGCATACAAAACAAGAAGTTTTTCCAGGGAATGGAATAGCAATGTGTGGACGACAAGAGGTTATGAAAGTGCAAGACGTTTGAGACAAAATATGTGAGCATACAAAACATACGTCACACGACAAAGCTTATGATAAACACATGATAATGGCCGCCATTTTCAAGCTCATTGTTTTGCCCATTTGCTGCCCAGTAATTGGTTTATTTAATGGTTGGTACTGCATGCATCTCTGCATATCACAGAGACATATACGTACGCATACAGCTAGTTGCTAGGGATCGTGACTAAACCAATTAAATCCAGCGTGCTTAGTGCCTGGAGCCTGTCTTTTATTTTTATTTAATAAAATGACATGTTACCAGTCTGGACTGGGTGCTTCGGGGTTAGTTTGGGGGTTAGACTGAGGGCTGACACTTGTCATACAGTCTAAATAATGACAGGTAGGGAGTGATATGAGAGTTATGTTTTTAAACAAGGATGAAATTCCTGCAGTAAGTTTGTAAAGTATAAATAATGACATGTCAAGAACATACTGTAATTTTTGGTTTACAATTAAAGTGAGGCAGGGCGAGATCCGTGAGTTGTTTCGAATGCTTGCACCAAAAAAAGGATGAAAATTATGCAGTGAGTTTTCTTTTTGTGCAGTTTTCACAAAAGGCATTAGGGCTGTGCATTTTCGGATATTTTTGGAACCGGATACCCGAAATCAGGAAACTTCAGATACCCGGATAACCGTTTTCATTTTTGTTGAAAACATGCCTCTGGTGGTATACAAATACATGTGTACTGTAAATGGTAACAAATTGACTTTTAAAATACAGAAGATACCATACTTAAATCGATCTTTCTTTATTGGAGTGCAATCTCTTGAATTTAAAGATAATTGTCTGTAAAAGTTTAAACATTACATTGTTCAAGAGTCACAGATTTCTGTTCGCACCGCTCATATGTTAAGTCCGAATTTTAAAAAGTCATTTACGGGTAATTGGAACCGAAAAATGGAACTGGGTAATGACCGTTTCGGTCGGATACCCAGCACAGCCATAAAAGGCATACAATTTATGAAAGTTAACTTTTTGAATTTTTTATTTGTTCATCTTTATTTTTTTCTTAGGAGCGGAAAGGACCTCTTCTTGACAGCGAAAAACTACTACTCAGAGGAGAGGAGCGAACATGGGTCATGTGATCATAAGAGGTACCCCCTTCATCCGCAAAAAAAAGTTGTGTCAAAATGACCTTTTCTACCCATTTCCAATACTACATAAAAGCTTTACATTATATTTATCTTTCTTTACAATCAAAGATCATTGAGATATAATTATCATTAGAAGTGAATAATTATGTGATAATTTTAAAAGCAGATGTTTATTAATGAAAATCATTGTTGCATAATTAAAAGAGTTTAAATCTTGTATTGATGGAAAAAGGGTTACAGTTTTTAAGGGAAGATACAGCATTGGTATTTGATAACATTCATTTAAACCCGATAATTTTCAAGAAATCTGTCATTAAACTAACCTGTTAAAGTTTCATTACAATAGGTCAATTCAATTCAATTCAATTCAAAAATGGTTTATTAAAACCCTAACTACCCCTTATCCTGCAAAATTCTCCAAGGGGCACTTTTTGTGAAAAATTCAGCACTGTTGGAAACTGGTACTTTCACCTCTTCAAATGGGACAAAATTACTACCTGGCAAGAAGTACAGGCCATAAGTGCTGAATATGAAAGATCAATGAAAATGCATGGTGCATTTTGAAGATAAGGGCATGTTTCCAAAAGTGCACTGATGGATTTTGGAGGATTCAGGAAGGTTCCAAGCCAGAATACCCAGGGGGTTAGGGTTAACGAAAATCATTGTTGCATAATTAAGAGTTTAAAACTTGTTTGATGAAAAAAGGGTTAAAGTTTTTAAGGGAAGATACATCATTGGTATTTGATAACATACATTCATTTAAACCATATAATTTTCAAGAAATATGTCATTAAACTATTCTGTTAAAGTTTCATTACAATAGGTCCTTTCTTTTTTGAGAAAACATCAATTCAATAATGGTTTATTAAATATTTACAAATCGTAGCATCTGCCGAATTTACAATAAAATACTATTATATAACAACAAATTAAACAACTCAAATTGCGCATGAAAATTAAAATGGTCAATGAGAAGAGTAGTTCTTAGAAAATTTAAATAATTTAAATAATTTCACCACAAAAAAAATGACATAATCGGTTAATAACCAATGCTTTACCTTCCCCATAAGTAAATAGTTTTTTTGAAATGTTGAATTTTTAAAAATTTCCACTATTAAGGAAGATGCCAGTTGTTCCTGACGTTTTATTGTTGCATTACAAATTACTCAAAACATCAGTCAAATATTGGTTCAATTCAGAACCCAACCATATTTTAAGATGTTACTGTTGATGGTGTTATATACATGTATGTACAGGTTACACATTTTAAAAGTTTGTTATTTTGTGCTGTCAAATTGTCTTAATTCCATTATTCAGCCGAGTGGCTGCTTTATAGTTTTTTAATCAATAAACCAATCTATACATTTATCATCTTTACATTTTGAGGCAGTAGATTTTTTTTTTTTTTTTAATTTATTTTTTTTAATGTTTTTATTTTTACTTTTAATTTTTTGGTGTACCAAATAGATTTTTTGGTACTGGATGTCTTCAATTCAACTTGCGTCATAAACTTCATAATTCAAAAATCCATAATTGAGATTTTGTTGACAAGGGATTGGGCAGAATAAGAGATAATTGTACACGTAATTATGGGGCCAAGAGGTTTTAGTGCATTGGACTTGTGTTCTGATGGCTGAGTCGTAGCTGCGACTGTGGTACTTGTGTCCTCGAGCAAGACACTTTACTGTAATTAGTACCTGTGAGGGTAGAGATAGTTATTTTGTTTGATTATCCCTATAGCCCCAAAAAATTTCACATAATGGGCTGTATACTCCCCAGGGAGCTGAGAAAGATTGCAGGAATAATATTGTCCCAGTGACCAGAGGAAATAATGTAAAGTGCACTGAGACATGAAGTGAAATGTGCTGTATAAGAATGAAATATTATTATGCAAGAATTAAATCCTGCAGAATTATCTGTGTATTAACAACAGCCTGTGATCCTTGGGAGTACTAGGGGAATTTCATGGTAGGCGACAGTTTACATCATCATATGGGCAGTGTATTACATTTTCAATTAAGATCTTCACATAACATCAAGTATTGTAAAACAAATACAGATGAATAAGATTTAAGATTGATTGCCTTCCCAGTATTTCTTTTATCTGAGATCAAAAAAGAAGATGTAATTGTGTCTGCCATTGACAACTTAACACCCTCACTGTGACCTTTGGCATTTTTTGGAAAAACAAGTTATATCATTGTGTCATGTATGGCCGAAAGCATACAGCAAGTTCGAGTGCTGTTAAATGGTCGATCACAATATGATAATGGACATGCTCAATACATTACCAGATCGGTAAAAAAACAATTGCACTTGTCAATGGTTCCCTGCTGTGCTGTGGGACAAAACATGAGACCAGCGAATTTGGCTGGTTCCAAATAGTCGACAAGACTAGATACAAACAATCATAGATTAGACAGGGTTCTGGTCAAATTAGTTCAACTAACCATATAGCTCTCACCCAGACTTGTGCATACATGCTGACAAAAAATTACTGATGGCCTTGAAAAAAAGCAAAGCTACTTGACTGAGGTCAAACATTGTAACGTTTTCTTTGTAACTTGATTATCATCTACGGCATGAGACGATTTGTAGTGTAGCGGCCTCCCAGGTCCATTATACTTCAATATATGTTTATTTTGAAGAAAAAAATAAGATTGAATACCTAGCCATTATGTGCATGCTGAAATGCATTTGAGCAGTGTGGACCTCCACACAGAAAGAAAGATCAATAGTGATTAGCGTATTTATATGGAAGTGCGTCTCCTGAAATTACTATCTTTGCATGTCTTGTGAAAATAAACGCAATAGTATCCGTAGCAACCGGGGACAAATAAGATGAACTGGGCAGAGGAATGTGTGCAATGTGCTCTCTCGACAGGACAAGCATGGACAGAAATTGATTGGCTTGGTGTGACGCTGAGCCCCTACCAGAAACTAGACTTATTTTACCTTAAAAGGTTCAGTCTCATTTTTTTCAATTTTCATGCCATACTCCTTTTTGAAATCAAATATACCACACCCCATGTTACAGTCATATTGGTTCAATCAGTATTCACCAGCGCCACATTTTTTTTCGTAGGATAGAAAATGAAAGTTTTCATACAATTTATACAAATGATTTCCTTTCTAATGAATTATTCATATCCCAACAACCTGTGATTTCTCAGGATTTTTTACAAATTTCCCTTTGCCTCAAAAGTTTCTTGAAAGAAGAGAAGTAGCCACCAAGGAAAGAAAGAAGTAGACTGTATTGTGTCCAAACCTCTAGTTTCTTGTTTGTGGGGATTTAGAGGGCAATCAGTGCAATTTTTGAAACAACCCATTCAGGCCACTCCAAGCCATTAGCTTTTGCCAGTGCCTCCTATGGTTACCCTTCTGTGCACTGCCACACCACTGAGATTGCAGGGTAAGGTGGTCTCCCATTGATACATTGCAGGCCATACTAATATGTTCAAACATTTACAGTGGCCTTGGGTGGCACACAGTTGATTTTGTAAGATTACTTGGAAAGGACAGCAGGCTTGTACTAGAGCATGCTAGTTGAAATGTAGAGAAGACCTGTAAGGTTCTTATCAGAACCACAATCTCACTTTGCGATATTTGAGATCCAAACCACATGGTGTTACCGCAAACCAATAACGATACTCCACCATGCAAAGTCTCGAAACCTTAATATTAATTACATGTTTCTTCTGGTGAAAATCTTTTTTGGGGGGTTCACACACATTTAAAAACAAACTACTTTTATAAAAGACACCTTCAAAAACAAACAACAACCAGGAAATGAATATTTAAATAAACACATGTAAATCTATCTTGTTCATTTTAAAAAAACTTTATTAAACCTTAGCAGCATGCAAGGAATATATGAAGAGTTTCATAGCAAAACGCGATAAATGCCATATTTAAAACGTTTGCACCAACACCACTCAGACATCGTTCATAGGTAGGCAAACACAAGTTCCAACTCAGTTTTTAACAAAATGCGATATAACCACTATATAAACTCAATCATTATACATGTTTTACTCCAAACCGCGATAAACGCCATGCCAGCTTCTCTGCAATCTGCAATATATCCTCTCAGCCAAATAGATATATAGTGTTTTGCTATGAAACTCTTCATATATCTATACAACAATTTAAACAATAAATACTAAGTGATAAATACTTTTTCTGACAAAACATAATTTAAAAGTAGAGGTCGCATTTAAAATCTGTCTAAATGAAAAGACATATGTTATAGTTAACATGCAGTAAAATATGTTAATGTGGTAATTCGCCTTGAATTTATTCCCATCCATAAAAAAAAAAAATAGCGGATCAAATGCATACTCTTAGTAAGATGTCTGTACATACATCCATACTTAAGAATCAAAAGAGATGCATGTATGGACAAAAACCAACAAGACTTGTTTAATGAATCTTAATAAATCTTGATAATGTATCACAGCCGTAATCCATTTTAAATGTAGTAATATATTTCACATTTTCTCCAAACTGACAGCATGTCAGATAGAATTATTTCTCAGAATGTTTGGTACCATCACCAACCTCACATCAAGTAGATTATAATTTAGTAATTAAATATGTACACTCCCTTTCTTAACAATGTTTCCCTCATCAGTTATCAATGTTTCAGTTTGCCATTATAATTGACATTAAAATGTATCAAACCTGTCTAGCTTAATAAATTAACCACTTCCTAGTACAATGTGTGTCCAAAGGGGACTCCGCTAATATCAATCACAGGGGATATTAATTTGAAAGCCAATCAACAGACAAGAAAAAGGAAAATTTACTGTTTGCCATTTTCGTGCCCGGTTGCAGAGGGAATTACAAATTATATTTATTTCCAAAATTTAATAACATCCTTAATGTATATATACACTAGGGTTAAAATGTCACCATGCAAAATGATGGAATACTTTTTGAATAGCACAACATATGTATAGGAATCAAAGAATGGTACAATTTCGGGGGGTATTTGTGAAAATTCATGTACAATTTCTGATCGAAAATATTACGAGTAAAAAGATTATCTTTGTTGCTTTATTTTGGACAAAATGGAAGCCCTTAAAACAGATTTTGATGGATATTTGAATAATCCCCTTTTTTACAAGTTTAATTTCAAATTTGGCCGGTTCCAATGGTGTATGCCCCTTCAGGTTAAGATACCTATGTGGTTCGCCATTTCAAATGACATGGAAAATGAGGATTCACATGGAATATCTATCTTTAAAGCCGGTATACACTTTTGGTAAAATTTCCAAGAAAATAGTGAAAATGCATTCAAATTAGTTTTTATTTATTCCAACTTGGAATTTCCTTTGGAAGACAAAAATTCATTTTCAAAAAAACTGATTAATTGTACAAAAATGATAGCACCTCATCAGACAGAAATATTGAATGGGATGTTTGATGCCATCATCTTAACGCCAAGTAGATTTCATGTATTAAAATATATCTTGTTTTCTTTTCAAAAATACCCAACAGTGTATAGGGGCTTTAGAAGAAATGATTTGACTGTTAACAGAATGTACCCAATGTTACAAAGTATTGACATTGGAAATTAGGCAATTCAATTAACAGTCATTTACAAATTATCTCAGCTATTTTGGTCACACCTATAAATGAAGTTGGAAGTACAGTCCACTTTTTTATGACCATATACAAAGTGCAAGAGGTTATTAATGGTGGGTCAGTTTTTGACATGAACTACATGTATTGCAAAGCATTGTCTCATTACCATGAGGTACTATGGCTGGTCCAACCACTGATTTCTAAGTGGGTCCAACACAAATAGAAATTACAGTTTGCAACATGCAACTGGTACATGTATACACTTTTGGATGAATGAGGGTAAGTGAAATGAATGTTTACTGTTTACATTATATAAAAACCTCCTTGAGCAGTGAAAATGGTCTTTGCTGGTAGTATAGCAAGCTTACTTTTGGTCCTATCTTAGCTGGAGTAACCGCTGCTCTGCTGCAGTAATCACTGCTCTATCTCTGTGCCTCACTAACAATACTTGCAGAAACAATAACCTTGGCTCTAGGCTAGGTTGATCATGAACTCCTTCCTATATGTACTTTTGTATCCACTCTGTGCACACCCTATTGAGGGCGCACTTTATGCAAGCAGCTTCTGTCATTGGAGCATTTAAAGCATATTGCTAGTAATTTGTTTTCATTTTCGCTGAATATAAGCACTTCTAGCATTTGAACTATGTGGTTTGTGCACACCACACTCATTATCATAAAATGGCACTGTGAAGTGCATTTTCACCGCTAGAGAGCTACATGCATTCAGCAAAAAAAATTTCCCTTGTTATTTGAAAATCTTTATACTCATCAGGCTTGGAAAAATAATTTATGCTCAACCGATGACCAAAGCTGAAACGTTATTCTGTTCATCACACATCCATATGCATCCTGGCAGAAACTCCATGTTAATTTGTTGTAATACAGAGCCTATACACGGGTCATTGTTTATACATGATCAAATCTTCTACTAGCTAGGGGTCCCTTAACAAGTCAGGCGCCTGCTCAATATGGGAAGCCACTGTGTTTTTGGATGTGTTTATACACATAAATCCTATTTGTAGTAAATAAATCAGGGCATTATCACTAACCGTAAAAAAAAAACACCTTGACACGTTGCATGTGCAAAACAGGTTAGACTGTAAAATAAATGTTGATTGCATGCAAACTGTGTCATTGTCGATTCCGTTGACCCTCAAGCATCTCACCAGTGATTTCATCAAACAGAACGATTGCTGTGCCAATCTTTGACAGTGAATATTTGTATCTGTGGCGAGGCAAGAATCGAGGAATAAACCCTTGAGTGTAGCCAAGGGTGTTCTTGCTTATTAAAGTGGGTAGGGAACAAGAAAATAAAAAGAGCCGGAGTTGGCTCTACTAAATCTTGGCCAACCAACAGTGACACTGAGAAATGTCGGTCATGCCACCTGCACCACCATAAACATTGCAAAGCGTTTGACTGACATAGCATCAGACGTCATGGAAAGGCGTAACCCTATTGGTCTATCTGTGCCGTTTGGTAGGCCGGATCAGTCTATTTTCTGAGGCTGTGTGGGCAGAAAATCTTTCTCTTTGGGACTACCAATGTTAAAATCATTTTGTAATTATCAATGTTTGATGGAAGATACACCATTGGTAATGTTGGAAAAACTGTTAAGTGTATGCTTACTTTCTTTGAATCATGATAGATTAAACAACCGACATGTGAAAGATTCATGAGAAAATAGTGAACATATTTCCACTTTTTTTAAAGAATTATTTCTAGGAAAGATTAATACCATCATCAGCTTTACATCAAGTAAGTTTTACATTACAATTCAACCATTTGGTAATCTTTGAATTACATGTACAGTACCATTCCAATCCAAGAAATATGTGTACATAGAAACAGAAATTTTCAGTGAATTAATTGACATTTTTACGGGGTTATTTAAAAGACTTAAAAATAAGACACCGACTTAATAGCCGGTCATCAATTGAAATGTATATTTTGTGTTTTCTCTAAAATGAAAGCACTTCAGACAATAATTTCTCAGAATAATAATTGTTACCTTTACCAACTTCACATCAAGTGTGCTTTAACCCTAACGTCCTAGGCATTCATTTGGGGTCCAGTACACTGTACTACAAAATACTACTCAATTCTCATAGACCAGTGTAGTAAAAGTACACTGTACTACAAAATACTACTCAATTCTCATAGACCAGTGTAGTAAAAGTATTCCATACTGCAGTTTACTCAAGTAGTATTTTGTAGTATTCAGTGAGGTTAGGGTTAAACAAATTATTTGGAATTTCTTTATATAACAGAATGTGTACACTGTTTTTAATTTGATATGTCACAACTCACATTTTACATACTGTACAAGTATAGGACATTATATGTGTAATGGGGGGGGGGGGGGGGGGGTGTGGTTTTCCTACAAGATTAACTTCTTATTATACATGTAATTCTCAAAATTCAAGAAGTAAATGTGGGGGGGGGGGGGGAAATACACTGACCCCAATCAAATAGACTCTTCTGCCCATTAAACAAAATTATTTGTTTCCATGGCCTTATTACTATAAATTAGAAAATAAAGTTTATTTTACAGTGAGTTCATAATAGTGAGCCACCCTGTGACTTATTAATATACAAAACTGGCCTCATTTGCCTTGGAGAAAGATATATTGAACGTAGCAATTATCAAACGGGAAGGTCATCAATGTTTGCGCAAAACTCAACAAGACTTCGCGGTTGCACTGTTTTCCTGGCGCTGAACTCGGGCATGCTCAGTGACCGCTTTGTCGCTTGGTTATTAATGTCGTCATCGTCCGTGTTCAACGGAGATACGCGGACATTACTGCGCATCCGCGATAGACTCGTAGTCCTTTTAACAACCCACTCACTGAGTGTCTCTTCCTGAGGGCGCTCTTGTATCACCTGATCCATGACTGCTTTCAGGAGTAATGGAATCTCCTCCACCCGCGGTTCTCTCACTAATAATTCCCGGAATCTATTGATAATCCGTCCGGTTTCTGTTGACTTCACCGCAGCGCACTGTTCCTCAAGCTGCAACACTTGCAGCTGCGGTATGGCATAGTACTTGGGCGGGGCACTTGCCAGCCAGCTGTAGTCGGCCACGCCCTGCTTCTTCTTCCTCTCGTCTTCTCGTTGCCACACTGCATGTTGGGATTCCTTGATTTGGAACTCCAATTCCGTCATGAGGCATTCCCGCACCACGCTCGTCTCATTCTTCTCGGTGAGTTTCAGCTCGTTGCGGAAGAGCGAAGTCAGTGGCATACTCTGGTTGAGGATAGAGTCTGTCACTCCAGTCCTGAAGACAACAAAAGTCATAATAATGATAGCTTTATGTGTAGATCTTTGATAGCTATGTCATCTTGAGATGATTTTCAATGGGTCCATCTGTTTCGTCTGAACCAGAAACACTGGGGTACACCCCCTATATCTTTCACAAAAAGTATTCTGTGTTCTTTTACACGCACAGGTCCTGTCTTAGCTATAATTAACTGTCTTAATGAATTTATGACCTGCTATAAACTCATGATAGGAGTTAATTGCTGTAATGATTCTGACGAATATTTGATGAAATAATTTGGTGAAAATAATTAATTTATTCTTTCATAAACAAAAATTGCCAGAAGAAAAAGAAAATTGCAGGTAAAATAGCCACAAAAATTAAATGTGTGATACATCCAACAACATTTTGTTAAAAATATTAGTCCTTACCTAGTCTGATAATTCCTGGCACGACTACACCCTGTTCACTGCACTGTCACCAACACTGCATGTGAAACAAAATGAATTTCAGCATCTCAATTTATACGGAGATCTCATTGGAGGGGAAGAGGGGATAGAGTTGCTACTAGTCTGTGGACTGATATTTGTATGGATTTGTACATTTGACATACAAGTACGTAATTGGGAACCCATCACAACACAGTTTTGATATTGTAATAACCAATGATTTGATTGTATTTTAAGCATTCAAAGTAGTTTTAATGCCATCTTAAAGCACATTTGTTCATGATATCAAGTAAATTTGCCAACAAATTAGTACAAACCCCTCTTCCCTTGGAAATGGCATTATGTTTTCAAATCCTTTGGAGCAAATATGAAATACATTGTTGTATTTAGGTCAAAACACTACAATATTCTTCAGTATTCTGAACTGTATATTTCTCCAGTAAATGAGTACCACTTATTACTATTTTCTTAAGGACATTACTTTTGTCCATCTTTTGTTCCCACGATCATGTTGAGTTTTTTTTGACCATTTTGTTTTTTTACATCCTGTAATGCAAAACTAAATACATCGTACTGTACATTTATAAGTCAAAACACCATTCTTGTATTCAAAACCCTGTATTTCTCCAGCAAATTCACAGCGAATTTCTGAACACAAAACAGAATGACTTTATCAAGTTTTCCAGATGGATTCTGTCCATCATACGTACAGGGGTACATGTATATCCATGCCAGTAATACGACCCCACACCTGCTAGTGCTTATACTTCACTGAAATGTCACACAAATCTTCCCCACTTCAATGATTGAATTCTGTCCCAGGCCCGGGCCCTTTTTTGCCCTCATTTTCTCAGAGTAATGTCAGGTGACAAACTCGTCGCCTATCAATTAAAGCTAGCATCAAGGTGTAACAACACTAAAAGGTGGGGGGGGGGGGGAGGTGGTTGGTGATGAAAATCTTTTTGCCTGAATCATATGATTGTGTGGTCAGACGCATGCATTCATGACAAGAACTTTAAGCTCCACCATTTGGAATTTATTTTACAGTAAAATGGGCACATTATAATATTTCTGTCACACAATGAATGACTATTAAATTTAATGACTATTAAATTTAATGACCATTAAAAGCAATGATTATTAAATTTGTCAATTGTTAGTGTTTATATTTCAAATATATACAGTATATCCTGATTGGGAGATTCATTTTTATCCTGATTGAAACCCTATTCTCCCAATGAGGATACCAATTGGCCACAATCGGGAGACCCTTTTGTGACAATGACACCATCTGCATTGGCATTCTATGTAAACGTACATTGTATTTTTCCTTCAAGTCATACTGTATCAAACATTGAAAACAAATACATGTAAATACCACAACAGGAATGTTTATACTATTCAATGTACACATGTATTGCTGTTTTTAATCTCTGCAAGATCCACTTGATTGTTACCATGGTAACTGGTTTTAAAACCTTGTAAAATCTTCATAATTTGCTCTTAATTCCTAAGAGTCATTGAGGTCAGTATGTACAGTGCTTGTTGGTTATATTTAAATAAAATGCATTGATTTAATGAGTACTCCTAAGTCTACTTTGAGTCGGTTACCATGGTAACAAGTTCAAAACCTCGTGGTTAATCATGAAACTTTGGTATCAGGAGACCTACTTACAGTACTCGAGGTCAGTCGACATAATGCATGATTACTCGCTGAGTGCAATAGCTACTGCCTTAAGGAGCCGAGAAGGTTAAGATGGATTGTACACCATTGGTAAAATGTCTATTTAAGTACATTATGCATTCCGATTGGTTTGAAGGCATTCTAAGGTAGAAATGGATCATGGGCCGTGATCCATTTCAAATTTGTAATACATTTCACGTTTTCTCAATAATGACAGCTTGTCAGTTAAAATAATTGCTCAGGATGTTTGGTAATAATAACAGTAACAATAATATGCACTTACAGTTACAATATAAATACGGACAAGTTTCATAAAATGGACCACACTTGTGCTGAAGGTTATCATTATAACCCCCTGCTCAGTAGGCCTGAAAATCATTCCCGAACCTATCACAGCGCCCCCCCACCCTGGGGAGTATACAGCTCAAATGGATTAACGAAAAATATGGTGTGATATACCTTGTTAAACACTAACAAAAATCAACCTTTATATGGTTTCCGTGGTAACAGATTTAAACCAAAAAAAACATGTTGACAGCAATGCTTTCAGTATACTTGGTTCTACCATGGAGGAAGGAATTCCTTCCTCCATGGTTCTACGTGGCACAAAATATTCACTCAGACTGACTTAATAACATCATGAATTAATTGACAACAGATGAAAGCATGATGGCATTGCCTAATTTATAACCTTTAAAACAAATTATCGTAGATAAAAAAGAGCTGGTCTGGGCAACGACTCATCTCTGGTTATTTTTTCCCCTGCATGCAATAAACATGTCAACCCCTCTTCCATTACTAAGGTACGATTGAAGCCACCTTTCAATTAGTGTTTTATGTTTCTTTAAAAAAAAATCAATGCATGACTTGTTCATACAGGATTGTCTCTCACGGCGAGATTTCGGAATGATCAAACCCTATGCGGGAGTCCAAATTAGATGATGAAACATCGATCTCTGGGGGGGGGGGGGGGGGTGTAAGTAAAATGCGCTCAACTCAAAATATCATCGGTGCAGATGAAAGATTAGGAATACAAGTATTTAAATGAGTGTTTGTTCAATTCGCCCCTTGAGATAAAGTGTGTTTCTCTTCCGACAGATGTGACAGAACTGCATTGAACTGATTTGATTAGCATTCAATGAGGCAGTTTAAAGCCATGACACACAATGATCTTGAAAAACATAAATGATCACAGATTTTACATGTAACTTACTTGGCGTAAAGTTGATGATGGTATCAAACATCCCTTGAAATATTTATGTCTCATCAGGTGCTATCATTTTAGTTAAATTAGTGAAATTTTGACATTTTGACACTGACAGTGGTGCCGGGGGGTTAATGTTCTGTTCCAACTAACTGTGGCCAAGATCGTAGGAACCTTTACCAAATTCACATCAAGTTAGCTCTCAGGTAATAATTCAGTAATATTTGAAATTACCAATGTTGTGTGACCTTTAAAAACTAATCATCACAACTGCATGCATCATTGTGTCATTCAACTCAATGCTGCTTAAATGTTTCCTGGTTTCACATTCAATATTGCAGCAAACCTTCCTAATGGATACAACCGAAAAACTAATTTCCTTCAATATCCCAAAGCGTTTACTATTAAAAGGTTAATGTTTGTTCATAACAACAAATAATGTAAAGCGCATTGGGGCATTATGTGAAATGCACTATAAGAATGGAATGTTATTATTAAGAAAAAAGTTTAAATGCTTTCAGGTTTTCATATTCATTATATCGGTGAATTTATGAAAGAGTATTTTTTTCTGATAAACTTACTGGTAATACTTTTCACTTTTCTAAATAAAAATTGCAACACCTCAAATATTTCTAAGGAAGAATGATACCATCATCAGCTTTACATAAACCCTAACCACCCCCACCCCCCCAAACTATTCAAACTCCAACAGCAGGGTTTGTTGGATTTTGATGGACCCTGTACTGTATAGACCTGACAGGGATACTTTACATGGGGCTGGGTGTCCCAATTCCAGCTTAATGTAAGTCCAACATTTAGGTGGTAGTGTTTGTGCATGGTGTTGGATTTTGGCAGATTGAGGAAGGTTCCTAGCCAAAATAGCTAGGGGTTAGGGTTTATTAGTAACTTTCACATTACAATTCAACCATTTGTTGTTGTTTTTAATTACCAATTCTGTACCTTATCTTTAAAGTAACACCTGTTTTGTAAGTGTCTCAAAGGACTTGAAGCCAGAGTTGGTTAGGAAAAGTCTGACAACTCAATCATAATATAACACTCTGTCAATGCTAGTGTTATTGAGGCCATGGTAAAATGTCACTTTTATACATGTAAAAGAGTCGAGATATATGGTGGGAAAACGAGGTGGACCGTTTTTAAACTCAATGCTATCACACATTTCAAAAACAATTAGTTACAGTATGTGTTAAGTGAAGGCTGTTTGCAGTGACACCATGTGAAATTCTCAATTGAGTAGTAATTAGTTCTGAGAAGAACAACCCAACGTTACAACCCAACGTTTCGATCAGTATGCTTTGATTGTCTTCGGTATGTGTTATTACACTGCAGTATGTGGTACAACATTGCAAATGGTGACAAACTGATTGATGTAAAAACAAGTTAAATAAATGTTGCTTTCCTTCCAATTAATTATAAACAGGTCACTTCAAAGATGAATAAAGATGGTGACAAAAATCCTAGTTTATCTGACGACAGTTTCTTTAGGCAAAATAAAATGTTCAAATTGACATACTTTGTACATATTAGTGTTTTAAATTGTACTCACAGATTTATAAAGCTAGTGAATAAATTCAAGCTTCCAGTTTATACAGCTGGCTGTTGACTTAATCTAAAATGGACAATTTTAAAATATACGTCAGAAGTATTCCATTTATAAAGCTAGTAAAAAAGCCTCACTTTTCTCGCCAATAAAACTGGCTGAAGAGTCCATCATATGTGCAATACCGATGGTCCATATGTTGGGGAAGTAATGAATTGTTAATGAAGATGAAATTTCACAGTTAATCGTCTCTTCACCGACTAGAAATTGAGGATCAATGAAGTGCAATATTCTAGCTGCTCCAACATCGACTGTCTAGACAATTGATTATTCCTCTCTATCTTGCAGCAGGAGCGAAGTGTGAACAAAAACACGACTTCCTGACTCAGGAGGCTTGGGTGTTGTATGTCTCCGGATGTAAAATTACATCCGAAGAAGTGAAATAACATATGTCCATGTACAACTGAATCAATGATATGCAGTGCTGGTATCTTTTGAAAATGTTGGGGGGGGGGGGGGGTGTTACACCAGCCTTAAAGGCATTGTACATCATTAGTAAAATGTCTGTAAATGCATCCATACTTTATAAGAATCATAGAAAACAAACATATGAAAGTTTGATCTCATATCATTGCATAATTAATGAGAAAAGAGTGAAAATGCAATCAGCTTTTTGTGAATTCATTCTAATGTGAAAAATGGATCAAGGCCTTGTTCCATTTCAGCATGTCAGCATGTCAGCTGGAATAATTTCTCAGGATGTTTGGCACCAGCACTAACTTCACATCAAATAAGTTAACACTCCCTTTTATTCAGGTTTTAAATGATCTGGATCCACTATTTTCTTGTTAATTAATAAGCTGAATCTTTCACAGGTTGGTTTTTATGTATCTTGATTCTTATAAAGTATGGATGCATTTACAGACATTTCACCAAAAGAATAACTAATAACTGCCTGTAATTTGTATTTCTATTTTTCATTAACTAAGGTGCAAGAATTTACACCTTCAGGTAAAAGATATATGTATACAGTTTTGAAGACATGATACATTGTATGTACAAAATTTAAAAGAGTTGGCCAAGTCTTGTTGGTCTACACACCCAATATTAAACATGGCAGGTTTCAAGGTTAACAAAACCAGCCTCTATTCAATAGGTAACCAAGTATATAGGTCACCCAAGCAGAAACACTTGAGCATCTCCACATCACTGTGATAAATAAAGCTGATCAGTTGATATTCGCCATGCTGTACAAATAAACATTAAGTCATGTTAGTGTTACAGTCTAAATAATGTTTGATTTATGTCGAAAAGTTAAAGGGACAGTATCGTCATGATCAACAAGGCATGGAATCAGAGTGCTAGTTTTAAATTAGCTCAGTGACTGCCATGAGGCCCCCAAAAAAGTCTCCGGTTTCTGGTCGTAGGGCGGCTTCAAAATCGGTGCAGGGATGCACTTTTTTTTGGGCCAACGTGATACGGTTACTGGAACTAGACCAAATTTCCCATACACATAGTATGGTGGCTAAGAGAGGTCTCAGAAATCGGGCAAACGTTCATACCTCTATGTGAAAAGCCAAACAAACAAAAAATAAAATTCCGACGCACAGGTCTAGAGTGACGTGCATAGAGACCAGAAACCGTAGACTTTTTTGTGGCCTAATATCCCACATGATAAGGTCATATTACCATTGCTGCTGCATAAATGAGCCAGTAATTTTCAGTCACTGCATTCATTGTGTCATCAATGAGAAAAAACAATGTAAATTGTTGGTTTATTCACTCCAATGTGGAATTTCTGTCTTCAGAAATTCATTTTGGGAAATTATTTCACTAATTTTACAAAACAGTAACACCTTTATAATTTTTTAAGTAATTTTTTTAAATACCCCCCCTCCTAAATTTAATAAATACATACATAAATAAAATCCACTTTGGATCAGTTCAGCTTAAAGTTTCTGAAAGTACCCCCCCCCCCCTAAAAACTACATGTATAAGAATTATATTCAGAATCAAAAACTTTCCCCAATGGTAGCAATGACTGCACTTCCCAATCACGTAATCAATTTGACTAAGTGAGCGGAAGTTCATGCTGGAAAAATACATTTTTGATGGGCTTTTTACTTTAAAAGTGCATGTAATAAATTGATTATAGGGTAGACCACTCAAGTCTAACGGAGGCCAGATCTCCCCTGGTATTAAGCCACTCAGGCAATGTAAAAATAATTGTATCGACCTATGTGATTGGTTATTGTTTGTCAATTTCTCTAATGTATACTGAACATGTTGGCATTCTCAAAATGCATAATAACGTTCACCCGTTTATAAACTTACATGTACTTGGTGTAAAGTTGATGATGGTTATAGCAAAACATCCTTTTGTCTGAGTTGTTATTTTAAGTGGTTTAGTGCATCGGATTTGTGTTCTGATGGCCGAGTCGTCAGAATGTGTGTTCGAATCCTGGCTGCGACCATGGTGCTTGTGTCCTTGAGCAAGGCACTTTACCATAATTGCTTCTCTCCACCCAGGAGTAAATGGGTACCTGTGTTGTGTTTGATTAGCTGTATGTGCGTCAAAATGGCAGCAATTGAGCTGTATACTCCTCAAGGAGCAAGATGGTTTCAAGAATGATTTAAGAGCCTGATGAGCAGGGGTAATAATGTACAGCGCTTTGATCTAGTCGCTAGGATATGTGCGCTTTATAAGAATCATTATTATTATTATTAATATTAAGAAACGTTTAATGTTATTCCCCAATTATGCATGTCTGAATGTTAGTTATGAACTGTACTCAAATTCTACGTTAAAATGAATATGAAGTTTGTGTTTGCCGATAAAAATTTTTGAATGCATTTTCACTATTTTGTGAAATAGCTCAAACTTTCACAGGTTAGCTGTTATATCTCTATTCACATAAGACACAGCAAAATGGAAGTTTACCAATGATTTTCTATATACTTTCACCATTAAATACTCCTTTCCTTTCTTTTCCCATATTTATCTTGATTCAGAAAACAGAAAATAAACCCTAACTAGCAAATTGACCTATCGCCAAGACAACCCATGTGGAAATTTACGCAGCATTTTTGTATGTCTTAGTTTTTCATGTGTTATGTATCTGAGTATAACAGGCATGCAACTGCAGTTTGTCCAAAAGAGAGGAAAGTGCCAGCCACAGCCAGACTTTGTACTTTGTTTTTCATTTTTCACTGGCACAGCTGAGTAACCAAAAAAGAGGAAATCAGCTGATTAGCTGAAAAGTTGCATGCCTGGTATAAACGATAGGATTGGACAGTTCCATATTGATGCGATTCTGCCATAATACATAAATTTGCCATCTGGCAATTAAAGAGACTGAAATAAAATAAGTGTTCTTGTCATGGGAATATAATTTTAAAAAACATTCACTTCCCTCCCAGATTTTTTTTCGGGTTTTTAAGGAAGATCTCCAATTTAGTTTTTACTTGGCCTTAATTGGACATGTGCACTGCAGTAAATCTCTGAATCAATCAATTCATTTAAAGTGGACAAAGCTTCTCCAGCTGAATATAATAAGATTTAAAATCGTTGAGGTTTTGAATATCCTTGTGCATTAAGGTAGGAAGCTGTTTAAATCAAAGTCAATTCAGAATGTCTACTGGGCTTAAAGTCCAGGTATGCATACAGTGAGTGTGTAGAGTACATAAAACGGCAAATCCATTTTTATATGATTTTAATACACTAGACTGTAAAACAAATTATTTGTATGATTGTATGAATATAAGGCCAAAAGAAAATTCTCCAGTTTCTGGTCATACGTCAGCTTCAAAATCGGTGCAGTGAAGTTTTTTTATTATTATTAATTTATTTTTTGGTCAACCAGTAAAATATGTGAAACATGTATACACAGTTATTGGAACTAAACAAAATTTACCATACACTAAGTATGGTAGCTAAGAGAGGCTGCACAAATCAGGCAAATTTTCATACCCCTATAGGAAAAAGTCATTTAAAACACAGCATAGCAGAATTCCAATCCAGCAATTTTGGCTACAATTGGACATCGTTACATAGCAAAAAAAAAGAAAACTAAAAATGCCGTCGTGCGGGTCTGATACGACGCACGTGGTGACCAGAAACCGAGCTCTCAAATCTCAAAATGTGCACCTCATTGTTATTTTTGCTGCCTTGATAGTTACTGATTTACCAATTTGCTTCTTGAATGAATCAAACTGCTATCTGTTTATTGCTGTTGCTATGGCAACACTTCAATGAAAAGGACAGAATGGACCACATGGAGACGAAAACAAAATAACTATATCATAGATTTGTAAAGGTCTTGTCATTCAATTCTAGCTGAATATGTTAGCTGCTTCAGAAAGGATCTCGTTTGACAATATTTAAAAAGAAAAATCTAAATCTTTATACATATAGAATTCATGCATACACTGACATTTTAAGTTGTCAGACTATTAGTTCTGTTCAGAACCAACATTATTTACTGATGGAAGATATCAATATTAATTTTGCTCAGAATGAAGACAAACATTACTCCCACCTGTCTGTTCTCATGAAAAAACTAAAGCCAATTATAACGGCACAAAACTTGTCAATTGCAGAATGCTTAAATTAATATGTGCAGAGTTACATGTATTCATTACACACAAGAATGCAATGAACGTAGTACATGACCTCATTCAACTTGACAAACTTATAGTGGCGCAGGAACATTCATGGAAAATTTGAAGAAATGCACACGTGTGTAATTGATACAGGATGCACTATTCGTAGTAATAGCTCATGAATGTTAAAAGCTCAATGGGCAAGGATGGACCCTCATTGAGGACTACCTGGGGAAAACTGAGATGAGCTAGAGGCCATTGATTCAATAATTTACAAGAACTGGAAATGACTAAGTAATTGAGTGGCTGAGTAATTGAGTGACTGAGTAATGGAGTGATTGACTGACTGACTGACTGACTGACTGACTGACTGACTGACTGACTGACTGACTGACTGACTGACTGACTGACTGACTGTTTGTTTGGCTGAGTGATTGGCTGGCTGACTGGCTAGCTGGCTGTTTGGATTACTGACTGGCTGTCTGTTAGGCTGGCTGACTGCTGGCTTACAGACTGAATGACTCACAAACCCTCCGCCTAATCCAACTAACTGACCACATTACTTAATAACAAAGTGACTAAATGAATGATTAATTAAATTAACCTAAAATAGCCGACGAGTGACTGACTGACCAACTCATCTACTTGCTGGCTTATAGACAGACTGATTTACAAACCCTCTGACTAACCAACTTACTGTCCACATTAATACTCACTGATTAGGAGACTAATCCAATGAATGGTTAAAACCATTTACTGACTGACTTTTAAATTGACTGAATGAATTCATGATTGACTAAAAGGTAGTTACTGTCATAACATCTTACTTATTTTATTGTTGATCTACAAAGTCATTCATGAGATGAGATCGCTCATGTGCGTACTCTATTCAATAAGCATTTCAAAAAAGTGTTTTAAATTTCAGGTTTTGGGGCCACAGGAGAATTATATGCCAGGTATTTTAATCGTCATGTAGACATGTCCTTGTTTACACAGCGGTTATTATTACACGTTCTTGAGTTTTCTGCAATTAGGGAAGGCAGTGTTGTGTTACTTACTCAAGGGCATATTTATATTAGGAGTTGAGTTCATACGCGCTTCCTTTACTTGGAGCTCTAGTTACGTTAGGACAGTTTTTTTGTGATTCAAATCAACAGAGGGTGCTATGATACTTATATCACCCAGTGGCCATCTTGTCCAATAATATCCAAGTCTATGAGAATCAAACCAACAATGTCCATGTTCTGAACAGGCTTAGACAATGTGATTTTTTTATGTGACTTTAAAGGAGAGTCAAGGAACAAGGCAATTTTGGTTACAGTGTGTTTTTCTTGCTCATACATGTACATACTGGTATTCTGCAAAAATATCCCCAGAGACACCAAGTGATGTCATTCTACACGAAAAAACCTAACAGGACATCTTTAAATACCATTTTTCATGATTTTGGCCAAAAAATGGGGAAAATGTCAACAAACTCATTTACTTTTGGCCAAAAATGGGCAAAAAAAGGAGTGAAGCACCCTCTAGCATTGACTTTTGTAAAAACACATATAGGTTTCTTATATGTTTGTCATGCTTATTGCACATTAATTTGTGTAATATTTTTGTTTCTATAAGTGGTCAAAGCAGATGTTTGTGGGGTGCTGGGTGCGAGGGAGGGCGTTTACCATGCTTTTCATTAATGTTGTACCTGTAAACTATCCATGACCTGTTAAGAGCATGTTCTATACACACAGCAGCTTTGCCCCTAGGGCATTAAGCATTTTGCTGGTTAGAATGCTCTATGAAGTTTTAACGGTTACCAGTAAAGAGCTTCCTCTGAACATAAAGTACTTGACATGTAGCTACACAGACTCTAGACACATATGCCAGTGCCCTACATGTATACTCAGAGATTGAGTTCATTTTCGCTGCTAGAGGGCTGAAATGTGAACAGAGCAGAAACTATCGTCTAAACTGAATGAGGATACTGTCAGTAAACAGCCCAGGGCAATACAAAGTATGGATTTAATATTTTTGTCACCGTGTGTTTGCTGCTTTTTAGACCACTCTCAAAATTATCCACCTCAGTGCATTTTCGTTTGAGACTCTCTGCGAGATGTTTCAGCATGAATAATCGGGCCAGCAAAAATGGAAATTCACCCTGTGTGATTGCAGATTTGATTTAATTTAATAAGTGTTTACACATTCACATATGTGCAGACCTGTGTTATTTGGGGTTCTGTGCCGGGTTATAGTGTAACTTGTATGCATAAATGAACATTAAATCCATAATTTATTTCCATAATCTGTACAAGACTGTAAGATTACAAAGCTAAATCGCACAAAAATTACAATGAAATAATGGCCGACACAGGCTATATTAATGGCCGACACAGGCTATATGGAGGCATTTCAAAAACCCGAAGCTTGTGGTGAAATGCCTTTGAATATTCAACTTGGATATATACACATACGTTTCAGGAAGACAAGAATTAATTTGCAAAATAATTTGATTAAGTGTACTAAAATGATAGTACCTAAAAGCTAATTCACAAAAAAATTACGTTACATTAAATGAAGTAATGGACAGCACAGGGAGGCATATTCAAAAAGGCATATAGCTTGTGGCAAAATGCCTTTCAATATAAACACACTGTACTACATGAATGCTTACAAGGAACAATGTGATTGACAAGGTAGACAAAGACATAGAACAGGTTTTCCTTTTATTTAGGAAATTACCAATTTTCAGATTTAAAAAAAAAGAAAGTTGCTGGGAATTATTGGTAAAAAATTTGATACATCTTATGATTACATTTATGATAAAGATTGTTTAATGCATCTTCTTAAAAATGGTGAGGGGGGTCTTTTTCTCAGGACCAGTGATAATTTCATGTGACTGATCCAAGGAGGCCCTTTCCTTGAGATAATTTATTATTTATTTTTACCATTGTATATTGATTCAAAGAGAGTAAGCATTTCTCATAGAAGCAGTTTTGCCAACATTGCCAATGGCATTGTACCTTCCCTTTAATTTCTCAAAGGAGACCCTGAACACATAAGATATGTATCCTTTACAGTCTTGAAGTCAAAATTGAGCGATGGGAAATTTAAAAATAAATCGCCTGTGTTTTTTATTAATTTAATCGACAATGGGGGCAATTTAGTTTTTAATCTGGATATTGTTGTTTTTCTTCGAACAAATAGCTTGAAATGAGATATTTCAAAAAATAATGGTCAGAGAATTTTCCATATTAATTTATGAAGGGGCCCACCATAAATTCCTTTCAGACATATTTTATATAATTTATTTACTGTAAAACCATAATTCTGACAATTATTATACAAAAAGTGTAATTTTGAAGCGTTTTTCCCCCTTTCCTCAAGCAATGTTATAGAAATAACCTGTATTTTTATGCAAAAAACACTGATGATACACCTTAAATAATGGGGACTTCAGTTCACTCCATGAAGCCATTGATAATTTATTACTGATTTCACCAGGGTAGCCAATTTAGTTCAAGTGGCTCTGTTCTCAAAGGATACCAGCACAAAGAAATATGCTGTGGCTAGTGTTACATGCCTATAATGAATGCAGTCACTGATCTCTATTAAACAGACTGAACAGAATTGTGACCCACTATCCATGCTATTCAGTCAGTGTATGATATATTAGCGCTAGCTACAGTTAAATAAAATATGTACACAATATACAGCCTTTTAAAGGCATAAGTCACAAAATTCAGTGATGCACATTTTGGTGATGGAAAATTTAATATATTTATATCATTAATACTGATAATGGACGTGGTTTTAAACACTTTTGGTAAAATGTCTGTTATATGTATCCATACTTTCTAAGAATCAAGGGATACATGTACATGAACCAACCTGTGAAAATTTCAACTTATTTTGTCGTGTTGTTAACAAGAAAACAATGAAAATGCATTCATAATTTTTGTAATCATTCATCTGAAAAAGTGAAATTCAGCCGTGAAATTGTTTTATTGAAATGATAGCCCCTCAGACAGAAAGATTTCAAGGGCTGTTTGATAACATCATCAATTTTACATCAAGTAAGTTTTACGTAAACCTTTCACCGAATATGTTTTTGGAGATTTCTAATTGTGTATATTACTTATTTACAGCGGCTTTAAGAGTGACAACATCTGTGTTTAAAGGACAGTGTATCTCATGTGAACTCACTTTGGATTTCTGGCATTGCAAATATGATGAAAATATCTTTCATAAATAAAAAAGCATTTGACAGAGACCAGAATTTCCACACACAATATAACATCTAGATAATTCCCCCTTTTAAAATCAGATTAACAGTAAACTCCAGGGCAGGCACCCTTAACATTCGGTCAGGACACAACAATATGACTGAATGTAAATATTTTTTAAAATGTGTCAGAGAGACCAGAAATCTGAACTAGCTCCCTGCTTGCTTTATGCAACAGAAAAGTGTGCAGTCTGCTGATAGCAGGTGTGTGATTTGACAAAAGTAAAAAATCCTGAAAATAGCATGCCTGGGTCTCCTTTTGGTCTAGAGCACAAAGCTGCCCTAAAACTCCTGGATGTTTAATTTTGGAGGATTTACAGACTCTCCACATCCTCACAAACAAGAAACTAGAGATTTTGACACAATACAGGCTACTTCTTTCTTTCCTTGGTGGCTACTTCTCTTCTTTCAAGAACATTTTGAGGCAAAGGAATATTTGTAAACAATCCTGAAATCAGGAAAAATCCTGAAGAAATCACAGGTCTGTGATAGCTGCAGTTAATTGTATCTGCAGCTATCTACTGATTGCAACAAGATCCATCCAGGATGTTTTGGTCACTCAGTGCTGCAACATTACAAGTTCCAAAAGAATTTGACATAAATCTGTTGGATCTTGTTGCATCTGGCATGGTTAGAATTACAATTTTATGATGTTTACAGTTTTTGCACTCACAAAATATGTTCCTGACAAAATGTGCATGTTTTGTCAACAGAACTGATCATGTGCAGCTATGGTTAATGCATAATATTTTAATTACCACAACCAGTATTTTAATTGAGACCTATAGCCAACCTAATTACTCACTAATTAATTAATTACTCACTATCTCGTCCCTGAAATATAATTTAATTACACCTTGTTTACACATGTATCCTCCATGTACCCTAATTGAAGAACCTACATGTATATAATCAAATGAAATGGACAATAACTAACAAATGAAATTAGAAGTTTGGTATTTGAATTTGTTTCAGTGATGGATTCTCTTGTAAAATGCTAATTCTCAATGCGTGACCATGCATGGACGTCTTGAGCACCCGTTTTTGAGATGCACAGCATTGTGGCCATTAAAATAATTATGTTGCTATTCACGGAAATAATGTCATAATTTTTTTGGCAACCACTAACCAGTTAAAAATTATTCTATCGATTTTTGGGGGTACAGAAAGCAAAATCTATCTTTAAAATCCACTTTCATGATGGTTTTCGGACTTTATTTCCCTTCTAAAAATCCTCCCCTTCAGAAAATAGAAGGATCCTATTATACATTGTAGTTGACATTGAGCATGTACATTGACAAGATCAGACTGACATGACTGAAGAAGTCATTGTATACCTAAAATGCCTGATTTTTCATGAAATAAATATCCTGGAATAATTTGAAGTATATGACGTCCATCATCATCCATATGTTCTCCACCTTACTGCAGGTATGATTACATTATATTGAATGAGAAAAAGTGGCGGTCGGATACGACATTCTACCCCTATTCACATCTTGCATGTTGTTAGATCACTGTTGATAAAAAGAGCAGTGACAGTGCGAATCGCGTTTGGCGTATTTTGCAGTTCATGTGTGTACGTGTGGAATATCTCCAGCAATCATTGGCTGGCAGAAGTCCACGCGTGAGCTTAGTGTCCATGACATATGCGCAAAAAGTGTACACGCAATGCTCATACAACGCCAAAGTGTGGCTGTCATCATCAAGACACTCAGTGCAAATTCACCGCTAGAGGGCTATAGCCTATGATATGTGCTGAGTGGATGGACTGTCACAGTGTCACTGTTAGTGTTACATAAAATATTATACAATTTAATTTTAAATGCACCATAGCAAGTTGCCAAACACAAGAAACATTCGTTGAAAAACGATCGGCTCACACAAATCTAAAAGTTATTTTAATCATACCTGATACGTATCAATGCTTCTTCCAATACATGATATTACAGAAGATCGATCTCTGAAAATTTGGGTGAAAAACATGGAAAATCACAAAGCATACTGCAGTGAAGACGGGTGACTTGTCGATCGGCTCGGTCCGTTTGTCATTGTGCCAAGTACACGTTTTAATTACCTTAACATAATCGCGTTACCTAAGTATAATGAAACAATGTTTGTAATTGGACAACGTGGAGCAGCAACTGCCAAATAGACGAATGAGATTTTGCGATACAAACAACTTGGGCCTTATATGATGGGACTAACGAACGTGCACTTGGTGAACGAGGTAGGATTTGACAACCAGGAAGTACAAAACCGGTGTTAATTTCACTAAAATCTAACTTATAAATTGCGACAAAATGTCTCGAATGCGGAATGTACCTCAGTCAACAGTCCAGCAACAAATTCAGGAGGACTGGGTCAACAGAGAATACATCGAAGTCATAACAACGAACATCAAAAAGATTGCAGACTTTCTCAATTCGTTTGGTAAGTTAAACTTATTTTGTTATTGTGTAGGCCTACACGACTTTTTGAAAATCATTTGTTGAACTATTTTATATGGAATTTATCCTAGATAAAGGTCCTATGACTATTTAAATTCCAATATGGCCTCCTCGACCTATACTATAGTCTAATACTATTTTATTAGGGTAGGCAGTTTCATGAAAATTTGAAGTTGCTTCAATTCTTTTAAATGTCATATCACTGGATAGAGCAAAAAATTAGAAAGAAAATGAGGGGTCAATGGTCATGATAGGTTAACCCTGTGCAAAGTTACGATTTTTTGTTGATTTAAATATTTGGTCATTTTGGAGGCCAGTTTCATTTGAAAAGTTGTGACCGCATTTGCCTGCAACGTATCCTTGTAGTACTAACAAAGTGTCTATATAGCATGTACCCCTTTTAAACAAAAAAATCTCATTGAATACCAAAATCCACCCGTGCGTGACACCCCGATTAAGCGTGCGTGACACCCCGATTAAGCGTGCGTGACACCCCGATTCACCGAGTCAAATCGCCGATAGAGGTGATTTTTTTTAAAATTTGCTGTCGGATCATTTTCCGCGAGTTGCACTGTTTTTCCACCAACGTTACAGTTGGCACCACGATACGGTGTATCCTTTTTTCGTGGTTTCAAGTTTCGTGAAGACCATCCAATACCTCTAAATTGATGATGAATTTCCGTCATGCACAATGATGAAAAACGGGTCGTAAACACGGCGATATTTCTAACGTCCGAGTTCGGATATTTTGCATTGAAACGAAGCAAAATTTATGAATGAATCTAAGATGGCGTCTACAGATTAACGCTTAATCCGCTGGCGACAACGCGACTCTGACGACATATTAAACAGCTAGCCAGGGGGAACGTTTTCGCGCGAACCCGGATGTGAGTGAGTCGGTCACAATCGCGATGTCTAAAGTTAGCTTTTGAAGTGCGCCGCCAGCGGCGGCTTGCGTGAATCTGCCTAATTAGGGCCTACTAATACTATAGTATTAGTAATATATTTTTTACAATTACTTATTTAATATTAATAATAATAATAATGTGGACTTATATGGCGCATATATCCACCAAACTGGTGCTCAAGGCGCATTACATTATTACCCCTGCTCATCAGGTGCATAAATCATTCCTGAAACCATCTCAGCTCCCTGGGGAGAATACAATTCAGCGCATATAGGGCTAATCAAACACAACAACCAACTCTGCCCTCACAGGTACCCATTTACTCCTGGGTGGAGAGAAGCAATTATGGTAAAGTGCCTTGCTCAGGGACACGAGTACCATGGTCGTGGTCGGGATTCGAACCCACATTCTGACGACTCAGCCATCAGAACACAAATCCGATGCACTAAACCGCTCGACCATATATAACTTCTGTGTAAATCTGAACTTTTTTATATTATTAAGCATGTACTTACAGGTGTTTTTTCTAGTGTTCTGTTTGTATATTTTTTGACATGTTTTTATTGATTCAAATCTATTTTCATTAAATATTTGTATAATTCATTTTATCCCACAAATTAAAATGGCATAGATTTTCAGTAATATGTTGTTTTTCATTTATGCGATGTAAGCCCACATTGAACTGAATGTAAATTTTTATTGAACTAACTATTTTAAATTTATGGTATAATTGAGTCTTTGTGGTTCGACTATTTACTGTGAAACTTATGTTTTTGTTTGTTTTTTTGCTTGAAGATACATCGTGCCGATCAAGATTAGCCATGCTGAATGAAAAACTGACATCATTGGAGAGACAAATAGAGTACCTTGAAGCAAGAGTGAGTTCCTAACGTACTTTGTCAATTAAACTATCACAGCAGAATTGCGTCATTTGCGTGAACGCAGATAATGTAAAACAGTCTGATCACTTCAAATCCATCGCAACTTTACAAAAAAACTAAGACAACAAAAATTACAGCAAAACTTAAAGATGGTTTGTCTTAGTGGCCAAGTCCAATTCAGCACTATGTCGATTGTCTACTTCACCCCAACAATGTCTGTCATCAGTGCCAACATTATCAATGTTGCAACTTCCATTAAATCTGAGCACTTTATTTCATTTTTTTTGCCAGGTAACAAAAGGAGAGACATTGACATGAGTGAATGAAGCATAAATGATTCAAGTCCAACTGTATGGAGAAATACATCTGTATATAGTATTGTAGTCAGGAAACCAGACATTTAAGTTCCAGTAGACTTTTATCACTCGATGGCCATCTTGGATTTCTAACACACAAGTCTACTACACCCATGAGGAGGCAGCTTTGACCAAACGTAGGCTGGTACTCAACAGAGTGACTTCCCTTCATAGTAATCTTTGTCATGTCTTCAGGGTACAAGACAAAGATGTCTGCTGTGTGAAAGGTTATTTACAAGCGTACAAAGTGAACATTTTGTTCATGAGACTGGTGATCAGATGTTTGTATTATGTAGGATTTGCCTAGTATTCTGTGTTTGTTATTAAGGGTTGGCAATGAAACATGGGGGGTGGAAACAAATGACCTTTCAAAGACGAATGCATAATTTTATGAAATAACTGTGTAGCCAAAAACTGCAATGGTGGAAGGTGGTCTTATTTTAAAAATAAATAAAAAGTTTTTATATAGAATTCTGTACATATTTATTATTTGTGGAAGACTGTTTCATATTTGGAGAGATTTTACCAATCTACTTAAAGCCGTTATACACATTTGATAATGTTGACAAAACTGCTTCTAAAAGTTTCCTTACTTTCTTTGAATCAAGATATGACATAAAACACAATAAAGGGGGCCACTTTGCATCCGTCACGTTAGCAGTTTTTCCAATGGTTGTTATTTATTTTTAAGTACCCGAAACCGACCAAAAAGTGTTTCAACATGTGAATGGACATGCAGGCTTATACTAGAACTAATTTGAGTTGATTTATTTTAATTTTTAATTTTTTAATTAATTTTTTACCCTCAAATTTCCATAAAAATTGGACGGAAAATGTTACCTCACTTTTCCGTCCATTTGTTGATGGAAATTTTAGGCTAATTAAAAAAATAATAGTAATAATCAACTCAAATTATCTTTAGGATAAGCATGCATGTCTATTCAAATGTTGAAAATCTTTTTGGGTGGTTTCAGATATTAATTTAAAAAAATTACAACCATTAGAAAAACTGCTAACGTGACGGTAGGAAAGTGGCCCCCTTTATTGTGTTTTATGTCATATACATTATTCTACCAATCTGTTAAAGTTTCAGCTTATTACATTGTGTAGTAGAAAATAATGAAAATGCAATATGCATTCATATTTATACAAAGTTTACTCAAAATTATAGCACCACATATAACTATTTCAAGGGATGTTTGATATCATCATCAAACACCTGTATTACGTTTTATGTAAAAATGTGCTATTTGTTTTTCAAGATTACCAGCAGTGTATAGAGGCATTAACATGAAATAGTTGTTTTTTTTCTTTTAAAGTATTAAATGTGTCTCAAAATCTACAAAATAAACTCATTGTAAATGTACAGGTACAAATACGTCTTTCATGTTGTTTTATTTCATTAACTTAATACATTAATTTTGCTTTTTTGATCTGTATGCTTGGAAATTTTTTCTTGTGAAGGGCTTTGCCTTATTTGCTATTGAAGACTCTGCAACACCCCTTAGATACACCACACCCACACCCCTTAGACACACCACATCCACACCCCTTTTTTCCCCAAAGGCATAAGCATATTGATTGAAAAATGAAAACACATGATATATAGTTCAGTTAAATTTAAGGTACAACAGTGGTAACGTTGGTAAAACTGCTTCTACAAGTATGATCGCTTTATTTAAATCAAGATATACCTTCAACAACCAACCTGTGACAGTTTCAGTTCAATGTATCATTAATAAAGCCAGGTGTAGGGCAAAATTAAATCAATTGTTTATCACCAGACACAAGAATTTCATCAATCTATAAAGCCAGAAGACAAAGCATTCACAATTTGTTTCAGAAAAAGCTTATTATAAAAGTTGCTACAATGGAAGTGTTTTCTCAGAAATGAATGCACTTCAAACTGAATAATGATTGGTACAAATTTCACATCAAGTTAACATTCAGAAAATTATTTTGAAATTTTGTCATCGGGTAATTACCAATGTTGTACCCTACCTTGAAAAAAGACAATTTTTTGTAGGTACTGTTTATGCCTGTGAATGCCTATATTTTATATTTACAGTATATGTACATGAGGCATAAAACGCACATCAACAAATCAAGACATGCACAACTGGCAATTTTCTTTATTGTGGCGGTCATGTGATATGTAATAGATGCAGTGATTGGACATTCTTCTGAATTGTCTGTATTGCAATAGGTTGAATTCTTCACCAGTTCTTTGGTCACATGAGCAGCACTTAACCAATCAGAAACAAACAGGTTTTTTCAATGTCTTTGCAGATATCCTCTTGTTACAGTGAATTTTCCCATGCCTTATTTTTTCATCAACTCTCTTAAGAAAACTGTAGCATAAGTCGAGGAGAGCAACTTAAATTTAACCCTCAAATTCACCCTATTTGCCTTTAAACGGCTATCTGATTCTCCATCATGAACCTCAGGTTCAGTCCTATTTTGAGGATTATCTAAAATTGTTAAGTTTTCAGAAAAGCAGTTGTGATTTGTCGTGTCTGTGTCAGATTTACTGCAGTTGCCGAGTACCCTTGGGAGTGTTGGAAATCCAGTGACTTTATCAACACAACTCTGCTTAGCCGAGTCCCATTTCACTTGGTCATTTCTCAAGATCTTGTCACCCTGTGGGCTCTCAAAGCCCCAGCTGAGGTCCCTGGGCCATTCGATCAGTCTCCGATAATCCCCTGGTATGTTCATCTGAAGTTCCGTCACGCGGTACGTGCATTGTCCCAAACCTTCCTCCTCCATGTACTTCCTGTAAGCCTCGCCCACCCTGTTGTTTGGATACCGGATGCTGTTGCCTGGCAATGGTAGGACTACATCCTTGATGGAGATGGCACCAGTTTGTATATCAGCTTTGGTCACTTCATAAATCTGAAGGAAAAAGTCAGTAACGGGTAATTATTTTGTTATTTATGCTAACTTGAGTATGATCACACAATACATGGCATGACTGAGAGACAATGTTATTTGTTCTTGAAAAGCACAATTGCACTGTTACTCTAACACATAGGTCATTACTGATCACCAACCTTATCCCTGGTACCCCGCTTTTCATCTCCCATCAGTACCAGGTCCCCGACCACAACCTTGTACCCGTACAGTCGCAACCTTTCGCTGGCCATATGGTTCCACACTAAGCTGCAGAAGGCATGGATGTAGAACTGTCGCATCGCATGCGGGATGCAGTACAGTGCTCTCATACATCCCTCTCTGTCCAGCCCATGCCTGTGCAATGCCTTGAGGACGAGGCACTCCCGGGATTTATACTTGGGCATGAGAGCAAGGGTCTCCTTGGAGTTCTGCGTCTTTTGGAAGTGATGCTTAGCATTATTGACGGGGTCGTCTTTATCACCATCAGGGCAAAGAATCAGTTGAATGGCTTGTTTCTGTAAAATGAAAGGTTTGTTTCTATACATATAATAAATTCACAAAATAAACTCCTAACAAAAGTCTATGGGCTTAAAGAATATAATTTAGCATATTCCTTGTGTTTAGCTATTCTTTCACCAGCAATTTTGTTTTAATCATTACACTTCTGTTTTCTTTGGAAAAGGGAAGTCAATTTATTTAAAAATATATATTCTACAAAATGTAAATGTGCACATAAACAAGCAATATGCTAAATATGTGAAAACTGCTGCTTAGTTCACGCATTGAGTGGATAACACAAAGCTTTTGAAAGTAAGGTATAGGATTGGTAATTGAAAAATAACCAAATGATCAAATATTAATATGAACTTGTTTAGTGTAAAGCTGATGATGGTATCAATCTTCCCTATAATTGTTTGCCTAAGGTTCTGTCATTTTTGTAGAAAAAGGAGAACTCTTTATTAAATTCCGCATTAGAATGAATACAAAACATCTTAATGCTTCTTCACTTTTTTTTGGTGAATGACACAACGTTAGCTGAAACCTTCTTAATGTATATCTTGATATAAAGAAAATAAGCAGACACCTAGAAGAAAAATTTTTTACTTAAAAATGTTGTATCTTCTCTTTAATAGCTTACATATTTCCCAGCGAGTATGGACTGCCCAATGGCAGCTGATTGGCTGTCACCGTCATGTGACAGCCCAAACCTCTGCTCACCAAAATAGTTCACAAACCCTCTCTCCTACAGGTAAGAAAAACAAATAAAGTCGAAAAAATTGTTAAGTTAAAAAGGTATTCCCCTTTTTTTAACCAGTTTGCGTCGGGAATAAAAAAGTTTTTCTGGGCCCTTGTGGCGGGTTTCTTTTTCCCACACACACGTTAATGGAAGCTTCCACAGCGGGTGGCCGGCACTTCTGAGCATGTCACCATACACGCGTGGCTCAACCGAGCATGCATACAAATATTCCGGAGTTTCCTATGGCGTGTTTAGACGCTCTCCGATCCGTGGTGCAAAAAAAAATTGCGTGTATACACGGCCTCCGACGCGAACTGGTTAAAGGAAGTGTAGTGGGAAAAATTATAAAAAAACAAGTTGTACAGCCAAAAGAAATCTTTGAATTCCTGCAAATTATTAATTCCAAATCTGATCATTACCAACCTCAATGGATTTGAAACAGTTGTCCATTACTGGCCACAAGAGGGCTCCATCATCTGCACCCTCATTGTTCTGATCTCCATCACTGAAATGAACATCGCAGATGAGGATGTCAAAGAGATTGCCAGTCAGATCTCCCACATGAATGGCGCTTGTGAGGGGAAACACGTTGCCGACGGTGATTCCTGGAAGGTTGGCACCAGTAATAAGCTGCTTAAACCTTTGAAAACAAATTATATTTAAAGGACGTATCACCTGATTTTGTATCACTTGATTTACTGGGGAAAACAAATTTAATCTGAAAATTGCTATTTTCTTCAAAGAAATGAAAACATAATTATAATAAAGTGTCACCAACCCAAGTGCATCTTTTAACTGATGTTCCACACCCCTATCTGAGTTGTGATCATGAAATTTAGTAACAAATTTAAGCCAAGGGGTGGGGACTTTGGTCATACTAACAAGTTTTCTGCAGAGTTTTGAAAAAAATTGTTTACTGTTTTTCCACTTTGGAGATTTTAGTTTTTAGAGTGACAGATATGTGGGGATTTGGATGATTCATGTGTGACAATAATAATAATAATAATAATAATAATAATAATAATGTGTGAACTTATATAGCGCATGTATCCACCAACTGAGTGGTGCTCAAGGCGCATTATATTATTACCCCTGCTCATAAGGCTCATAAGGCTCATAAATCATTCCTGAAACCATCTCAGCTCCCTGGGGAGTATACAGCTCAATTGCTGCCATTACAGTGCATATAGGGCTAATCAACCAACTCTGCCCTCACAGGTACCCATTTAACCCCTGGGTGGAGAGAAGCAATTATGGTTAAGTGTCTTGCTCAAGGACACAAGTGTCACGGCCGGGATTTGAACCCACATTCTGCTGCTAACACCAGAACTTGAGTCCGGTAAGCTAGATCGCTCGGCCACGACACAATCCCAAGGTTAGATGTGAGATGGTGTAATGTAATAATAATAAATAATGTCGGGCATATTAAAGCGCTCTTAAACAAGGTATCAGAGCGTTGTACATTATTAACCCTGCTCATCAGGCGCATAAATCATTCCTGAAACCATCTCAGCTCCCTGGGGAGTATACAGCTCAATTGCTGACATTTTGGCGCATATGGGCTAATCAAACACAACAACCAACTCTGCCCTCACAGGTACCCATTTACTCCTGGGTGGAGAAAAGCAATTATGGTAAAGTGTCTTGCTCAAGGACACAAGTACCACGGTCACGGACGGGATTCGAACCCACATTCTGACGACTCAGCCACCAGAACACAAATCCGATGCACTAAACCACTCGACCATGGCACTCCTTGTAGGGGTCGGGGACAACAAATGATAGCTAAACATTTAACCTCCATTAAACTTAACACTATATTTTTATTCCTCTGACCTTTTCTGGCCGACACCCTTGACTGCTACTGACTGAAATGTGACGGCCTTTTTGTCTTTGATCCCAGCGTAGCTGAAGTCAGACAGCTGTACCTTCAAGACTCGCCCCAGCTGCTGCAGAGCGTCCAGAGTTTCTAAGTTCTCTTTCTTCAGAGTAAAACCTGTTAAATCAAGTAAAAACAAACAAGGAGGTAATAGACCAACAGCGGCGTAGCCACGTCCCCCCCCCCACAAATTTCCAGTGCCCCCTCAGGTGCCTCCCCACGAAAAATCCTCATACTGCCCCAAAAAACAGAAAAGAAAAGAAAAAGAAAAGGGGAAAAACCCATACCCCCTGGGCCCCCCCACTGAAAAGCAATGCCCCCCCCCCCCACTGAAAAAGTCCTGGCTACGCTGCTGTAGACCAATCTGGATGTTGCCCTAGGACCCACCCATACTTAGCCACCCATGCTGGCAAGTTAAGGGAACATCTCAAAACTCCATCGAAAACACTGTTCTCCATCGCAGTTCTCACTGGGCAAGTACCCCCCCCTTATCCATTTTTAATTTCTGAGAACCTCACCAGTATAATCACTTCCAAGTCCTTGCTCTTCCGTTGCACCCCTCTTCCTTTTAACCCCTTGGCCGTCCCTCTGAGTGAACCTCCCCCTAAACCGTAACACCACCTCTTGTTTCCCGGCTGTCATGCACGTCTTGCTCTCCAAGTATTTTCCAAAATGTTTGGAGATCATTCTGTGGAGTGTCGTCCTTTCCTCCTTGGAGCCCACAGAATCTACGGAGATGGTCCTGGTAGAGAATTTTGAACAGGCAAATTGGATGATTTTTTCCGTTTGATGGTTTGAGAGAAGTCTTCTGAAATCCCAGTATATGGGGTTGGCGGACGCTTGCACCAAATATGATGTGTTGTCAGGGAGTCGAATGGCGGAAGTCTTCAAATGCGGATATATACATTGGACAGCCTTGTGGACGAAAGTTCGCTCATCTTTTTCCAATATCACCCCCAAACTGAAACGTTTCTCCAGCCCGGGATCTTCAGTTTGCATTACTGAACCACCAAGTGTTGGATTTGAAATAGATGGAACAAGATTATTAATGATTTGGGGTGTAGCTGAAGAGCAATTGTGCTTATTGCGATCAAATTCTTGTTCCGAAAAAGTCTTCAAATCATCCATTACTTGAAGTCCAACAATCCTTTGTAGAGTGGGTTTAAGTTTTTCAACATCGGTCAAATCATCAAAGGTTACATGCTCCCCTGTGTTTGAAGTATTCGGATGGTCTAAAATTGTACTGGATAAGTTGGCTTTGTTTCCACTGTCCTTTTCATCCCCGAGGTTCCTTTCGTCATTGTGCAGTGTTCCAGTGGGTTTATCATTTGGGGGTGAGGTTGCATCTGCCTCGCTCTGTAGCTGAGCAAGCTTTCCAGAGGAGTTGATTTCTGTAACGCAGAAGTCTTCCGGGCATTCCTTAATGGCACCGAGAAAGCCTTTGTGTGGGGAGAGGAAAACGTCCAGCCCTAACTTGCTTCTAGGGCACTCTTGAACCATCTCTCCCATCATTTTTAAGATGATTATACCTGTAATTAGATTTTGGAAGAAGTATGTCAACAGGATAATTGACAAATACAGTTTTTGTAAAAGCTAAACTATTTCCATAAAAGGGGGACGAGTCCCCCTTTTATGCTCCTGGCACCCCCATCCCCCTGGCATCTGTAAATGTCCCATCAGCGCTATGTCCCATCTCTGTCTGCTGGTCAGCACTAACGTCCGTCCAGCAACTTGGCCTAGCCCCATTGAAGGGCCAACCACTGGAAATACCACTGATTTACCCTATTTATGGGGCTATCCCTGGCTTAGACCTAACCCCAGGCTATGCCCAATCACTAAGATGGGTAGCTTACTGCTTAGACTCCTAGTCCTAATTTTAACCATGTTTTAACCAAGTGAGTGGTAGCGCAATGAACGTATGTAATGTGTAAGGTCATGGTTGTAGTTATCCCCATTCTAGGGCCAATACACTGGACTCCCCCTTATCCTTGGCCCTAGCAATTTTTTTTTTTTTTTTAAACTTTTGATCTGCTAGTGCTAGTGCTAATTATTACAACCTAAAACTTTGTGATTAGGTAACCTTACCCAAGCAGATACATTTGGCATAAAATCCTTTATTCTGGGATAGCTCACTTGACTTTCATGAAATTTGGGCTAGGGCCAAGGATACGGAGGGAGTCCAGAGTATATTGGCCCTAGCAAATTAGTAGCATAGCCCATGCCATAGGGCTAGAATGCAGTGGCAGTGCCACTGCCACCACATGACTGCTGGGCAATCCCAGGCAATGACCCTAGCACTTATCACTCCCAATAACTGCATGGTTTACTTTTGAACACATACATTATGTAATTAATTGCTTTCCGCCCCTTTCCATTCGAAAGAATCAAAATGTTACCTTAAAATGTTGATCGCAATCACTCAAAAGTCTCAATCAGCTGTTCACGTGTTGACTGTTGACACTGCTGAGAGGTAACCACAAGAGGGCGCTAAACACAACAATATAATTTTTGACTTGAGTCGAGTCGGAATGTCACTGAGGCGGGCCGGAATATTAAAAGTTCTATTTTGTCGAAGAAAAAGTGAGTATACTTTTGCTGCTTTCGCTTCCTCTTTAAAAACTATTTTTATTGAATACATTTATCCAGGTAAAATTACTGGCGTCTCCAATTAGTTAAGTAGGGCTAGCGGTAATTTGTGTGACCCAATAATATAAGTCAGTGACAGTAGTCATAACGTTAGTTTTGTTACAGTGGCGTGAATCTTGACTCTTGTGGACGTACGTGGGCTTGACAAGCAATATTTTTACAATTAATATTGCAATTAATTTGTTTGAGCGCGTTGTGAGTGCGCCACCTGTATGTCAGACGACCTTTTGGCCCAGTTCCTGGACAGCAGGCCAGGCCGCATGGTTCTTTGGTGCGGTGCAAGGACTTCGGTACAAGTGGTACAAGTCGTGCTCGCGCATATTCAGAAATGTGTGAAGGGGTTGCGAAAAAAAAAATTATAGAAAAAAAGAATCCCCCGAAAATTTTTGCCCGGAAAATATTTTGATTGAGGTCATAGAACGAGTAGCCTTTTAAGGGGCCCAGGGGCGGGCCTTCCCCTCCACCTCCCCCCTTCCCTGGCAAAAAGTATCACTACAGCCTACTTCACCATGGTATGTTGTGTATAAATACCACAATATTTACTTTCTAAATAGTATTAATATACATCTTAAATAAGTTTCTACTGCATTCATTCCCCTAATTTGTTGTCACAACATGCCAGTGGGAAAAAACGAGTGAACTGTGCCACGCACGTCATCCCTCCAAATAACTGCAAAAGAGGAAAGGACACTTCAGTTTACGGTGGTAAATCCAAGATGGAGAATTGTCAAAAGTGTGCATTTTTTATGAGTAGCTAGGCCTAGTCCTCATTATGGATGTTATAAAGAATTGGAACAGGCGTAACAATGGGTCAAATAATTTATTTACTGAATTTAAATCTGGCGCCATATCTACATACATGGGCCAAATCCTGGGGGATGGGGCTGGGTATATGCCTATACCCTCAATAAATACAGCGGCGGTGACCAGTGGAATCATCCCCCCCCCCAATATATGCCCCACGCTTGTTGCAAAATTCGGCCATATTTTGCATCCATTTTTTGTATCCTTAAAAATAGAGAAGAGAACTTTATAATTCTTCATGATTTTATGTTTAAAAAATTGCATAGTACAGTGCATATAGATAACTTCCCTAAGGTTTTCAGGGTTCTTGGGTGGGCCTCGGACCTCTCGCTGTTTGGCTTCACGCTGTTCGTCTGACTTAACCCCTGCTCCCCCACCCCCGTGTTCACAATGGGTTTCAGCCCTTGTCTACAAACAAATTGAAAAATTTGCTCATTGAAACTAGCTTACACAGCTGTTTAGTTCAATATGACTGTCAAATCTAGCTTATCATCAAATTAGTTTTTTAAGAGAAAAAAAATTGAATAAGAGATATGTGTTATATTTGTTTTCATATTAGTAAAAATTGTAATATTGTGGACGTTATTTTTAAACAATTTGAAATAGGGGTCTTAAGTGTATACCCATCATAGGTTTGCACATTAATCACGCTTTGTGTAATAACTTTAGTCTATAGCCAGCAAAATATTTTTTTTAAATAGGAACATCTTATAGACAAAACATGACATAGGCCTATATACTTACGTCAAACAAAACTGTTCGTGTGGTACCGGGTATTTTATGTTGATCAGTGAAATTAGGAGAATTAGGAGAAAATAGGTCATTTGTGTATATATCCATAAATAGGGCCTATACTTATTATTGACATGCAGGGGAACGGCAGCCGCCGCTCCACTTGTTAGCAAAATAGTGTCTGTCGGCAAATTCACAAACTTGTTGGTATTTCTGAACTTATTTATTTGTTAAACATTGTGGTATAAAACAAAATAATTTTTTTTATAAATAAATACATAAAAAAGAGAAGAGAAAATGGTACATAAAGTGTTGTTTTAAGCGGTGTTTGATGGGAGGGGAATAACCTCTTCAGCCTTTACGTTAATTATTGAGAAGGGCTACACCTATATAATTACATGCATATGTTGAACAGTTATTGTCATTATTTGACCAGCAATGAATGTATAGCGCTGCATTATTACTTTTTATTAGGTGTTCGGGTATGTGCCCGAAACACCTATTGTTTTTGTTCGTTTTTTTTAGGTGTTCGGGTATGTGCCCGAAACACCTATTGTTTTTGTTCGGCTATTTCTACTTCTCCTTCTTCTTCTTCTCCGGATCGATTGTCTACAAAAAAACCCACATACTTGCAAACTTGAAACTTGGCATATACTTAGAACTTAACACGTAGATGAAACATGAGTTGTGACGTCATGATGAGGTCATCAGATATCGAATTACGATAAATCAAAGTTTAATATTTTAAAAAAATCATATCTCAACAACCACAAGAGGTAAATTGGCATTTTTTGCACCATTGTATAGATTGTTAATTGTCAAAAAATATTTACACAAAGGTGACCCCAATTTGACCTTTACTTGGTGTTAGCAACATAATGTGGGTTCGAATCACGGCTGTGACACTTGTGTCCTTGAGCAAGACACTTAATCATAATTGCTTCTCTCCACCCAGGGATTAAATGGGTACCTGTGAAGGCAGAGTTGGTTTGCTCTATATGCGCTAGAAATGGCAGCAATTGAGTTGTATACTCCCCAGGGAGCTGAGATGGTTTCAGGAATGATTTATGAGTCTTATGAGTCTTATGAGCCTTATGAGCAGGGATAATAATATAATGCGCCTTGAGCACCACTTAGTTGGTGGATACGTGCGCTATATAAATCCACACATTATTATTATTATTATTATTATTCCTGTTCCAACCGGAAGTCAAAGTTTAATATTTAAAAAAAATCATATCTCAACAACCACAAGGGGTAAATTCACAATCTTTCCACCATTGTATAGATTGTTAATTGTCGAAAAATATTTACACAAAGGTGACCCAATTTGACCTTTACTTCCTGTCCAAACCGGAAGTCAAAGTTTAATATTTAAAAAAATCATATCTCAACAACCACAAGGGGTAAATTCACAATCTTTCCACCATTGTATAGATTGTTAATTGTCGAAAAATATTTATACAAAGGTGACCCCAATTTGACCTTTACTTCCTGTCCAAACCGGAAGTCAAAGTTTAATATTTAAAAAAATCATATCTCAACAACCACAAGGGGTAAATTCACAATCTTTCCACCATTGTATAGATTGTTAATTGTCGAAAAATATTTACACAAAGGTGACCCAATTTGACCTTTACTTCCTGTCCAAACCGGAAGTCAAAGTTTAATATTTAAAAAAAATCATATCTCAACAACCACAAGGGGTAAATTCACAATGTTTCCACCATTGTATAGATTGTTAATTGTCGAAAAATATTTACACAAAGGTGACCCCAATTTTACCTTTACTTCCTGTCCAAACCGTTTAATATTTAAAAAAAGATTGCGCACAATCTGCAAATTGTCCCTTTACTAAAAACCTGCAAAAATTTCCATTGTTCTTCCTTACAAGCTGAGCACTGAATCACCAGCAATGAACTCTCCAGCAGACAAACAAAAACTCTGTTCATTTCCACATTGTAACTTTAATGTAGTGGTATTTTGCCATTTAACATCTGTTGGTCTTGAAATTCCCTTGTAACCTTGTGAGGATCTTCTAGGTGTAGTCTAAAGAGAAGTTTTATTCGATCATTATCATTCTTTTATTATACCATTGCATTTGAAATGAAGTTTGAATTTGGTGTAGGACATAGGCTAATGTGATTAAGTTCAAATCATTGAAATGGACTTCAAACAAATCATTGTTGGTAACCACATCATATTTTACAGGGTACTCTTTAACATGACAAAAAATTATAATGCAAAATAATAATGTAAAACGAAATTTAATATTTCAAAAATTTATATCTCAAGAACCACACAAAGATAAAATAACAATATTTGTAATATTTTATTGATGATGAAAAACTTTACAAATATAAACAGCCATGGAACCGATTTGACCATCACTTCCGGTCCAAACAGGAAGTTGAAGTGAACAAATATTCTGGAGCCATTTCGGTAATGTTATCATGCCGGTTGTGTTGTGTTGAAATAAACTTCTGACGTGAAATTTAACACATCTTAACGTCAAACCCGAACACCTGCGTGTTTGTTTATCGACAACACTGCACGTCTAGTGTTATAATTTGTTGTTATGACTTAGGCCTATTTGAACGTGCTTTATTTCCTTGCTGTTATACATGAGCAATGTTCAAATTAAACACGAACAATTACGATAACATTCACACGGAATAATATGCATCTTATAAGTTTTCTTGAGTCGCTACTGTCCAGAATTTGGCATGAGCGCGGGCCCTTCTCATGTCACCGTCTCATGTTCCGTATGGACGATCGGTGTCTTTTGATAACAAATATTTATACAGAAATCAATCTATACAGTTTCAGCTTGATTTGTCGAATGCACGTTCCTTGGAAAATTTTGAAAATTTACAATTCACAAACTGGTCAACAGAGGGTAGTGTTCTCCCCAGTCGAAAATTCGCCAGAATTTTGGAAACATTTTTCTTTTTCATGTTGTCTTTGAAATGCCTCCAGGCCGGCCGACCAAACAATTTCTCAGAATGACTGGGAATTATGATGTGTACCCACAGATTACAGATTTACATGAAACGTACATTGTGTTAAGTTTATGATGGTATCAGGTGCTATCATTTTAGTACAATTATTCTGCAAATGAATTTGTGTCTTCTAGTGGAGATGTAAATTCCATGTTGGAATGAATACGGCAAATCTGTCGTCAAAGCATTTTCCATAATTATCGAACCAATTAAATAAGCTAAAAGTACGACTTTCATATGTTGGTTTTTAATATACATAGCTCTCGTATAGTATGTGAGTGCTCTTAAAGTACAGACATTTTACCTTACGTATGTACTGCTTTAATTAATGAATATTTAAATAAAAATGCAAATAAGCTGACAGCCCAAACAAGAGGGGCGTCATGACGTCCTTGAGTATATCCTCCACTGAACTAAAGCTTGAAATGCCGTCTTGTTCAAGGGTCAAATCGTCTTATTTACTCTGGCGGGGATCGCTGTCTTTCACGGGGGGAAACCTTCGCCATGATCGTCATTAGCATTGAACGCATCGCTAAGCTGAATAAACTAAACGTTTTGTTACTACTCCCACTCACCAATAATAAAACCATTACATATTACCAGACTAATGATGAACAGTTTAAGTAGGCTATATGTCATTAATAATAACGACTTTTATGATTTATTTTTCCGTGGAGAATTTATTGAAATGGAACTGATGACTTTTCTGAGAATTTTTATTTTTCAATAGTGATTTCTGCCAATGCAGTCTCATTAATTGTTTTGTATCCCGAAGCCGCTGTCATAGGAAGCAAGCCGACGCGTTATCATCGGGCAAGCTTGGTAGAGGTTAATGCGTTGGCTCTGAGTGCAGGAGGTCATGGGTTCGAGTCCCGCTCGAATCGCCTGTATATGTATACAGTCCCGAACCACTTCGGTGAGGACAACATCACTATGTTTAAAATGCTTAGCACCAACTTCTAAATGTAATACTTCGATTTGTTTTATATGTTTCGCCCGTGTTTTTTACTAGTTAACCAGTAAATTCCTGAAATTGTATTTTTCATTGGAGAAAAGGAAAGCAAATAGGGGCAACTTTAAAATGACATGTCATTGACTTACTACACAACATAATCGTGAGAAGCATGGTTTGACAATATGACCCGAAATGAATACATGATGGGTACAGACGGTCATAAACTCATTTTGACTGTCAACCAAGATTCTGACAATTATTTTGTGAAAAGGCTCGTTTCAAAATCTTTATTTTTCTTTCTATAAAGAAATTAGCAATTAATGATCAGATTAAAACAAAAATGTTCGGTAAAATAACAAAAACACATGTGATAAATGTACAAAATTGTTAAATGTGTTTTTTACAAAATTTTTAAATCGGTTTTCTTGGGAGGTTGTGGGCCCACATTTTGTTGTGATATAATGTTTTGGTTTGAACTTGCATTTATAACAACAACTTACCTGGGACCGATGTTGCAAATAGGCCTATTCATTGTGTACACCGTTTTTTTTCTTCATTTTAGTTTGTCAATATCACATGATCTGACGTGATATGCATTTTGAAGCATCGCTGATGAAAGAATTATTGTCCAATGAAACCAATGTGGTGGATTGCATTATAAATATTGTCACAAAAAACAACAGATTTTTCGAGGAATCTGAAATTTAAGAAGAGTGGAAACAACCTGATCGCAAACTTGTAATCTCATTGTATAGCAAGAAATGAAAAATTCACATCGACTCGTTAGCAAGGGAGCGACCTTTTAACTGATAACTTCTTCTACGTAAGCGACTCCCTGTTCCGGCATTGTCACATTGTAGTGCGGCTTCCCGCCTCATCACATCGGGCCGGTCGCTGGCGCAAACGTCACCATGGCAACGCATCTAGATGCGTCATTTTACGCCAGTGCACGGCAGCAGGGACGTCTATTGTCGCGAGATCTTGTCACGATTAGTGCAATTGGATAGCGGCGATTATAATGGCAGTGTTGTGAGAATGTCTTCAATGGTGGGCGATACAGTGGCTCGTCTGGCGAGTCACCGTGGAGTGAATTGCTGGCTTGGTTTCTCCATTGATGGCTATAAGATTCTACCCCTAGGTTTTTTCTTGTTGTGGGATGAACAGTAATTTAATTGATAATGTCACTTGTGAATAGGATGAAATGGATATTACCTCCAAGTCACAAAAACGAAATGTGTCTTTACGCAAACGTGAACTTTCGATCATTGGTTCAAGTTCAAGACATTCTTTGCTCCATAACTTACAGTTCAAAGATATTTGAAGTTTTTTAAGGATCCGTGGTTGTTTTCAAGCAGAATGTTTAAAGAGGTGTTCCAAAAAATAAAAACAATTCAGAAATAGATCTCTCCGAAAGATCATGGAACGCCTCGGGGTTTCTGTGCTTCTGACGGCCGGGGAAAATACAAGTCCATGCACGCTCAGTTTTGTTCTGGATTTGGAAGAAAATTGACCTTGTGTGTTGTTAGCGGCCGGGTAGCTGCATGAGCGGTGATTTGATTAATTTATCGTCAGGAAAATGTGTTTGTCAGAATAACAGTGACGGAAAATTAGAAAGCTAGTTGCCCCTAAATCAGCCTTACTTTCGTAATCATCACGTCACACCAAATGAATTTAGTTAAATAAAGCCATTTTTAACGGGGGAGCATTTTTAAGAAAACAAATCTAATTTCCTGTTCGAATTTAGGATAAAGTATTCTTTCCTAAATTCCGCGTTATAATGAATACAAAAAATCTGAATGCATTTTCTCGTTCACGATACATATCTTGATTCAAAGAGAGTACTTTATAGCATACTCTTGATCTTATAGAAGCAATTTCGCCAGTAGTAATGATGTACCTTCGCTAACCGTAATAATTATAAATTACTATCGAGGAGGAGAGCTTGATCGATTATTATTTTTTTACTGGGTCCAAAATGTGGGCGATAATTTTATGGACCATCCCCATGGACAAAAAGTGGGGATATTTAAACAAAAATTCCTGACTCATATGCCATAGGCCTAGTCATAAATACCAATTTTAGGCCAATAAAAACCTATACCCGTGAATATCTCAGCCTCAATTGTTTTACACAGTTTTTGAGCTAAATTCCCATTCGCGAGTTTAGTTTATATTGTTCAAATGAGAGCACCTCAGGCAAAGCATTTCCAAAATGTATTACCTTCGCGACTCTATTCCCATTCAACATTATTCCTACACTCCTTTTAGTTCTGGCAAATAGTCTCAAAATTCATTATAAGATCATGTATTGCTTTCATAGGTGACCTTCAAATTTTTCCCCATTCCACATAATACCTACGCTCATTTGTATCTCTACTTTCAAGAAACCTTCAAGAAAGACAGTTATATGGTTTATCTATGAGGAAGTGATCAGTTCATTGTTGTGTTCAGAAACAGTATGCCCTAAGGCCGAGAACTGCCGATCTTATAACACAGAACAAAACAATATTTTCCGAAGGTTAAAATTTACAAGAATTATTATTGAGCATAAGTTTCACTTTGGACAGATTATAAACCATCAGATTACAACAGGGACAGATTATTAGTGGGCGTATACGCCTCAGTCATGCCAAGTGGGCGTATACGCCTCACTTGACATGAATTAAGGCCCCCAACGTCAACTTAAAGTGATGCCCTTACATAGCGTGTACACGGTGCATGCTAGTCACAGCGTTGATCTTTGACATAATACTGGTGGTGTCAACTATTCTTCCATGGTGTTTATATTGGTGAAGTTTTTATCACCTCAGTTTTCAGTGCAAGCCTCCTCGAAAATGACAATATGTCAGACGGAATAACCTCTCAATATGTTTGGCACCACTACCATCTAAAAAAATCAAGTAAGCTTTAACATATTAAGTTAAGACTGGACAATTAAGATTGTCAAATTAAAAACTCGGTTCACTGAGAACTCTATGTTTCAATATTGTGGGTACACATAGTGTTAAATTATTGTTCAATAGATGAAATACAAATTGCCTTTTAGGTTTTGCATCATTAACGGCCGAATGCACTTGCACGTCACATTTGATAAATGTTCATCAAAATATATATGGGAGATTGGAGTAAAGAGGTTGTTATGACACAAAATGTTTTACGAAGATTTGTGCTGTTTGAAATGCACTCTGTCTGAGTATTTAAGTATGAGTCATTTAACTAATGTTGAAAAATTCTTCCAGTCACTAAATTGATCGAAAGTATTACTGACTGACAAAACATAAGACGTTTAGGCTGTCAGAAATTGTAAGTGAACTTGGCACAAAACGTACAAACCCATTAGTTCATTCTGCTATACCTATTTATAGAATGATGCTACCCATAAGCACTGAGTATATAGACCTACATAAAGAACAAGGGTCATTGTAGTGCTTAGCTAGCTACGACGGTGAAGGGCAACGAATAAATTCAATTTATTTGTTCAATATCCCCAACGCATGAATACCATCATTTAAAGGTGAGATGTAGAATTGGTTATTAAAAAATAACCAAAACGGCAGAAATGTGATGCGAAACTTACCGAGTGTTAAAATGAAGGTTCTCAATTTTTCCCTAAATATAATTTGTTTAAGGTGTTGTCACTAATAACCAGGGTTAAATATAATTTAAATTGTACCCATTCCAATTTTCACACCCCAACAAATGTATGTGTGTATATGGGGGGGAGAGATTTTTCTCTAAAATTTTCAATTAATTTTCACCAAATTGTGACTTAATTTGGACCACTCACTACACGCACGCCTAATAAACGTTGTGCCTTTGCAAAATCTGTTTTTATTTAATGTTTGTTTATTGGTAGTTTGTATGGGAGGGTATTACACGCTATAGGCTCAAGCCTCATTAATCTGCTAGTGAAAATTGCCTTTGAGTTTGAGTACACAAATGCTATTGGCAAATTATTTTGCTGGTGTAAATTCCTGAGATGTACATGTATGTTATGCCATATGTTATACAATCTCTAAAGCCATGCACCATGATCTCTCAAATTAAAATCAAGGACCACAACCTTTGCGGTAGAAATAAATTACCACGCTAAATGCATGCGACTCGAGCTCTGTGTATCAATTTTCTTCTATTCTTCTTCGGACATTTCCGTTTTCTGGAAATCCAAGACAAAGATTTCCCTGATCCACGTCAAAGACTTGTCAGGGATTATTTCCGATGGGTCCGGAGGGGCTCTTCCTCTTTTATCCGGGAGCAAAATGACAAAAAGGGACCGAAAATAAAGCCGCACGATTTTGAATATCCCAACATCCATTTGTACGCAAGTAGAAGTAGACTCGTTTCAGTCAAGACAGTATTATTTCCTATTTGTACCATTTTCAGTAAGGTAAACATATGATTAAACTTATATTAATAGTAAATAACACACATTTCATATTTTATTATTTAAACTGATATATTTTGATCATAATATTGTTACTTTACTACATTTATGTTGTAATTGTTAATTGAAATTGAATACGCAAATTCACTGGCACAAGTTTAAAACCACCGCTTGAAGTCAGGTCCCCAATCAATAGCCCTTGATACACGCCAAATGATTATGGCAGGCACCAGACCTTTCAGCGACTTCACGACCGTGCGCGATCACGAGCAGTCCGGCGGGCTCTGACGTCACCATCTACGCACGATGATGGCCATTCTATTTATAGGGTGTTTCCCCGAACGTACTTCCGGTTTCAGGCGAGTTTACTTGGTGATTGTCATATGACCATCAAACTGTGACGGTGTGTGTCAACTGCATTAGTTAAATCACCGCGGAGCTGAGCGGACGTGGATAGTATCCGACTACGGTGAGTCACATTTTTACAAATAGAAATTATTGTAACATTTTTGTAGACAGTTTTGTATTTCGCTATGCACTGAGACAAGTGTAGACCTAGCGGAGATTTGGAAGTTTGACCAAACTTGAAATATAAACATGGTGCAGAACGTCTGTTTCCTTCCTCCATGGTTGAATAGGCCTACAAACTAGCTTTAATTATTCAGATATTCAAATTAACAGATCATGGATGCTTGCTTGGGGGTAACGTTTAGAATAATTAATTGCACACAAACTAATTGTACATTTTGTAATCTGTTGAAAAATATGTGAATAGGCCTAAGTATATTTTTCTTTCGGAATGAAATAAGTCTAATCTATCAATTCCCAGGGCAGGCATATGAATTAATTGCATGTAGTGATATGAATGAGGAAATGATATAGTACCAGTACTAGCAGTAGCAACCATTTAATTTTCCTTGTTCTGGGGGTAACGGTTTCGTGTAAGTAATTGAAAAACCTGAAGGGCCAATTCATTTTATATCGTAAAGAATATATAATTATCAAGAATATATATTGTATGCATTTTTGTATTTATTTAAATTTTATTTTGGTGTCGCAAATGCCTAGACTAGTTAGTCAACTTCCTCCATTGTCTAAGATATTTTAAGTGTCAGTCATGAACGCAAATTTGTTAAAATAAATTAAAGTGGATACGAAAATGAAACATGGTGCAACACAAATAAGGAAATAAAAACACTGGTAATACGAAAGGCTTCAGACAATAACTAAGTTAAATCTTATCAGAAATAGAACAACCGCTGTGTTGTCGTCGTATGCAGTTTCAACAAACAGGAAACTCATTATTATAAATTGTAAATTAACCAGCATTCAATATTACAAGCATTAAAACCTTATCTTCTCAAGTCACACTGTGTATTCATCCTGGGCATGTGTTTATGAGAACTGTCCCCGTGGAATATTAGTATTTATCGGCCCCATGGCATACCATGTATATAACAGGTGGTATTATCTGTTCGTCCTCCCTTCCTTTTTATCTCCACCGTGCGGCGCTACCGGATATCCGGGTTGAATTTTGGGTATCGTACGGTACATCCTGATGTATTAACAGGGTAGGGGTACTTTTAGGCTCACCTTTAATGTTCTTGGAAATAATTCATACAAACAAGGAATTGAATTTGCACAAAACGTCTAAATTGTATAAATTATAATGGTAATATTTAGCCTTTCACTGAACGGCAGTGAAATATAATTATGCTTTAAAATGTTAAAGACACTTATGCGAAAGTTGTATACGTCAAGAATACATTGTATAAAGAATCCGATTGTGTTTTACAACTTCGAAAGCCGTTTTTTTAACGTTTAATATTTTGATTATCGCATTTAACAAATCTTTCATTACAATTAATGCAATATTTGTACAAATAAGACAGAACATACTAGGAATTCTATTCACAAAAATACGTATCCAGTTAATTATAATATTGTCGGCAGAGAACGGCAGAAAAATTGCTCATTTTCTAAAAGACTTGGAAATCCGGTAGCTTTGGGCGCATAGAGGGTTGTCTCAGACGTCACACGGAGTTTTAATTGAAAAATCATGCCTTTAAAATAATGAATAAAACAAACATGATGTAGGCCGATGCATGTGTATTTGCCGTCAGTTGCCATTATTTATACATATTGTGTCCACGTGTGTGGGTGTATAATTAGCCTATAAAATCATACATTGGTTGTAACCACTCAAACAAACATAATTTTCATAATTGCTTGCTCTCAATCATGCGGCTAAGGTAAGGACTGCCTTGCAATATATATACTATATCAACATGATTAATAAATTGCAAAGCTTGTCAGAAAAAGGAAGAATGTTTTACACAGCTATGTTATGATTAAAATGCGAACGAAAGTAAAGTTTCTTTGGATTTTTGTATTTTTATCAACGAGGTAAATGCTGTCAGGAAATGTTTTGGGTTTAAAGCTTAAAATCGTTTAAATCGAGTTTGAACACTGATTATGTTCGCTTTGTGCAGGTCGTTGTTCACCGCATGTCTGAAGTGACGCCCACCTAAAAGCAATTGACGTAAGCGCGACTGCGTAGCCTTTTAAGTAGAAACGTAAATTAATATGAACATTTGAAGCGATGTCCACAATTACGCTGCATGAATTGAATCCTGCATGTCGATTATGATCAAGGCAAGCCCCGGATTAATTTCTCGTTTCTATTATTCACGTAGGCTCATTATTCTCACGTTTTCTCTCGCGAAATCCCACGAGAGATTTGTTGGGTTTTTTATTCATTGGTTACAACTAGTGAAGATCATGTCCTCCCGAGACATTTTATGATGCGGATCTGGATCACTTAAAACAACATCCAGTGATCATGCGCAGATAAATCTACATCCCGATGTCATGAGAAATTGTCACTGGCCTGGTAATTATGCTAATTACCGCTAGGATAGACGTGAACGAGATTTTAGCTTACCAATTTCTTTTGCAATAGTATATAATTGTCGGTATTGTTCTGATAATGAACAATATTTGATTATTGTCACAATAACGGAATGTCTTAAACTATCGTCGCAATAAATGGAATCTTCAACTAAAAGATGCTTTGGAAGACCATGGAGGAAGGAAGTTTAACACTACATTAATTTTTATTAAAATGCGCACCAAAATGGTTTTGTGAGTTATTTAGTATATGCACGGACAGTAAGGAATGTAAATTCGACGCCACGCAAAACTTAACAGTTAATATTCAATAGGCTTTCAAGAAATATAATATCTACGTCTGTATTTTTACATCTGTGTGTTTACATTTGAATATTTTCTGTTAAAAGGAATACGGTTTAAACAGCTGTCCTCACCGATTTGAAATCGGACTCGTCGACCGTGACTCTACCGTCATGTTAACAAGCCACAACCAGGCGCCATCCCCCGCCGTTCCTGCTTCAAGTCAGACGGAACAGTTACTACCGAAACCTTACAATAAAGGTGAGTTTTATCTTCACATGATGATGTTAACGAGGTACGATTCTTTGTGTTTAGTCGAGGGGAAGAATCGCACTGTTTCGTACAGAATATAGGACATTTATGAGGATCTAAGATCTGTTTCGCGGTGTGCGACAAATATGATAGAGGTAGAGTTGCGTTGGTCTATTTATGTTCAACCATGAATTCTTTACACATAATCGTCATTTCCTTTTGTTAGTGATTAACTAAATTAATATTTTTCAGTTTGAGACCGGACAAAAATTGTGGTGGACACGTTGTTATGACAACAAATATCTAACTAAGTTATTATTTCTGAATTTGTATTATTATTCTTCTTTATTATTATTTAAAAAAACACAACGTGTCAAAGACATATTTCCATTCGCTGTGATCGAAAGTACTATATGATGCGTGCTCCTTTACAGGTTGGCTTCTACAGTCAATACTTTGGCCTAAAGAATTTGGAACTAGTCTGTGAACGTTTTAGCAAAATTGGTCCTAATATTTGTGGAAAAATTTTCGCTTTTAATCCTAACAAAATCCTCCAGAGAGCAAATTACCACAATAGATGTGAATTGTGTTTTTATATTCGCTTTTTACAAAACATGTTTCATATTTGTTTCAAATCTGATCGAAAAATTTACTTATAATTTCTATACCTTAATATCCAAATAATTACTTCAGCGGTGTGTATGTCCTGCCTAACAAGTTTTTCTATTTTTGTAACAAAAACATATTCATTATAACAAGTAAGGTAAATGAGTTTTTGGTAGTCATGCAAAGGTCAACCTAAACTATGTGGTGACAAAATTTAAAAAAATGTATGGCCACTCGTCACGCTAATGAACATAATTCACGAGCAACGCCTACTCGGCCCACTTCCGGTACATTAAATCCATAACAATAGCGATATTTTGCGGTTGATTCGCCAGTGTGTCTGACTCAAAAAATATGACTCCACAAACATAATGTCCCTCATCTATTAAAAAAATGATCTGTATTTTGTACTCATTTGATGATTCAACAAAATTAATAAACGTGATGATGATTGATGAATGTCTGCATACCATATACTTTTGGCAAATGTTCGTTACTGCTCCAGTAATCCTGACACCTATCAGTAAACAGTCTATTGTCAATCTCACAACAAGCAGAGGTTTACACCTGACATACCAAATATGGTGCGTGGTTATAGGAAAATGGGGTTGCCCTCTCTTTTGTTATGTGGGCGTCAGGGAATCTCTCTGCACATTCCAGAGCCTATGACATCGTCGAAGGGGTGCCACGATAGGGTCAAGGACCACCGAGAGGGTGCGTATTACGGTTTCGACAGTCCCTGGTTCCCGGTTATATATGCTTGCATGAAACACATTTTAGGACCACCAGTGATTTTAACGAGTTAATTGTGACGACGGTCGGTTCTTGGTAAAGCAAAGTGTGTTATAATGTCACGTTTATATCATATATGTAAACATTTCTGGTTGCGTGATTCGTAAAAGAAAGATTGGCTGACTAATAACTTAACTACGTGGTGCATATATCTGATTTCCCACGAGCCAGTTTTAGTAATGACTTCAGCTGAATCGCCACGTATTATGTTCAAATTGTAATAAATTAACCTCTTTAGCATATAAAGCCGAGTCTAAACATCGACGACTCAAATTATATGTCCAAAAAAAATAATAATAAGTAAAATTCACTGGACAAAAAACTACGAATGATAACCAACCTGTGGAAATATAATTCACATGCACAGTATAAACGTTGGCTCGAGTAAATGTTTAAATTATGCCTAGTTACTTTTGTTCAGCAATGAGTATGTTCATGTAGGGCAGAGTTGTTCACTCGAGTCAGTGACTTGACATTGTCTTGGCTTGCGACTTAACCTGGACAAAAATTAATTGTGACATGATTTGATATGGACAATGTTGACTTGTCAACATTCATCAATTTAAAAATAAAAATGGAAAGAAGAAAAATCCAACCAAATTGTATCAAACCTTTTGCATTTTTTTATTAGCCATATACCACGATTATAAAGTAAGGTTGGGGATGTACAATTGATTACATTTGTATACTTTCAACAATATGACGGTGAAGAATTGGCAACATTTAAACAACACGGTGACGGGCTTCACTTGCATACCTGTTTAGAGTCATGTGACTTGTGACTTGACTTGCAAAGTACTCGTGACTTGTGAAAAATATAACTTTGTTACAATGTTGTTACATTGCTGTTATCATTGGAATAAATAAATGTCAATGAAGCTAAATAATGGGGAATATCTATGTGCACTATATCATGCTTTTCTGAGCATTATTATACTCTTCAAAACTGTGTTTAAAACTACATCAGTGGTGTTCATTAGTCAACGCGCCCAATAAAAACACCATTGACTTTCTGGCGTTATTTTAACACCCCATTTTTGCAGGGTAGGCCTAAGGAATTACAAAAAATACAGCAATGTTGCGAACGGTCAAGCATCCTTCCTTTCCAAAACAAATTGTGGATATATTGCATTGTAACCAGCGTCAAATTGTTCATATTTTCATAAATTAAATTCATAATTGTATTCTTTCATTCCTAATATTTCCTATTCAAATTTTAGACGGATGAAAGATTATTAATGAAACAAAAATCGCAGAACTTAGCGGGAATTAATATTTTGTCTTGGACAGTCGAATAAATTACAAGAAGACTTGCAAGTAATATTTGTAGCTTTGCGTGGTGAAAAGGAAAAGTAAAGACTGTTTGCGGTGACATGAGAAATTCTCAATGAGTAGTAATTAGTTCTGAAAAGAACTGGAGGTTACAACTCGACGTTTCGATCAGTATGCTCTGGTCATCTTCAGGAGAAAGAAGACTTTTGTTTGTTTTAACTCATTGTTTGGATACTAATACCATTTTTGAGTCTTTAGAGATATGATATTCCACGTCTTTCGCTGTTTTCCCGCAATTCTGAGTTATACGGTGCACCGTTGTACCTTCCTTGTAAATGGGAAATGATTCACCTTCAAATGAGATATTTCTCAAAATGTTTGGCCTAAGTATTGTAAAACAGTCCATTAAGTGTCATTAGTTGAGCAGCGATCAATTTAATATTACGCTGCAACATAAATTCACTTAATCACTCTGATTTGAATTGTTCAATGATTTCTTTGAAAGTAATTTACCTTCTTTCTTCTAGGAAAATAACAAATATTTGACCAATCTTACGAAATGAGTCTTCTAAAGTGGCCAAAGCTGTTTTTGTATAACACGCCCTATAAATTGCCTTGTCACAATGCGAATCAATAGAAAATGTCAATTAATTTCACCCCATGAAGTCTTAATTCACCAGATATTTCTGTTTGGTTGTAAATTAAAAATGACAATTAATGTGCTCATTTTACTGAGCCGAAATTTTCTCACATATAGGCCTACAGATTTAAAATCAAAATGGCTGGAAATATGTATAAAGATTCACGCGGAATATGCATCTTTTGTTTTCTTTTGTTTTCTTTTTTTTACTTCCGGTTCAAAATCAGAATCATCTTTAAGAAGAGAAAATAAATCAAACAAAACTAAAAAATAATACATGTTAGCCGCTGTTTGATATAGCTTACTGTATATATATATATATAGGCCTATCACAATGCCTATCAGGAACATTCAATTCTGACTATCACTTCCCGCACGTCAAAGTTTTAGCAAGCTCTTGTTTCCTTGTAAAGGTCCCGACTACCGGGAAGTCATGCCATAATTGCATTGAAGCCCTAGGCGAGCCGCATGCACACACGGGTCTTTTTAACTACGAGCTCTCGTGATCTCTTGGGGAGAGTAGAGTTTCTACAACTTCTTGTTGGTATTTTTAATTGAACAATGTTTACCTGTTTTACGTTGGTCCCTGTAGATAACCAAAGTCCTGGGCGTGTGTCCACCCCCACGATGGTGAAATCAGAGTACCAGCCGGACCATCCGATGGACACACAGAACACAGTGCAGACACACGCAGTCGCAGGAAAGCTAAAAGGTTAGTGGACATGGTGTTATCTCTGATACCTATATCTTTGATCACATATAATTCCAGTATACACAGGTCCAACTCTGATGGTCTTGGCTAACCTAGGTTATGAAAATTGTGAGTTAATTTTTTTTCCACCACCCACATTTTGTAGCATTATTGTGTTTGTAGCACATGTAGGTCAATATAGCTTCGTTATCATTCGACTGTGTTATTTAATTTAGTAACCATTTTAAATCACTGATTAACAATATTCAGACACAGATTTAACATGTTAAAAACACGCATATTCTTAACAAAACATTTCTGAAATTTGCTTTCGTTCTGATGGCATTCCTAACCACAAATAAAATACAATGATCACAAGCGTGACAAAAATGGGCCTCAATTGCTGTGTCACGCTTAACTTGTATCCAATGCAAACCCTAGCCTAAAATAACACGATTTTCAACCCAAATAATACGGTTGGACGTCAATTAAAAAGACAATTTGTGGGGTATAAAACGTGATAGATGGATCACATTTCCAAATTAAATTCTGCCAACGTGGACTTGAGATATCTAAGTACAAAATATGTATAATCACCTGCCCATTCCAAAAATATGGACGAGGATTTTTTGGTATAACATTTGAAAAGTTATCCCCACAGGGAACTTCTTCCCCGTGATTAAGTTCCAGTCGAAACTACAGAGACGCGGTCACTGTCTCTTGGGTGATTTAGGAGATCACTTAAGAATTGTTTCAGGCATACATGAATATAAACACAAACGGCAATTTGGCAACTATCTAGAGGTTGGAGTTATAATTACATCTATCTAATTTATACATCTGAAAATATTTATTTTGAGAACACATCATCACCGGTGATTTCTGCTCTTATCTCTGAAACCAATCTTGATTTTGAGTCAGAAATTAATCATGAATTTTCAAAATAAATAAGAAATGTCCACTCTTCAAGCGTAAACTTTCACTGGTCGGCTTTTCATTTTATGATTTCCAGACAGTGTTCATAAAAATGGATTTTTACAATGGTGATGGTGATTAAGCATGTACTACTGAACAGATTTTCATAAAACAGCCTCCTTTAATTGTTCACTATTATATCGAAGTGCTTGAGAACAATTTCAGCGACGGCTGTTTTGTACTAACTTGCAATCATTCAAAGAGGTTTGCCACATTTAGAACATCACGAGACATAACAAAGAACAATATCAAAGCCAAATGAAGCCGGAAGTAAAACTTGACTCACCCAACTGACCATGACGTCACCGGATGTTGGTTCCGTTTGTGCATTAATCCATTATTGTTCGAGAGATAAACATATTTTGGTACCTGGCACGGGGCGCGGGCCTAGGCGGGCTTGAGGAAGGACTGGGCCCCTGGATCGTCCGGTGGTAATGACCAGGACTTCCGTTTCGAGTGGCTGCAGCGGCGAATTGGCGCTCATTTACTTGGATAAACAGGAATTGATGGCTAGTATTAAAGCAATGAGAATTTCCGCTTGTTTTACTTTCCTTTTTGGAAGCAGATTGTTATGGTTAAATTATGAAATTGTGTGTTCTTTGTGTCATAGGTCTATATTGCGAAATATCAATTTCGAAATGTGAAATATTAAATATAACGTTATTTTGCACAACGTGTTGATTTGGATTAACGAAATGGTTATGAAAAACTGACCAGTTAGTAAAAGTTTACTGAGCTGCTGATCTGAGCAGCCTCATTTTGCTTAGCAGATATCGTGATACGCAATAATGAACAACTCTTGACAGTGTTACTGTTGTAGCCTATATTGAAGTTTGGTTAGTAGCCAACAAAACCCGCCCAAGCAAAATGTTTTTCTTCAGGAAATTGGCCACTCTGATTAACATAATCAGTTAGTCCTTGCACATGATACAATGCTGAATCATGTTACATTTTCCTAAAATATTTAATTGTACTTGTAAAATATAAATTTATCATAAAGAAAAAAATACTGTTTTACCAAATAAATAGGGGCGCGCCGCAAATGCAAGGTTTCCTTCCTCAATGGATACACCACTGGCTATTTTGAGATGTATACCAGATTTGTAATGAGTCATTAGGCCGTATTCATAAAAATAAGTAATTGCTTTTACTAAAGTAACAACCCCCTTTTACTAACCTTTTACTTAAATGTTTATTCATAGAAATAAGCAATGACTTTCAAGTAAAAGCTACAAATTTTACGCATTAGTAATTGCTTTTTACTTATAAGTAAATGCTACAGAAATTAGCACCTACTTCAATTTGTATTCATAAAAATGATCTTTGACTAGCATTTACTAGTGATTGTACAAGCATCTCATTTGTGGCTTGCTGTTTAGCCAGTACAGAGACATATCACATCTTCTGCCATGTTTTTACCTCAAAGACCACAACCTAAGGTGTATAACATCAGGCTTAATCTTGATGAAGTGAACCCTACCCTACAAATTGAACATAAACTTATTTGTTCTTTGAATGTTTTGATTGCACTGTCAAAGTAAAGTTTATAAGAAAATGACCTTATTGTTCGCATTTGAACTTGGAGACTGGTGCAGTAGGCCAGCAGAAACAGCACAAGACATCTTGGTTACAGTGGGGTTTTCAGCACCTTGAATCAGGCTGAAAAATTCCTGTTCCCAAGGACACAAGATTATTTTCCTGTTTCCTGTCTCCTTTGCATCTGTCTTTTTCTTTAGTTGTGCTTTCATGTTGGCGATTTTTTTGGCAATCTTCTTTTCATCCATGTTAAGGCCCATTTTGGTCATGATGATTTCTTGGGCCTTTTTCAGTGCTGTAGCCTTTTTGGCTCTAACGCCAGGAAGCTGGCTTTTTGTTATGAGCTCAGGATATTCCTCAATAATTGACACTAACACCAACGAGAGTGTTAAGTCGGTGGTTGCAACGTTACACTCCATGATGTATAATTACAATATAACCAAAAGGCCTATAGCACGTAGCGTACATGTATATGAAACCACAGAAGATGAGATGGAAATAGTTGAAAGGTTGTGAATCTGTACCACCACTATTTTATTCTGGACCTATACCATGTTTTCTAGCTTTTTAGCATTTGCCTTTTGTGGATGGTACTGTAGTACAATAGCAACTACTTGAGAACTTACTAGCCGTGGCAAGTAACACCTGTAATCATTTAGCAAATGGTTATGAATAAGATTTTTAGCAATTGCTTAGACTAGACCTTTTACTTACCTAGCTGTTGCTTTTACTTATAGCATTTACTAGTTAGTAATTACTTATTTTTATGAATACGGCCTATTGACTTGACCGAGTCGACTCAAAATTTTCGATGATTCAACTCGACTCGGCTCATTGCTGTAAACATGACTCGACTCGACAGTGCTTCCTACAACTGTAGTGTATTCACTGTCTTGGAAGTATACTTGCTGTCTTGAAAGTATACTTGCTGTTGATGATGATTTTATATATACATATAGGCTATTCAAAGAAATGGCAAAAGCCAAAATAAAAACAAATACAATTGGAATAGGCCTATAACTGAATTCAAATTTCTTCAAATTTCTCTCATTGCAGGTATGGAAGCCAATGTCACACTCTGGCAGTTTCTCCTCGAACTCCTGATGGACAAAAACAACCAGCATCTCATCACGTGGACTGGGAACGAGGGTGAATTCAAGCTGAACAACTCGGAGGAAGTCGCCCGGATGTGGGGACTGCGCAAGAATAAGACCAACATGAACTATGACAAGCTGAGCCGTGCCCTGCGCTACTACTACGACAAGAATATCATTAAGAAGGTCATGGGCCAGAAGTTCGTCTATAAGTTTGTGTCCTTCCCGGAGATCGTCAAAACAGAGAATAAGATCCCTTTCCGGGTGAAAATGGAAGCTATGGACGGCCCGGCGACGATGGTGACATCGAGACCTCAGAGCTACCCGGGGATTGACAACGTCGTGGAGAAGATGAGGAAGAGCCCAGCTGGGCACGTCGAGCACCACCGGGAATCGCCAAGATACGTGCCGAGCCCACTGACGCGATCGCCACAGATGACCTCGGAGCACGACACGGCGGTTTCGAAGAACAGTCACCGGGAGGAGTCCGGTGGTGGTGCACATGAACACCAGTGGAGTTCATCACCGCCGACGTTGAGCATCAGCAGCTCCCATTCATCCGAGCACACCAGAGCTGTAACGCCATGCAGCCCTAGGAGGACCATTGTGTTATCTAATGGCTCCGTTGAGGCGAGGCTTTCAGCTGAGCCACGCCTGGTCACCAGCACCGGTCGTCCGTTTACCACCATCTGTACGCCCAGCACATCTACAGCCACTAGCAACTTAAGCAGCCGCCCAAAACCAATTCAAATCGCCACCCTGCAAACACCCAAAAGTGACTTTTATGCCGCTACCATGTCCACAAAAATGTCCACTTCGAGCCCTTCTTTCCTCACAACGAGTAACGGACTCACGGTGCCGTGCTACGCCGGGCCGCACACTCCCTTACCCGGTACCCCAATAATGGTGGCTAGCCCTCTCTTTGGTCAGGCAGGTACGCCCCTTGTGCCTCTGCACTTCTGGAGCACGCTGAGCCCGCTAGCGCTTAGTCCATCCATGAATTCCCAAATAAATACATTCCAGTTTCCCACCATCATCAACGGATTCACCGGTGCACCCGTTACAGTGTCCGGCATGATGCCAATACACACACCAACCGTGGTATTTTCGCCCTCAACGACTAAACCAATTGTTGTACCATAACATTTTCGAGAACATTGATATTTTGTTTTAGTGTCTCTCCGGCCGCCGAGTACACGGCAAATCACATAGATCATAATTTTAGAAACCAAGACGTTCCTTTTCTATATTTAGAAGGAAGTTGTGTCAAATATTCCCCATTTGTTGTTTCCTTATGTTGAAACCTGTACATAAAGGATGGGCTGTGCCTTCTGGATTTCAATCAACTATTTTCCCCCTAGAAATTTTATCCATGAACATATTTTCCCATGGAAGAATGGTGATATATTTTTGTAAATGTGAGTATTTGTTTCTCGGACGAACCTTATACAAGTGAACTGATTGCTTTACTCCGGAAAATCCGTTCTGGTTTTTATTGTATGATCCCGGATGTTGGAATCGGCGCGAGCTAGTATGTAAATAATAATAGTATGACTCTGCTCGACACAAAAGGGGTTTTACCTTTCTATTCCATGGATAATTTCACTCTGATCACAAAAAGGAATTGTGACAATTGGCTGTGAATACTTTTATATTATGCAGTGGATAATTATTATGCTAGTGTTAATAGTTTGAAAACAACAAGTGTCGACCACATTCGGTGCGACGAAAGCTGTCTTAAAAGCTGTTTGTTACCATACTTTCACTTAAATTTATTGGACAGAAGTTTTGTATTATTTATATTTATTTTATAAGGCCAATTGGTGGCTCATGACTTAAACTAAGTATATTTAAATGAAAAACCTTTTTTTAAAACAAAATATAAGATTTCACCAACAAGTAGAGTTGGCCTGTGCTTTTATTTCCGTATGCCAACGTTGCATTGTCACGGTCTGATATACATAACAGTATATGTTGTAATCTAAAACGAGAATGAAATGGCGAAAGAAAGCAATGGCTATGGTTTGTTTATAAAAAGTCAAAGGTCAAAATAAATTGCTATGTGTAACACAATGGATGAAATTACTTGATTTGATGTCAGATGTGTAGTTGTTAACGACGGTCAGTAATTTTAATTTTAAGAATCAACAGAACTTTGTGCTCTGTGCATCAACATTTCGAAAATAGTGTTCCTATTTTTATTTCTGTCATAAATTATTGTTGCATGCACACTTCCCCAATCTTACCATAACTCTAGGACTATGATACGTGCTAGAAGTAGCGTGGGTGCTCATAGCTTTCAGATTGCACTTTCACCACCGTGTACTGAAACAGAGAGGGATTAAACAACTGGTGGAAGAGGTGTATTGCAAATGTTATCTTATGTTAACAGGCCTGAACTAATATGTTCCTAAAAGTTTACCAACTACTGCAGTTGACGCAACCGCAGGCCGTGGGCATTCATTGAAATTTTGTAATCACCCATCAACCTTTGACATGAAATTTTCTCCACCGACCAGTACTCTCTTGCAATGATAAATTCACCCACCAGAGTACCGTGGGTCCGTAATGGTTCACCCCGTCTGGAGTTGCAAAGCACACCCAATATTGGAGAACCTCGTGCGGTTTTACTCTGCAAACAAGTGATTTGTAGAATCCCAGGCTCACTTCCCGGATTAATCCACCCCGGGAATCGGTATCGATATCGGCCTATAACATGTTACCAATATAGTTCATGATAAGAACTGTTTATCCGGGTCCAGGGTTTCGAAGTGGTTCTGGAGAACATTAAGCATCTGAAACAGGAAGCCAAAGAGCGTGAAATGTTCAAATGAAATTCACCGATGGAGAGAGCTATTAAACCCCACCACTACTAGTAATTTTGGAAAGCATAGTTTGATTGAAAAAAAGTATTAATAAATACTGATCTGGTTTGTCAATTACAACAAGGATTGACCAATTACGAAAGTCATTCCTCGGTCACGCCCACAGAATCATAGTCTTGTGACATGTTTATTGTTGCGTTGTGCCCGCACACGGTATATATATATATATACTTGTGTTATGGTGCAGCCATTTTGTTTTCCCTCCATACAAATCCATGTGACCAAACCGAGGCTAGAAGGGAAATGGTCTGGCCCTTTTTAAGAATTGAGAATTAGCTTTCTAATCGTACTTGCATACAGGGAACCTGGCAAAATGGCCGCGGCGTGATAAAGGTATGAGCAAATTAAGTTTCTTACATGACTTGAACAATGACCAAGTTTTCAACATAGTGTTTAATTTGTGGGCTGGAACCAATCCAGTGATAGGTGTAACACACTCGGTATCTCCCCCAAATCAGCAGAATGTGTAGACTGTAGACTGTGCATAGACTGTGCATAGAATATCCTTATATATGTTTATTGTTTGTAATAAAGACTTTTATATATCAAATTGTATATAAAATTATTTTGTGCGTCCACAAGTGTGTTTAAGAATTGTTATGTCGTTCACGCAGGTCGTGGCAATATTATTTGTCAGAATTATAAGTTATTATTTTGTTTGTCTGGATTATAGATGTAAAGCAATGTGATTGTTTAAGCGTTGTTTTAAAAAACATGTAGGAGCCTGAATAAATAAAATTAATAACATGACTTTCCTGAAGCCATTGGATTCCAATCATGGTGTTTTGTTGAGTTATGTTGTCGTCGTGGTGTGTGCGTTCAGTGGTAAAATGTCTGTAAATGCATCCATACTTTGTAAGAATCAAGATATAGGTCTATGTACAGAAAGTGTGAAACCAACATTGAAATTTTAAGCTTATTTCATTGTGCCAAAAATAGTGAAAATTCATTCAGATTGTTCAATTTAACATGTAATTTTCGTCTCCTTTATTAATAAAAATGTTCATTTGGGAAATATTTTACTAATTTTACTTTAATGATAGCACCTGGGGTGCCAACGAGATTGTAGGTACTCTATAGGAATCCAGGGTTGTTGGGCGGGCAACGGGTTTGTTTTCACAGGGAACACCTTTTTACAGACACATCACTGATGCAGTCAAAATCCTGCAAAATGGGGGTTGAGTCAGAAAGGATGATTATTAAGGATGATGTTTACCAGTAGCGTAAATTTGTTATCACCGTTGGGGCGAGATGCTTCCCAAATTCCACTGACCGAACCTGAACGTCACCCCCTGTCCCTTAGGATGGGGTTTGAATGAGCTGCTATTGGGACTTTTGTACAATTATTATCCATATGGAGGAACACTTTGGGGCATTGTGGACGAAGCTTTGAGAACAGATGGAAAATTCTTGAAATATTGTGAGAAAATTTGGAACATCTTTAAAAAACAATGCTCAGGGGATGATCATAATGGACATCCCCTCTGGAAAAAAGATGTGTGTGAACTTGTCTATCCATATACAAAAATTACAACAGAGACAACTGGTCCTAGGTTGCTATCACAATAGGGAACAATAATGTATTCGGTTATCAAAACAATAGAGGGAACAATATGAGGTTCTCAGCTTACAGCAAATACATGTGTGTTTCGTGGGGGTGGAATATAGTCCAGCCACTCCCACCACCCTCCAGATTTGACGCCCATGGTTCACACAGACCAATGACTAAACTGTAACACGCCAAAAAGTTCCTTAAAGTGTAATCTAACCGGACGCCTGCTGCACTGACTCACACTAAACCTGTGCCTATTATAAGCAGATGATTTCATAATCGAAAGTAAGTTCTATTCATAGGTTGTCCTTTGCCCAAATTAACCGCCGCCTTTGCGGACTTTTGCCGACACGGATTATTGCAAGTAAATCACCCGGAAGCACAGATTTATGTAAAAGGTGGCTCCTCTGGTCGTGTGTTGTTAGACAAAACGACTGTCTTGCCCCAGGAAGTGATGTGATGTTATACAGGGTAGGACCCGGTAATAATGTCATGGGATGTCTATTAATTCGGTGACATGTTTAGGCCTGTTATGACTTGAAGAAGAAAAAAATCGGTGCAGTAGCCATATGCTTCACCACAAGAGGGCGCTGCATGCAGGAATTTTATTTTCGCTCGTTTCCTCCGTCACTGAGTATTCACCGTTGGTCCATTATTGGATAAGACCAGTGGATATACGCAGGGGTTGAATGTTATGGGAGGGGGAAAGGATGTCATGACATCCTGTCCCCTCCCCTTGTTTGTGTAGTTTTTATTTTATTTTTTTAAAGCTAGAGAAAAAACAAACTAAAAAGCTTCTTGGAGAAAAAACCTAAAAACTAAAACAAAATCCTTTTCTCCCCAAAAACAAACAAAAACCATTCAGCACCAGTGGCCGTGGGGCTATGTCATAACTGTAATTATGACACAAGAAATTAAAGGGGCAATATCGTCAAGATCATCAGAGCAGACTTTCAACAGGGCATGGAATTGGTGTCCTAAAATGAACACAGTGACTATTAATTATTGGCTCATTTATGCAGCAGCAACGGTAATTATGACCTTATCATGTAGGTATTATTTTCAGTCACTAAGTTAATCTAAAACTAGCACTCAAATTCCATGCCCTGTTGATCGTAACGATACTGTCCTTTTAATATACCCATCTGGACCTTTAAAAAAATCATTTCTTTGCTTGTCGAGCTCGTAAAGCGAAGATAATTTGGTAATTACCTGACTACAAAATTACCACATTATTATCCGAAGCTAACTTGATGTGAAGCTGGTAAAGGTGTCATCCTAAAAACTATTATGTTTAAAGTGCTCTTATTTCAGAGAAACACGAACAAAATATGCATATTTTTGCTCGAAGTGTTTTCTGTAAAAAATTGTGTATGCTTTTACACACTTTTCTTATGAGCTGAAACTTTCACATGTTGGTTGTTTTAATGTTTATCATGATATGAAGAAGCATAACACATAGAGAAAGGATTGCATAACATTAGGACGAAAACATTGCTTGATCGATTGGAATTCTGTCACGTTGTGTTTTAACTAACGACTTTTTCACATAGGGGTATGAACGTTTAACGGTGCCCATTTTGTGAGGCCTCTCTTAGCCACCATACTTTAGGTATGGGAATATTTCCAATAACCGCGTAAAAATGTTTCACTTATTTCATTTCACTGGTTGGCAAAAAACCCCAAACAAACAAAACAAAAAGGTCACAGCACCGATTTTGAAGCCGACCTGTAACCAGAAACCGAAATCTTTTTTGGTTTGGCCTAAGCCGTTTTAAACTCAACTGCTCGATACCAACTATTGAGGGCGCTATAAATTTTGTTCCAACCCCAAACAACAGTAGGACCAAACTTCTTTCGGGTTTTTTGGCGGATGTTTTGATTTTAAAACAAGTTAAAATTGCAAAAACATTTTGTAAGTATTTCCCGGTTGTTTCTCTTTTCACTTTTAATAAAGATAGTTTACAAATATATGGAAATATGCTGTAAAGAACACTGTTAGAAACTGATCCTTTTTTTTGCCCAGATAATGAGATATTACTAAATTAGTACATTTTTTGGTTAACGTGTTTCTCGATCGGCCTGAGCCTTGACGGTCGACAAATTATTTTATCTAAGACGGGGCATGCAGGACGCATCAAAAAGTACCCATCTCCGCACACTTAACGTTAGTACGTCAAAGATGACCGAAAATAAGGGAAAGTATGTCGAACCCACCACCACTTGTGCACATTGTCTAAGCATGTGTTTTAAATTAAGCAGATGACAAAATGGTCAACATCTCACTGCATACATAAACTTGTTAACGTTATTCGTTGATCAAAGTCAAAATATCAGAAAGAATGTCATAACCAACTGCCACTTGTGTTCAAAGTCTAACATTAGGTATGTGTTTTTATATGGTCAACATTTCACTGGATGTGCATACACTCATAATCATTGCTCAAAATCTCCCAAAATATCGTTTCCAATCCTCACTTAATTGATGACACTTTCATCTCCTAAGTGTGTCCTGTATCATCTTTTAAAAGAAAATCTCTGATATTTGTCATATTTGGATAGAAAAGTGGTGGTTGTGTAATTGTGGTTCTACATCATTTCCAAAATATTGTTTCCGATCCTCATTTGACTAGTTAACAGTTACATTGTCCTCTTCCAACCAAAGTCCAAGTCCAAGGCTTGAGATTCAAAAAGTATTCAATTGAATTATTTTCCTGTAGGTTTTTGCATGCCATAAATGCATTTTGTAACATTAAAAAGAGAAAACAAGTGCCTTCCTAAATAAAGTCATCCAATATGGCGCATGTGTGAATATTAAGTGTTCTTGGAAGTGATTCGACTGTTGAAAAACATTGTTTTATCACTTTTTACAATTCTGCACAAACATGCATATATCCTCAATTTACCCTAAATGACGCACCTAAGGTTATATAATCAACTGGACGGTAACTTACAAATGAAATTAGCAGTTTGGTGTTTCAGTTTGTTTCAGTGAAGGATTCTCTTGTAAAATGCTGAATTTCAATGCATGATCATACGCATGGACGTCTTGAGCGCCGTTTTTTGAGATGCACAGAATTGTGGTCATCAGAAAATTGATGTTGGTATAATGACTCACCCCAAAGTGTTAAAGTTGATGGGGGCACAGAAAATGTACCCAAGAAGAAAAACAGTTGAAATCATGTTTCATCTTATTCCAGATAGTTGTAAAATTGTTTTTAAACTTGAAAATAAAAATATTGTTTTCGATTTTTAAAATAAAATGGTATAATTTGGAGAAGCTCTCAAAACTTTATATTCAATATTCTTGAAAGACCAATAAAATGGAAGGTGGTTAAATTGTTTGCAAAAAGTACTTTAAAACTTTGAAATGTGTAAAATTGCTGTTAACATTTTGTCAAATAAAAGATTTCTTTTCATAACTATGATATTAATGTTTCATTTTCTCAATAATTTTCCACTACCGTCGAAATAAACACCAACGAATTAAGTAGTCTTCGTTCACTTCTTCTATAAGGAATGTGTCCAATTTGAGAATCAGTATTTCTTTAAAAAATCATTGCAAATGCAAAGCATTCATATATTTTGGTTTCCACAGACAACAGCTTGTTGACGGCATAGAACAATAAAAATCAGAGATGTTCGTGAAAAAAAAATTGAGGTCATGTAAATCTCTTACTATTTGTATCTAGTAAAATCAGTTAAACAACTTTTTCCACTTTCACAAGCACTAACTTTCCAGTAAATCATACAATTTCACTATAATTTTTATTTCTGTAACAAGCACGACTTAGATAAGTTTATGCAACCAGTAATACGCCATAGTTTTGTAAGTTTTCCGAGAAATGCTAAGCCAAAGGTAGGTGCGTCATTTCACGAGTGCGGCGAATTACGTACATGGACGATACTGTCTGCCTGCCATGAAATTGCCATTGTACTATCAAGGACACTTCCCACAGTGTAAACATGTGACATGGTCTATAACTTAAGGCTGCTTTGCTTGATTTCCATAAAGTTGGGTTGACAAAAGATTTCCTTCCAAATTTGCATTTGAGATTTAAAAAATAACTGATTCCTTTTCAAAATTATTCAGTAGAATACGTGTAGCCATGGAGGAGAAAGCTTTAACACTAGAGAGGCAGATCAACCAGTTGCAGGTAGAGCTGGCCCAGAAGGAAAATGATGTGGTGCTTGCTGCAGAGATAGGCAAGAAACTCCTGGAGCAGAATCAGGATCTGGAGGACCGGTTTGAACAGCTGGCTCATGATCATACCAAGAGGGTGGAGGTAATTATCTGGGACTCGGATATAAAATTTGGGCTTCATGCAAAAAGCTATTGGGCTTAGGTTAATACAATATGGCAGTTCAAATTGCCAGAGGTTTGGCTGCAAATAAGAGGCAGTGGTATAACTATAACTAAGGTACAAGTAATTGAGGACTCAAATACAACACTGATGTATGCCGATGTCAAATCTTGGAATGCTTGCACCTTTCCATTAGGAATACTGACTGTTCCCATCTGAAAGTGTTTTCTCACTGGTAGTTTTCATTTGGATCATTCCATTGATGAGCTTGCTTGCTGGAAACAGTAGTCATTCCTATTGGAAATGGCTGCTGTTTCATACAAACGTTATGTACCCAGTTAGTTTCCCTTGTACCTGATTTTAAAAAAAAATTGTTACTAGGGAAATCCTTGGAAAAATGATGTCAATATCACTTGGAAGTCAAGGCTGAGACACACATTGTGTTTACAGTCATCATCCCCTGCAAGTTCAGTCTGAGGGCCGAGACGCATATTGTATTTATATCAATGGTTGCATAATGCAGTTCAATGCTGAAAAAATCATTGAAAGGAACAGTTACTTATTCTGAAAATGTCCCACTGAATTAAATTTCTGTATCTCCATCTCCAACTCTTGGTACAATTTTCCAGTGAGTTGACTGACCATTCAAAACTAGACAACTGTCTGTTTATGAACAGTGGATATTTAATGTAGTCGAGTTGCACTGCTTACCAATGAAATTATGAATGAAATAATAGTGAATTTGTTTTCTCCAACCCCTGCCCTTACACAGCAACTTGAACAGGACAAATACAGCCTGCAGATGAAACTCAACACCAAGGAACAGCAGGAGCGATCACATGCAGCCGAGATCGAGAGTCTGCGGGAGTCCATTCAGACAGAACGAGAGTCGTCCCAGTCTGCCAAGAGGCTGGAGATGACCCACGCCAAGGAGATACAAAAGATGCTGGGCAGGGCTGAAGAGTTATCGACCAACCTGGAACGAGCTGCCATGACAGACAAACAGCTACGCAAAAAGGTCAGTGGCTCTTAAAAGACCCTGATTACACTATTTGCAATTTCACACAATTTTGGTGCATTTTGTATTGGTAGAAACACCTGTCAAGTAAGTACTAACACAGTGGATCCCCAAACACAAAACAACCAAGATGTGGACATCAGATAGCATGGTTTATTAAAAAGAATGAGAGAACAGACAGGGAGAATGACAAAGTGCATGATTTCAGATCTTCTTGACGCAAATGTCTAGAGGATGTTGGTAGCGAAAAGGGGGCTGCGCCCGCCATGCTTACCTTAACATCAACATCTGTAGTCCTGTTTCCATTTTCCCAGATTCAATACTGCAATTTTGATGGCAATGTATTTGTTGTTATTTCATGTAAACAGATTGAGCAGCAGGAGGAGTTGTTAAAGAATGCCCACAATAAACTCAGTTCTCTGGAGTTGGCACCAAATGAGAACGATGAGCAGTTGTACAGCCTCCAACGTGACCTAGCCACAAACAAGACCGAGAAGGTGAGTGCCAAAGAAATGATCCAAACATGAGGATAATTTTCTTAAATTAGCACCCTGACACAGTGAAGCATATTCTCCTGCATAGTTTCCACATTATGCAAAAATTGGGTGAATGTGGAGTGAGTGTCATGTGGTGTGACGTAACCAGGCGGAAGTCCACCACACATAAATATGCATAATGTACACATAATCCAATCAGTTTTGCAAAATCTGACCTACCTCAATGTAGATCCTGGCTATAGGCTTCCCCTGCCCACATGTCAGGTTTGGACTCTCCTCTAAGTCTAAAAGTGCATAATCATTGCACTGCCCCACTTGGTCAGGTTAGAGATTGTTGTATTTGCAGTCAGGGTTCGCATTTTTTGTGCAGCTCTGGTCATGGTCCCCAAAACTAGAGTGTAAACCAGACACGGTCTTAACTGGAAAGTTTTGGTGATGTTTCTGTTCAGGATGTCATTGTCATGGAGCTGAAGGACTCCAGAGATCACTGCCAACAGTTGATGTTCACGATTGACGTCCAGAAACAGCGATTACACAACCTGCAGAACGAGGTGGAAGAGAAAGAACAGCAGATCACCGGTTACTACAACATGCTGGAGGTACGCCATCATAAATTTCTCACAAGTTAGATGTTGTAGATTTGAGATAAGTCCTTTATATTTTTTTCCTTTGACATTCTGAGTCACTGGTACCCCATACCAGTGACTCAATGAGGACAACCGAGCTTTCTCAAACTAGATTAGACCGATGTGTGTCAGAGGTCATAGCTTTAAAGGTGCAACTATTATGGTTCCCTATGATTATTGGGGGTTACCAGGATTCATTCTGCTCATTCCACTCATTAAAATATTGACCTATCCTGGTAGAATTGAGTGAAAGCAGTTAACGAAATACTGTCCAATCCATTTAGTAACAAAACAGTTGTGCAAATGTCCATATGGGTTGTCTTAGGGCATGGGTGTCTCCAATAGGTCAATTCAGGGTCAAAGGTCGCAACTTAGGGTCAACTGATTTTGATTCCTTATGCGCAGAAAACCCGAGAGGAGGTAACAGAGCTTCACATCCAACTAGATGCTGCCAAGATGGATGCCACTGACGTCAACAAGAAGGGTAACTCACTCTTTGCCGAGGTAATTTATCATTTAAAAACAATTTTACACCAACTTATTTTCCAAATTTGAATTGCAGTTATACTTCAGGGTTGTGATTTCTCTTGATTTTTCCTGATTTCAGGATTTCTTCTACAAATTTACCTTTGCCTATCAGATTTCTAGTGGCAAGTTAAGTGAAGAAAAGTAACAGAATTTGCCTGAAATTCTCATTATTAGGCATTATAGTATAAACTAAATCTCAAAATTGTTGGTAAAATCAAAGAGTTTTCAGGGAATCTGCCTGGGCCTAGGTGATGTCTCAGAAGCCACACCCTGCAGCCATTCTTTATTTCAGGATTTTTTATTTATAACCCCTGTATACAATACAAATGCCAACACTGATCATTCAATCTGACTGATATATTTTGTTTTTAACCATTCAGTAAGGTTTTCTATTAATCACTTCTTTGCGAACCAGAGTCTATATGTGGGAGAAATCTTAGACCAAAGTGACGAAAAAGAAATGTAATCTAATGTAATGTGAGTAACCATGTAATTTTTCTAAGTAATTCATGATTTGTGTTGTATGAATTAAATTCAGGTCGAGGATCGACGTAAGGAGTTGGAGAATAAGATGATATCTCTGAAAGTGCAGTATGAATCGGCCAGGCAGCAACTAAACATGAAGAAACAACAGGTCTATAAAATGAGAGTAAGTAATGATTATCATCCTATAATTAAATCCCTTGAAAGGATGTTTCCTTTTACGCCATGACATTGTCTGTAATTTTATATTTCTTAAAGGGAGTGTACACCTTTTGTAATTACACGATAACAAAAATACTGATTTTTAATGTAAAAAATTACTTGATGTGAAGTTGGTGATGAAGCTAAACATCTTAAGAAATTGTTTTTGTCTGACATGCTGTAATGTTTTAAGGGAAACAATCGTGTTGTACACAGTGACCACAGCTCATTTTCCTGTATCTATATTTCAGTTTCAGATTGCAGCGTTGTTACAGATGGGTGGAGGCCGGGCTGACTCATCCCAGAGAGAGCGCTTGGAGCAGAGCCTCGAACAGAGCCGGTCTGAGGTTCACATGCTGTCGGAGAAAATCAAAACATTAGAGAAATCAAAGGTATACATTGATTTTTGAGCTCATCATCATATATTGGTGGCTCAATTTCCCTTACGTGACCTGGTAGACTCCATGACTAAAGGTCCTTAAATCGACTTAGTACTTAAAGGTCTGCAACACCGTAATAAAGGTTTACATCGACACCATGTGAATGAAAGGTAATCTCTTCATAGTTGTGAGGTTCTTAAAAGAGTTGATGATGGGTTAACTCCCAACAAACAGAACCTTTCAATACCTTCAGTCTGCTACAGTTTGCTACAATTCGATATCAGCTCAGTTCAACTTATTAAGCCTTATAAATCACTAGAAATGAAGCCATCAGCGAATGCCAGTCAAGGTACTTCAAAGAAAAGGCAAACAGTAATCCAGTGAAAGTTCTCGAGTTCTGTGGAGGTAAAATCTTTACTTCTGTTTACTCTTTGGCTCAACTTGTATCGTTTTTTTTCTTTTTTCTTGGTAGGTAAGTGAGGGAATGGAGCACCAGTTGCAAGAATACAAGAAACTTCTCAGCGAGTCAGACAAGCCGGACTTTGTGGAGTTCCTCCAACACAAACTCAAGATGGCAAAGTAAGACATTATTATTACTATTTAGCTAGTCCATCCTCGCCATATACATGTAGATGTTGTCTCCTGTCTTTGTACCAATAAAGCATATAGCATAAAGGCTTATTTTGAGTATCTGAAGGTATGTTTCTTTGGGGGGGGGGGGGGGGGGGGGGTGAAGACCATCTTTCTCTCCTTCTGTTTTTGCCCCTAAAGCTTTAATGTGATTTTTCCCCTTTTAAATTATATTTTCCAATTTTATTTGTCTTGCAAGTTAATGCCATTTTTTTCCCGCTTACATTGTACACATTGGCATGACTGTTAATTGGCACATGCCCCAGTAATTACCTTTTTTACCTAGGAGGTTGTTGTTTCTCTTTGGTTTAACTTGAAAACTGAGACTCAAACTGGGATACCATTTGAACATTAAGGGGTGACAGTTTAAAAAATACATGAGTGAAAAAGTTTAATGACCCTTAATGAAAGGGTCATTTTTGTTCTCTTAAAGGGGCAGTATCGTCACGATCACCATGACATGGAATCGAAGTGCTTGTGTTTAGTTTAACCCAGTGACTGAAAATAATTTCCCATAAGATAAGGACATATTACCGTTGCTGCTACATAAATGAGCCAGTAATTTGCAGTCACTGTGGTCATCTTAAATTAGGACATCAATTCCATGCCCTGTTGAATGTTTGCTCTGATCGTGACGATACTGCACCTTTAAAGCGTACTTGGTATAAAGTAGGTACATGTTTGAATCATCCTGAGAAATTATTTCTTCTGAAATTATTTCCTCTTCGAGAAAAAAGTAAATGTTATGTAAAATTTACCAAAAATAGCCAGAAGGCAACTTTTTGTAAAACATAAATAAACAACATGTACCATTTTTTCTTTGTTTTAGCAGCAAAGATTAAAAAAACAGTTATCTCGAGAGTCAAACTAGCATGTAGGATAACAGTTTTCTGATGTCTACATCTTCTCATTTCAGAACTGAAATCGAGAGCACTAAGAAGGAGCTTGAGACACAGCAACTGCTGCAGATAGCTGCCAGCGATAAACTGATGGACTGCGAGCGCCGTCTGTATAACGCCGAGATGGAGACCGACCGTACCAGGGCAGTCAACATTAAGCTCATTGTGACAATAGACGAACTCAAGCTGAAGATTGGTAAAGGTGAGATCCGTAACGTGTTTATAGTAGACTGCACCCATTAGTTTTGAAATAATTTCCAGTTTGAATTTAGGAAAGGGTACTTTTTTCTAAATACCCCTTTAGAAAATTCCCCTTTGTTTAATGTATATATCTTGATTCAAATAGAGTAAGCATCCTTGTACAAACAGTTTTAGATGACATAACCAATGTTGTACCTTCCCTTAAAGTGACTAACTGACACAATTTACTTTGGATTTTATCACAGAAGTGGGATCATCAAAATCAAAGATTACTACTGCTTATCGGGAAAAGATCAGCTTAAGGAAGTCTGACAAGGAGACAGCATCTGATAGTGCCCCTTTAAAAAGTCAACCTGAGGTCAACCAAAGTACGATCCCATCTCCTGAAATGCCTGCCGATGAGGTAACCTCTTCAGAACAGGTGCAACCAATCATTGATGATGCGGCACCCATACTGACCAATCAACAAGAAGGTAGCACAAATCTTAGGCAGGATGACTACATCCTGAAGCCGGCCAATCAGTACCAGACTCTAATGACAAACAGGCCAGGCAAGAAACAGTCAAAGAAATCCGTGTCTATGTGTGAGACCGTGTCGGTGTTGGACGCTACGGGACAAGTGAACATTAAATCCACGATCCTCAAATCAGGAGACCTGGATGTTGATGGACAGAAGAAACGTAGCATGGATGAAGCTGTGGATACCCACGGAGAGGAGAATTGTGATCAGGAGTCAGGGCAGACAATGAGAGGTTCTCGAGGGGCGAGGCACGGGGGCAAGAAACATCACAAGGTGGTGCACATGAAGAGCAACAATGCAGCAGAGTGTAAACAACAGTGATCAATCAACTTAAGTTTGTGTGGATACGTGTGGATACAAGATGTGTGTGTGGACAAACAAACACAAGATGTCACAATAACACACTCATTCTATTGGTGTTATTACATTTCAAAACGGCAATCTTTTATTGTATGTAAATAAAGCATTGTATAAATAATCACATCACACTATAAACATAATAAATATTTCATTTATACTAATTGTCTAAACTATAAATTTTCTTTAAATACAAATATAAAGTAACTGAATGGAAATTATACAAAACACTTAAAATAACAAATTCAACTTCACCTCAGTTTTCATGAAAAAGAGTAACATTCCCAAATCTCCTTAACAAAAATCTCATTTCAGTGTGTACACTTACAATATGTGTAAAACTTTGTTGATTGCATTTGGTTGTTAATTTTGGCTGACAGATATTTGTTACTAGAAAAGAACCGGTTGTAACCAACCAGTTCTTTTCAGAACTATTTACTCCTCAAAAGAGAATTTGAACATGGTGTCACCACAATTCAGTCTTTACTTTATCCTTTTCAACATGCAAAGCTACAAGTCTTACTTATATTGTAAATGATATTTATATGTTGCCTTTGAGAAAGAACCTGCGAGGGTTCAAAACATAAGATCTATAACTACTATTTTACATATATACTATAGGTCATTATGTTGGTAAGCAGTTTGCAACAACAAATTCTCTATTTAGTTATCTGTATAATAAGAGCACTTCAACAGTGAGATATAATTTATTTTTGACAATTAGAACCGACTGGCACTTTTCAGAACTATTTACTATTCAACAGAGAATCTCTTCATGGTGTCACCGCCACTTACAGTATATACAAGTGTGTGTACTATTTAATGTTAAGATTTTAAGTAAAATGTGTGTAAGAATAATAGAATATCAAGTGTTTTGCAAACACAAAAATACAATTATTGGTCAACCTGTGCTTATGTTTACTTTTCATATATTGTTGTTTTATATTGCTTGTATTTTTATAACTACACGGTTGTCATGTATTCAATCAACTTCAATAAAAATTCATCACCAAATTTGTAAATGTTTCTCTATATCAATTCAATTTATTATTCAATCACATGTTTTAAATTAACTAAATACAACGTGTAAACTAATACCGGTACACTTATACCATAACATTATAAAAAATGTAATAAATGTTTGTGAAAACAATCATTTATAATGGTTCAAAATTCGTTCACAGTACTAGGTTAATTGTGCTCAATAATATTCTATTATGTGATCTGTCTAAACAAAATATGGGAACAATAGAAATGTTCTTTCCCCCTCTCCACAGATGTGGTTACCCGATATTTAGATTAAATAAATAGGTGTTTTTGTTGATGGAGATGCATAGAGGAAAGTGGCTGTATATTACTTCTCAGGGATGTTGTCAACTTACAAAACAGCACCCTCAACAGAGGCAAGTTGTGTTGTCAATGAAAGTTAAAATTATATATATATATATATATATAACTGCCACTCATAGAACTATTTACACCCACACATCAACTCCTCTATTTGTAAGGCTCAAAACCCCCTTTTTTGTTGTATCCCTTTGTGTATTGTCCTATGTTTATGCCAGCTTCACTACAAGCTGCCACCTCTACCTATTGTGTGGCTCAATAATCCCTCTTTTACCGTAGCTTCACCATAAGCTGCCACATCCACTTATTGCGTGGCTCAATAATCCCCCTTTTGTTCACTTCTGATACTCCTATTGGCTTTTTCTCGACTGATGCTTATCTTTAATTGGTCACTATTTTCCCGCCTTTTTTGGATCCCGCCCCATGATCCTTTGCTTTCCCTTTTCCCTATAAATGGATGAGTTTCTATGTTGTACTTTGTCAAAGCCTCTGATGAAGGTCCGGATTGGATCGAAAGCTAAGGCCACCCTCCCGATTTAATTTATATATATATATATATATAAATTCTGACAATGCTGTGCCCATTCTTGTGGTGTTCCCTTTTTCAGCATACTGGGTTTACAAAGTCTTATCTTTTTCACAGGACAAACGTGAAAAAGTGTAATATAAAATTGTCATTTTGTTTCGAAATCGCGTGACAGTATCCCGCTACCCCTCCCTCGTGGTTACTGTGTTAGTTGCCATATAATGGACATGGAGTGGAGGGGTGGGCGGGGCTTAGGAGTGGGGAAATAAGTGGATTTTGTTGAACCAATTTCCTGTAACATGTGTCTTTATTGCAGTCTTGTTCCAAGGTTTTTGTACAGATTGTATTTGCTTTCATTTATTTTATTTTAAATATCTGTCATGTACTAGTCAACTTATTTGTTTAGTTTACATCTGTATTGTACCATATTGTAATATTGCCACTTTTTAGCAACATAATTAACGTCTTATAATATTTACTTTTATACTCGCATTAATCAATAAAAATGCATTATGTTGAAGTGCAGATTATTGTTAACTATCTCTTTATTTCGTGGGTCTTTTAAAACACTGATTTTTGGGGGTTAGCAATTTTGTTGAAATTAAATAAAAATTTAGAATCTTACCGCAGAGACAGCTTCTGCTTGACTTTCCTCTGCTGACCCGAGGGCGCTGCTGACCAATTTTCCAAAGTTGACTTATTTTTGTTACGAAAGTCTCGATATTATTATATAATTCCTACTTTTGTTTATAACTGAAAGATTGGGTTAAACAAAAAGAAAACCAAAAGAAAACCTCATTTTCCAAAATAATAAGAGACGTTTTATGATTAAGGGAACCAACTACATGTATACTGTGTGATAAAAGGACCCGCCATAATGAAAGGGATTGGCAAAAATGTCTTCATAAAGATGATTCAACCATACTTTCACACAAGTGTTAATAAACAAATCAATATAAGAATTTGTATAACCAAACGGTATACAATATACCGTTTTCCGAAAAAAAAAATTTATAAATGTAAGCATTTCTTCTCCTTTAGTTTTTAAAAGTTTTTCTGTAATAACTAAACAATATTTATAAATGATTATGTCGCATTCAGCGTCTTGGCCAAGCGGTATAGAGCAAGAACGTGCTTGTGTGTGTGTGTGTGTGTATGTGTGTGTTTTGTGCGTGTGTGAGCGCATTCAAACCGGGGACGTATAACAAAAGGGACAATGGTCCCCGGTTGCTCTCACAATGGAGAACAATGCGTCCCCGTATTTTTGGACAAAGGAATTTGACAAAGGAAGTCCCCGAATGCCGGTGTTTACACACGTGTGTGTGTGTGTGTGTGTGTGTTTTTTTTTTTTTTTTTGTGTTTTGTTTGTTTGTTTATTTTTTTTAAACCTTGTACGCGTTACCAGTACAAATTACCCATGGCTGTCCTTTCAGTGCAATTTTGAAGCCAATCAGAGACACCTTTTACAGGCTCATTGATGAAGCTCCAATAATTTTTGTTAAATGCCAGATGACGAAATAGTCTAATCGTTAAGTTGCCAGACTTCGGTATTATCGACCCGGGTTCAAATCCCAGCGGTGCCATGACGCTTTTTCTTTTTCATTTAAAATGGTTATGCAACCACTTAAGTAGTTTAAAATTCAACTCAAAGTAACGAATGGTATTGGTGGCGCAACCCGCTGGTGATGGGTTTGGTGCAGGAGTTCCAGGTTCGAATCCCAGGGACGGCACTATTTTATTATTAAATGATTACGCACTCACGATTCATTTAAGTAGTATTAAATTCAACTCCAAATACCAACAGGATAAATGGCGCAAGCCGTTAGTCCACTGGGGCTGTCAATTGCGGCAGTTCCAGGCTGGTACGTCCGGGTTCGAATCCTGCTCCTGACACATAGAGACATGGCAGCTGCTGGCTGCGGCAATGGCTTGGGGACCGCCATGTCTCTCCCCCGAAGGTTTGAGCGTGGAGGAAATGTACGGACGGGAGGGAATAAGGAGGGACCGGGAGGGTAGCGACCTCCCAGAAGGGTGCTATGGTGATCATCATACCGGGGTGTCTCGGACTTTGAGTCATCCGAATACCTGGTCGACACTCTGACTAACTCTCCGCACTTTTTTACAATAATTATTATTATTATAATTTTTTTTTTTTTTAATTTTTTTATTTTTTATTTATTTTATTTTTTTTAAATTTTTTATTTATTTTTTTATATTTTTTATTATTATTATTATTATTATTATTATTATTATTATTATTATTATTATTATTATTATTATTATTATTATTATTATTATTATTATTATTATTATTATTATTATTATTATTATTATTATTATTTTTTTTTTTTTTATTATTATTTTTTTTTTATTTTATTTTTTTTTTCCAGATACAAACATTCTGTTGCGTCTCTATTGTGTCTCTCCAACAAGTAGGAGGCATTTTAAAAAACAAATCCATTTTTAGGCCAAATTTGGAAAAAACGACAAGGGGTACGCACCCCTTGTCGTTTTTTTCACCTCGAAAAAAAAATGTCTCCGATTGGCTTCAAAATTACACAGAATGAACCAATGTGTCTGCAGAATAAAGCCAGTTATAGTTACAGCCTGTTTGGACAAGTTTAAAATTAGGAAATTTTACCTATATTATTTCATAAAATATTGATTTTATTAAAAAGTTGGAAAGATAGGCCACTCAAATTACCACAAATGTGTTCTAGGCACTCTGTTACGTCTCTCCAGCAAGTATTAATCATTTAGAAAAAATGTCATTTTTAGGCCAAATTTGGAAAAAACGACAAGGGTACCCTTGTCGTTTTTTTCACCTCGAAAAAAAAATGTCTCCGATTGGCTTCAAAATTACACAGAATGAACCAATGTGTCTGCAGAATACAGCCACCGAGTTACAGCCTGTTTGGACAAGTTTAAAATTAGGAAATTTTACCTATATTATTTCATAAAATATTGATTTTCTTAAAAAGTTGGAAAGATAGGCCACTCAAATTACCACAAAATGTGTTCTAGGCACTCTGTTACGTCTCTCCAGCAAGTATTAATCATTTAGAAAAAATGTCATTTTTAGGCCAAATTTGAAAAACGACAAGGGGTACGCACCCCTTGTCGTTTTTTTCACCTCGAAAAAAAAATGTCTCCGATTGGCTTCAAAATTACACAGAATGAACCAATGTGTCTGCAGAATACAGCCACCGAGTTACAGCCTGTTTGGACAAGTTTAAAATTAGGAAATTTTACCTATATTATTTCATAAAATATTGATTTTATTAAAAAGTTGGAAAGATAGGCCACTCAAATTACCACAAATGTGTTCTAGGCACTCCGTTACGTCTCTCCAGCAAGTATTAATCATTTTGAAAAAATGTCATTTTAGGTTAATTTGGAAAAAACGACAAGGGGTACCCCTTGTCGTTTTTTTCACCTCGAAAAAAAAAATGTCTCCGATTGGCTTCAAAATTACACAGAATGAACCAATGTGTCTGCAGAATACAGCCACCGAGTTACAGCCTGTTTGGACAAGTTTAAAATTTTGAAATTTTACCTAAATTATTTCATAAAATATTGATTTTCTTAAAAAGTTGGAAAGATAGGCCACTCAAATTACCACAAATGTGTTCTAGGCACTCTGTTACGTCTCTCCAGCAAGTATTAATCATTTTGAAAAAATGTCATTTATAGGCCAAATTTGGAAAAAACGAAAAAAATTATTCTCCGATTCGCTTCAAAATTACACAGAATGAACCAATGTGTCTGCAGAATACAGCCACCGAGTTACAGCCTGTTTGGACAAGTTTAAAATTTTGAAATTTTACCTATATTATTTCATAAAATATTGATTTTCTTAAAAAGTTGGAAAGATAGGCCACTCAAATTACCACAAATGTGTTCTAGGCACTCTGTTACGTCTCTCCAGCAAGTATTAATCATTTTGAAAAAATGTCATTTTTAGGCCAAATTTGGAAAAAACGACAAGGGGTACCCTTGTCGTTTTTTTCACCTCGAAAAAAAAATGTCTCCGATTGGCTTCAAAATTACACAGAATGAACCAATGTGTCTGCAGAATACAGCCACCGAGTTACAGCCTGTTTGGACAAGTTTAAAATTTGGAAATTTTACCTATATTATTTCATAAAATATTGATTTTCTTAAAAAGTTGGAAAGATAGGCCACTCAAATTACCACAAAATGTGTTCTAGGCACTCTGTTACGTCTCTCCAGCAAGTATTAATCATTTTGAAAAAATGTCATTTATAGGCCAAATTTGGAAAAAACGAAATAAATTATTCTCCGATTCGCTTCAAAATTACACAGAATGAACCAATGTGTCTGCAGAATACAGCCACCGAGTTACAGCCTGTTTGGATAAGTTTAAAATAGTGTTCATGCAGTATTTCATCTGGAGACAGATTGATAATAGCGCCCCCTACGACAAGATACAATAGCGAGATTGTCAAATGGACACAGGTAATAGTTAGCTAATAGTTAGGTAATAGGTAAAACTTGTAGCTTTGCATGGTGAGAATGATAAGTAAGACTAATTGCGGTGACACCATGTAAGAATCTCAATTGAGTAGTAATTAGTTCTGAAAAGAACTGGGGGTACAACTCGACGTTTCGATCAGTATGCTCTGATCGTCCTCAGGTAATAGTTACGTAACACATATATAACAGTTCGCCTTTCTTGATGTTACATAACACATAACGACCAATAATTGCATTGCATAACGAGACAAATTAGTCTTGATTACTGCAATTATGTAACAGTTAACCGACAATAGGCCCTAATTACTGTCTTTACAGAAACAGAACTCGTTTAAATAATGCATATTAAAACAGCCACAACTTGGAACATGCCCTAACAGCGCCCCCTGGTGGTAGATAACATCCCAGCAAATGCTTATTGTCTGAAATACTGCATGAACACTATTAATTGGCAATATTATTATAGATATAGACCCGACATTTGTCACAAATTTTAATTTGTTCATTATATATCATACTTTCGCAAATCCATTGGCTTAGTTTCAACTTATTTCAACTTTATTAATTTATTAGAATTTAGATTTTACCATCTTACTAGCGGCGGCGCCAGACCTAACTGGGGGGCAAGAGGTGGGGCAAGCTTAAATTTAAGGGGGACAATGTAAGGGGGGGGGCGGCAATGTAATTTTGTACTGCTGAAAAAGCATTGACTTAACATCAGGGAAAAAATTGGGGGGGGGGGGCAAAGAAAGTAAGTGGGGGGGGGGCATTTGCCACCCCCGCTGCATCTTACAACTTTTGTTTTCATTGGAATATATCCTTTTAGAAATAAGATCATCCAGGAGTCATAATAAATTAATTTTGAGACAAATTCATGGTTGAGCCAAACTTCTCACGATTATTTTATGTGTCATTAGTATCTCCATTTGTTTTCCTTTCGTGCAGTAAAATAGTGGTGTTGTGAGGAAAAATTTCCATAAATTGCTGTGAAAATGAAAATAGCAATAACACTGGTGATATATCTTTACACTAAAACATAATTTATTTGTATTTTTTCTTCTTAGTACATTTCTGCTTTAATTTTAACTTAAATTTTAGCTTGAATTTTAAAGCGAATTTTAACTTGTTAGTTTATGCAAACAGTTAACAAAAACATTAACTGAAAGATAATTTATGAACTTTTTGGCGACTATTTGTACAATGTGAACAGAAGAGATACACAAATGCTTCATACAATGACTGGTGTTGGCCCTAAACACTATAGCAATTAAACATTTCTTGCTCAGATTTTTACATTTTTAAAAGGGAAACATCTATATTTTTAAGGTTGAAGAAGGACATTTTTCAAACCAATCTTTGAGCGCATCTGTCAGTATTTACATAATGGTTTTATTTCATAAAATACACATTTGGTGCAACATGTTAATTATTTTCCAAACTGCCCTCTGGCACCAGTGAAAGATCAAGTTAATATTTGTGGTTTTTTTTCTTGCAATTTATTTCAATTTCAGTTTTAAAAATTCAATGAAAGCCTATATTTATGGTAATTTCACAACACAGAATTTATCCAAAAAATGCACATAGAATTATGTAAAAATATCAAATATCTTAAGAAATTATCTCCTTTCTCATACTGAAAAGACCTCTTATGTACAAGAAGATCAAGTTTCTGACCTGTCTTGCGGTAGTCGGCACAAGTAACAGAAATCATAGTTAGCAACATAAGCGGTCAATTTAATTTGAGAAAGGAGGCAGATGAAATGTTATGCATGGCTCTTAATCCAAGAAAGCATATGTGACCTGTCACCACAAAATGAGCTTAAAGTCGGAAATTTAAACAACTGAGTTATTGGTATTTCTGGATTCAGTAGAACAAGAGCTTTCCAATGATATATAACACTTGGGGTTACAGCGATCCCCCAGACCACCACAGGGGGATTTGCGGCTTTGTTTTCGTCTTTGTTTCCGTCTTTGTTTCAAGTTGTTTGTTAGAACGCGATAAAAGCTACCAACGAAATTGGCTTGAAATTGAGATTTTTAATTGTCTGATCGAACTGAAAATTTGGAATTCGATATAAGGAGATTTACAAATTGCAAATATAATAACAACAAAATTAGACCTCCCCTCTGATTTTTCACTTTTCCCACTTTACTGAGAAATTGTATAGTGCGACTTTACGCTCATTTCGTTGTAACAGGTCACATATAAGACACTCTAAATGCAATGTATTTGAACACTGCCCTCCAATGGACATGTTACCTCGTACCAAACTGAATGAACATTCACGCATCAACCAAAAAAACAAAAACTTTCACAGTTTGGCTTCTATACACATTTCTTGATCCTTAGTAAGAATGCAATACATAATGACCTTTTACCACAACTGAACATGTTAGATATTGTGACACATATGTTTGCTTGGACAGCGCCCTCTACTGAACAGTGGCAGGCAAAAGAAATAGTGTTTAATGGAAGTCAACATGAGGAAGGGGAAGGCTCAGTAGAAGACTGGATATATCCAGCATTGCGAAGGACACTAAGTGAACTACTGTTGTAGCATTGGAGCCAACCAGTCAAATATCATGGTTCCCTTTAGACAGTCTCCATAGCTTGGATCAAACAACTGCTCAAGACTGTGGATACGAGTTAGCTCAACTTCAAAAGGAATCTACGAGAAGAAAACAAACAATATATGATTATTAGCTACTGAACTACTAAAAATGGAACTACTGAAACATCTGAAAAGGGAAACAAGCAAATGAAATTCATTCATCAAATCACCAAATAAACCACCAAAAAAAATGACAGTTCATATTTTTCAGTCACTTCCATGCTTTTCCATTTTTTGTTCCCTGTTTCTGGTGTTATGCTTAACTTAGGGATGATATTGTGAGTATATGAAAAGGTAGGGAAAATGTTTGCCATTATCATCAGGCATATACTAGCCTATAGCGGTTTACCTCTATTGCCATGTATAGCAAGGAAACCGTTTTTTTATCTTGGTATTTACAACAAAATGATACACAAGGAAAGTTTCCATAGTTAGTCGGAACCCGGTTTCGTGGTAGGATTTTCAAAATCAAAAGGTAGGATTTCCTACAAAAGTAGGAAGATAATATCATGCCTGTTATCTGTGATAGCATGGAAGAGGCTGTACAAGAAAATGTATTGTTTTTCTTTCTGCATTGTATTTCATCTTTCCTCTGTAAGCGTATAGAGATATGCGCTATTGTTTAGTATTATTATTATTCATTCATAATACAATTATACTTTATACAAATTGTAAAGACTTAAGGTTTGCTATGGTGGAGTTAAACATCAAGTTCAGTTCAGTTCTTTAATATTTCCACACTTATCAAAATATACATTATGGATATAAGTAAACATACAATAATCTTATAAGGGTTATAGCAATAATAATAGATGGATAGTAATAATAAATAGTAATAAGATATAGAGAAATTAAATGCATGTGGAATGCAAGTGGAAGTTCATGTATACTTCCCAGGAAGTTGAGAATGATCCAGGAATGATTTAAAGTAGCCTGATGGCAGGGATAATAATGTAAAAAGCGCCTTGCGCATTGCATCGTGATGAGTTGGTGCTACATAAAAATCCACCATTTATTAATCAATCTAACCGTTGTCTAACTGTTATCCTATATTTATTAAGAAGCCACAAAATACAGCTAACTTTAAGGCCATGACAAAATAAGACTTTGCTTTGGGGGCTACACGTTTTTCTTAAATCATTATAAACATTTATCTGATATTTATTTAGAACCAACAAAATCAAGCTTATGTTAATCCCATGACAACATAAAACTCTGTTTTTGTGTTTTTATTCACATGGCCAATACTAAGAATTCCTGGGGCATATTTTTAGTTTCACTAATAGAGAAATGAACAATTTAGCACAGAAAGATCATACTTGTTGATGACCGTTATTTTTGGCAGAATGATTCGGGCCTAGTGACATCGCCATTTAGCAGACACTTACCAATGTTGCATCCTGCTGGTCTCGATCTGGTGGCTTGTATTTTAGCAGTTCCTGAACAGTCTCCACACACTGTCTCAACAATGCCTGAAATACAATTATACGGATATTTATGTTCTTGCTTCAATAACATCCTTTTACAGGCCTCGACCTTAAAGGGGCAGTATCGTCACGATCAACAGGACATGGAATCGGAGTGCTTGTTTTAGATTAACTCAGTGACTGAAAATAATTTCACACATAATAAGGTCATATTACCGTTGCTGCTGGCATTAATGAGCCAGTAATTTGCAGTCACTGTGTTCATCTTAAACTAGGACATCAATTCCATGCCGTGCTCAGATCGTGACGATACTACCCCTTTAAGGACTGAGAGGGCACGTCCATTTTGGCCTTTGGCTGCATCAAAATTTCAAGGCCAACCAAAGGGGAACTGAGGCCAACTCGATGGCCGTGGTTAAGATCGAAGCCTGATTTTACCGGGCATGCGATGATCTATCCTATATGCAATTTCAATTTTCAATCTGGATTATAGAATGAAACATCTAAAGTAAACATTTTGGCCCTTATTCTTGGGTAATAATTATATTTTCATACATTATTACAAAGTGCTCAAAATATTGGATGGGTGGAGGGAAGAGGGCAGGGTTCTTGCTGAGATTTCTCAGTGAGATCTGTGATTGTGTCAAACTGTCATCAAATAATTATTCAGAAGCTACAAAAAGCAGCTTATGTTAAGGCCATAACAAGATAAAAATCTGTTTTGGGGGCTATACTGATTATTAATTTGTTTGAAAGGTGGTATTGGGGAGAGAATATTGGGTATATACAAACATTTGCAATAAATATCAAAAAATATAAAATCACTTTTAATCACTTATGGACTCAAACGTTAGAAAATTGGTTGCTTGTTATTTTGAAATCTAACAAGTTAAAATTAAATTTGGATCCTGATATACAAATTAATAAAACAAACAGACTAAACCTAATTATTTTTGTTCATGGCCTTACCTCAAGATTTTCATCCCTCCTGACCTTGGCAGACAGCTGAGTGATGCGAGCGGTCCTCTTGGACTTCCTGTTGGTGGGCTTACCGGGCATACCAGCCCCCTCTTTAGTGGGTGCTCCACCCATTGGGGTACTGGGTGGCTTGGGCTTCTCCACCTTCTCCACCCGTAGAGAGATCTCTGCTTTTTGTCTCAAGACGGCAAGGCGGTCATGGAGATCTGTCACCTGCGGCAGGGATAGGGTCATGCTGCCGACGATAGGATTGGGGGTCTCGGTGGGGGGGCCTTTTGCAGAGGGTGATTTGGGGGGTGGGGTTGAGCTGATGGCATACAGAAGGAGGACCTGTCGGGTAGCAGTCATGTTAGGGTCCTGTGTGGAAGGCTGGTACCACTGGAGGCATAGCTCATTCTCGTTGGGGGACAGCAGAAGCTTGTCGGACATTTTGGGGGAATTCTTGTTTGAGTCATCTGCCACTTTGCTGACGAAACAAAAGACATTCTCGGGATAGCTCTTGGCTGGGATGGTGAGCTCTGTCGCTGGACCTGAGAATGGTAGAGCCAGGCCTGGTGGTGGTTTGACCGCCTGACAGGTGGTAGCGAATACGGACAAGTGTGTGTTGAGGAATCCAAGCATGCTCTGCAGGCGAAGCAAGCTATCTCCGCAGAGCAGCGGCAGTCGGACCACCTCATGATTGATCCCTGTGTCAAAGCCGCTGTGATTCACGAACCCAAGATCAAACCCAGTACCCAGACTGCCGCTCTCTGCTTCGGGGCCACCGGCATCAACCCCCAGCCCCATGGAATCCAGGTTGCAGGTACGCTGAAGGATGGACATGTAGCTTAGTAAGTGTATCCAGCTCATTGCAACGGGTTTGGTTGCTTCCGTGGTGGGAGGTAACGGGGAGGGCGAACCACTAGATAAGAAATCATCATCGATGTCTGGTTTCAGTTCGTTTAAGGTCTCGAGGGTGGGCTTGATGCCTGCTACTGGTGGGGAGACGCTACGCTCAGCTGTATGAACAAAAATGAAACAAAAATTAAATTTGTTACAACATAGTAATACTTCAAGTTCTTTTCTTAAAAATAATTTATTTTTTTTACTTTTCATGTACATCCAGAAATTTCACAAAATATTTTACCAACTTATACAAAATATTTTTGCTGACTCAATTTGGATATTGCTACAAAATAGTTGTACAAGGATAAGATGTTTCTCAAATTTGAAAGGTTTTATAAAAATCAGCTTATTAAGCATAATATAATCAGATATACATTTTCAAGTATAACATAAGTGAACTCACTAAAACATGCATTAAATAAACTGTTGAAGAATCACTTAATTTAAGTAAGACTAATTGCGGTGACACCATGTGGAATCTCAATTGAGTAGTAATTAGTTCTGAAAAGAACTGGGGGTACAACTCGACGTTTCGATCAGTATGCTCTGATCGTCCTCAGGAGAATGCCGGACTCTGGAAAATGCTGCTGCTTAAGTAGGCTGCTGGAGGATCATCCCATGAATGGATGCTGGAGGATTAGTTCGTTGAGGCGCGCAGGCGGGAAACTGTGAGACTATGAGACTAGGATCCTAGGGGGTTGGGGAGAGGAGTGTGTGCTCACTGAACTGAATCAGTTGTTAACAAGCACAGGGGAAGGAGGGTGGTTGACTGTGGGATCCCCTAAATCACTTAATTTGTTTTTTTGTTACCTTTTTTAGAGCTGGTAAGATCCTGCATTACAAAATCCGGAATCAAGTCCTTGACCTTATCCTTCAAGGTCAGAGATGTCAAGGAGGGGTCACCGATCAGGAGGGCCAGGGTCCGCTGGGCCAAGGCTACCATGGTGGCTGCTTGGACGGCGGTCCATGCTGCGGTCAGCTCTTTCTTACGTTCAGTGATGGCTTCCTTCTCTGCTAGATCCTGCTTGGAAGGGGCCTTGGCAACCGTTGTGGTACGGGATGGCTTCTTGGAGGCAGAGGAAGTTGGGGTCTGGGGAAAAGAGTCAGAGAATTTATAAGTACCGCCGCCCAAGATGGCAATGATAAAAAAAACGTCCATGTCAAACATGTCAAACATGTCAAACATGTCAAACAAAAGTGTAAACATATTCCATTTCTCATAATTTAAACCTGATACTCTAAGATCAACTCAAATTTAAACTTATGCTGTATCCAAATTCATAGATTTTTCATGGAGATATTTTGGAATTTTAAAAGGTTTCTTGATAATTGTTTGAAAAAAGTTCTTTTACTGACAGCTTGATAGACCAAAAAAGACTCAATAGTGACAAAGCCAACGTGTGCGTAAATAAAACATACACAAAAAGATAAATGATTATGAAGCTTGTCAGAGAAAATTGCCATTGTATATGTGTGTATTTTACGCATAGCTCGCACTTGGCTCCTCAATAATGATTGGTCAGTAATAGATTTTGACTGCATGTTAAGAAAAGTAGACCGTAATTTCAAGACGTACCCTCGATTTCTTCTTTTTCTCCGGTGATGGGAGGTTGGCTGGTGTCTTAGGCTCTTCTCTCTCTGCCTGCTGTAGCTCGTTGATTACTCTGAGCCTCTGGCTGGCACTGTCTAGGTACAGCAGGGCAATCTCTATGTAGGCCTGACGAATTAAACTGTTTATTCAGAAAAAACAATCAGCAAATGAAAATTATAGAAATATTTGTTATCTTTCATGGCATTGAAATTGCTGATGGGTACAATTAAAATTGTGCCACATTAATACAGATGGTATACACCTCTTTTGAAAACAGATTCTGAAATCCCATCAATAGGGTTTAATTCTTGCATTGGTATTAACAAAATATTGCAAAGTGAAACCTTCGGTTATCATTCAGAAATAGAACCCTTAGGTCAGTCTATATGATTCTTACACCTACCCTAAATCATGATTGGCACTCATGCTGACTGTGACAGCCTCAAGGAGGGTAACGACAGCAGCCCGCGGTTGGTAGGCTCCGCACCGTGCAAGCTGTCGCTGCACCTTGCCTAGATGAAGTAAGAGCTCAGCTAGAAGGCTCCCCTCCTGCCTGGCACAGACACGTCCCAGCTCCAGGCCAGTGGAGAACACCCCAGCCGCGTGGACCCAGGGGTCTGGGCTGATATCACCAAGAGACCTAACATATGTGATGACAGATATTAAGTAGATTATATTCAAGCTGTGTGGAGACTGAGTGGAGGAGTTGGCCCGTTGGAGGAGGTGGGAATAAATGATGAGAGGGAGGGTTACACGATGGGGAGGGATGAAGAAGGGAAGATGTGGAAGGTGGGAGGGACAAAATAGGGGGTGTGGGCAGAGGGAAAGGAACAGGGAGGAGTCAAGAAAAAGGAAATTTGAATGAGTCAAAGGAGGTATGGAAGAGACTGTTTAAGGGGACAGCAGGTAGTGAAAAGTTTGCGAATTGAGGACAGACAAGGAAAGTAAAAGCCGGTTCATAATTCATGCGAACACAAATCGAATTGTGATGTCAAAACCTGTGATTCGCACGAATGATTCACAAAACACGTACTTTGCAGCATTCTGAGATTGCTCCCTCGTAGCTTGGCGGGCCAGGGCATGGCCAATCCTCATCTTGACCTTAGTAAGGTACAACAGGTGGGGTAGGTAGATGTTGAGGAGAGGGTTGGTAGGTGTGGACAAGTACGGCACAGTGATGTGTCTCTCCATCTTCTCGCCAAGTAGCATCATCTGAAAAACCCAAAGGTAATCAGTATAACATTTTCAACTTCCCAAGCGAATTTGAAATCACCCATTTAAATTCACAAGAATGGTAACAACCCGAACACAAAATGACTAAAACAATTTCTGAAAGTAAAAATATTGGTGCAAATTTTTTGAACCAAAGACCCTACAAAATTATTCCATTGGAAAAGCCCTCATTTTAGAGACAATAGGAAACCACATTCAAATTAAGAACATTTTTTACTAGAAAGATTCTGACATAGCTACCTACTATAGGAAAGAACACTGCCCTCAATCGAACAGTAGGAGAAATAGCATCAAAGCTGTGCAAAACCAAAGGAGCTCATAAAACTACAAGCATTTACCTGGTTCATGAGGATTTGCTGTGCTTCAGAGTACACAGCTAGCGTGTGTTTGGTGATCGGCTCACCATTCTCCTTGAGGTAGATGTGGGCGGCCAGCCCCATGAGATCGGTCAGCTGGATCTTGGCCAGGGCAAGGAGTAGATGACCAGGGGAGGACAGGGTCTGCTGATGCTCTAACAGGCTGACGACCTCCTGCAGATGATGTCATTTAGAACTTGTCATAAGGATAGCATTGAAATCAACTGATGTTGGATTCGAACCAATTACCTCAAAATGTCTGCTCTCACATACATAACATCCAAAGGTAGGCTCTTGATGCAAAAAGATTGGCAGCCTTGATGTAGCAACAGACTGTGACAATGGAGTGATTAGATCAGTGCTATGATCATTGTCTTGCCTTCATGGAACCAGACTGCTACATTGGCTAGGTCAGAGGTTCTACTATTATTCATCCCTTCCTATAGACAATATGTTCATTGTCTGCAAGCCTTGACTACTGCATAAATTTCATTCAGAACCATGGATAATGATAACTGTGGTTACCTCCTAGTTGAATGATCTCAAACTTCTTTAAATCTTACCCCAACACTTAATGCTACATATTAATTGGGGTCACCACCAATACATCATATCTTACCTGTAGAGTTTGTTTGATATCGTCCAGTGACCGTCCCTCCTGTAGGTCCAGCAGTGCCCCCTGCATCAGAAACTCAGCCTGCATCTCATTATCCCCGCAAGCCTCCGCCTCCATCAGACCCTGCATGCAGAAATGACGGCAGTCCAAGCCGTCTAAGGAACTACCTGAGCCTAAGGTTGGGACAAAGAAACAGCAAAGAGGAAAAACTAATCATCATACGGAGAAATGAATCCACAATGTTTAGCCAACAAATTCAATAGCTATTAAACGATGACTATCACAACAGCAACAACAAATGTTTTTCACCACAAATGCGTACGCAACTTTTCACGGACATCAACAACAGGTACACAGCAAGATTATATTCATAATTAATCAAAATTTTCAAAGTTACTTATGGTGATTTATATGAATTAAAAAAGTAACGTCTAAACATCTAAAAATCTTTATTATTATTATTATTATTATTAAACACCCCCTCCTAACTCCTAATGATGCCACTTACTTCCAACAAGACCCATGCCTCTGACCTGACCTATCAGGCATTTGACCAGGGCCAGGCGGCAGTCCAGCCACAGCCTGGCATCCAGCCGTGAGCGGCTCTGGAAGTTCTGGTACTGGTACTGGCTGGGGCTCTCCACGTCCATGGGGGTGGGCAAAGGCTGAGGTTCCATCTGAAGCCTGACTTTGCTTCCCTTGAAGGAGGATAATCTGAAAGAGATTAAGTAATGATGAAACATTGGAATAAGGAAGCAGAGAGAAATGAAATGGGAATTCCCAGCAAAGATACAGATGGCTACCTAGATGTTGATCTAGAAAGTAGTGTATTAATCTGTGATATAAATTTGAATAATCACTATCTTTACAGCAATTGTACTCATTGTATCATCTCAAATCAATTCAAATTTAGCCAATTTAAACCAATGGTGTACACTTCCTTACATCTTTTTTTTTCATTTGAATAAAAGCAAACCCAAAGCCAATAGATTCAAATCCAGCACCACTTAATTTCTTTGCTCCAAATATCACCCCTCCAAAAAAAAAAAAATTCTAAAAAAGACTCCATTTTGACCAAATTATTTCCAACAGCCATCTTTATTTGCCTTTAGAACAGACAGCAAGACAAACAATCAGTCACATAGACTGACAAACAAACTGACCAAAAGAAACTCAGTAACTAATAAACCAACAGACAGTCATTTCTCGCTCACCGGCGTGGCGCTTTGGGTTTCTTAACCTCCCCAAACAAGTTGCTCTCTTGTAGGGCCGTCATGGCTGACAGCACCACCTGGGCGCTGGTTGCTACAAGGTGAAGCTCCCTGTACACTGACGCCAACTCCAACTTAGCCAGAACTATCAACTCTAGTTCAGCAGCTGACTGATCTTCCGCAGCTGGTAAGGAATTTACAGAAGAAAAAACCCACAATAATCAATTGGTAAAACTTGTAGCTTTGCATGGTGAGGATGATAAGTAAGACTAATTGCGGTGACACCATGTGGAATCTCAATTGAGTAGTAAGTAGTTCTGAAAAGAACTGGAGGTACAACTCGATGTTTCGATCAGTGTGCTCTGATTGTCCTTAATTGATTTGAATATTTTATACAAACAGAAAAACTATCAGTCACAAATGTTGATAAGCCAATAACTATTTCTTGTGGTAAATATCCGTCTATGAATGTCAAAAATGTCAAACTTTTTTTGGAAAAAGATTAAAACAAAATGGATGTATTACAGACAACACTGCACTAATCAAGAACTGTGAGTTACCCAACAGAAACACAGACACACTGACAAACCGACAGGCAGAGACATAAGAGCAAACCTTACTTTCACTGACAGAGAATAATCTAATTGGGAGTCATATCAGACTTCACTTTAAAGGGACAGTATCGTCACGATCAGAGCAGACTTTCAACAGGGCAAGGAATCGGTGTCCTAGTTTAAGATGAACATGGTGACTGAAACTTACTGGCTCATTTATGCAGCAGCAACGGTAATATGACTTTATCATGTGGGTGTTATTTTCAGTCACTGAGTTAATCTAAAACTAGCACTCCGATTCCATGCCCTGTTGATCGTGACGATATTGTACCTTTAAACAGGATGGAAAATATGTGAGTTCAAAAGCACAAGTTTAGATTCTACTTAAAAATTGCGGATACATTGCACTTCCAAAGTTTACTGAAACAGCTGTTTGTGTCTGTTGATCTTTTCTTATTGTTATTTGTCTGTCTGTCATTGGAAGGAATTTATGTTTGGTCAATCCCAATCTTACCTTGCCCTTGTATGATCTCCACCATGACCATTAAGGTTTGCTCTGCTGTACTTAACAATCCTCCCTGAAACAAGAACATTTATAAGTTTCACTTGTTTTTTTGTGTGCAAATATAAGGAAGAAATAGAAACTACTATTGTTTTGGGGATTGCTGATCACTTCTGATCACTTCTGATCACTTCTGATCACTTTGAATCATTTCTTATCACTTCGGATCACTTCTGATCACTTTTGCTGATCAAAATGGGATTGCTAATCACTTTAATAATTTCCTGAAAGATAAAAAAACGGTGTGTCAAGTTTCCCCAAACACAATGCATATAATATGCTCTGGTTAAACACGGCTGAATTACAAACATACAAACACAATAATTTTATATATTTTTGCCAAGATTCATATAGTTATATCATTATCAGAAACACAGTATCAATAAACTATATGTCCAGTATTTTTCCACAAGAAATAGATAATATTGAAATCCTGTATCTCTACAAGTCCACAAAATGCTTTAAGTTCAACTTTAAATCCCTCGGACTCGAAGGGCCAAGAGTGATACATTTAGGAGACAAGCTTGGTCTTTAGAGGAGCATACCTTAACAGCTTCCAATGTTAATGGTTTCTTCCCTCCGGTGAATTTCTTGCCAGTGTCCTCTGTAACAGTCAGACTTTCAACTGAGCCTTCCTCCGATGCTAAATAAATCACAGAATAAAAGGTTCTTTATATAAAAGAAGTATGAAGTATGAAATCACAAGCATAACCCACAAATGTGATGCCCAAGTCAATGCTGTCCTATGACAAAGAGAACTTTATAAAAAGACACTATGGAAGTAAGTAATAACTTTATAAGAAAAGAGCCTTACATTCATGATTACAGTCTTTGAAAAAGACTCTGCAGGGTCAAAATGTGGAACCACCAACTACTTATTACTTCATAACAGCTTACATAACTACACCATGTAAAAAAAAAGACATAAGTGATTGTCCCAAAAAGGTTAGGTCCCCCCATTTACAACACTGTCCCCACTCCAAAATGGGGTAAAGGGATAATTTTCAGTTCAGAACTTTGATAAATATTGAAGGGAGAACTACATGAACTGCATAGTTCACTTCTTTCTATATTATTTGAGCAGTTAATAGCTATGTTTTTAAAATCAAGTTTGTCGGGCATGGATATCCTAAATCTGGAAATTCCTACAGCAAATTTGAAATACTTATCTCCTAAACGAACATTTACAGTAAGAAAAACGTTGACACAGGAACTTATTTCTTAAATGATGACTGCTAATAAAACTGAAAATTGCACGAACAAATTTAAATACGATTCTTACAATAAAAATTGATGAATATTTGTAGCTTACCCAGAGCATGCCCCACGGTGATTTTGGTGTGGATCTTCTCGGTTTTCTTGGAGATAACTGAAGTCGGTGGCTTGCTGATGGTAGTACTGGTGGTTGGGCTGGGCTTCCTCTGGGGTGGTTCAGGGCTGGAACTGGAACTGTCATGAAAAAGTGGTAATCAACATTTATAATGTCGTCGCATCAGTGCAACAAGGTCGTATCATAGTTACGACCTTGTTGCAGACATGGATTTCGCTCAGCGCAACAAGGTCGTATCTTTTTACAGAGTTCCAGGATGAACACGCAAAACCTATGGAAGAAGATACAACATTGCATTCAATTCTTTTAATGTATGCAAATTTATGCACTATTGCACATACGACCTAAGAGCTGAGATGTTTTAGACAAATTACATAGTTATGAAAATGAAATTCTCTATTTAATGGGAAGTTAACATTTTTGGTAAACTGCTTCTGGAGTATGCTTACTTTCTTTGAATCAAACTTACTTATTTATCCTCTTCGTCCCCAGTGGGGCATAAGGCTACAATGACTGAATCAAATATACATTAAATACTCAACCTGTTTAAGTTTTACTTTGTGTCATGAATAGGGAAATGCATTCAATTTGTTTGTACTGTCTCGGGAAGTTATAAGAAATTATTTTGTTAGTTTTTTTTTTAAATGGTAGCACCTGAGACAGAAAGACTCCAAGGGGTGTTTCAGACCTCCCAACATTCAGTTTTCAAAAATAGTACTTTCTTCAAGCCGGTAGTCATTGTGTCGCGTGTCGCAATTGTACAACGTGCAACGCAGCATCGTGTGTAACATATACAACACGTGTGTGTACAGTCTGCATACATATCGTGTGTACAGAAGCCATGCTTCCACAGAGTATCAGTTTGCACGCACGTCGTCTATTCATAAACTAGTTGACAGTCCCTCCTTTGCCCTTCAGAGATTGAATGTATTACAGTGAATGCGATCATGCGGACCGCACGACCGGGAACAACAGACCACACAGGAATAGACTGTGTTAAGTCTCGCCCATGAGACTTGCACGGCCTATGGCGCGCGAAATAAAAAAATAACAAATTAAAAAAGATTTTTAAAAAAACTTTAAAAACGGCATTGTCAAAAATCGTACAAATGAAGAATAAAATCGTAAAAGCGTAAAATGGGTGAAAAATCGTAAAAAGTACGCCAAAATCGTACATATTGGGAGGTCTGGTGTTTGATAACATCATCAATTTTACACCAGGTCAAATGTTGTATAAAGTGGCTGAAACCACTTACGTGGCAAAGTCTTGATCGGGCATAACTTGTATAGTCGATGAGATGGCTACCATCAGATGGGCCTGGGCTAGGGACAGGTGACACGTCAGGTGGGGTCCATATAGAGTAGCCAGGGAGGGCGATAGTCTCTTCTCAATCAGTGTCTCCAGCATCTAGGTACACAAGGTAATGGACAAGTGATGATTATAACCATCTCTCTGCTGAATACAGAGACTAACGCAGAATACAAATTTTGTATTTTGCATGTATATCTTATGACACCTCAACTTTTACAATCTGGGCAGAATTCTGTTGTTCGCAGATGTTATTTTGCACTAAGTTTTATATTTCAAATTATTACGACGTCACAAACACTGCGTCTGTGCCAAATTGACACTCCACTGGCACAAATTTTTGTCCAAAATTAGTTTCAGACAGTTTTATTTTGAGCAAATTAGGTTAACAGCAACCAATGTTATTGCCACAAACTATGTAAAGCAAAATTGTTTGGGGGACATTCCGGGGATGTCCCAATGAATTCTGTCTCAACTTTTTAGGTCTTAGAGCGAGGGAGAAGTACAGTATTTAAAGGGACAGTGTCATCACGATCAACAGGGCATGGAATCGGAGTACTAGTTTTAGATTAACTCAGTGACTCATAATAATATGCCACATGATAAGGTCATATTACCATTGCTGCTGCATAAAATGAGCCAGTAATTTTCAGTCACTGTGTTCATCTTCAACTAGGACACCGATTCCATGCCCTGTTGAAAGTCTGCTCTGATCGTGATGATATTGTAAGTGTATCCCAGCTAATACAAAACATTGTCAAAAAATCTTTTTGATAATAAATGTTATATACATCATGACAATACTTATGTGTTAGGTGGTTTGTGGCACATCAAGAACCATTATTTCAGTGTAATATTTCTTCACTTGCCTTGAGATTGGTAGGTTCCATCAGAGGCTTACTCGAATTAAACTTCTGAGAAGACTGTACACAAAAATATATAAAACATATGAATGGAATGGCAGCCACAGCTTTATGTTAGAAACTAATTAAGGACAAGATCAAATTATGAGCACACCAATGCACTTCTATGGTGTTAGTGTAACTAGACTGAACCGCGACTTTGGCTATTCTTATATAATTCACACATAGATCCTTGTCACCTGATTGGTGGACTCCAGGGGCCAATTTCATACAGATAAAATTGCTTACCAGAAATATTTGCTTAGTGGATTTCTTTGGTTACCAGTCAAACTGTCATATGAAATGTATACACTTTGGCTGGTACTGTTTTATATTGCTTACCAGAAATATTTGCTTAGTGGATTTCTTTGGTTACCAGTCAAACTGTCATATGAAATGTATACACTTTGGCTGGTACTGTTTTATATTGCTTACCAGAAATATTTGCTTAGTGGATTTCTTTGGTTACCAGTCAAACTGTCATATGAAATGTATACACTTTGGCTGGTACTGTTTTTATATTGCTTACCAGAAATATTTGCTTAGTGGATTTCTTTGGTTACCAGTCAAACTGTCATATGAAATGTATACACTTTGGCTGGTACTGTTTTTATATTGCTTACCAGAAATATTTGCTTAGTGGATTTCTATGGTTACCAGTCAAACTGTCATATGAAATGTATACACTTTGGCTGGTACTGTTTTATATTGCTTACCAGAAATATTTGCTTAGTGGATTTCTATGGTTACCAGTCAAACTGTCATATGAAATGTATACACTTTGGCTGGTACTGTTTTATATTGCTTACCAGAAATATTTGCTTAGTGGATTTCTATGGTTACCAGTCAAACTGTCATATGAAATGTATACACTTTGGCTGGTACTGTTTTTATATTGCTTACCAGAAATATTTGCTTAGTGGATTTCTATGGTTACCAGTCAAACTGTCATATGAAATGTATACACTTTGGCTGGTACTGTTTTATATTGCTTACCAGAAATATTTGCTTAGCATAATTTTCTGCTGAGCAGCTCTATGAAACTGGCCCCATATCAAGTGTCATAAACAATGTTTGATATCTTTCGATGTAGCTCCAAAGAGTACTATTCAAACTCAATATGAAACAGGTGACGTCATGAAAACTTTTTTTGGAGGGGAGGGGGAGGGAGAGGGGGATTGGGGATTGGGGATTGGGGATTGGGGGGGAGGGGGATTGGGGGAGGGGGATTGGGATTGGGGGTGGGGGATTGGGGGTGGGGGATTGGGGGAGGGGGTTTCTGGATCAACCTCGTCCCCATGGATTTTTGTAGACCCTGGGATGAGGTAGTATCTGTTCCATATTTGGCAACATTAGGTTTGACTGTGGAAGAGTTCTTAAGTACATAAGGGATGCTTACCATTTTGGATTCAACCTGTCTGAAGTTATTATCAGCCGTCTGTGGGAGGCGTTCCCCGTGAAGCAGACGACTGAGAACGGTGAAGGCCTCACTGTACAGGCTCAGCTCTGTCAGGATACGCACCTAGATAGCCAGGAAATGAGGGTAACATCATTGGAAACCCATGGGAATGGACAATGGGAAGAGGATTAGCTTAAAGGGATGATACATGGTCAAATGGTTTAGTGTATTGGGTTTGTGCTTTGATAGCCGAGTTGTCAGACAGTGGGTTTTCAATCCTGGCAGGATCATGGTGCTTCTGTCCATGAGCACGACACTTTAATTGCTTCTCTCCACCCAGGAGAAAAACCAGGTACCTGTGAGGGTAGAGATAGTATTTGTGTTTGATTGGCTGCTGAGCGTTAAGGCTGCTCATAGCTGTATACTTCCTGGGAGCTGAGAAAGATTAAAGGAATGATACCTGCTCATTGACCAAAGAAATTTTTTAAAGCTCACTGTGAACATTTATGTAACCAGCGACAGCACAAACTGTGGTAAAACAATCCACTGGAGAGGTTCAATGAGATCAGAGATCAATAGCTGAATGAAAGATGTAGAATATGGAAACCATACCTTAAGGATGCGGCCATCTACAGCTCGTTGTAAGTCCCTACAGACAAATGTTGTCAAGTACTGGTACAGAGTCAGCAGGGGTAGAACCTATAAACAAAACATTAAGCATGCAGAGAATGTTGGTCTGACTAAGTGATTGATCAGGCATATTTCTTTAAAAGGGGGTGTACACCATTGGTAATTATCCCAAAAGACATTGACAAAATGATCTTTTAAAAGTTTACTTGGTTTCGTTAAATGGTAAGTATTACAAACATCTTGAGAAGTTATTCCATCTGACATGTAGGGCAAAATAAAATAAAAGTCTCTTGTTTCTGGTCATAGGTCGGCTTAAAAATCGGTGTGGTGACGGTTTTTTTTTTTAGGGGAAGGTGGGTAATTTTTTTGTTTTGCCAACCAGTGAAATACTTGATACATGTATACGCAGTTTTTTGAGCCAGCCCAAATTTCTTGTTGCGAGCATGGAAATGTATTATTAAAAAAATAAAATAATAATAATAATAATTATCAAAGAAACCAAATAGGAATGTGAACAAACTACAAAACCTGTAAAAGGAAATAAACAATCATGTTCTCCAAATAGTTACGACCTACCATGAGATTATGCTTCCCCCTCGACAACTCCTCCGTCACCCATCTCAGTGACGCAACCAAGGTCCGACCGTCACACCGGAACTTATCTGACAGCAGGTCTACCCCGGGGATTAGGTACTGTACCTCACAACCCTCCCCAATCTCATAGAGGGCATAGTCGCGGTCCGCCGTAGGGTGGGGCAGGGAGGTACGGAACAGGGCCTTGAAGAGGAACGCCGAGAGGAAACAGCTCTCCATGCGGAGACCAAGGTCAGAGGTCAGAATATACCTAGACAGAGTTGAAATGCAAACTATATTAAGATTTTGCAAAGTTAACGATGCAGGAGTCAAATTTGCACAACCAATAGCCAACCAACTGGTGGGCTTGTAGAAATTTACTCTTTACTAGTCTGGCTGGTGAACTAGTAAAAAAAAGGCCCGATTCTTTTAACAAATGAGCTCATGCTCTATTAATTTAGCATCTATAAACTGACAGACCTATTCTAAACGACACAGTGACAAACTGACTAAACTGTACTTACTGTGCAATCTTGGAGGCCAGTACAGCCCCCAGCAGGCAGCCCCACATGCCACACCGGTCCAGAAGCTGTGCGCTGATGTCACGTTGTGACCTCTGACCCGTCAGCAGCTGACGCCAGCCGTGCAGGGTGTCGGTGGTATTCATGATGAGATCCAGGGATTCCGACCACCACTTGAATGCCGCCCTGTAAATGGATAACCAAGTTTCGGGATGCAGACTTTGAGGTTTGATACACATGATACACAAGAATTATTTCTTGCCTATTCTTTCAACTGACCTATCACCATTCATAACTGATGGCCAATCACAGTGCATATTTCTCATCACATGACTTAACAAAGTTCCACAGCCACCACAGCCACCAATCCCACAATCCCCCCCCCCCCCCCCCAGTGTTTTAATGCTTACCTTATATTGGCCGCATGGTAATGCATGTTTCCCAGTTCATGCATGGCTTGAGCAGCTAGGCCCAGCTGCTTCCTGGCAAGTAACATCTCTGAAAAAAAGAGCATATGCAATCATTAGTCACAGAATATAGACTTTCAGCAGCCATCTTTGTTTTCTAATACACAAGTCAGTGGAATTCAAAGTGAGGCTCATGTCTAAAATAGACTGGTGCTTTTCAACCTGTGTTTATTTTGCAGTGATGGTTGTCAGAGAGCCAGACAAATGCAACTGCAGTGTGAAAAGGGTAAATAATTAAAATAAACAGTGATTATCATACACTTGACCAAATGCCATAATGTAAATTACATTATTACAGAATTCCATTGTTCAAAATATTTAACATTCTGAACACAAATTGTTGAAGATTATCGTCCCAGATTTTCAACTAGCAGAGCAAACATGAACCTACCGATGGTTTTATCATATGATGCTATGACCACTCCCAGCTGTGACTTGGGCAGTGCTGACGTCTGGACTTCGGCCATGGTCTTAAATTCAGCTCGGGACAGGTCAGGTGGGACGGTTAGTTGGGGCTGGTCATCAGTCTCAGAGAAGCCCACGCGGCTGTGGATGCTGTGATGGCTAGGCACAGAAGGGGCTGTATTTCAGCATGGAAACAAAAGTTAAAACTCATGTAAATATACTTTATGGCACAGAACGTGAAGTCTCATATGAGAGACGGTGTACCAAATACTGACTGGTCCAGCCACAGACCCACTGGTGTTCAATCGATTGATGAAATGTTAATGGTCAATCATTTTCATTTTTATTTTAGTCACTATTTTGTAATATCTTCAACATGTTATAAATAGTAATGTACTTTTATCAAGGTTTGACAGTTAGCCCATTCTGATAATAAAATATTTCACAAAACTAGAGTGTGGCACACACTGAAGGTCATATTCATATTGCCCAGAAGTTAAGTCTTCCCGAAAACTCTCAAAGATTTTTTTGAGGTATAAGGAATGATTAATTCTCTAGCTGAGGGGGCCGTTGTGACCCAGGATACTCCCAATGGAGACAACGACCCCTTCAGCCTAAGTAGAATAGGATTTCCATGAGTGTAGGAACCCTGGATATTTCCCCCTATCCTGGCTCTTATCTCCTCATACCGTTCTGCTGTGTAGCAAGGTACAGCACCAGAAGCCTGCGGCTATGCTGTAAGGCCCTGGCAGTGTAGTTTGTTGCACTCAGTGCCTGCTTGAATGTAGACAGACTGTCGTTGATGTCAAGGGGGACGCATACAAGCTTTCCTGCATCGGAGGCACCTACAACGAAGAATAATAATAAAGGATTCTTTAACCCTAACCACCCCAAATCCATCAAAATCCTCCAAGGGGCACTTTTTGGGAAAATTCAGCACTGTTAGAAACTGGTACTTTCACCTCTTCAAATGGGGCAAAATTACTACCTGGCAAGAAGTACAGGCCATAAGTGCTGAATATGAAAGATCAACGAAAATACATGGTGCATTTTGAAGATATGAGCATGTTTCCTAAAGTGCACTGATGGATTTTGGAGGATTCAGGAAGGTTCCTAGCCAGAATGCCTAGGGGGTTAGGGTTAATAAAAAAAAAACGCACATCCTGAAAACTGGTTCATAATTTATGTGAATGTGAAGTGAATTGCAGTGAATGACATCACACAAGTTGAAATGTGTTCAACTTCTGTGAATCATACAAATCTCTGAGTCAGCTTTTGACATAACAGTAGACCCTATTTCACACTAAGGCTGTGCCTTGTATCTGGATACCTGACCAAAACTGTTATTACCCGGTTCCATTTTTCGGTTCCAATTACCCGTAAACAACTTTTGAAAATTTTGACTGAAGATTAAAAAGCCACACAAATGGAAGTCTGAGATTTTTTGTTAATTTACTTTGTGTGGGGAATGGGGATATGCTACAAGTCGTTTACTACAGTAAGTCCACATTTATTATGACTGTAATAAAACAAGAGAAACTTATGTTTATATTGGTTATTTTATACATTTGGGAGTATTTATGTGTTTACAATTGTTTACGGGTACCAGGGTATCCAAAGATTTCCACTTTCCTGTATCCGGTTCCAGAAATAACCGAAAACAGCCTTATTTCACACTATACTCAAAATCTTTGCAAGCCATATTTGCATATTGATCACATAGCCTACATCTCAAAAGTTTGTCAAAAGCAGTAGGCAAAATGATGGGGTGATGTAACTGACCTCCGTAGACGTTGTGACCTTCAGGGTCGATCCGTCCGCCGACGTCGATAGCTTTCATATTCGTTGGGTCTATCTCGACGATCAACTGCACGTTCATGTAGTTCCTGGCCGTAATGGGTACACCTCCAATCTTCTCCGAGGCTAGCTGGAAGTGAGGCTGGACCGGGGGAGGGCCACCGTAGGCTTGGAGTCGGGAGACGAGCTTACGCTGGGCTTGGACTAGGAGGGGACTGACTTGTTCAGAGTAACGCTCTCTGTGGTTAAAGATAAGTAAATTGACGTTTTACCAAAAGAGAGGTTGCATTTGATGTCACTTGCCCAAAGGGTGTCCTCACTGAGATCAAATCAAGGTCTCTTTTTGGCATACGTAAACACACCACATAAACACATGAGTGCGTTCCCATTGTTTGACCTTGCCCATGGCATCATAACCATTTGGGAGCAGCTCACTGGAAACATTGCCTGTTCTCACTGGGAACAGTTGGCATTTCATTTGGGAATACTTTGTGATTCCAAGGGGAACATTTCAATAATGAGTACGCTTGGAACGCACACTTTGAACATTGGGCATTCGCATTTGAAATGGCTGCTGTTCCAAGTGGGAACACTGAAAGTTCCGAGGTATTGCTTCACTTTTTTTTGTTTCTGGAAGGAACATTCCAAATGAAACAAACAGAAACATTCACAGGTTTTTGAGACGTTCCCTTTGCTGGCTATGATGTGCAGATAATCTGAGTATTTCCTTCCAAGATGGATTTGAATTCCAAATACCTCCCCGGGTTTCTTAAAGACTGGGGCCGAATTCATATCCGAGCTGCTAAGTTTGTTTTATACTGCTTAGCAAAAATATTTGCTTAGCATAATTTTCTGCTTAGTAGCTCTATGAAATTGTCCCCTGGTTGGACCCTTGATTTCCCCCACCACTTACTGAGCCAAGACGTTGAACCTCATGGCAACGTCAGCCAGGCATTCCCACTGCTGTTCATAATACAACATCTCCAGCACGCGTAGGACCATGCGTCGCATCCAGCGTGAGTCCATGGTACTAATGTCGTCAAGGGTGTTCTCAAACTTGAGGCTGGCCCCGCCTTTCTCATCGGAGACCGTCCCCACCCAGCTATTGACTAACACTGGCGGCTGTTTCTTGGACTTCTGTATAACCCAGGTTTAATAAAGGGAAGGTACAGCAATGGTTATGTTGGCAAGAATGCTTTGACGAGTACGTTTATTCTCTTTTAATCATGATATACATTACACAACCAACCTGTGAAAGTTTGAGCTTATAACGTTTCGTCGTTCACAAGAAACTAGTGAATGATGCATTCAGATTTGTTTTGTTCATTCTAATATGGAATATTTTTTCCTAAATTCAACCTGACTGTTATGTCACTTTTCTTTAAAGAGGGGTTCTAAGGTCAAATTCAGTTTTGTGCTGCACTCATTTTCCTTCTGAAAGTGGAAAAAATATCACAAGTCTCTTACCTCACATTGAAACGGTGTAAAATGCCATTGTATATGATACCCTTCCAGTGCGAAATTTCTATTGGAAAATGAGTGCAGCACACAGCTGAATTTGACCTTACAGCCCCTCTTTAAAGTAACAGCACTTCAGACAAAATTACAATCATCAGCGTTACACTAAGTAAGTTTTACATTCAAATTTGACTATTCTGTTATTTTTAACAATCCTATATCTTACCATTCACAAAGTGTTAATGAGATCATTTTAAACTCTTTCCTACCATAACAAGGATCACACCGAGATACTGAAGCAAGCTTATTCTTAATTGACTACATTCATACCTTCTGCTGTGTCTCAGCCTCATTCTGCAGACACACCATCATATCCAGCAGACAGTCCACGGCAAAGTAGAACGGCTTCCACACCAGACCCCTCAGGGCCTCGACGGACAGGAGGCCGTTGGTGTGGCCGCTAGCGAAAGTGTGTAGGAGGGCAGTGTGGGCGCAGTTCCAGAGGGCCCGGCAGGCATTCTGAAGCAGGCTCCAGTGACTGCCTCGATGGGCAAGCACCTGGAAAGGATAAAGATACTGCTTATAAGACATTGCTTCAAGGGGGGGGGTTTGACCTTTCCCAAAATTGCTGAGTCTATTATATTCTCCCCTTGTAAGCCACCCCTCCCCCAAAGTAGCTGTTGTCAAAACTACAAATCAACCTGTCTGCCACGATACTGAGACAGGGTGCTCAAAATATTAACAGGTGTGGAAATATTATGACATGTTTCTGTGTTTTATAAAAATGAGCAAAGAAAACTCACCACTGCCTTCTTGAGGTGATCAAAGGTCTTCTTGAGGCTGTCCACAGTGGCCTGCGTGGTGATGCCAGCATAGTCTACACGGTGCTGGGGGGCCTTTGTGGCACGCTCGCTGTCATATGAGCGATAGGTCCTCATGGTGTCTGATTCCTTGTCATCGGGCGGCGGGGGGACCACCGGAACTGGCTCACCTTGAGAATCAAGTTAATGGTTGTCATTAACATTTGGAGACAAAAACCATTAACTGTGTTGGTTGGTTTTTGAGATGAAAACTCCAGCAAGACAAAAGACACATAGAATTAGCATCAAGAGGTGCAGACCCAATCGCCCTACCTACCCCTAACCCTCTCAAAATTATCAAAGGACAAAAACGTATTTGCCCTTTTGCAGTGATGTACTTTTTTTCAGTTGTCCATACCCAAGTCAAAACAGATTACCAGACGCCCCATGGTGAATGCTTACATGTCTTGCTAACCTGTGAAATACGCTTACGTCTTACAGTATGTAACAAGAGTTGAATGTACTGTGACTCAAGTTACATGAACTTACCCACAGTAACGAGAGCAGCTACCTCTATGGCTGACGGCTGTATCTTGTACTCATCCCCAGCATCCATCTGTTGCAGCTGGACAATGACGGGGTCGTTCATAGAGGGTCGGGTGTCGTCCTGTCTGGTGGTGGCACGTGAAGGCCCGCCGTCCCACCCGACAACCAGGGTACCGGCCGTCTCAAAGGTGAACCACTCATTGTCGAGATAGGCTGATCTGAAATTGTACAGAAGGATCGGAGACTGTTATCAACAGTGGAGATCGGTCTATAAGGCTGTGTTCTGCCATTCAAATTTCTGTTTCTGACTCCTTTCTCAAATTCAACAGACACAAATTAAACAGACTACCTGTATATATCAAATTAAACAGACTACCTGTATATATCGCCAGCTGATGGACCCATTAGCTTGTCTCTCTTCTCCACTTTGTTTAAGAATTGGGCAAAGTGACACAATCCTTGAAGAATATTCAACTGCAAATAAAGAAAAAAAACAAGTACATAGAATGACTATTTTCAAATAAAATCTTTTACTGTGTACAGAGTTTCAGCAATTTTTTTTATTTGTAGTTCAGTTGTATTCTTTAGGGAAACTTTGTGTAACTATGATAATCCCTTCTCACATAATGTCCCTATATGCTTCACATGTGTTATTGTCATCCTTTGCTTATTGGGCCAATATCATTCCTGTAAACATGAAACTTGAAGTGACATAGCTCTCAGAGGCTAATTAAACACAATAGCCATCTCTACCCTCACAGGTACCCATTCATACTCCTGGGGGGAGAGAAGTCAGCATGCTACCACAGTCTTGGTTAAGATTCGAACCCACATTCTGCTGACTCGGACAGCAGAACCCAATAAGTCTGACAATAAGCACATACTGCCCTCAACAGGTTGTGCACGGAGCACATCTTAGACTTGGTATCTTCCTCTTCATACACTCCTTCATACCTGGGTTCTCCACGGGATCTCATCGGCGCATATCTTCCTCAGTCTCTGTTTCTTCTTCTGGGTGTGGTAGAACTCGGGCAGAATCTGTTCCAGCTTCTCAAAAGCCTGTCAAACAAAACAACCCCATAAATAAGGAATTTAGCTCAAATTAATACCCACATAAAATGTTTCCAAAAATATGATTATCCTGGATTATCCTCTCCTCAAAACAAAAAATAATTGTTAAAATTTGAATTAAATTCAAATAATTACTGTGGAATATAATATATATCTGCACATGCCTAACGCAGGATATAATAAACAGTGTACATCATCCAGAGTACAAAGGTCATGTTTATCAATAGTAGTAAGCTGAAACTATCACAGTATAGTTGTTTTTTGTATACCTTTATTCACATTAAATATAAATCAAGGACCAAGGTCCAAGTAGAATGCCAAGGGTATTTTTGGAAACCTTTTCTTTCAACGAGAGCCCAAATGAGATAAAATTATTCTTGTGTTTTACATTGCTTTCATCTCCATATCCCTTTTGAGACTTCTGTAGATTTGTATTCCTACTTGGTCCAGAATTTCCTTTTTTTCCTTCACACTCTTTTGATTATTTCCATCCTCTTTCCTTCCACAAACACTTCTATATCCATCTCACCTTGAGTTCTTTCTGCTCCTGCTGGGTCTTGGCAGCATCCGACATCTTCAGCTGGTTGGATCTCAGATGGATGAGCAGCTGTATTTTCTTCTTCTTCCTCCTGGGGCTCTTGCTGTCCGACGGCGACTTGGTGGGAACTTGGAGGGTAGCTGGCTTGTTCTGAATACAAATAAGGGTATGGAATGGTGATGAGTGGTATTTGAACATTTAATTGAAGACTGGACGATCTGCTCGGTGCATGACCTGTTGAGGGCACACTAAACACAAGCAGCAGCTTATTGGCAGGGCACACTGGTTAGCGTGTGCTATTTACTTTATTTACATTCAAGTATTAAAGGTTACCAGGGAAGACATTTTACTGAATATAAAGTACTTCTAGCATATACCGACGAGATATGGTGCCTGGAAGCACTTCCACCAACAGAGGTCTTCGACGCTGCAGATGCTATTGGTCCAAGCCACAGGTTTGGAATGTTTTCTCATTGACCTTTGACACAGTAACTTGGTTGGAAATTGGAGGGTGGTGGGCAGTTGCACATGTCAAGGGGTAGGTACACAATTTGGTTAAGGTAACCCCAATTTTTTTTTATGGATTCCATGGTGGGGGGGGGGGGGCACATCTCCGCAGACGACCCCCCTCTATGTCTATGTTACATTTATGTTACTCAAAGTGGAGTTACCTTGGAATATTCAATAACAGCAGCCGTGTACTTCTTAGGGTCATCACCTGCTACCGTCACACCACCAGGCTGCTTAGATAACGTGGCCTTGACTGCCGACAACTGCTCATTGCGTCTACAGGGAAAGACAAAAGTTTTGACTAATGATTATATTGGAGTATCAATATACTCAATAAGTTAGTACAAGGTTGGCAATCTGAAGGAAATCTTGTTCACTTTTATATTTGTTTGAGCACAGTACTTAAAATAAGCACGTTGCCATCTTAAATTTAATAATAATAATAATAATGTGGACTTATATAGCGCACGTATCCACCAAACTGGTGCTCAAGGCGCATTATATTATTACCCCTGCTCATCAGGCTCATAAATCATTCCTGAAACCATCTCAGCTCCCTGGGGAGTATACAGCTCAACTGCTGCCATTACAGCGCATATAGGGCTAATCAAACACAACAACCAACTCTGCCCTCACAGGTACCCATTTACAACTGGGCGGAGAGAAGCAATGATGGTAAAGTGTCTTGCTCAAGGACACAAGCACCATGGTCGCGGTTGGGATTCGAACCCACATTCTGACGACTCAGCCATCAGAACACAAATCCGATGCACTAAACCGCTCGACCATGGCACTCCATTGAATGAATTAAGACTTTTATGGAGTGATATTTATTGACATTTTCTACTGATTAGCACAGTGACAAGGTATTGTATAAGGGCCTGTTTATACACAAAAGCAGCTTTGACTACTTCAGACTCATTCTGTAGGTTTGGGTCACATATGTATGCGATGTAATAGCAGAAGTTACCCCAGGAATACCCGCCATAAAAAGCCATGGAAGAATGAAATAGAAGCCATACCTGATGAGCCATATTATAGCATCCTCACACCATTCAATGGCTGTGTCTACCAGTCCCTCACTCAAGGCTTTCTGTACCACCTGGACGACAAACTCAAGAAAACGGGCACGGCGACGGAACTTGACAACTGCAAAAAAAAAATAATAATAACAAAAATGTTAAATATAATTATTTTTATTGTCTGCTTTACCACAAATTTCTTTCTACAACTGCTCCTTTTTTTTGCTTTGAATATTTTTATTGCACATTTTCATTTTTCTCTTACACAATTTTGAATAACACAAATTGACTGTATCATTTTAGACGGATCAGTTTTGACATTGATACATTTATATTGACATGCATAGAACCACAACAGAAATATTATTCCCCCTTCAAAATCCATTTGGTTCACTAAATATGTGATCTACGATCCAATCCTGAGCTCATGAGTCTACAAGGTTACTGATCCGAGATCTGGGCCGTTGTGCCGATGAAGATTGATGTGTTTGATCGACATTGTTCAGATATATGCATAACAAATTGTGATGAGATGAAGAGTTTAAACTGATTTGATATCACACCTTCTTTGTAGGCATATCTGCTGGGCAAAGCAGCAATGAATGCATGTAGGATATTGGGATCCTCAGAGCCAGTCAGTTCATCTGCATTGTGAGCTGGGAAGAAAAACAAAACATATTCAAGAGAAAGGGAAGGTACCACATAGGTAGGGTTACTCTCTTTGAATCAAGATATACATTAACCCTAACTCCCTAAGCATTGTTACTGAACAATAAAAATCCTTTAAAATCCTCCAACTGCTTTTGTTGTCTAGGGAGTTAGGGTTAAAGGGACAATATCGTCACGATCAACAGGGCATGGAATTAAAGTGCTAGTTTTAGATTAACTCAGTGACTGAAAATAATATCCCACATGATAAGGTCATATTACCATTGCTGCTGCATAAATGAGCCTGTAATTTTAAGTCACTGTATTCATCTTAACCTAAGACACTGATTCCATGCCCTGTTGATAGTCTGCTCTGATCGTGACGATACTGTCCCTTTAAACAATTAACCTATGAAAGTTCCAGCTTATTACCTTATTTTTTTAACAGACACAACATGTCCCTAAATTGCCATAGTGACCAATCCGACTTTTTTCAATTTTAAGTTTTCCCGCCCATTAGTACATTCAGGAAGAGACCTACCATTGTATCTAATCCACATGCATGTATTCCTTATAGTTTTGGAGATAGAGCATGCATTCAAATGACGAATGCTCTAGAGCTGTGCCGGGTATCCGGGTATCTGGGTATCCGGACACCCGACCGAAACTGTCATTACCCGGTTCCATTTTTCGGTTCCAATTACCCGTAAACGACTTTAAAAAATTCGGACTTAACATTTGAGCGGTGCGAACAGAAATATGTGACTCTTGAACAATGTAACGTTTACACTTTTACAGACAATTATCTTTAAATTCAAGAGATTACACTCCAATAAAAGCCTTTGTAGTATTTTGTGGACATTTCCATACATTTTTCTCCAACTGTTTGTGATAAATTGTATCGAATCGTTAAGGCTGCAAAGGGCCTGGCAGCGGCTGCTTCAAACAACTTATCAAACTAGCAGTGCAGGAGGGAATGTTTGCCTAATTGTTTTACTTAATATGAAACAACACAGTAAAGAAAAGATCGATTTAAGTATGGTATCCTCTGTATTACAAAGATCAATTTTGTTACCATTTACAGTACATATATTTGTACACCACCGGAGGTATGTTTTCAACAAAAATGAAAACGGGTGTCCGGGTATCCAAACTTTCCTGATTTCGGGTATCCGGTTCCAAAAATATCCAAAAATGCACAGCCCTAGAATGCTCTAACTGGCTATTTTGTAATTTGGCAAAGTGACCAATACCGCATTGGTCACTATGCCAACTTAATTCGGGATTGGTCACTATGGCAAATTAGGGACGAAAAGTGAAGCTGTATTCAGTATTCATTACAGTATTCATCCTAGCGTGGAATGTACTCTTTCCTAAATTCCAACTGGAAATTATTTCACTTTCTTAATAAAACTATCAACTTGTAACTGACTGCATTATTTCCGCAATAGTAATTTGGAAATTGTTCATTGGCCAAAGTGGTTATAAACAATTTGTAAGGGTGCTTTGTAGAAATGCGTATATAAGAACACAGTGCGTACATACCAAGTTTGGACAGTTTCAGCATGTGAGCCTCCAGGGCCCTCAGCTCCTCGTTCTTCGTTCCCTCCACGTTGTAGATGGTCTGACCAAACCGTCGAGGGCGCTTCTTCTTCATGATCTGGGCGCCGGCCTGTCCTGTCGCGGCGTCTACATCCTCAATGAAGTCAATTGCCTCTGCCTTGCCCTTCTGCTCAGATTCCTGCAGAGAGGAAAGTTCACTCCATGCTATTATCACAGACATCATGTATATAACTAGACAGGCCACAAACCAGTGAATTTTGGGATAGGCTGTATGAAAATCAGGCTTGGAAATTTCATTCTTGTAGGGTCAAGGCCACTTGAGTAAATTAGGGCACTTCTATTAGAATATCAGAATGTCTATTGGAACACTTTTATAGGCAACAAGGACAAGACCAAGCCTGGAACTAAGAACAGCATAGAACAATGTGCACTCAAAAGGCAACAGTTTTACATTGAACTTGGTTCATCTACTGTAGAGGCATGCATGTGTACTACTATGCTACCAAACATCTCCAAAACTTGGGTGAATTCAACAACGTAATGGCTACACTTGTCTGCGGAAAAAGAAAAAAAAATGCTTCCTGGAGATCTCACCTTCTCAATAGCCAGCATCTTCTTGCCTGTGTCTGTGATGTGATTGGACAGAGATTTCTGTTTCCATACTCTGAGTACTTTGGCCATGTGATAGGTGATGACAGCTATCATGTGATGGAGACTATCAGAGACGGACTGGTGCCGACGCTGACGGAGGCTAGCAGGCATCTCAAGGAGGATGGCGTAGCAACGTGTCAATACCTGAAAATAAAAATTAAGCAACATGTTTTTGTTTATATCTCAAAGGCAGTCCCACAAATCATTGTGTTTATAGTGCAATAAGATTGTATACCAAAATGAAAGGGCAGCGAATACGTCTGCATATAATGCAAAACCTATTGGCACACCCCCTACATCCCCATTCAATATTGAGTTCAAACCCGATTTTCTTTGGAAACATATGGCAGTGTGACATCCCAGCCAAATTCAAATCGCTCAACATTGAATGGGGGAGGGGGAGGGGCTGTTTTCTTGAGACTTCCCAGGGGAATGTTGCTGTGTCAAAAGGCATGCCAACAGTTTTGCTCACCATTGTAGCACTGTTGTACAGACATGACAAAATGATGTTTATCCAATATCAGATTTTTAGTGTTTGATATTTGAGAACAACTTTTGTTTTTCAATCTGCATGTACATGATTGCTTTCTTTAATCATCTCATCTGTATTCTCTGTATACTAACCTGTACAACTGGGGTAGATGGGATCTTGTAATGTATGATCGGGGCCAGTAGTCCATAGCACTGTACCACGGCTTGAAGGGCTAGGTTAGACTCATTCAGCCAGCCAGCCAGCTCCATGGCTACTAACATCCGTTCACATTCTGCCAGCCGCTGAAGCTGTGGGTTATGGATGAACAGTCAGGAGTTTAGAGAGGTTCAGTTGAAGGAACTTTGACCAAAGCTTAGGTCAATATGTGCTTTTTTTTTCTAGCCTGATATTTACTGCATGTTGGCATCCAAACCAATGTGTTATGATGACCGGTATTTCAAATATACTGATACACACTGAAAAACCTTAGGACTATGTGGGTGACCTTGCATCAAAACCTGTTTAAAAAAGGATTTAACCCTCCTACTATTGCTGAACTTTAGTGGGAAGTTGCTATAGAGGTCAAAATCAGTCAACTGCCTGTTTTGACTGTTGACCCAAATGTGCACACAGGGGCACTTTTGACTTGTTTTTACTGTCATTTTGACCACCCTGAACAATATCATACAATGCTTTTACCAGTCAAAAACAGTCAACTCATTTTGACCTGTAAATGTATTTACTACACGTAACGTTTGACAGTGTTTGACTTTTAAGTTCACTAGATATACCTTGGCAAGTATATCAACATTTTGACAGATTTTGACCCTTGTAATAGTAGGAGGGATAATAACCATTTCTCCCAACTCTTTTTTTAATACTGACCTGTCCCTTGGAGTACGGTCCTTGATCGCAGAGTTTGTCACAGTAGATCTCTCCCTCTCTGACGCTAACATCAACATTGATGAAGATACTCGTCAGGAACATCCTCAGTAGAACAGGAGAGGCAACACCACAGGTCTTGGCATTCAGTCTAGGCAAGGCAGTGACAAACAAGAACACATGGTTAATTTTGAATACTGTTAAGAACCTAAAGATGCACTCTCCTCAAGCTTTCCGTGAGCTTATAATGTACATAGTGCATTATTTTACAAAGATTTTACCCTGATGTGAAACACTGCTGGCATGTATGCGTGCCCAATCTTCACAGACACACCCAAATAAATTTTGAATGAGTTGGTGTGTATGATGACTTGTCCACCAAGTTCAGCTAAAATGGTAAAATTTGTCTGAAACATTATTAACTACAGAGCATGTGTGTTACTATGACAATATTTTTTTGTAAGTTTGGCTCCATTGGAATAAGCACTATAGTAGATAACATGAATGAAGCTTACTTTCTGAGAGTGAGCCGGAAGTCTTCCCTCGCCGTCACCAGCTCGATGTCTGATTCCGGCAGAGGCACAGGGGCGACAAAGTGGTCCCACAGCACCCTGCTGGCAGTCAGACCGATAGGGTAGCACCCTACCTGATATGCAGCCTGTCAAAAACAAATGGTGTTACCATAAAATAGATTCAGAGGTGTTTTTCACTAAACATTGATCTCTAAAAATGCTGTATTCCATTTGGTAAATAAACAAGGTTTATGACATAATGACATAAGGATCTATATTTCTATCTTATATGATAAGCAGTCAGAAAAGCTTTTAAATCCAGGGTGATACAACTCTCCTTTTGTTTTGTATAATTTGTTTTATTATTTATTTTTTATATTTTTTATAATCATGTTCCTGAAAAGCTCAGTCCTTTGAAGCCTACTATGGGCCCTTTTCATGACTTCATTATTGTATAACCCCTCAGGGAAATATCTATAATCATTTTACAATGAATGTGTATGGCACAAAGGTACCAGACCAATTTTTCCCGAGCTGGTGGCTACTGTTGCAGGAGCTTGTCCATGAATCATTGTGATCAGTGTTTCAAATCTAGGAATGTCAAACTAAAATATCACTATGAACAACTTGAAAATACCCTGAAAATCTGTTTTGCCTTGAAATAATAGTTCACCGTAATTTCACTGCAATTTCACTGTGTTTCTTCCTCTCAGATATTGGCAATAATGTTCACAGTGATTTCAAGGCAAATTCATGGTGCTCTTGAGAATTAATGAGCTGCCCCAAAACTGCCACAAGAAGTTCATAGCGTTTTCACGGCGTTTTCATAGCTAAGGAATCCCAAGAGTATTTCATGGCGTTTTCACGGTGTTGTGTCGTCGTGAAATTGCCGTGAACTATTTATTTCACAGTAAAACGGATTTTCAGGGCATTTTCAGGCCAAAGTTATTCATGGTGTATGCACTTGCCACTAAATTGAGACAGCATATCAGACATTACTCAAATAGAACTTGCAAAAAGGCATATTGCAGTGGTGTCTTGGTGAAATTCAAAGCCTGAACATATACCTGGCTTAGGAAGGCCCATGTCATCAGGATTGGCAGTGGGTGGGATGCTAGGATAGACTTGGTAGTATCCCCGATGCTGTCACCGATCAGGGTACCATTTGCCGTGTAAGCAGCTACGGCAAAGACGTACTTCTCATTAGTCTGAAGACCAGAGACGTGCAGCTCACAGTCATAAGCCGGTACCTAACAATAACAGAAGGAAAATAAAGGAAATTTAAATCAGAGTAATACACTGATCTTGTTAATGCCATATTCCCTGCCCACCCTTAGCAATGCTGAAAACTCAGTCATGTCACCTCCATAAATGTGTATGACTGACATAGCAACAGTAGTCATAGAAAGGATTAATCCGATTGGTTAATATGTGTCATCTGATTGACATGCTGGTTTAGTGTAATATGTTTACTCAACTGCTGAAGGGGACCCAAAACTTCCAGCTACACGTCAAATACAATTTATGATAAAATATTCTATATTCTTTTTGAAAAAAAATCCATGAGAAAAAGGAACCAATGTAAATTTAAAGTTTAAAGTTTTAAGTCTACACCAGGTGTTTTTACATTCAGATTCATCAACTTTCAGGTTTGCTGAAACAGAAACTTCCAATACATGTGTCATATCTTTACAGTGTGGGTGGGCTTGTCAGTATCGAAAATCAAACCATAAGACGTCTTCAAATTTAACGTTTCTAATGTATGAATCCAAAAAGTGGAAAAACCTTGGCGACACAGACCCTTTTGATATGACATTAACAGAAAGATCAGTGAATAGGGTGTACTCTTGGTGCCCAAATTTAACTGGATTCTGTTCCGAGAATAAAACCCACTTTTATGCGAGGTACGTGCTGCATACTCACTTGTGCAAACCCTCCATTAAAAGCTTTCAAAGCCTTACCTCTTCCCCGGTGCCAGGTAGGAAGTAGTCATTTAGCCTGACCTTGACGTTGCTACCACTGGCGAGTCGGCCAAACAGCCTGTACCAGGCTACCTGCAAGCATTCAAGAAAAAATAACACACATGTGTTCAAAGCCCCTACACACTATTGGTAATCTAAACAAAAAATGATCTAAAAAAAACTTAATTGGTGTAAAGTTAATGATGGTATCGAACATCCCTTGAAATATTTCTGTTTCAGTAAAATTAATGCAATAATTTCTGAAATGAATATCTGTCATCCGAGGACAGAAATTCCACATTGGAATAAATACAAACAATCTGAATGCATTTTCACTATATTATTCAATACAATTCCCATCACCGAATCAATGTAAACAGATAAGTTATACAGGGGTACATGAGTGCTGAGCATAGCTTAATTACATGAGTAGTACGACACTTTCTGCCAGCATCTTTAAAACTGCTCAATACGAAAATGCCTAAAAAATATCTTCACACAGCTTCACACAGTAAAATAGATTTCATCATACATATAAAATGCAAGCACCATCAACCAATCTTCCATCCCTCATTACTACAGATGCCACACCCCTACCCAATTCTCCCCGTCAATTCTCACATAGCCAGCAAGGGGCATGACACACACGGTCGTACCAGCACCCTCCCTCCACACTGCCTCCATAATGCAGATGATTAGACAACTAACCTTTTGCCGTGGGTTATAAGCACCAGGTCTGAACACCATGGTGGTGTCTGTACGGCACAGCAACAGGGGCGCTGGAGGGACACCCGTCTCTCGGACGCTGGTTGTCTGGCCTTGCTGCTGTGGAGCATTGTTAGTGAACAACTTGTACTCTTGGTCTTGGGCTTTGGTCACCTGACTAATTGCTTCCTAATGAGAACATGAATAAAAACAATGTTAGCAGAATCTCTGGCTCATCAAAAATACATTATTTGGAAACATTTTCAATTTTCATCTCCACAGTTTGTGAGCACATTATGGTGAAATTTGTACAGGTTAGTTTTATGATATTTTTCTTGAAATGAGACAGTTGAAATGAACGTATGTTACTAAATACCAATTCTTTTTGAATGAGGTAAGCACCAAAGCAGAGCTGGCCCCTAACAGTGTACAAAAACCTAAGTAACAAACCTGTAAGAGTGCTGTCTGTTCTTGAGTTGGGGTACCAGACTTTGCCATCAGTAGAGCTCTCTGCATTAGGAATAGAGCCTTGGAGACCATACTCTTACCACAGCTAGTCAGAAGCTCATCGGCCGTCTCAATGTGCACAATGTGCCCATCAGCTCTCTGGACCTACGTGTATGATTTAGGACAGACTTGTCATGAATGCAGATATATGTTTGTTGATTACTGACTCCAACTCCCTCACTCTTGTATTGGATAAACATGATATCCAATCATCTTGGATACAGTTCAACATATAGAGTAATTGAAGTGACACCATGTATCATGGAGTGCCATGGTCGAGCGGTTTAGTGCATCGGATTTGTGTTCTGATGGCAGAGTCAGAAGAATGTGGGTTCGAATCCCGACCGCGACTGTGGTGCTTGTGTCCTTGAGCAAGACACTTTACCATAATTGCTTCTCTCCACCCAGGAGTAAATGGGTACCTGTGAGGGCAGAGTTGGTTGTTGTGTTTGATTAGCCCATATGCGCCGAAATGGCAGCAATTGAGCTGTGTACTCACCAGGGAGCTGAGATGGTTTCAGGAATGATTTATGCGCCTGATGAGCAGGGGTAATAATGTACAGCGCTGCGATACCTTGTGTAAGAGCGCTTTAAAATGCCTCCATTATTATTATTATTATTATTATATTGAAATAATCTCTTTTGAGTAGTCAGGGTTCTGAGAAGAACCCTCAATACATGGTGTCACCGCAAATCTTACTATATCTATTCCCACCATGCATAGCCTTAAGTCTTATTTCAACATATAGTAAATCATGGCTTCAATGATTACACAAAAATGGGAGCCAAGGATCATGTTCGATATAGCCATATTTTTTGGGGGGGTTGGTGTTCATTCTCGGCTCTGTGTGAGCCTTTAAGAGGGTGCTGTTTATGCCAAGTACCGATTGTCATCAGGCCAACATATCACTGGCAATAGCATGCAATTTTGGCTCCATTTACATTCGAATGTGAGTCTCCAATGTAAAAAGACTTACAAAATGAACGGTCCAGCAAGATGTTTAAAAACATAGGAAAATGTATGATATTTGGAAGGAAGTGGGTGAGAGGATGGAATGCAATAAGAGGCATTTCCGGTTTGTTCAATTATTCAATCGACATAACTGTGGCGATATTACTGCATACGTTTGTATGTGTACAGACAATAATATCGGTTTGTTTAATCATTCAGTCGACATAACTGTGGCGATATTACTGCATACGTTTGTATGTATACAGACAATAATATGGCACAGCAAAATGCCCAAGTGTATTTTCACTGTTAGAGGGCTACGATATGCATAGAGTGGATAGCGACATTGCACTGTAATAAGGTAGTCACCACATTGAACCAAATTACACTATGAACAACTTCACCCTGAAAATGCCTTGAAAATCCATTTTGCCGTGAAATAACAGTTCACTGTAATTTCACAGCAATTTCACGGTGTCTCTTCCTCTCAGATATTGTCAATAATGTTCACGGTAATTTCATGGCAAATGCACGGCGCTTTCGAGAATTAATGAGCTGCCCCAAAACGAGGCGTTTTCACAGTGAAGGAATCCCAAGAGTATTTCATGGCGTTTTCATAGTGTTGTGTCATCGTGAAATTGCCATGAACTATTTATTTCATGGTAAAACAGATTTTCAGGGCATTTTCAGGGTAAAGTTATTCATAGTGAAAGTTTCTCTCCCTCCATTTTTACCAGTCTTTGCTCACTGGTGGCTCGGCTCTTCTGCCCCTTGCCCGACACCGTCTTTGTCTTGACACTACCGCCGTTGACTGAGTTAGCCAGTTTGATGCACACCCTGTGGTACATGTACAACAGCTCCAGGTGCAGATCCATGATGGTGTTGTGCACCCCCTCTGGATTGTCATCAGCCTTCTCTGTCATGGTGTCTTTATCAGCGGCATCCAGGAATCCTGTGTTCTTGGTGACGTTTGTGGGAGCATTGTCCTGATAAACAAATGTAAGTCGGAAATATATTTTTGGTATAAATTGTTCACTTCTGTTGATTGATCATTCAATATAATTCAGATGGTTTTAAATGATGAAGGTAATATACCAGCGTGTGTAACAAATGGTACTGTATGGTGAATGCATCTAAAAAGTACATGGTACTGTTATCTACACAGCTAATCCACCGTTCATTAACAGACAGTTGTCTAGTTTTGATCTCGCTGCAAAATTGTACCAAAAGAAGGAGGGTTTTAAAAAAGATTTTCTCCCCCCCCACCCCAATTAATTTTTTTGTTTGTTAAATGTTCCTGATATCTCGCTGGAAAATTGTACCGAAAGGAGGGTTTAAAAAAAAAGCTTTTCTCTAACCCCCCCCCCCACACCCCACCCCAATTAATTTTATTTGTTAAATACTCCTGATATGTGATTATTCAAGAATGTCTTACACCCTGACTCATCTCAAACCCTTACCTTAACCCAGCTGACGTCAGCGATTGACTTCCCATCTGTCAATGCAACAATCTGCCGGGCGTTGGACATTCCCTGAAGGGCTCGCTCTAGGATATCCCTGGCGGCCAGGAGCTGCTCCCTGGCTCCCAGCTGCAGTATGGAGGCGGTGTAGAGGGAGGTGCTGGTACGGCCAAGTCCCGTCATGGTGTCACGCCCCTCGCTGGCTCCGTGAGACTTGGAGGGGGACTTAAGGAGGGGTGTGGCATCTGTGGAAAATACAAAAATGAGGGGTGGATGATTTCGAGACCCAATAAAATTCTTTAAAAAAAAAACAATTGCCAAGATATTGCCAAGATATTGAAAAAAATATCTCTCAAGGTGAACCCTTTTGGTAGAGGTGTCAAATATTATTTGTTTCTGGAATTATACATCATGTACTCCAGGTGATACCTTTCTGGAATGTAGAGATGGACTGGTTGTCAGCCTCTGCTGATTGTCTTCCACCGGAACCAGTCTCGGCACCGGCTGCCTTGGCTTTCACCTTCCCTGTAGAAGGGGGAAGACACAGTATATTAACTCTGTCACCTTGCCTTTAAAGTTAATGGTTAATGGTAATGTAGATTAATTTCAATGCTCCAGTTTTCAAGAAATTTATCATAAAACAAACCTGTGACAGTTTTTACCATAATAATTGCTCAATATTTTTTAGAAAACAATGAAAAACCATTATAAATATGTTTTGGTACGTTTTTGTGTTTAACAAAAAGTTGCCGGCGGAAAGTAAACTCAACAAAACAATTCCTTTTTTTCTCTAAGATGGAAACACTCCATACGATTTAATTCCTCAGGATGACTGATCAGTGTTCCAGCTTCAGATAATAATTTGTTAATTAGATAATTACCAATGGTGTACCTTTCCTTTTAAGAAAGATCCCGCTAGAGTCGAAATGCAAAGCCACTAACTACCATTTTTGTAATAACTTACCTGTGTCGGACTCATTGGCGGCGTTGTTCTCCAGGACGAGTGCCAGCCGGATGGCCACCTCAGCAGTTACCCCAGAGTCCATGGTACTAATCCCACACCAGTACATCACCTCATGGACGATGCTCAGAATGTGAACCCACTGTAACATGATGCAAACATTTATAAGTTTATTAAAATGCTGAGATGACAAGTGATGAAGCATTTGCATATTCCTTATCTTGTGGGTGGTTTATTTCACATGGTGTCTGATCACAGACCCCTTGCTGTTACCCTATGACATTGTGTTTGACTTTTACGTTCACGGTGGACTACAGCACCTTTCAACCTTTGATTGACATTGCAATAAACATAGCACAGTTGCTATAACCAATGAGAATATGCCTTTCGTAGGTCAATTTGGACTCTAGCATAATGAGGTCCCTGCCTGGAAACAGTGATTGCCATAGGGATGACGGATGGTCTCTGTATACTGTGTGCATTTGCAAACTAAGGCATGTAACTGACCAACTAAAACATTTAAAAAATGTTCAGATTCAGCGCAATTAGCCCATACGGTATACAGTGTGGGAGGGCCCCGGAAATCTTTGCATTCTAGATGCTCTGTTGTGCACTCTGGGCATGTTTTAAGGAAAACTTTAGAAGAATGTATTAATTCTTATATTTATTATTTTTTAGGGGGGGGGGGCTGGGGGATTATACAAAAACATGGAAGTCCACCCATCTACAGAAGAGTTGTACACCTGCAATCCACTGATCTGTTATGGCCTTGAGGGTTCTCACTGTGCTGAGGGCTCTTGAACTGGCCTGTTTGTCAGCACAGCTCAATAAACCAGTAAGTGTGCCCGGTGACCAGTAGATCACCTCGGTCAAGACTAAAGCCACTATCAGTCATTCACACCAGTATACACACCTTATTGGGCTGGTCAATCTTCTGCAGGTACTTGCCGCTGTCCGATGCTCCGGTCTGAACCTTCTGGAAGACAGATTTGCAGCGATTCCACAGGAACAGGGTGGCATCTGCAACCATGTCTCTATCAACAGATTCCTGGAAAGGCAACAAAAACATCCTTCTCTTAATAGTGGATTCAAAGTATCACTTTCTATTCTCAGCATGTCAGAATCATAGTTTCTATTAAGGGAAGGTACAACATTGGTAATTTCCTAATTAGAAAATTACAAAATTAATGGTAAAAGTACCAATCATCTTGAACAATTATTATGTCTGAAGAGCTGTCACTTCAGAGAAAACATCTAAAAACACATGGTGTCACCGCAATTAGTCTTACTTATCATCCTCACCATGCAAAGCTACAAGTTTTACCTATCTAAAAACACATTTAATTTTTTTTTTTAAATAATAAGAATTTTTTTCTGGTTTAAATAGAAAAGGTTTACATACTGCCATTGGATCTTTAGCGCAGGAGTACAGGACCTCAGCTAGTTGTACCATGTCATCATTCAATGGTAGGACAGACCGCTGCTGAGGAGCTGTTTACAAAAAAAAATGTGAAATTAAAAATCTTAATCAATATCTCAGTGATTTTACATGGCATATACATGTATACAGGTGCAATAAACCCTTTCATGGTAATATGCGCCATGTTTTGGATGGGACAAAATTGTTTATTTCAAACACTCATTGCCATCTGCAACCCGGCATTCGAACTTCACGAGTGTGTGAAATAAAAAAATTTGCCCCATCAAAAACATGGCGCATATTACCATGAAAGGGTTTATTAATAACGTGACAATCTGATTTGTCTGGAAGTATCAAGTGGGGTCCTCCTACAATCAGTGCAATTTTTGAAACAACCCATTCAGGCCACTTCAAGCCATTTAGCTGTTGCCAGTGGCCTCCTATGGTTACCCTTCTGTGCACTGTCACACCACTGAGATTGCAGGGTAAGATGGTCTCTCATTGATATATTGCAGGCCATACTATTATGTTCAAACATTTACAGTGGCCGTGGGTGGCACACAGCTGATTTTTTTTAATGACTAATTAAAAAGGACAGCAGGCTTGTATGTAATAAAGGTTGGTGAAGAACATATTGAAAATTTAGTGGATCGGAGTGGCCTCCATGTGTAGGAGGGTTAAGGGCTGATACAGACCAGTCATTATCATTATATTATTCAGAGGGGGTATGGCCACAGTTATAACGGACCTTATTTTTGGCTCATCCCATTATCATTAGTGGCCATGCGCCCTTCAATCATTATCATTGGTGTTATTGTTACTGTGTACTTTATACTCGGTGAGCATGGTAGAGGCTGTGTTGACTCATCAGCATGTGAGCATGTTTTCTCATAATATTGCACAGTCCTGTTTGTTACTGTTATTATTATCGATATGTTATTGTTATCGATATGTTGTTGTTATCGATATTGTTGTTATTATTGTTGTTTACTTACTCTGTGAGCATGGTAGATGCTGTGTTGACTCATCAGCATGTGAGCATGTTTTCTCATAATATTGCACAGTCCTGTTTGTTACTGTTATTGTTATCGATATGTTGTTATTATCGATATTGTTGTTAATGTTGTTGTTTACTTACTCTGTGAGCATGGTAGAGGCTGTGTTGGACCATCAGCAATGCTACTATCTTCAGCGTGTGAATAGGGTTTCTTAGACTTCCTGCTTGGATTGAGTGGATCCATGGCTTGTATGATCTCCAGACTCTTCATCTCAGGGGTGAAGCGTTGATCATTCTGGCTCTGCAAGTGAAGAAATTGATATCATGACTGACACAGATATCATAACTACACAGGTCACAAACTAGTGAATTATGAGACAGTCTGTACTAACAACATTGATCAATACAAAGAACAGCATAGAACAATGCACATGTACATTTTATAGGGGCTTGTACTGCGTGTGCTTGTACTGCGTGTTTTGCAGCAATATTAATGCACGTTTGTTTTCAACACAAAAATGAGCGCCAGGCGTGCAAAATGGTATATGTTGAGCTAATTTATTTGCATCCAAAAAAGTAGAGGTTTTCCCATTGAAATTGACAATCTGTGATGTTGCTTTCACAGGTCTGTTGGCTTTTATACAGCCCTAAATGATATAAACAGCACCTCCAATACATGCACACTGACATTGTATTGTACTCTCATTGACTTGAACTGTCCATTACAAATTGTGCTTTAGGTAATGTCGGACGTTTCTGCATCCATTCTACAGAAACTCACCTTGAGATATTCCAGCACCATGTCTACCAGGGTCTCGTATACTTCCCACTGTTCATAGTTGTAGGCCCACTTGACAAACTTCACCACCGCACTAATCGGTATGCCATCCTTAGACTGTGCCGCTAGGTCAATGAGACACTTGACCTCATGCGTGACCCCTCCTAGGCTGACATCAGTGGCTGAATGTGGGCCGCGTGGGTTGTGCCCTCCCCCTCCTAAGCAAAAATAACAAAAAACAGAAAGACGGAGACATTACTCTTTTAGCATCACCAAAAAGTGCATTACCCACATGAAGTGTGCAAGCCTGCTATAGCCCAGTCCATGGCAAAGTACTCCAGATGTGTGTACCCACAATGAGCATGGAGATGAGTTTGGCTACACTGCCAGACAGCATCATTGGATAAGCGTTTGATGCCACTTACTAGATCTAGAATTAAACAGGACATGAACTAGATCGTGACTGGCCTAGTAGAGAACCGTATAACATGCACTTTACTGGCGCAATATACAGCACAGTCTACATTAAATGAACATGTACAGTTCAGTTCTCATACACGCTGGGAAGTTAGCTAAGATGCACTGCTTCTTCTGAATATAACATCACGAATGGCCCATATTCATTGGTCTTGGACTGCAATGCTGTGGCATAGGTTATGACACATCTTTATTCATTCACTCTGAATTAACAATCACCTGAAATAATCTCTAGGCCAGCAAAGAACAGCTCTGAGTACGTGTCCAGAATATGGTCCTCGGTGTCTGGAGCAGCTGGATTGGTCAGCAACGTCCGGCGGGTACTGTCGGCTAGCGTCTCAATGATAGCCATGAACTGGGCAGCGCTGCCTTCGAACATGTCTGACAGGAGTTTCTCCACAGCTGTACGGGGCCAGGGCAGCTATAGGAATGGAAAAGAAAAGGGTTATGATGGTAAGGTATGGTTAGTGGGAAGATCTAAGGGTTGATCTTGATGTGTGCCAAAACATAGGAGTAGGGGGATTTCATTGATGGATATAAGGCGGAAGGGAAAGTTCCCCGTTTTTATCATCAGACAATGTACAATATGATTTATGTGTTCTCACCCACCCTCGTGTTGTAGGGTGCCTCCCTTTTATGCAGTGCCCTCCTCTTTTTTTGCCACCGTGGATCCACCCCCTGGTGGATTCAAACCATGCAATCATTTCATTTCCACTTATGACTCAAATTGTGTTGGACTCGGACTTGAACAGAACAACTTAATCTTGAAATCCTCTAAATTGAACTCACTGTTCCCAAATCTTGGTTGAAATAAATATTTTACAAGATTAGCAAATTAACAATCATCCTGAGAAATTACTCTTTCTCAAATGGTCTTCATTTTAGAGACAACAGAAAAAATAAATTCAATCAATATGCCGAGTAGAGAATAACCCTTTTTAATCTTCAATATAATAATAATATAGTAAAGGAGACTTTCTATTCATATGATTAAAAAAGAACTTTTTACAAAGTTAATAATGTTTAAAAATGTGACATACAATTTTTATAGCTAATATGGATAAGCACATTGGTAATTACCCGAGTATAAAATTAGTGTTTTCTGTAAAAATTGTGAACATCTGATACTACACGGCACTCCTGTATAAAGTTCTTTTTACATAACTTCATGTAAACAAAATAATAATAATAATAATATACCTTCCCATTTTTAACTAGATTATGAATATTATCATTGACATTAATATCCATGTCATTTCCTGTAACAATAAAAGAATATTAAGTACAATTGGAAAATAGACATAATTTTGTCAACTTAATATTTTACATCCAATTTGAGAAGATTAAAAGAGTTTATATACAGGATTAGAAACTTGCAAAGGGTGAGCCTGCAGAGGGCAAAGGTCAGAAAGAGGTCAGCAGAGGTCAGGAGGGGGCTACTCACACTTCGTTGTTTTTTCATGAGATCATCGAGTCTCTGTTTGGAGGATTTGTGCCAGATAAGGCGGCCGTCACTGGCAATAATGGTGACTGTGCGGCTTTCCGTGGGCTGGGTTTGCATGCATACGAGATTCATAACCAAGAGTTTAACGTTAAAGATCAGTTCTTGTGCGTTCTTTACTTCACACGGTGGTGAGACCACACACAGCACAAGGGTGGTTTGGGGTGGTTTTAGTAGATGTTAGATTCGAAGTGTTTGACAGCGGGAAGTCACTGGCGGTGCATGGTGTGTGATGAAAATATTTGGTGAGTGACATGAATTTGAAGTGACGTTTACAAAACAAGAGTGGTACGTCACTGTGAGAGTTATTTTTGAAACAAAACATGTTACTATCTGCTCCGCGCACTGACTACTGAGGGTGCAATTTTCTAAAACAGAAATATTTATTCCTGTAACAAGGCCCTTAAGCATACAGACCAATCCAGAATTGGCCCTAGTACTCGCCCATACTAACTAAAGAACTATTGGTCACGCCACCCATGTCGCCATAAACATAGCAAAAAGCGATTGACCGACATAGCAACAGTCATCATGGAAAGGGGTAACTCTATTGGTCAATCTGTGCTATTTGATTGACAGACCGAATCAGTCTACTGTCAGCCAGTGTACATCTTGTGTATGCATTGCATTGTGGCAAATTGCAATTTGCCACAAATGTTATGTTAATTGTATCAATGAAAAAAACATACATGAAATTGTCTTAACTGTTTACAACCCCCTCCCATCTCCCTGTTTCTGAGGACGAATTTCAAAGAATTTGAAACAAATGCTGAAACTGAACTAGTCTGAAATTTTCAAGAGGATGTTTGATTGTGAATCTGTATCATTAGAGGTAAGGTTTGAGGTAGCACCATGTAAACCATATCTAACAGTGGTGAGAGACCGTAGTCTCAACGGTGGTGAGAGTTTTTCACCAACGGTATGCCATCAGGCCTGATGACACCAATACAACTTAAAGACCCAATCTTCTCCCTACCCCAAGTAAAATTCAAAATTAACTTAGTAAGGTTCCTTATGTTAATTTGGGAGATTGGGGATAGGTATGTGAGTACAAATGCGTGCTTCACAAGGTAGTTTTGTGATTTTTTAAATTTTAAATCACATAAACACTGATCTTTAAAAACACTGCACAGCAAACGCATAGAAACATAAATAAATTTAAAAATAAAGATATCCAATTTACTGTATGTCAATCATAACTTTGTTTTAATAATCAGCCATTTATATTTGGAACTAACTGAAACTCTGATGAAGCTAACGTGTGCATATATAAAACATGTATATAATACACATGCTTTAAATATAACAAACATGTTGGAGCTAATGACAGCATTAATGTGCATATTCCAAGTGCAGCAAGCACAGCCTTCAAAAAATCTAATTGGTTAATAAGGGATTTGAATGCAGCTACTGATTGGCAAATTGGATTGTGAACAAAGCAATGTAAGCTTTGAAAATTTACAAACTTTTTTCTCCAGAGGCCCATTCCATTAACAACTGCCATAAACAGATTTGGCCATAACTACCTCCCCCCCCCCCCCACCACCTTAACACTGAAAATCAGACATACTAGCCTATATGCTTACTCCAGTTAGCGACTTGGAAAAAGACTAAGGCCCAAGGCTAATGCCATGAAGATGAGAAACACACAGATGATTGAAACGTAGCATATAACATATTTGTACATATACATCTGAGTTTCAGGGTGGCACAGGTAAACAGCTAATGTCCCTAAAGCCGTCATTTCTGTTAACCCATATCCGCCTAACCATGTAAACACACAAAAGACTGTATGTGCCTAAGCCCCCGCACAGAGATACATTGTTTTTGCACACAATCAGAAAGATTCCTTATTTAGAGAATATTACAATCACTTTATTATGATGTCAGACTTGTCTAATTTCATATCTATAATCATGAAATACAGTCATCGGAAAAACGTAGTAAATTGGAATTGGACAAAAACATGGTACGGAAAATCACGTAGGTCGGCGTTTGTAGCGTTTTACATACCTACGGGTTATCACGTAGATCGGCGGATATGGGTTAAGCAATAAATTCAAATCAAAAAGCCGGAAAAAAATTATGAAAGTCTTGCAAAAATCCACCTAGTAGGCTTACTAATAAAACACGACAAGCAAGCATTGCTAAGCATTATCTGCTTTAGCGTCTCTGTGCAAGTGTGGCATGTAATTGAACAGACCTTATGCATGAGTAAGTGAGGATGCTAGGGTTATAGACAGTTGTAAATTTACAATAAATGTGCATAATTTTCAATAGTCCAAAATGTAAATGTGACTACTGTCTGTGCCCTACCATTAAGGGGTTCAGCGCCCTCACATGGCTTGCATAAGAGCTATTGTAACTGTTGTCATGTACTCACCGACTGGGCATCCTTTAGGTTGCTTCTTGTTTTTGGGCGGAGTAAGCCCTTTGGTTTCTTTCGTGTGTCAAACACAGCACGCTTGTACACCATGATGCCCAACTGTGAAGTAAAAAAAAGTAGCATTTGTAAAGTAATTTTCCAGTAAGTTCAGAGAGATGCATTTTTTTCTCTCAAAGTAAAAACTAATAAATTTATCATAAATTCATTCTACATTAAGGGTGCCTGCATTTCTGACTTCTTAACCAGTGATTACTGGCAATATTGTTTAAACAAAATATATTTCACAAAATAATATTTCAAAAGCAGAACACATCATAGCTGTGACAAGTCGTAGGAATATGTGTTTGAAATCCTGCTACGCATCGCAAGTTAATAATAATAATAATAATAAAAAAGTTTTGAGCGCCTTATATCAGCGACGATCTCAATGCGCTTTACAGGGTAAAACATAACAAATACATGAAAAGAGTCTTGTGTGGGAAATTCAAACTCCAATATGAACTTGCCACCTACTTGAGTTGGTGTACCACACACTATCCAACAAATTCCAAAAAGCATATTTTACATACCTTAACAGCCACTTGTCTGAAGATGATCTCAATCTCAACACTTGGTGGCGCTGAGCTGATTTTCTCCAGTTGACTCAACTCATTCACTTTATTTAAGGCACGGCGTGCAAAGCTCTGAAATAAGAAGTGTTACCAGTTGCTGAATTAAGCCCCCTGTACACTATTGGCATTCTCAACCAAATTAACAAAATTATCAGTTTTAAAAACTCACTAGGTGTAATGCTGAAAATTTCTGTCAGTTGCTTTAGCCAAATTTAGTCAAATTATTTTCCAAATGAATTTTCGTCTTTATGAGATGAAAAATCCAAGTTGAATTTGAAAAATCTGAATGCATTTCCACTATTTTCCTTGTTATTGAAACAACCAATTAAGCTGAAACTTTCATATATCTTTTGATTATTACAAAGTATGGATGGGTAACAGACATTTTACCAAAAGCACACTGATCAGTACATATTGCTAAACCATTGAATTTCTCATTTCACAACTCATACTTAGAGAGAATTTTGTAGTGGTACCCCAATCTTTAGCTAATTAATTAATGTTTAAGTACATGTATACAACAAAACTGTCCCAATTGAAAGTAATTTAGATTTTTTACCTCAGCATGCTGGGAAGCCTTGCAGTCATAGTAACAGTGACACACTGCCGTGTAGAGAGTAGCTCTCCATGACAGATAACGAACAGACAATAATGGTACAGAGTTCTCCATGCACATACAAGCCCATAGTAGGAACTCCAACACCTTGGTTTATATTAAAAATAACAGTAGAAAATGAATGAAAAGTTTAACATCCACACAAATTTAGATTTAGAGTGGAATTTTTGGACAAAATGGACATTTAAATTTGATCCAGAAAAAAATTGCAACTTTTAAAAAAACATTAAAACATACCAAAACAGGCAACACTTTTTCATTATTTTCTCAAAAATGCGAGCACCCTTTGTAATAAAACTTTCAAAGATTAGTTTACTTATTTCTTGAAAACTTGAAGTCAAAATTAATATTCGTTAAAAAATACCAAAAGTGAAATAATGTTCCAGTTCCTCTGCCAACTCCCACCTTTACATTCCTACCTTTGCTGAATGGCCAAGAGTCATTAGATGCCTGGAAACACTGTAGATGTGAATTGTCCCTGCAATGAAGACGTCATAATCAAGCAAATGTTAAAGGCAATATATATGAAACTCACATTATATATGTAGACAATCAGAGCGCATTGGCATTGGAATTTGCTAGTATTCAGCATTAAGTGTGCCAGTTGTGTAAAACATACCAAAGACTGACATTAAATGTCTCAAAAGAAGCAGTGCATTATGGGTGTTTTGCTGAATTTGCAAGAACTGTACTTAACATACATGCGTAATGCAGTGTAAAGGCACCAATACAGTGCATTTGTGCAACTCTCTGCAATGATTGCACAGTCATGTCCCGTTTTGTTCTGGAACAAGGAAGCGGAATTGAGGGCTTCTTGCCAATCTTGTTACCACGTTTGTTGTGCATGTGCATGCACATTTGGAGAACAATGGCATGGACTGGGTTATAGCAGGCTGGCACATTTTGTGTTGGTAACAGACTTCTGATAGTAGTGTAACCCACCATTGTACACCAGCCAGCAAAGTGGTTCTCTCGGCAACACGACCTGGGTGATAAGTCTTAGGAAGGCTAATAACTTGAGACACATGCCGACTGACTGGGTGTTCTGTAGCTTAGGGTCGGTCAATAACACCAACTGGTAGTTGCAGATACTTTTACCATACAGCGCTCGGAACTGAAAAAAAAGGATGAGTAACTATGGTAACATACATTTCAGACATGCACAGACAAAGCTGAACCGCCTTCCCACAGGTTTCATAGAGGGTGCTCAGCAGAAAAATACTTAGCAGAAAAAAATGCTGTTGGTTTCCAACCAAACTTTCATACAACTAGTGTACAATTTGGCTGGTCATCTGTTCAATATTGCTTAGCAAATTAAATTTGCCTAGCAACATTTTCTGCTTAGCAACTCTATACTATTATAACAGAGAGGCATCTTGGTTTTCTTATACATGGAAAAATGAACAAGAGTCTGGTAATCAGACCAAATGGATATTACTTACAGTAAGGCTGGCATTGTCTGTCTCCAGACCATCTGGGAAGAAGGTTTCTTTCACCATGTTGATGTCTACGATGTCTTCAATGTGCTGATCACCAAACTGGTCTAAGTAACGTCCATAGCACTGCCAAACTGCCAAGTTGTATTCCTAAGAAAAAGAACATAAAGAAAACATTTCTTTAAGCTTCTTTTCATTGTTTATTGTATTTTAAGCGCAGAGTACATACAGTGAACATGCAGTGAACAATTTCGGTAGTATGCCATAGAAAACTGCTTCACAAAATTAACAATTTGCTACTCAATATTCAAGATTTGAATATATTTCTGCTTAATTTTACGAAATCGTTCCCTACGATATGAAATTTTGATTGATAGCTGCTGATTGGCCAATTGCATGGAGAATACCATAATTCATACCTGACAGCAACACAAATAACATGGACTATTCATGACCAAAACTTAAAACAGACAGGTCACAGCAACCCACCTTGATAGTGACCAGGAAGTCCCCCATCTCAATGACTTTCTGCTGGTAGTAGGTTGTAGGAAGACGTGCTTCATAGAAATTCCATAGAGTGAACAAGGTGTCCGCTCTGCATAAAAAAAAATAATAAATGCAGTTTTACATGACCAATTGTGCTAAATATTTGCCAGTTATTCTATTAAACAATTTGTAAAAAAAATGATTTATCCAGTTGTCCTTATAAGGCCTAAATATGCATACACAACTTCATTGACTTAATCATTTTTTACAAAGTCACATATGTGTAAACAGGCCTTTATGAATAGAATTTGAGAACAATTTTAACATTTAAAATTAAAGTGCTGATTTACAGGTGGCACCACATTTGTACAATACACTGGGGATATATTATTATTCCCAAGAATAAAAAAGGATAATCCAGAGGGAGGGGGGGAGAATTATACTACACATTTTCAGTAACCATTAAAGTGTTAATCCTCTTCTTATAATTAGCAACACTCCTTTGGAACTGACTTCTCATGTTACCTATTGTTAACGCTAATGCATGTCGATTAGCACTGACAATTAAAATGAAATAAAGATGCTCATCATGACAAAGATCATTCAGTTCATTAATTCGTTGTTGATATCCCGGCCATCCATTCACCAGTAAAAGTGAATGCCCTTACACGATTGGTTTTACTTGATTAATTGAAGAACTTATTCACGCAAAAAGTGTATAATTTCCATCAAACAGGCCTACGACTACGTGCATTACTTTCATTATTTTCTTTCTTGATAAAGGAAGAACTTATTCAAGGGAAAACGATGATCAACGTCTTAGCAATGATAAATTGGGTCGAGTTGTCACAGAGGTCGAGTTGTCACAGAGGTCGAGTTGTCACAAGGGTCAAGTTGTCCAGATGTCTTAATCCCCCGCCCCCCCCCGCTCCTTCAATAACATTGAATCTGTCATTGTTATTCAATAACAACTTCACACGCCCACAAGGCACAACACAAGTTCGAGCAAAAAAAAGTGACTCGAGACTAATGTCATGACATGAGTCATACTCATAGAGTCATAGTCATCATACACAAGTCTGGCGCTAGGCTACTGATTTGATAAATGTGAAGTGGTTAAAATTAACCCCCTCCTGAATTCGAAACCTCCTTGCCGTCGAGTTATCGAGACGTCTTAACCACCCCTCTCCCCCTCCCCCTCCCCAACCCCTTTAAGTCCTAACATGCGCCTAAGGCTTTGTCGTTGTTCAATAACGTCCGGAAATTGGGCAAACAAAACTAATTCCTTTACTTACCCACGCGAAAACGCTTCATCATCTTTCTTCTTATAACTTGCCGAGGCTTTCTTACGCATAAATTGTAAAAAGAGTTTGTATTCTTCCTCAAATGCACTAATTACGGGATTTTTTTCACCGCTGTAAAAGGTAGAAGCTGGTTGATTTATGGACAGAGCAGCTTTATGCTGCAGAATAACCGCCATCTTGGAAACACTTAACTTGCAGTTGCTATGGTCACTTCCATTATTTGGAAAGGGGTTCATTACTAAGTAATTTTAAAAGAGATGAAATATTAATATTTCAAGATATTATACCTCTTTTTTAGATTATTTGTTAACATCTTAAGACCGATATTTATTGAAAAGTGATTTTTGGTCTAAATATATTTAATAAAAAATGGTTTTAGTCATGAGGTATATCTAGCTCAAAATTGACCATCACTTTGATAATAATGATTTCGCCCATCAATCAAAAAGTTTTTACGGCACGCGCACCATGTAAAACACCGTGCTTGCGCCTATCTTATGTCTTCTCATAACGTTAGTAATTAAAACTAGGCCCTACTAGGAACCGTAATTAATTCTGAATAATTATTTCAGCCTTGTAATTTTTACAGTCATAACCATATAAGTTGCGGACATTTTTTTCTCTCTCTCTGTTTGCCGGAGTTCCTGTCACCAAGGTAGTTATTAATTTATAATCTAAAACTTGTCCTTGCCTAAAAAAAGCTAAGGCCAAGAGAATGAAAGTCATAGATTTGCGTCCGGGAAATTTCGAAAACACATGAGGCTTTTTTTCATTATTCATTATTCATTATTTCCATTGATCATTAATAACAGCGCAATCACAAGATGTTTCTTCTAATTTGACGTATTCTTAATCACTTTATGTACATGCTTTCTACCTGCGAGAGAGAGAGGGAAGGGTGAAGGGTAAAAGAGGAGTAACAAGGAGAATTTTGGTCATTAAGACGTGCATCATTATACGTGCGGGCCGCACACACAGGCATAAGATACAAAGGCTCAACAGCGAACGTGTTGTGCATGTGAAGGCGGTACAGTTGCAGGTGCGGATCGGACGGAGTTTACCATACAGTTTTAGCGCGATGCGACCTTTTTTGTGAACGACGTACGCGGGACTAAGACTGTAAGAGAACATGTGCTAAATGATTATAGCGCACATACTGGTGGAAATTTGGTAAAAACTTCGTTTTACTGATGTGGATGATTTGGAACTAAATTTGTTTGGTGGAAATACCTTTTTTGTGCAAATAATGATTTTTTGGGCAAATAATGAAAAATTTAGGCGGTAGCTTTCGGGACATGCGGGCGGTGGACGCAAATCTATGACTTTCATTCTCATGGCCTAAGCAGACACTTATTCTGGGATAACAGTTAGCTCACTTTCATGAAATTTTAGAAACATTTTTGAAATTTCAAAAACAAAAATAATATTAAAATTAAAATTTCACCAAAGTTACCAATCTCCCAACAGTGAACTTTATGCCAAAAGTGTCAGCTTGGGCAAGCTTACCTAATCACAAAATTTTAGATTGTACTTTGTAGGCCTAATAATTAGCAGATCAAAAGTTGAAAAAATCGCTTCTTTTTTGTACATGTGGGGATAGGGCCAAGGGATACGAAGGGAGTCCAGTGTATTGGCCCTAGAATGGGGCTAGAGACTGTGAACGGAAGAGGCATTTGAACTAAGTTTTAGACTAGTTATTATTTAAACTTTTGAAAATAAACTGGCAAACATTTGGAAAAAGGTGGAGGGGGAGTGTACATCGGCCAAAAGTTGGGGGGGGGGGGGGGTGCAGCGGCATAGCCAGGACTTTTTCTTTTCTGTTTTTACTTATTTTAGGGGCACTATGAGGATTTTTCGTGGGGGGCACCTGGGGGAGCACTGGAAATTTGTGAGGGGAACATGTGCATCCTCTGAATCTGCCAAGATAGGCTACTAGATCTTTAATATCACGGTGCAGTCATCTTGTTTTCATTTCATACAAATCAGTGTAACCAAACCGAAAATCAGTGCTATAATTGTATAATTTACATACAGGTAATATGATCAATATGGCTGCAGCGTGTTAAAGGTTTATAATTATTTTTCCCTCTCTAATGTTGTTACACCTTCAAATACGTTTGTCGGTCTTCTAGAAAAGTTGTGACTTTTTTAAGCGCCCTCTAGAGGCCGATTTAATTTGACCCCTCAGGCCTCATTAAGCCCATTGATGTTATATGGCATCCCTCTAGAGGAAACTATATATATAAATATTTTCAAAGTACACACTTTAGGTATATTGCGTGTACTGATATTAAGCTTTGACTTCCTAACATATATCAAGTACAAGTTTGTTCTCCATGCACAACATTCATCAAAGTGTCTATTCCCTCTATAAGCCAAACAATTGTCATAAACCCACACTCAGTATAAAATGTCCACCACCCCCTCCATGTTGAGAGCCCAATAGAGTATCAAATTGTGACAACATAGCAGCTGGTTCTACACAATCTTTGTTTCATTATTGTTTTATAATGCAACACTTAAATTAGCATTTTTTAAAACATGATTTCATTACTTTGATGCTCTATATAAATTCACAACCGCCTCTAAAACCCATTTAATGATTTAAATAAGTTGAATTTAAACAATCACACCTAGAAAAAACACAATGAACACTATGCTTAATATTAAAATCATTTTAATTCCAATTTGAAAAAGCACACACCTTGAATTACAAAAATCTTCAAAATATTATTATACTGAAAGATTTGGAATGCTGGAAAATATTTTTATCATTTATAGATCTAAGAAAATAAAATTCAATGCCAATTATTCAGCAAATTTGTTTTGCCACCGCAAATGCTTTGTATAATTAAGAAAACACAAAATACATAGCAAGACAATATATTTTTGTTTTGTTTGAATACTTTATACAGGATATGTATAGGGTTCAAACTTAATATTGAACTTAATAGCATAGTTGTATAATGCAATATTAAAAAGTGCTTATTGTGATGTACTAGAAATAATTTCAGCATTAGAAAAATTGGTGGCATTTATTTTCACAAAAACAGGTTTTCAACATCACTTCTCCACTACACACAGATTCTAACAGGTTTTCAACATCACTTCTCCACTACACATAGATTCTAACAGGTTTTCAACATCACTTCTCCACTACACATAGATTCGAACACTGTTGTTGTGAATTCTAGGAGTTTATATATCTGCAAATAATTTGGCATCCATTCAAAAAATATATATTTCAATGGCAGTGTGAAATATATTTTTATAACCACACCTGAATATCTACAAAACAAAATAACAGATCCAGTAACACAATATTTACAAAATATTCCAATGAGTTAGCTTATAAATTTACAAAATAATTTACAAATGTAATTCAATTGAGTTTGATGATTCTAAAACATGATCTAAAGAAAATGGTCCACATTTTTTTCAAATATTTGTTATATTACTTCAGTGTTTTTTTTTAAAAGTCTTTAACATGTCAGGAATAAAAAGTACAACCAAATTTTCCCAATAACCATTGGCTTCCAGTTTTTTTTTATAAAAAAAACTGTATCACACTACAGCCATCTGTGTTATATTCCCTGAATGCAATTTAATATCTAAGCACTGATTCTGAATGCATAAAAAGGACCAGTCTACTTTCCACCCAGCCTCAGTTTACTCCTGTGAACTTATATTGAAGAAAAATAAGATGGCCGCAGTGTGATAAATGACTAAATGACTACTATAGTTAATGGACCCTCATGCTGTTTGCAATTAAAAAGTTATGCTTTATTTTGGGAAAACAATGGGAAATACATTTGGGAAATACATACATGTACGTTAATGCAATTTCAACTAACAAAATTTATAAAAATTAATTATTTGACTGATTTAATGATTTAATTATTTGTTTGCTTGCTTGATTATTTTTCTGGCAATTTTTTTTAGTACAAAGCATACCCTTGAGGTCTGACCCTTATACATGTATATGCACATCATCTTCAATTCTATCTTCAATTGACTCATTGAGGACAGAGAAAACTATTTCAGTATCAGTTTATAGCTGCCTATATCAGTAGATATTGGAAGAGCAACAATAGATTAGATATATTTCTAAGGAAAGAAAGACGTTATAGCATTGATTTTATCTTAGGCACTTCAGGTAGTCTCCAAACAAGGAGATAGGTAGCAAGGCAGAACAAAGAAACATAGTTTGAACTAATTTTTAACTCCAGCCAAAATTAGCATTGTATCCTGTTTGGACAAAACTTGTTGGGACACCCCTTACTCACTGTGAATGTTGTGCTTCTTCTTCTTCTGGCGTATGTCTTTAGACCTGCAGCTCCGTTGAGGCGAGCCAGGCCAACGTGTCATCGTCGAGGTCGATCAAACCATGTTCTCCATTCGGAGGACGATGTTTGGGGCAGCTGGTGATTATGTGTTCTACAGTCCGTGTTGGGTCCCCACACTCGCAGCAGGCACTGTCCGTTAGACCCCACTTCTTCATTGCTACACCGTATCGTCCCACCCCTGTCCTCAAGCGGTTGAGTGTTGTCCACTGCTTTCGGGGCAAGTCCTGGCCAGGGACGTCCATGGGGTCATTGATGAATATGTGCAGCCTAGATGGTTCTACTGACTTCCACTGGTCCCTCCATCTCGTCTTGATCCAGGCGGCCTTGGAAGCATCAAAGTCAGGAACTGGAGAAATGCTTATTTGCTCCTCATCTGCTAGCAATGACTTCAATATCTGATAGGTATTAAAAACATAATATCTTTCTGGTATCCCAACAGTTTTGTCCAAGATAAGAAAGATGGATTTTTATCACCATCAAAGCATTAATACCTTTGAGAAATTTAAAGCTGCATACCAGAGCCCAATTTCATGACACTGTTTAACTTGGAATTTCTGCTTCATTACAGGATGAGTACAAAATTGTTTGCATTAGCTATGTAAGTGGTGAATCCTTTACACAAAGTATGCAATGGCACAAGCAGAAATTCTTGCTAACCTGTGAAATATAATATAAGCACTGATTTTTCACAGTAAGCAGAGCCATACAAATTGGGACCAGAACACATGGGGCCGATTTCACAAAGCACTAAGATGCGTCTTATCTCGAGTTAGGAAGAGTAACTCGTCTTAACTTGTGACGCGTCCTAAGAACGATTTCACAAAAGATAAGAAGGGTTTAACGGGTCCTAGCTACCTTGACAACGGGGCAAAACCCTTCTTAACTTAAGATCGGTGTATGGGTCGTCTTAGCTGATGCATTTGTGTTATATTTGTCCGTACGTTGCTGACCGCTTGATGCAATAATGGCGCTGCAGTGCTACATGTTGGCCGACCACGAAGCCAGACGGGCGTTAAGAAGAGAACGAATCATTCGTGACAGACGGAATCCGTTAGATAGTTTGAACGACGAGGAAATTGTCCGTATATACTGATTCACGGGGCAGGGGATAATACAACTGCCAGACAGGGTTGGTGAACAAATACAACATGAAACACGGGTAATTAGAATATAATAAACGGACGTTAGTAATTTATTTCTTATTGTTCTAACGACCGTCAATTATTAATGCCATTAATAGCATACCCACCCGCAAGCATTTTGTTTTAATTTTGTTTAGCGCCACCATTAGTCAGTGTGTTGATATGTGTAAATAATTATATTGCGTAACCACGCTACAGATCATTATATCCGTCATTTGGTCATTTCACGGAGAGTTTGCAGACGACATTTCCCAAAATCATGAAAATGTTTGGAGCCAAAAAGTTGTACAACGTCAACTCGCCAATCAGTCATCTTGAATCGTGTTGAGCGCATGACGTCCCGACAGCCGTTTCATTAGAGTAGTAAAATAAATATAAATTAGCCGTCGCATGAGCAAATTTAGCCTCGTTCAATAAATAGCTTACGGCTTTATTATATTTTCGATGCGTCTTGCTTAAGACGCGTTTTGTGAAATCGATCTTAGGATTAATCTTAGGTAAGATCGATCTTACAGCTGGGACTCTTCTTAAATCCTAGGATCGATCCTAAGATAAGAAGAGTTTTGTGAAATCGGCCCCAGGCCTATTCAACATTCTCAGGGCCATCTCAATCCTGTAAAAATGAATTACGAATTTTCACCTTATGCTCATCCCTTTTCTGTAAAAAAAAGCATTTACAAGTAGTCTGAGATTCGTTTTAATGAATTTACTCTGCCATGGGAGCATCGGTTGCATCTGACTGTGTGAAAGAAGCGTCCGTGTCCATACCTGATGAGTGACCATTCAGGGTTTGACCCATGCCTGATGATGAGTGACCATTCTGGGTTTGACCCATTGTTCTGGTGTCCACACTAAACGTACTGGATTGGTCTGGCATAGGCTGGCTCTCGGTCCCCCATGCTGTGGTTTGGCAAACGGTACCTTTCACTGATGTCTGTGGGGGCACTGGCTGCAAAGAGTGATTCTGCTGGGCCCCCTCCATGGAATTTGTCCCGGCTCCCTTGACCTCCGGAAAAGTTCCTGCAACACTCTTTGGTCGTGGCCTTTCCATATTCAGATCTTGCGGAACATGCCATCTCATACAGTCTGCCACACTGGCCCGGAAAATCGGGGCTGACCCAGTTCTTGCTCTCCTCAGCGATGTGAGCGGTACGTGATGCTTCGGCCTATCATATATGGATTCAATCCTTGGGTTGATGTAAGAATGGGATTTCTGAAAAGGCACGGGATTGTCATCCACTTTGCCAGTGTTCATGTTCGTATGCACGTTGGGATTTGGCTGTTGATGCCGGTGAGATAACTGGTAGGACGTTACTAGTTGCTCTTGTACCATATCGGCTGGATCTGCGTATGGTGTTGGGAGAAATGCAGGTGCTGATGCTGAGAGACATTTAGTCGGCTTGTTGATGGTCGGCACAAGGACTTGGGGAACCCTGTTCTTATCGGAGTTCCTGAACGTTTCCCTGTAGACAGACACGACTGGTCCCGCATCCTTTATCTCTCGTTTGTGGGGTATCCATGCAATGAAGTCAGGCGTGAACTTACTTGTTCGTTGATGCTGAACCTTTTTCTTGCCTAGACCCTATGGGTAGAAAAGAAACAAGAATATAAAATATCATATTTTGAGAAAAACAAAATTCCCATTCCCACAATCACAAAACCCACTTTTACAATTCTAAATAAAATTATCACATAACAACATGATGAATGATCTCCAGAAAAGTAATCAAATATTCTTTCAATCTTTTACTTAGAAAAGACCACTTTTATATGGGTTTGGAGAAGATCATATTGGTGAAGTAGTACTTTCTTCACCTCTCACCACTGTGACCTTGGTTCATATCCAATTCTAGTTGACATTTGTGGGTGGGTTTATCAGTCTATAAACTGACCATGTTGATTTGAATTCCAACATGGAATTTCTGTCTTCGGATGAAAGAAATTCATCTTGGAAATCATTTTTTTAATGTTACTAAAATGATACCACATGAGAAATAATTATTTCAAGGGATTTTTGATACTATTATCAACTTTACACAAATTATGTTTATGTAAGTATTTCTTAAAGATTATCAAAAGTGTAGTGGCTTTAAACACTATTGTTCAACTTACATCTTGGAAGGAGGTGACAGTGTTCAGGAATGAAAAACGGTTGTCATGGTGAGAAAAGTGGTGATGGGTCGGTCGTGCCTGCATAAAGGGGGAAAATCAAAGGTCAAATATTTGAAACAAATCGAATTGCATTCCAAAAAGTTAACCATACTCATAAGTTATTTTGCATTACTACACAAAGCTTCAGAAAGAATCCCTCATGATTTCACTTGGTTGACTAAAATGCAAATACATAGTTGTTTTCTTTGCTTATACTATTCTAGAGTTTGTATGCTCAAGATTTAACGTCCATGGCATTTAATATATATGCAATGAAATAACAAAGTTCTTTGTTACATATGAACAAAGGGCATTCATTCAATACTTCAATACAACTGTACACGCTAACTCTAGGAGCTGTATCAATATTTACTTTATCGTGTGCAGTTTGAAAAGGTCTGGTTTCAGGTCAATTTGTGTAAAGTCCTCTGATCTTTCTGTATTGTTAATGATCTTCTCACCCCAATGACTGATAACTTCTGACATTATATTTTATTACTGTGTTATCAATAATAATACAATGCACATTTTACATCAAATTCAGCAACAACAATATAATGAGTGCTAGCAGGGCCGGATTTAGACATGTGGAGGCCCCTGGGCAGCCTTCAGTAGTGGAGGCCCACCCTACCTTAGAATACTAAAAACTAAAAGGTGACAAGAGTCACAAGACATAGTTACAGTCATCCATAAAGTAATTTTTTTAGTAGAAAGAATCTGAATAAGCAAGCAAGCAGGTCAATCATGATCAATCATTTATAACAAGAATATAGTACAGTACATATATTTACAGACCAGCCTACAGTTCAGGTCAGCCTACATTTTTCCTTACAAATTTTTTTTCTTCATGAAATATGTAGAGGCCACTGGTTGTGGAGGCCCCTGGGCAACTGCCCAGCTTGCCCAGTCCTAAATCCGGCCCTGAGTGCTAGGCTGAATATGTGATGTCCTTTTGGAATAAATTTGTTTAAGTCCACTCACATTGTAAAGTAAAAAAATAAATAACATTTTGACATTCAAATGCAGCAAACCTATATATAACTAAATGAATGATACTTGTTTAAAGACTTAATGGCTGTAGTGAAAATTACACATGAGGACATTCAACAAATTTTCATAGAGAAATGAAGGTAATATTTGTTCTCTTTAAAATATTTAAAGGGATGGTACAACATTGCTAATGTTTGCTAAATTGCCTCTATGAGTATACTAACTCTCTGAATAAAGAAATATTAAACACCTATTCTGTGAAAGTTTCAGCTTACAACATTGTTTTGTTCACAAAAATATATTGAAAATGCATTCAGATTTTTTTATTCATTATAATGTGTAATTCAGGAAAGAATACTCTTTCGTAAATTCAAACCAGAAATAATTACACTTTAAAAAATGACGGCAGCTCAGAAGGAGAAATATTTCTAGGGAGGGTTAATACATGTATCATCGTCAGCTTTACACTAACAGTAATTTTTACATTAACAATTTTGTTATTTTTGAATTACTAATCCTATATCTTACCTTTAAAGTACATGGAAACTTTTAAATTCTAAAAAATCCCTTCTGAAATCTGAATATGTAATGGCATTATTGGAATGTGACTTGTATTCTGGGTATGTCATGAGCTTTTCCTGTAAGTTAAGGGCTTTTTGTCTGGGTTAGTAACAATTACGTTTAATTGTGTGTCCCTGACGACTACATGCTGCTAACAAAGCAATGTCCTGTCAGTGATATAGAAAATCAATAATAGATCAATATACTTTGCTTTGAATACTGACTTCTATCACACCTAAAAAGACTGAGCATGAAATCGGGATAATGCTCTTTATATTTAATGGCAGTGTACTTGCACACTATTGGTAAAATGTATGTTGATGCATCAATACTTAAAGAGACAATATCGTCACGATCAGAACAGACTTTCAACAGGGAATGGAAACGATGTCCTAGTTTTAGATGAACACAGTGACTGAAAATGACTGGCTCATTTATGCAGCAGCAACGGTAATATGACCTTATCATGTGGGGTATTATTTTCAGTCTCTGACTTTGTCTAAAACTAGCACTCCGATTCCATGCCCTATTGGTCGTGACGATATTGTACCTTTAAGAAGAACCAAGAGATGCATACATGTAGATTGATGAAATTCTTGTGTCAGGTTATCAACAATTGATTTGATTTTTACCCTTACCAAGATACATGTAATATACATGTAAGAAACCAACCTGTGAAAGTTTCAGATTATTTCACTGTGTCATTGAGGCGAAAATACTTTATTTGTATTCATGCTAATGTGAAAATGCATCTTCAGCAGGCAATCTCAGATTTAAAATGTTATTAATAACAAGTCTATTGCATTCTAATGTGAACCTTACTTGGTGTAAAATTAATGATGGTACTAAATCATCCCTAGAAATAGTTTTGTCTGAGGTGAAAAGTGAAATAATAATTTAGGAAAGAGTACTTTCCTAAACTACACACAATAATGAATGTACACAAATCTGAATACATTTTCACTATTTTCTCATAAACGACACATTGGAACATTCCATTTATATATTGAATCAATGGGAGCAATCATAGACACTCGTAGAAGCAATTTGCAAACATTACCAATGCTGTACCTTCCCTCGAGTGGTTTTTGATGGGTCCTAAGATTTATTTACATTCTTACCGTTAATTTGCAAGTGAATTTTTCTGGAGGTGAGGGTCTTGCTTGCTGTCTGTATTCATTCACAAAATCATTCCTGGATTTACTCCTGAAATGACCATAGTAGCCGGTAGGAAACTGCAAAACAAATATTGAAAACATTTGTCAAAGCTATTAAGTTAAGGTGGAAACATGCCCCCCAAAATTCAGTAAACCAAGATTTAAAGTTGTTTTATTTGTTGGAAATGGAAAGAGGTGACAGAGAAAAGTGTCAAAATCAAAGTCGAAATGGGGAAAAATTACTTGACAGTTTGAGTCAACTTGTGTATTTTCCCCTTACCAAGTACCAGCAAGTACCAATTCCACACAAAGTGCAATTGTGGTTCTGATAGCTAGGGACAAGGTTTATCGCAAATGGCGGCCGCAAGGAATCATGGGATGTCTGTGGATATAACAGTGCCGCGCAAACAAAATCAATATTATTGACGTCACACAGATGCCCCAAATTGTATCCTACTAATACTATGCTTTGCGGCAGTTGCTTCAGCACTATTTGCAATAAACTATAGCTCATCTCTACGTTTCTTTTGAGTTTATAAAAACATATTTTCTTGATTTAGATTATTCAATCGGTATGATAAATAAATAACAAATAAATACAAAAAACAGTAGTGCATAGGTTGAAATCTTTTTATTATATAGAAATTACAGAAACAAACCCAACCAACATTTGTCCACATGTACACACTACGTCCCCCCCCCCCCCCACCCACCCACAAACACACGGCACACACAACAAGGCGTGGGGGTCCATGTTGGCCCTATGGCCATGCAGTAGTCTAACACAATCAACTTCACTTACCCAGCTTCCCTGTGTCTTCGACATCCCGATAGCGATGTTTAACGCAAAAATACACTAAATTACCGCGAAGGTTACAGCTTCAATCTAACACCATGTCTTCAGTAAAGACAACAGAATCGGGACATTACTAGTTTACGAAAGTTCCTAACATAAGTTTTTGAATATTTGATATCTGAAATTCCACTCCAGCTTTGCCTAAGGTCGTTTCCAGGGGCTGCGAACATTGTTTGCGGAAGTAAACTCGTCGTCGCCAGTGCAGCCAGTACACTGATGCATATGCAATACTATGAAGTCGTTAGCGCCAATCACCAAACAGAAAAGAAATGTAGGCGGAGCGTATGTAATGAAAGTACGCATGCGCATTTTAGCGTGTGAAGTTTGAGGTTTAAATCCAAGATGGCGGCAGGTGAAACTTGACGTATTGCGTGAGTGAAAAAAATATTTTTGATATTTTTCGTACAAATTATCGTTTATTCTATAAAAAAAATTAATTTGGCATGAATGCTCAAACTTTTGCATTTAGTTCTAAAATATATTAATATAAGCATATATTATTTGCACATGGTACGAGAAAATGTTGTAGGCCCTATAAATGTTTGTGAAGTTTAAAAAGTTTTGTCGTCTGCTTCGCGCGCGGCGTTCGGCTGCGGCAAAAATTAACCGGCAGTGAAATGTTTGCTGTCGGCGCGGTGCACGGTGGAGGTGCCCGCATTCAAATGTTTTAAATGCAGTGCATGGGTTACACTGGATAAATAGCTTGTTTGTTTACTCTTTTAATATATTAAATAAATTTCTTTAATGAACATTTGCGGTAATTTCTGGGGGGTTTTAAGGGAAAGATGGCTCGTGAAAGCATTTAAGTAAACATTTTTAAAGAAACTAACGTTACAGGGCATGATTTAACTGTTGTTAGCATGGTTAGTGTTACATTTTATGATAGATTTCTTTAAAAAAAAATATGGCATATGATTACTGATTGCATAAACTTGTCTAATTCAGATTTCACGTTTGAAGCCTTTTCAAAGCCTTATTTTGGGCATGTGCCATAACCTCTTCTCCTTTGCTACCCTGGGGTTGTAGTTCAGTGCACTTAAGTTTATGACATTTATTTTCTATTGCAGAATTAATTAGCCTAGCGAAGTTGAAATCAACAATAGTTCAGTATGTTTAATAATCAACTAAGTGCCAAGGAGCTGTACAGCACTAACCCATCGTGAGTTATACATGTGTATATATGTCTGTTTCCATTATTTTAAAAAACTGTTCTATGAAGGATTCATTTCAACAGAGAATTTCAGAAAATCAGTTGACAGTGAAAGTGAACTTGAAAATTTAGCTCTGTGAGTGTGAATCTCTTTCAATTACTTTTTAAATAGTCCAATAAACTTCCATTTGATAAATCGTCATATTTATTTCTCACATTTCTTGAAAAAGACACATATTTTCAATATTCTGCTATGAATGATATAAATTGCTTTGGTATTTTGTCAGAAAGTAGACAACACTTGTTTTTTTAAATTATTTTTTTAACTTTTTTTTTTATCTTTAAAGATATATCAACTGTGTTTTTCAGATTTTTTTTCCCCATTAGAACATTGCTTATATCCTTTTAGAATGGAAAACAATACTTTGAAGTGAGATTTGTCACCAAATGAATTTATACATTAATTTTGGGACATACTTACTGTAAAACCATCATTCTTGTGATTTCTTTTTAGAAATGTCTCAAGTGAAATACATGTAACAGTGTTCTGATGAAATTGCTGGTAAAAAAAAGCCAAGACATCTTAACACATTTTTTTCATGTCATTATGTATTCAGTCAGTTGCTAGTCTTAAGGACCTGTTTTTTATTTATTGAATATCCATGTCTGTGGAGGTAAAAAAAATGCATCTAAAAAACTTTTGCTCTGAAATTCAAATAACTTTGATATAAATTTTAAAGACATGTCTGTCATCTTTTCTTGCTTTCCCCCATTTTAAATTTTTATTTACACAATAGAATAACCTCAAAATGGAACTGCCAGTTAACACAATAAATATATATTTGTTGTTTTACATGTTAAATCTTTGCAGCCTCAAGAGTGACCAGTAAAATGTTTTTGTTTTTTCTTTCTTTGTAATGTAGTCAATTTTTGCAGCGGTCCAGCTTCAGGAGTGACCAGGAGGACTCGGCCTTTAACTCCAGCCAGACCATGAGCCAAGGCAACTCCCAGATGATGAACTCCCAGATGGAGAACTCCCAGTCCAGCTCGTTTGACATGTTCTCACAGATGATGATGTCACAGGGTGTCTCCCAGCAGACAGAGGTACTTAATTCAGTGAGCCTGGATTTTCTCTACTGCAGGAGAAAGGCAATCTTTGCCTAGTGAAGGGCACTATTAAATAAAAATCAAAGAGTCTATTTCAACTGAGAGATACCAAGGCAAAGACGAAGGACAGTAATTGGCTATGTTGCCTACGTGAAGTTCAAAGCCTGCTTTAGAGCAACAGTGTAACCAGAATGTGGACAGGGGAAGATGCCCTTTCCCCAAAAACCTTCCCCTCCTGCCCCTCCCTTCCACCTCCTAGGTAAAATATTTGATGGTAACTGCAAATGAGAAGGAAAATAATTCAAGTTGGTAGAAGAAAAAACATTGTTTCTTTTTTCTTTTTTGGGGGGGGGAGGGGGTGTGGTGATTTTAGGGAAGAAGGTATAGGCTTCGACAATAGGCTTGTTAACTGAAAGGGATATTTTACAAAGTAGAAAAAACATTGTTAGGCTCAGCTTGAATGATGAGTGTTTGATCATCATGAAAATAAAAACAAAATTGATTAATATGTTCGTATCACTCCTTTTCTTTTAAACTAAAAGTTAGCAATTAATGCCCACTTTTATTATAGACAAATTTGAAAATGAATGCAATTATGATTTGTTTTTTAAATAGTCAAGTTTCTTATGTTTTACAGAATGCCAACAACCCACAAAGATTCTATTTAAAGTATATGTCAAAGGCACCCCTATTCAACAAAGAAACCGACAAAAATGTTCAGCCAAGAAAAAGAAGCTTTCAGGAGCAGCTAGAAAGTAACAAACAGAAAGCAAAGGAAAGAGATGACAGGTAATTTATAATTGGTAAAACTTGTAGCTTTGCATGGTGAAGAGGATAAGCAAGACTAATTGCGGTGACACCATGTGAAATTCTCTATTGAGAAGTAATTAGTTCTGAAAAGAACTGGAGGTTACAACTCGACGTTTTGATCAGTATGCTCTGATCGTCCTCAGGAGAAATTCTCTTTTTTTTTACTAAAACAATAGCCGCTGAGACAGAATTTTTTTTTTCTAGGGATGTTTGATACTATCATTAAGTTTACACCAAGTTTCATGTAAATTTGTGATCATTTGTTTTTTGAGATTTTTTTGAGAATAGAAATAGGGAATTAGGGACATCAGTAACCTTAAAATATTGTGCAAAGTGTTGTTTTGTATATTTATGATCAAACTCGGAAGGACAGGCCATTGATTGACTGCTGTAGCTCCCTCTATTGATCATATACCGGTAGTGTGTTCCAAAAATGTCTCCCTATTTTGTTGTTATATCATCTTCTGACTACAAAATAATCCTCAATTATTTTGCCATATACATGACCCCCAAATGTTTTTCTAGGTTCTGTGAAATTTATATTTGATTTGAATGCCTGGTTTTGAAATCAAAGGTAGTTTAGTAAATGTGCTATTTGGAAAGCTTATCAAATGGCATATTTTTCAATCATACCATGGCAATTTAATCATAATGTGTGCCTTGAGTGATAATTTTATGGTCAACCTTGAAACAGTGTACAAAAATCGTAAAAAAATTGTTCATTTATTTATGTTTTTAATATTTATTTTGTGTTCGCTTTCAATTTCCATGACCCCCCCCCCCCCCACCAGTTGTGTCCAGAACCAGAACAACAATTCAATCCAGACTTGAATGACATTTCTTTATCAAAACTAACTGAGAAGCTGTCAATATGAAAGTTTATTTCACACTGCTGCATTTTCTTGTCTCTTCCATCCTGTTGCTAGGGACCTAATAAACACCTTTGTCACCCTCGTCAAAGAATGCACAGAGGAAGTGAAATCTGCTGCCACAGACATAAGAAAGAACGTGGACAAAAACATCTCTGAGTCTGCAAGTCAATTTGGCTGTCTCATTCAGAAAAGTAGGTCATGCAATTTCAACAGTGTCAGATTCCACCTGTGTGCGTGCCTGATTCAATATTATACAGGGTGTCCCCATAAAAAGTATACCGAGATAAAAATTACTGTAATGGCAAAACTACTTTATATATGGGAAAGACAAATATATCTCTAGAAAGGGCAGAATGTCCTCTTTGCAATGGTATACAGCTTGTGATGTTATTGACACAGACGAGTGAACAAATTAGACAGATGTTAAGGGTACTGAAAGCAGGACTGTGACAAGTTTGCATATTTGAATAACAAAGGTCCAAAAAGCATTTTAAAAAACCTGCACATTAAACTTTTGAGGTAAGTAGCGAAAACAAAGCAGATTACATTGTTTTAGGTACATTCCTTGTTTTCAAGAATGTGTTGAAAAAACAACGGCATTTGGTATTCTGCACACTTGCATGGTTGAGATTTGTTATTCAAATATGCAAACTTGTCACAGTCCTGCTTTCAGTACCCTTAACATCTGTCTAGTTTGTCCACTCATCTGTGTCAATAACATCTGCTTGTATACCATTGCAAAGAGGACATTCTGCCCTTTCTAGAGATATATTTCTCTTTCCCATATATAAAGTAGTTTTGCCATTACAGTAATTTTTATCTCGGTATACTTTTTATGGGGACACCCTGTACATAGCCACTGAAATATTTGTTGTCTGTCTCAATCTATGTCAAATATTGATTGGTGTCACACTTCGTTTCAGTTTACAGGTGACATTATCCTTCAGTAATATATATAAAAGTTCTAGTTTGTTTAATTGCCGTTCTGACTAGGTTGTGTCACATTTTAAAATATATTAAGTGGATGTAAGGTGGTGGGCCAATGGGCCTATGCAAATTGTGCTTTTAACTTATTTTTTATTATTAGACCAATTATCAACTTTGTATTTATATATGGCCATTTTTCAAATGGCCATATTATTTAATTTCTGATTTGTTTTGTGCAGTCAATGAGGATCTGAAGAATTACCATCACACCCTGCTAGGTGCAGTGAAGGTCAGAGGTGAACAGCAGGCTACCCTGGCAGAGAAGCTACAAAGCGTTGCTGCAGTAAGAACAACATTCATACAAACTATTCAGTGATATAGTAACTTATCAAACTGCTGTCTGTATATTATGAATAATCTCAATGAAATAATTATCTTTAGAATTCCCAGTATGATGAATGCTGTTTTATTTCAAGAGCATCGGTGTAGTGATATGTATAATTTAACATAATATTATGGTAATGAGATGATTCAAGTCTTCCAAAAAATATATGATCAAAGTTTAACCTTTGAGCTTATGTGGTTTTAAGGTGAGGGTGGTATCAAACATTCCTTATTAAATGCATTTTTCATCTTATTATCACAACAACTAAGCACAATTGTATACGGTTTGGCTAATGTTACCAGTTTTGCATGTACTTTTTTAATCTAAACTTAACTTTTGTTGTTAGAAGATCTTATCATCTTTATAACTATCATCATTTTAAAGAATTTGTGAAAATGAAATTTCCACAGAAAGATGCCAAGATTGAGGTCCTTGAGATGCAACTGGAAGCTGCTAAGCAACAACGTGACGAGCGAGTGGTACAGTCCCTCCTGGAAGCGTACACAGAACAACAGAAGATGAACCGAGAGCACATTGGTAAGATGCAGGAGGAGCAACAAACCTTCTGCAAGACCCAGATTGAACAGCTTCAGCAGGACCAGCAGAGGTACATGCTAAAGTGTGAGTCCAAGCAGGAAGCCGTGCAGCTTACGGAGGCTACTAGCAGGAGGGGCAGAGTTCAGCAATCTGGACATGGGTTGTTGGCTCCGATGATGGACGGTGATAATCGACCATGTTCATGGCAAGCATTGCCACAGTATGAACCAAATGGATGTCAAATTCAGCCAGCAAACAGATACCACGAGAACCAAACCTATCAGAATAATCCAATCCAGATGCATTCAAATGCCAATCATGCTGGTCACAATGACGGCAATGCTTCTCACATGGTAGATCCAACTAGAGCATCTCTCAATAGCAATGGCATCCTTCTCCCTCCCACATCGGTAGGATGGCCCGCACAGCCTGGCATCCAACATAGAGAGCCTTATCTGCAGTCAAGCGCCATGTGCAACCCTGGTTATATCTATAACAACCAGTCTACTCTGAATCAACAAACAAGGCCAGCCATCCCAAATCTGCAAACAGGTATAGATTTTGGCAAAGACAGTAGACCTTCTGCCATCATCTTCCAACAGCGAAACGAGGTTCTACCTCACCTGACTTCTCCAACAGTTTCATCCAACACATCCGGACGGTGGAATACAAACAAGTTGAGGCCATCTCCAGTCGCCACCATCGCTCCCCAAGTGAAACCCCAAGAGGCTGTACACCCAACAAAAGGACATCAAACCATTCAAGAAAACAGAGAGGAAGCAAGAAATGATATTCCACGGGCAGCTACAAAGAGAAAGAAGACCAGGAAGCAGTACCAAGTTGCCGTTAAGACCAAGAGGCAGTCAGCTAGAGTCAAAGCCAAACAGACTAGCTCATCATGTGAGAGAAGGGAACAGACAAACAACCAAGAAAACCAGCCACGTCAGGGGAGACAACCCAAAGTCAACTCCAAACAACCTGTACAGACCGGAAACACCCACCACTGGCCAAAAGTGGAAGATGTTTATGAGTATAAAGAACCCGAAAAAGCAAACTTTCCTACTATCAGGAAGAAGATAGCACAGGGGAGGCAGAATAACAGAGGTCAGCAAAAATCTTCCACAAATGATGTACAGCTATTACAGGATAATGGCATCTTCTCACAGAAGAGAGCCTACACCTATGCAAAGAGTCAAGGTGCCAGATCTGCTAAAACTTCAAAGAAACATTTGAAAATCAGTGAACGGAATCACACAACAAAACACCAGAGAAACCAGCAACCAAAAATCATACATGATGAAAGTATCTCGGAAGAGGAAGAGGAGACTCAGAGTACCATGGTTCAGGATGCGAGTGATGGGCAGGTATCTCAAGATGACACTGAGGAGGAGGGGGTTTCTAACCATCATCAAGCCTCCCATCTAGTGAGAAGGATGCATACCCAGAGAAAAAGCAAGCAACAACAATCCAAATCTACAATGATGAGTGAGTGTGTCATATTATTAGTGTCTTACAAACAGATTTGAGATATACAAAAATGAGAATTACTCCATTAGAATAAAGATCTGCCACTCAAACTATAAAGATTGTACGTACTTCATACAGGTACTTTGAGGGAAGTATTGCAAATAATGTATGGGTGAGCCTGGTGATGAGGTGGGTCAGACTGGTACGTGGAAAGAAAATGGGGGCGGGGGGGGGGGGGATGGAATACACTAAGGTATCATTTCTTAGTAACACACTACTAGATGAAATCACTCATGCTTATTCTGGACTTTATCATTCAGTGAAATTTTGGAAAAATGCTGGAGAATTGCTGTATTTAACCAGTTCGCACCGGGAATAAAAAAGTTTTTCCGAACCCCGTGGCGGGTTTATTTTTACCGCACAAACACGACCAATGGTGCTCACCAGAGCGTGACCAGGGAGACCGCGTCTTCCACCGTATGCTTATGGCTCGTTGCCACGTCGACCGGGAATCTATACAAATATTCCCGAGAATCCTGTGGCGTGTTTAGACGCTCTCCGATCCGCTGTCCAAAAAAAAATTGCGTGTATACACGGCCTCCGACGCGAACTGGTTAAATATTTATAATACAGGGGTGGTTCCAGTAAGAATGAAAATGGGAAGGAACTTTTTAAGGGAGACGGCCCATTGACCTAAATTGTGAGAATGTTTGGTGAATTGTCAGTTATTCTATATGATGGAACACATGTCTCCTTTTACACCCTGGATCTGCCATTGTTTATAAGGCATTGTACACCTTTGGTAATTACAAAATTACCGAATTGTTATCTTAAAGCTAATTTGGTGTAAAGTTGGTAGAGGCACAAATCATCCTGAAACAATTAATGTATCCTGTCTGAAAATACTTTCATTTTAAAGAAAGGTCAAAAAGTGTATAATTCAGCTCAAACTATTACATTCTTCTAATATATAAGTTGACCTTTTACCAAGAGTTCAGAATATCTTGTCCAAACAGATAAAGCTAATCCTAGACCCAAGCAGCCGACAGTGAGCCAACTGGACACCATTCCAACTTACTCAGATCAGGAAGACAGCTCAGAAGAGATGATATTCTCCTTGAAACTACCTGATTCAACTTGTGAGTATGACATTGACTGGATTTGGATTAATTTACAATCAACAATTTCAACCTGATTTTTAACAACCTCTACCCAAGAGAAGCATACAGTCCAGCAGACGTGAGTCAAATACTTTTTCATGAGTACGAGTATGAGTACAGAATAGATGTACTCCAGTATGAGTACAAATATGAGTACTACATCTCTGCAGTCTAAAATGGTTTAAAATTAGAATGACAAAGGGGATATCATGTATGACAAAGTGGCAAGCAGTGGTGTAATTGACACAACAGAAGAAGCATAGACGTATTCGTTTCCTTTCTTATGCCTTCTCATGCAATATTTGCAAACTTGGTTTTAGGAAGAAAAGAAGAAATTAAAAAGATGAACTGTTACTATGCGCAGGGGAACAGTTCTGTTTTCAAATTTCATTTTCACTTTATTGGGTTTTGATGCGAATAATCCACCCATTGATGTATCCAGTATTTGGAAAGAGGTCAATGCACTGGACTACACTGCATTGCAGGGCTGTTGGAGGGGGAGGGGTGTAACCTGCTCCTAGTTGTGCCCATATTCACATCAAATGTCCAGGCTCATCAAAAGTTTCTGCTTTCATTTATCAATTAAAATTGATTTCAGTTTTAATCTCATCAGATGATGAGGAAAAACAAATTCTGGAAAATGTCAACAAGAAAGCCATAAAAAGTGTTTCACAAAAATCATAGAAAATGCACTAACTGTCGTGGCCGAGCGGTCTAGCTTACCGGACTCAAGTTCTGGTGTTAGCAGCAGAATGTGGGTTCGAATCCCGGCCGTGACACTTGTGTCCTTGAGCAAGACACTTAACCATAATTGCTTCTCTCCACCCAGGGGTTAAATGGGTACCTGTGAGGGCAGAGTTGGTTGATTAGCCCTATATGCGCTGTAATGGCAGCAATTGAGCTGTATACTCCCCAGGGAGCTGAGATGGTTTCAGGAATGATTTATGAGCCTTATGAGCAGGGGTAATAATATAATGCGCCTTGAGCACCACTCAGTTGGTGGATACGTGCGCTATATAAGTCCACACATTATTATTATTATTAACTCATGATCACCCAAAATCGATCACCCAAAATGTATCACCAGGGCTTCCAAAGTCTGGTCTACAGCAACAACCCAAGAAGGATCCCCTGACAAGGACGGAGCAAATTGTTCCGGTCAGAAGCTCAGATATCTTGAGCACTCCGTACATCAAGATACAAGATGATGAGAGTGGTAATGAGTCCACTGGCACTGTCAGTTCAGTCTGTGTAAGTTCATCTTCATTATATTTTAAACTAAGTTCAATATTATATTTGTTTCCATATAAAAAATACAAAAATTTACATATTAAAAAATGAGAATATTGAAATATATAAGTAAGACTTGTGGCCCAGCATGGTGAAAAGAATAAGTAAAGACTGTTTGCGGTGACACTATGTAGAAATTCTCTTTTGAGTAGTAAATAGTTCTGAAAAAAATGGTTGGTTACAACTCAACATTTCGATCAGTATGCTCAGATCGTCTTCAGGAGAATGAAATAGAAATATGGGACTGTTCAGATTTAAGCAAATTGTTGTCGCAACATTGTGTCAAAATATCATTAATACAAAAGTCAAACCTTACTTTGAATATCCTGCTCAAAAAAGATATTAATTTATATTTGTATCATTTGACTTGTTCTTGGTCAACCCAACAGGTGAGCTTTGGCAGAAAGATGAGCAGACAGCAAGAGAAGAAACGGCGTCTGGGTGACTCATCATCAGCTGCCATGGCAGAGATTACTAACTCCCTCAGATTACAGCAGCATAAAGTCAGGCGGGTGTCTTTGTATCAATGAGTGATTTACCTGTGAGTGTTCTATTAATTCAGTGCAGAGTCAGGCAGGTGACTTCAAATCAACGATTACAAGGATTTATCCATTCTGTTAACTCATTGAGTGACTGACTCATCATCAGCGGCCATGTAAGAGATAACTAACTCCCTCAGACTACAGCCGGTTTGTTAGTTTAAAAGTCATTCGTTGAAACTTCAAATTTGCAGGATCTCTGTTAAACTGCTCCACTGTGAATGTTAATAAACTGAACATTGACGAATCTGGCAATGGAAGATATTGTAGGGTTCAAATTAGCCTGAAGATCCGACGTCACGCTTTGAGCTAGAGGCGCGTGAATTACGCCAGATCCTGGCCGTGCAGCCACCATATATTTCCCGATGCTCAACTTTGACCTTGTTGGTAGCACGCGTTAACGTATTCAATGAAATCCTTTGAGTGGTATGCCTAGAGCCTGTCTATATCCTTGATAGGATATAGACAGGGAGCCAGTCTAGGTTCAAATAAACTATCCAGTAGACCTTTATCACAGCGCAGCCATTTTGTTTTTCTTCAATAGTCTGGTCCCTTTTCATGTATTGAGATTTAGCCCTGTAATCTTAATTGCGTATACAGGGAACAAAGATGGTCGCAGCATGATAAAGGTCTATAACCCCTCCCCCCCAAGGTGAAATGGACACTGTTTTGATCAAGAAATTTCCAAAGTCAAAGTTATATACACTCCCCTTACTATCCCCCAAATAAAAATAAATCAAACAAAACTGTTTTGTAAAAATAGCCATATTGTTCTTCTAGGGAAGGGGAGGGCCCCTCCCCCTTCCAAAGTGGCATTAAGAGTTTCCACGGCTGTAAATATTTTTTTTCTTGCCTTTCTATTTGTCACAAGGCAAATCTATGAAGAACAATTGTAAATATAAACAAAAGTTTTCTAATTAGAATGTTAAAATTAAAGTTTGCATGCAAGAACAATTCTAAATGAATTTCACAATAGAGTAAAGCCATTTTTAATCTAATAAGGTTTTCCTGTTAAGCATCAATTAAATTAATATATAATAAATGAATTCATTAATTGTTATGTTTTTTCATCTTTTCAGAGTTTCCTTAACCAGTTCTTTTTTTGTATAAGATTATAAGAGTTCATTTTTAAAGTGTTGAAAGTATTAAACAGAAAAGTTTAAGTTATAGAATAGTTCTAGCCAACTTGTCTATGTTGTTTATTGAAATTTCATGTTTCTATATTGTTGCATTAAAGACATATATATTTAGCAAACCATTGCTCCGGTAAATCTACACCACCCCCCCCCCCCCCCCAAAAATAAATAAATAAATAAATAAAAATTATAGGATCATCTTCCCATCCAATTTCATTTTAAAAGTGATTAATTTGATTAGTCCCCTACAGCAAATATAACGTTTTCTTATGAACATGAACAAAAGGAACCCATTTTAATTTGGTAATAGTAAAACTGTTTTATTTCATAACACAAACACTTTTGAAACAATAAATACTGATTCATATACATTAATGTTTTAAAATTTAATGCTGAAATATAATACTGTTAAATTCTGAATAAACTTAATTTTAATGTATGACTTGCATTCGAATAAATGTTGTGTGACAAAATTGTTAAGTTATAATAATATGTTTTGTTGTGTTGAATGGTATAGTGGCAATAATTTTTTAGGATTTTGTATTCAGTCTTCAATCTAATATACCATACAGTATTGTATTTGTGGTATGAATATTCAAAGCTTTCATGCTAATTTATTATCTTACCATCCTATAAATAAAGAAATGGACTAGATGAACCAGAAAAGTATAATGAAATCTTTTTTAATTGATTGCCATACTTATATCTTGTCCTAATTCAATCATTACCAGATTCATACACCGAAATGGAGTTATAGAATAGCCAAGTATATCTAATTTCTGTGAAAAATTACTGCAGAATGTTTGACTTACTCATTTATTATGTGTCAAAAGCCAGAGTATATCTAATTTATAATATTGCACATTCACAATAATTTAAAATAATATCTATTGCATTACACATGTAACTATCATTTATTTTTTTGTTTTTTGGTTGGGGTTGGTTTTGAGTGAATACAATATTTTACTGAAGCAGGACTCAAACTGTCAAATACTGGACTGTGTACTGGTGCTATACTAACAGAGTCACTATTCAAAAGCCATTAAACACAAACATGCATAGCCAGGGATCATAGCCCTAGTTATTTTTTTTATTTTCTATCATTATTTTATTATTTATTTGGTGAAAAGGGCTACCTGATACAGAAAGACATGAAGATTATCACTACAGTAATAATTATTAGCATATAAATATTAATATGTACATTTTTGTGTGGAAAAATAACTACAGTAAGATATTGAAAGATGAATTTCTGCCAAAGATTTTTCAGAAATATTTACTTGGATTAATGAGGCATAAACAGACTCCATTTAAATATGAAGACAATTCTAGCCAGGTCTGTAGAGCAACAGCTATTTCAGGAAAGCAATGATAAAGTCGGAATTTACTATTTCATATTTACCAGATGCAAATGTGCATTACATCAGCAAAACATTTGCATTTTTTGTATTTCAAATATGAAAATACAACTTTAAGTATAATTTGTAAGTTCCTTTTTGTATGTGGTGCCTATATTGAACAATTGATATAAATTTTGCCAATTATTTTCTGTAAAATTCATACCAAGTAATTTATTATGAATGAAAGTATTGTATTGTGTTGCCTATCCAGAATATTTAATGGGAAGGTACAGAATTGGTAATGTTGAAAAAAAATACTTCTTTGAGTATGCTTACTTTCTTTGAGTCAAGATATGCATTAAACAACTAACCAGTGAAAGTTACATTTTCCTAAATTTGAACTAGAAATTATTTCACTTTTCTTAACAAGTTACAGCACCTTAGACAAAATTATTTCTCGGGCAGAAAGTTTCACATTACATTTTGACCATTTGTTTATTTTTGAATTACCAATCCTCTACCTTACCTTCAATCCATTGTGTCAGGCTAGACTAATGTCCAATGTACCCATATAGGTGTATATACACCTATTGGCCCCTCCCCCTAACTTGTATTTTCCCCAATAACCCAGGGTGTAAAATGTGAATGGCATCTTCAATCATTGGTCTCTGATGTAGCTCAGATACTCCTGCTAAATTGAACAAGTGAGATACTTGGAGCCTGTACCCGCCCTTGTGGGTACAGGTACCCCCCCCACACCATTCTGGGTACAGCCATTATTTCCTACCCACTAGCTGTTGTTCTCCTAAGTAGCTCTTGTTGTAAAATGTAAATGGCATCTTGAATCATATATCTCTGATGTAGCTCAGATATTGCACTCAAGTTAGTCCAGCTGCCATATTGAACTAGAAAACAAAAGGAATGGAAGAGAAAAGATAAAACATAATATTTGCAAGTTGCATATTTATGTGAAAATGTTCAAGCTTCTTTACTGCAGTGCAATGGGCATTCATATGAAGAGGTCTCACCAATATGAAGTTGTCATTTTTAAGGGGTGAATGACATGTTTGCTTAATAGGACAAACTTCTGGAATGTTTTCTTCATTTTTCATCACCCTTTCCCAAGTTTTTTTATTTTATTTTTTGGAATTAATTATTTATTTTTTTACTACATAAAAACACGCAAACTTTTAATAAGTAGCTGTATTTATTGCAGCATTCAGACTTAGACTGGGAATACAGAGATTTTAAAACTGCAGTTCACAGCTTAAAAACAATCCAAGACATACAAACTTACCGTGATATTTGTTTAAGTCTTCATTGTTTTCTTGTATCTTCTCATGTACTTGCCTCCTCTTGGCCCCCTCATAAATATTTCCGGGTCCTCTGCCATCCTCCTAAACCTCTTCATGCGAGGAGCGCGGCGGTACGGGTCCGACCTGAGGCTCTTCATCCTCATATCAGCCGGGTTGATGAGGCCCTGATGTGAAGCCAACCTGGGCACAGCTCGTCGGGCTCGGTTCAGATCTTGTACGTCCGAGTCATCGTTGGACCGCTTTTCTCTGGTTTGCTCCTTTGTAAACATAATGTAATGTTATCCATTGATTATAAATTCAAAAACCAGTGTACACTTTTGGTAAAATGTCTGTAAATCCATCAAGATATTATGTATAAAACCAACCAGTGAAAGTTTCAGCTTATTTCATTGTGTTGTTTATGATACAAAAGTAAACATGTATTAACCATTCTTATTTGTTCTTATTGTTCTGATCACGCGATATACCAGCACTTCATAAAATACGTACAAGTCATGTATCAAAATGTTTCCAAGGTAAACATGCCGAGTTGTAAACAAGCAAATATGCAAATCACATTGATAACCCCCCTTTTTTTCTTCTTTCAGGAACCGACTTTTAGATTGGTTTCATTTTAAATGTTTTATTAGGATAAAACATGACGCCAGTACCTGTCGCCTGTTGACGTAGGTTGACGTAGTAGTCGAAAATGGAATTCACCGACTGAGGTCAGCACCGGCGACAATCTACGTCACCTGGCGACAACCTACGACAGCACCTACGTCAGTAGAAGTCAAGCTACGCTAATTGGCGTCAAACCCACTGTCGCCGAAAATTTTTGAACATTTTGAAAATCCCGCGGCGACCAGAACGAGGCTACGACTCTTTGGGCGACTGAGGAGACTACTCCCAACCATACAGGCGACACCCCGGCGAGATGTGGCGACAGCCTGGTCGCCTGTAGTCGCCTAAAAAATCGCTTAAGTGGGACAGGGGCATTAGGATCCACTTTAACGATCGTTATGTTATCCGAACTGAATATTTACCATATTCAGTTTCAAATTACTTTATTTATATTCATATAATGTACAATGTATATACCTAACAGATGTTACAATTTTCTTAATGGACACTGCTTGTGATTAAAAAACATCGCTCATTATTCCATTGTAAATTAGATTCAAAATATTTGTTTGTTAAAAATGTAAACGCCGGACAGCACTGTTTTAAAACATTATCCACAATTAGTTTGCCATGCATGATATGAGCATAAGAACAAACCCAGATGTGATTCCGAACCAGTTAATTTAATATTTTTCATTTACTGTCAAATGTGGAAAGACACACATAGCAACAGCGTTATATGGTTGCCTTTGTTTTCAAAATCAGCAAACCAATTTTAATGACATTATTATTATTATTATTATTATTATTATTATTATTATTATTATTATTATTATTATTATTATTATTATTATTATTATTATTATTATTATTATTATTATTATTATTATTATTATTATTATTATTATTATTATTATTATTATTATTATTATTATTATTATTATTATTATTATTATTTATTTATTTATTTATTTTTGTTTGTTTTAATTCTCCAGTGGAGTTTAACTCTATTTATTGCATTCATGAAACAAAAACATCACAATTATAAAAGATCACAAATTAAAGCAAAATAACACATTATTGACAGGACAAAAGCACATAAACCAGAAATAAATCAACAAAATTAAATGGCATTCACCAATGAATAAAGCCTTTCAGGACATTGAACTTAAAAAAAACGTCATTGTAAACAGAAACATTTGCAAAATTAAAAATACAATTCGCAAAATGGAAACTCATAAAGCAAATTAAATTATTATTATTATTTGTAGGCCCCCTGTTTATTTTGTTTATTATACTATATGCTGGTATTACAATTGTCTGAATCACACAGTTTCTGATTACGTCACACACTCTTATAAATGATTAATTTGCCATTCTGAATGCTTCTTCAAGACATGCAAGAAAGAGCAACATAATTTAGTTATATCTTGGCACAGTCTATTACATTAGTTCATGCTCGGGTGATTCTAGGGTAATAAATTATCATGTTGAGTGCAATATGGTATATGGTGTAGCGTGTAGGTTTTTTGTTTTAGTTCTGAGAAAAAACGATCCAGAAATGTTGAATCGTGAAAAATTATGTATTGTGATTACCTTTCAAGCGATAATGATTTTGTATCAAATAATTTACCAAAAACATAGATTTGTTTTAATAGCAGAAACTGTGCTTAATAGCGTGTTGGTGCTCCAAGCACTCGATATCGGTTCATCCGAGCAGGGACATATCAACGGCGGCGAAATCTATCTGCGCGGCGATTTCTTGTGTTGATTGGGGTCGATTGAAAGCTTACGTATTAAAACTCAGTAATCGGGAAATTCGTGGTCTGTTGCTCCGAGAATACGCATCCGATGGTGCATTAGAAAGTGTAAATTTTGGTGATACAAATTTGACTGAATTTACACCGCTCACGTAAGAAGCCCCCCCCCCCCCCCCAAGATCCGCAACTGATTATGTCTTATTAGAGATAGGTATTACATGCTATGGAAAACTTCCTCTTAATGAATAGAGTAATTTATGCACAGCAGCTATTTCGATTACATCATCGCAACGAGTTCAATATAGCCAATGTTTCAGTCATTAATCTTTTTTTTTTAAATGGTTTGCCAGAACCATAAAGTATTCATTCTATTTTTAGATGCATGTCTGTGACAGTAACGGTTTGAAAAGATAATAACTATTTACGTCACAATCGAGAGTAGTCATAAAATCAATAGAATGAGATGCTACAAAATATTTACTGCAGCAAGAAATTATGACAAGTTTAACACGAAGATTATACCAAAACATACCTGTTCTACGTCACCGATAACAGCGTGAAAAAGCAGTACTGAGAGCAAAAACGCTACCGCAAAATAACGCATCTTGTCCCGTGTTTTTTGCTTCGTAATAAGGAAAAAACTGAAATGGCGTAGATGCTCCTGCGATGTGTGTGATGATGTTGCTCGCACATCTCAATGAGCAGCAATAATGAGTTGCGCGGAGGAGCAGGTTGCGCTGGACGATCGGGGTTTTTATTGGCTGATATGGATCACGTGTAGATGCATATTCATGATGCAACGTGAATAATTAGCAAAAGATAAGACGCATGATGCATGGATATAATTGATCGGAATAAATATAATTGATTTAGGTTGTTTGCGTCTTGAATCATTAGCAACCATTAAAATATCGAACACGTTGGCATGACTGTCAGATTTGAGTAAATTGTTCAAATATTTGCGCACCCAATAAAATGTTGAAACAATTCTTGCTAGGCTATGCGAATTCGAGTAGCCTTTTACAGTAAAGAAAAAGGAATTAGTGGAAATACTTTCTGGCATCAAAGTTCAGTGCAAAATAAGTCGCGAGTTATTTCGTGTGGTTACTTAATTGGTACCGGTACACGTATCAATTATCCTGATAAATGATTTTGTCTGAAGAACTTTCATCTTAGAGAAAATAACAAATGTTATGACGAATTTACATGTAAATAAACTAAACGTTCTTTGTGCCCCTCCCTTTATCTTAGTGCCCCTCCCTGTATGCCGTTGAGCCCCTCCCTCTGTCTGTGGCCCCTCCCTTTATGTCGTTGTGCCCCTCCCTCTGTCTGTGGCCCCTCCCTTTTTGTCTTTGTTCCCCTTATTTCGAGACCCTGAACCTGCACATAGATTCATAATCCATAGATAAAAAACATTTTAACAAAGAAGTCTAAATTGATAAACTGGTTTATTCACAATCTCTTTTTATCCACAATATTTAAGATAACATTTAAATATATAATTTCTAAACAAACATCTGCCAATTGTACCGCAAATGACCATGCTAAATTGTCATGAACACTATGTACTGCACCTGGTTAAAAATGTACATAATAAAATAACATGCTATTAAATCATATACCCGCCCAACCTGGCTTAAAACACAAATATATACATAAGGCTGGTGAACTCAAACAATGAGGAATTTGTGTTTCTTTCAAAATGGCGTCTGAGGGTCGGGAAGGATTACCAATAGCCAATCAGGAATGGCTTAACTAATGGCTTTCCTAAGAAACAAAGAATTTGATTAGTATTCGCATACCACGGTGCATTATTGGTGAATTTCTGTAAGGAATTCAACAAAATCTTAACATTTTCTTTTTGAGACTGTGCTTTTACAATAAAAATATCATGGTGTACACATTTAAAAATAAACAAACCCGGTGGTAAAATTTTTCGCCAACAGAACAATGAATTCACATCTAGTTATTTTTGGTTTGCATTCATCAATAGTTTACAAACAAAAAAATCCCCACGAGGGTAATGGAAGAATCGAAGAAAACACCATTTGAATAAGCGATGTGACATGAACAGTTACACGAACTTTTAAAATTCTGAATGGTAAAATGTTTGCCAACCAGCGGCGTAGCCACGGGGGGGGGGGGACGTGCCCCCCCAACGAAAAATCCTCATAGTGCCCCAAAAACAGAAAAGAAAAGGGAAAAAACCCATACCCCCTGGGGGCCCCCCCACTGAAAAGCAATCCCCCCCCCCCCTGTGACCCCCACTGAAAAAGTCCTGGCTACGCCACTGTTGCCAACAATAACAAGAATCACATATATTTTTAAAACGTTTATACAGAGTGGTTAACCATACAATGTTCTTTGTGAGATCCCTGGGCAAGTGGTATATTTGAGGGAGATAGCACATAAATTGTCTTTGAGGGCAATAATGCACACTGATTGCCCCAAAGGCTAGGGAAATAGCATGTTTTGTTGGTAGTAATACAGACAGAGACAATGCAATTAATTGCACTATTGGTTAAGTCAACATAAATCAACGTTTCATAAAGATTGCCACAAAGAATCGATTTAGCATACATCAGAAAACAACTCCAGGATTTCCGAACCAGGCAGTCCAATAGTAAAATAATGACTGAATTCAACAAGATTGGCAATAACAACATTTCTCCCAATAAAACTGGGCGACTAATCATGAACTAAGACTTACCATTACTTCTCATAAAATCCTAGATACCCACTAAACGCTATGAACAGACCATTTATTTTATTTGTTTATATTTTTGTTTAAATATAAAGTCTAATAAATGCAGTAATGAAAAATGGAATGTTTGACGATTTTCAGCTCAACCAGCGCTGTGTATTTCAGAAGTGGCATAATCTCATTCTTAATCGGTTAAAATGTTTTTCCTTTTTTGTGGCGAGTGTCTCAAAATAGTTTCTGGTCCGTTTCCCCCGTTTGGGTATGTTTACAGCTAGTCCCAGTTGGACCTTTGTATACTGTAGAAAGTGAGGGTCCATTTTCCCCGTTTGGGTATGTTTACAGCTAGTCCCAGTTGGACCTTTGTATACTGTAGAAAGTGAGGGTCTATGTTGGGCAAGTTTACAGCAGACTGCAGGAAGGCAGTTCCTCTTTTAAAAAAGTGGAAGAGTTTTGTCTGTTTTGTAGAAATCCATCAAAAACCTGTGAAATTTAACAAAAACTAGGCGGCTGTTTTCTGTTTTGCTAATTCCCCTTATTTCTTGCATACTTATTTCTTGCCACTTATTTCTTGCATACAAATCTATATGGCTCAAAACGCGGCTAAATCTTTACCATATTAATAGACATGTGTGGTGCCTAACTGCCATCAATACAGGGCAATTTCAACTCTGAACAAATTTCTTTTTGTTAAGAAATACGAAGTAGACAACTAACCAACACGTTTTGTATTGAAATTTGCCTGGTAAACAACAAAACATACAAAGAAACTTTCAGCTAAGTTCTTCCACTTAAATTATTCAGACATTTTTGTTTTATCCTAACATTGGGGAGATGATTTGGTATGAAATTACAGAAATCCATTTTGAAAAACACTACCAGAAAATGATGAAGATCATAAAGATTATGCCAGTATCTCTGTTATTTATAATAATTACAATCCTTTATTAAAAAAGAAGAAAGGTAAAAGCACCCTTTGCACGTGATAAACTAGAACTATTAACTTTTCGAACGAACTGTCAAAAATACGTTCCAAAAAAGGCCTGAAACTATGGCAACTCTGGGAAAAAATTGTCAATAATTCAAGCAAAAAACAGGAAGCCAACAACACTCGAAATCGGAATTCTCCAAAATGTTTTGACAAAGTATGACATGTTCAAAGCAGATCTGTAGCCACAACTCTACACAAAGAAACAATGAACAATGTATAACAACTTTTGTGTATTCCTGTTATAAAAAAGACTGCAATTAAAAGTGTGGTGCACTATTGGTAATTAATGACAAAATTGAGTGTTAAACTTTCATTTGAATGAGACATTGAATATCTGGGAAAATTAAACCATAGGTTTAATTAAATGTACAGATACTCTATATCCAATCGGAAAGACAATTTATAACAAAGCACTTATATGCCTTTTCCACTTCAACAATGTAAGCCCCTGAATCACCATCTCGAATTAACATTTTGGAAAATTATCAAAAATGTACCATGCCTTCGAACACACACATAATCTGTTGTTTTGTTTATGGTTCATGTTTTTTATGACTTAAATTCAGGAGATCATTAGCCCTGCCAATTTTGAATAACTTCAGAAAGTATCTTCAAGTAGATAATGAAAAGCTGTTATGTGTCTATCTCTCGTCATACTTTTTATGAGCTTCTAATGAACCGATATTTGACCTCATGTGAAACACTGCCGGCATGTCGCTCACAATTATCATTGGTACATCCAAACTGACTGCAAATTTATCATCCAGGTCAAAACATTGGTAAAAATGTATGTGTACGTGAGGATAGTCCATCTTTAAAAGGTGTTAATTACTTAATTTCTGTATTTTATTAACAGCTAACGTTGTTTTGAAATTCTTTGGCATATACTTGAAAGGTGGCCAAAAGGGAACAGCAGAATTATTTCTCCCAACATGGGGAGAAATGAACAATGGAAAATAAGCACAAAAAAATTTACGATGGATTATTTATGTTTTTATGTTTTTTGTTTCACTGCATGGGATACTTTTTCTCTGTAAACTTAAAATGTGCATTCATTTATCTGCCCAGCAGGTCCAATACAAAAAACATCCAATTTATATAAAAAGAAAACAAATGCTTTCCTTAAAAAAAATTAATAAATAAACACAAATATTGCCAACTTTGTATTCTTAGAACAGAGCAAATCAAACCAATCGAGTATAAAGCGTGCAAGAAAAGTGAATTTAAAATTTGTACTGATTTGTTTTCAGTAGACATGTTTTTTTAACGGCTAGTTTATGCCTCATGTAAATGTGACAGTGCATTAATATGACAGTGACTATGAAATCGGTTTCTGTGACCATTATATAAATTAGCCTTTAGACAAAATGTCATTGTTAGTCGTCCAAACACTTGTGTAAGCAAACAAGTCTTTTGTAAGCTGACAAACCTTCACCTCATTAGAGAAAACTTAGTCACCCGAGCATTTTTATTCAAACAGATGTCTTTGGCTCAGTATGGAAACTGAAAAAAAAGTTACAGAGGACTAGTTTTCCTAAAAGTCTATGCCCTGAGATGTCCTGACATGTTAAAAATGTTTTTGTTCATTTATTTTACACATCTGAAAGTGGATTTGGAAACAGAATCATACTAACAACAGGACCAATGTCAGATAGATGAACAATTTTGTAGTTCAGAGAATATTTTAGCAATAGAGATTATTCCTAGGTCAGTATTGAGTGTAGCATATTTTATGCTAGATGTCAGGGGTTATCAAGAGAGCTCTTATCATTATGATAATCCTCATGAAATCAATATGGTGTCTGTGGAGTACAATTGATACTTTGTTTATATTTAGAGTGTATGTAGTCATCAAATTACAAAGTACTTTGTGCTTAATTCCATCCCCATAATAAAGTCACTGTGGTTATCAACAATCCCCAATCACAAGTTTGGAATATGTTTTCAAATTGTAGAAAATGTATTTAAATTGTTGACAATCTACTCAAATTGTAGACAATTAATTCGAATTGTTGATAATTTATTCTTTCATGTACTTCATTTTTCATTTACTTTTGTGGGGGAGGAAGGAAATATATTGGCTTAATCCAATACTTAGCCTACCACTCTATGCCCCCATGGTGTTACAGCTAGTTCCCATGACAACATGAAAAAATTACCTAGTTCATCTCTTCTTATTTCACATCTGAATCTTATGAATTGTCAAAACACAAAGGCAGTTACAACTGTATAACATTCAATTGAAGCAGTATCTTGTTAAAATTAAATTTAAAATAAAAATATGCACGCATATTCTTATATAAATTACACAAATAATAATGAATTAATTTTAGTATTTATGGTCTTGAAATCTTTTGGGATGTGACCTTGATATCAAAAAGTAATAAACATATCGTGGCGTCAGTGCAAAGTAGACACTACCTTGTTGCAAACACAGAATTTTGTCAGAGAAAGAATGTTCAAACGAGATGGTTGTATATATGACATTGGTGCACTCAATTGCGTATGTATGCACATTGCGGATACAACCTTTTTGCATGTTGGAATTCCACCTTGTTGCACTGACGCAACGATATGCACTATACTGTAATTTCTTAAACTGCATGACTTATTTTTCCCACATCAAAACACCAAAACAGAATGGGTCTTTAAATTTTCTAGATGGATATTGTCTCACTTAAATCCTTGCGGCCTGAAATTAATAACTGTGTGGGCAGTGGTATGTGTAGGTGTGCATGGGGTGTGCGTGTGTGCGTGGGGGTGGGGGGGAATGGTTTCATCATTTATGTCCTTGGCCGAACATTCTCTCTACCTCTTCCTCATAATGCCCGATGTTACGCTTCATAATGTCCATGCAGGGACCTAGCAACCTCTCAAACGCGTTCACATCTAGGACTGTTGGATTCAGAACAACAAAAAATATCAGTCGTTAGATAAATCAAGTTAGTGTACACTATAATGAGGTTGCATTTGTACATTTTCATTGGAAGACTGAACCTTTTGGTTATAAGAATTGAAAAATTCCTCCTCAGTCTTGCCATCTTCACATTTATTAACTTTAATGACTATGGGTTTTGATGTATTTTCTGTGGGGCTTTTAGAATTGTTGTGGAGAGAAATAAAGCAATAATAAAGGCCTGAAGGGTGCCCTCATCAAGGTCAAAAGAAGGTAACTCATTGGCACATGTATACACGCACTGTAAGTACACCAGTGCATTTCCCTTGTTAGACCTTGAACCTTGCAGCTAATGCAAGCTCTCTATTGGTAAAATGTTGGTAAATGTATCCATACTTTTATTATAAGAATTAAGAAATATTACGGAAACCAGCATTTTGTTGTGCTGCTAACAAGAAAATTTTGAAAATGCAATACAGATTTGTTGTCTTCATTCTTATATGGAAATTGATCACCCACTGGGGATCCATTTCAGATATGAATTATTTTCATTCATGTTTTCACTTGTGTCAGACTAAATAACTTCTCAATAACCAAAATAATCATTTCTTTTGGAGGTAATTACCAGTAATGTACAACCCTTTTTAAATCTATTTAATTCAAGTTTCACAAGCTCCTTGCCAAAGAAAAGGTTCAGCAGTACAAATTAACAAAATGGTAGTTAGTGACCTCATGTTTTGACTCTAGCAGGATCTTGAGAGGGTCTTGTTAGGGATGAAATGTCAGGCCAGCAACTACCATTTACAAATAGTTGGTTGAGTGCAGCCTGCACAGCTGTGCTGACAAGAGGTTTGATTGCATGTGCAAAGGGCAGTTTCCAACTTATACATCATTCTGCTACAGCCATCTTGGTTTTCTTACACAAGTCAATGGGAACCATAATGAGGCTCATGTCCAAATTAAACTGGTGCCTCTCCGACTGTTTTTGTTATAGTGATTATTGATTGGCAGTCAAGGAACCATACCAAAATGAATTTAGTGCGAATATGTGTGGGTAAAACGTATAGCTTTGCATGGTGAAGAGGATAAGTAAAACTAATTATGGTGACACCATGTGAAATTCTCAATTGAGTAGTAATTAGTTCTGAATAGAACTGGAGGTTAGAACTGGAGGTTACAACTCGACGTTTCGATCAGTATGTTCTGATCGTCTTCAGGTGAATATGTGTGATTATAATCTACACATAGCAGGTATGGTGCTGGGGTGATAACCTACAGCATTACACCAATCAGACCTGTCAATCAAACAGCATGGACTGGCTAATAGGGTTACACCTTAATGACTGCTGCTAAGTCGGACAATGTTGATGGTGGCAAGGGTGGTGTGACTGATGCCTTGTTATGGGATGGGCAGTGGAAAAGGGGTGTATCTGAGTGGGTGTATTTAGGATACTTACAGGCACATCTGACAGGGCCACAGGAATAGACCGAGGCAGCACGTGGGTTGTTTGTGATAAGAGCTAGCTCTGTGGGCAAAATGCAAAACAACAAGGATGAAACAAACAACGGATTAGTCACCTGGCCTAGTCACTTACGTGACAGTTTATGCAGCCCTGACCAGTTCCTCCCCCCTTTGCCTCCCTTTGGTTTTAAGCTTCCTGGAGAGACCATAACACAATTCTATTATTACAAAGCAACTTCCAAATAAATTCCAACCATCTGGACTCCCCCACTTTAAAAAAAAAAATGCTGGATCTGCCCCTGCATACAATGGTTTCACCTTGATTAAGATATTACCAATAGTCAATATGTATGGGAACCAATGCAATTTGTGTCTGAGACAAATGAAATAATCGTAACAAAAAATAGTTTATTTTTTTAACATACCTCCGAAGTACTGGCCCTTGTTGTATGTAGCTATCTCTGTCTCTTTTGTCGGGTCCTCCTATCGGTGAAATCAGGTCTAAAAGCATTAATATAGACAGCACAACAAGTAATATAAAAAGGACACTTACCTTAATTTGTTTTCAGAAAGTTGCTATGTTTTTAATTTTGATTGGTGTAATGTTACAATTTAATATCTTGAAAAATGTTTTGAATGAAATGTTGATCATAACAAGTTCTGTAAGATATGAATTTGATATATTTGTTGGACTATTTGAATTCATTTGAACATAATGTAGAACTATCCAGGTTGTCTGCCATGATCAGCTGTGAGAATCTGTTTGTTTGATGGTTTAAAAAGAGGTGAAATTTGCGAGGATAGATTCAGTTTTGATATAAATATACGTATCTGTTAGAATACAATCAGCCTACAAGAATTAACATGGCTGAGAATATTTCATTAAAAGAAGAAAAGTTTGCCAAACTTTCATTCCCAATAATAAATGCCAATTTCATTCTAAGTCATTTTAATATTATGTCATTTTAATATTAAGTCATTTTAATATTAAGTCATTTTTATTGAAAAAAAGGAGCTAGATAAAGATTAGAAAATCCACATGAGGGCGCTATTGTAATGACATCACAGTGCCCACACACTGTCATGCACACAGGCTTTTATTGAAATGCAGGACTACAATTAAACCCTTTTTTACAATTTCACAGTCTATTTTGTTTAGAAAATTTCATTGATTATTGCGACAAACGTGCCACTTCATTTCCATGGTCACTAATTAAATGATGACGGAAATTGATAAATCATTTGGAAGATTGATTTACTGTCCTCGCCCTCTGGAAAAAGAAAAAACAATTAATTGCACTGACTGTATTTATTCTGGAGGTTTAATTTGTTGGATGCAGCACTGGGAAAGAAGAAATGTATGCATATTTATTTTGGATTCAAACTTGCCAGTGGCTCGTCTGTTTGAGTTCTGGGTTGTGGTCAAGTAACTGTAGAGGCATCCAATGGTGTAAAATGACAGGTGATATTCATGATGACTTAGTGTATCTGAAGCTTTTATCTCCTTAATTTGTAGAATCTTGCCACATTAAACAAAAATCACTTACTAAGACAATACTATTGCCATTTTTATATATTTATGTTTGCAGTGTCAAATTATGTTGTTGTGAAAGTTAGGTCATTAGAATGTGTGCAAATGTGCAGTTCTCTATGTATAATACCTGTTATTTAGTTATGTAAACTCAAGTTTGGACAATATCTTTCCTTTTAAGATGGAATGTCTAAAATTTGAAGATTCACAGATAAAATATATATATATATTAGAGTACCAAAGTGTGATGTGCTGTCACATTCCTATGGCAACTGGTTCTACATACAATTTGTTGGATGTTATTAATCTATGATGAAGCACTTACAAGATGGTTCTGTGATTTTGTTAAGATATGCATATCTGGGGATTAGTAGAATTATTCAACAGAAATGGCAGAGTGAGTTCTGAAACAATGTTGAAACCAAAAATGTAATTCATGAATGAATATCACCTCAACAATGTTAACAGTTGGTTAAAAATGGGTTCACCAAAATGAACATTACAACATAAAAATGGTATGAGGAAATGCTACACATACATGTATATTTCATGGGGAAATACTAAGAACTTAATACTAATAACAAAGAACCATGTCTTGAGGATAATACTGGTTTTGGTTCTGTTGGCAGTTTCAAACTTGATGAATCAGTTCTAATACACTGCAAATAATTATGATGATGAGTAACACATGATCAAAAACGGAACATGATTTAAACAAAACTATTTTTTGGTTCTTAGTGGTACATTTGCAAATGGAGCTGTGATATAAACTGGTTCAGTTCCAGTCTTGCCAACATGATGATATAAGCAATGTCATACATGTATATATATATATGTTACATTTATTTTGTGAAAACTCAACACATTAGTTAGTATATTGCTAGTATATTGCAAAACTGAAGATGACTTTGAAAGACACTTTCTTGGGATCTTATTGACAGAACTCCAAATTTTGCTTGGAGTTTTCAGTTCATTCTAGGAACTTATTTATAAGGAAATTAAACCAACATGATCTTACCAATGTGTTAAAAATGGTCGGCATTATTATGGCATATCTAGAAAGTCTTGGAAATTCATTTTTCAATGAGGGTACTCCTCTTTTTTTTAATATATTTTTTCAATTACATATTCTACCAAAACGAATAATAAATTAATGTACCTCTTTTGGCTCTGAGGTTTTGCATCAATGTCAACATTAGTAGGTAGATATTTTGGGACAATGGCATTATCAAGGCTAACAAAAAGTATTTAACGGGAAGTCAAGTTCAAATGAGGTCAAAGGTTACCTTATGACCTTACATGACCCTAACCACCCACACAGTTCCTAATCAGATTTTAATATTTCTATTGGATGGTCTTATTAATGATTTTTTATAAAAATTTTTTTTGCGGGGAGGGGCATATTAACACCCCTTGAATATTCCACTGGGGATAGGGTGTGTCTTTACACCCCTTGGTAACGAGGAGGGGGAAGAGGAGGGAGCTTAACCCCCTCTGTATACTTACAGCATTCTGAAAAGTGAACAGCAACATGCATGAAGATGGTGGCGGTGGCCAAGTTCACAGTGTACGTAGAAATAACGGTGGTAGTTGTGATGAAGTAGCGAAGAATAATGGGCGACAGAGTTTTGTAATCATGCCCAAAAACAGCGAAGAGCAAGAATAAAACAGTATATATAATGAGGAGCAAAACGTATCGTCAACAAAAACGGTCAGACGGTAAGTGACAAACAAGGGCATGCAGTAACGGGTCGGAGGTCATGTCAAAGTTTGATCCAAATACTGGACATTGCTTATACTTGCGACCCAAATTATTAAACAAATATATCTGTTTTAAATGTCTTTTGATTTTTAATACCTCTTTTGAGGTTTGCCAAAGATTTAATTTCCAATTTGAGATGTGAGTAATAATGTTGACTCGGTGGGAGGGGAATTCTATACTTAAAAGCATCTAACCATGATGCATCAACACAATGAAACATTTCTCTTTCTGTTTTGCCTACAATTTTTTTGTTTAGTGTAGCTGTACTGTGCACCACTTCATTTCAATATGTTGTTTAGATTATAGTGACTGGTTAATAAATGACTGCATGTAGACACCTGCTATGTTATATGACCAAAGTCCGTCATAGGGAATAAATGAAATTGATATTGAATTTCCAGCATGAAAATGAATTTGAAATGACCCCTCATATTACATTCTGACAACATGTTTTTGTTCAACACATTAGCAAGGCAAACATAATCAACAAAAATGACAGTAATCAATGAATAAACCAAAAAAAAACAATCAAAATAAATTCAAGAGATAAGAACTGCAACAGGAAACAAAATGTAAAATACTGATCGTTTTTTTTTTAAATTTTCCATCCCCATAAGAATTCTTAAAACTTTAGCTTAAACATCTAGCTTTTCATCAATTTGCCAACATGGTAATTGGTTTTTTTTTTTAATAGAAATTTAGATTATTTTCTTTTTGAAAAATCATCATTTGTTTATCCCTTAATGAAAATCATTTTTATATGAAAATTTTATATAAAGATTTGTTTTGCAGTTTGCAAAGATTAACTTGATGTAAACATGGAACATGTCACTATTACGTTTGAAGTGCCCTCTGTTGATTACAAATAGAAAGTACCAACCAAGAGAGTTTTAATCTTAAGACTTAAATGTTTGCTGAATACAAAGTTCCAAACATATTTTGGTTTTTGGTTTATGTTTAAAATGTGGACAGGTTTGTCACTATTAAAAAAATAAAGTATAGAGATGTGTAGCTGATTAGAACAGCCTACAAAAATACAGACGAATACAATGATGGCTGTGATACGACTTCAACTGCAGCAAAATCAGTGAATTAAAACAGATGCAATAAAAATCGCTTTTCTTATTCAGGGTGGTGAAAAACTGCAACACAAAAATCACTCTTCTCAAATTGAAAATATATTTTCGTGAAACGTGACTACAAAGAAGATTGTTTTTACACTCCATCTAATTGCTGATCAAACACAATAAGATATCTATTTCAGCAAAAATTTTAAAGGATATTACTGTTGCAGTTAACTGTTAAACCTGTCCATAGTTTTAGTGCATAACTTTCATTTCCCACAAAACAATTCTGTCTATAATATCTGATACTTTCTGATACTTTCTGACTTCAGTCAATGGAGGGCGCTCCAATAATAAACTAATAATGCCATCAACAATACCTTAACATATAAAACAACTGAAGCTTTAACATAAAAACAAACAAATATATCATCAAAACAAAAGTACAATTGTTCTGAAAGGTTGTTGATAAGCACTTAGTGATAACAGTAAACAAAATCATTAAGAAAGGAACAACAAAATCATGAACAAAGTGAAAAATTGTGCATTTACAAACATTAGTGATATATAAAGATGTTGTGCAGGTGAATATATGATTGGTGATGTAATGCATTTCATTATGAAACTATAAAAACAACACTATATACTGGGCTACAAGTATTATTTCTTCCAGTGCGTTGATCTATGCATGGCAGTTAAGAACAAGCAATGAGTTAAAATATTTTGGAAGGCTAATTACATACACTGTAACACTGCTAAACAAATGTTAGTTATTTCAGATGCATGGAAAATGCACTAGATATTACATGATTTCAACTTAGATAAGGTCACAGAATTCAATATTAATCATCGAGTCAATCTGTAATGTAAATTAGATGATAAAAATGATGGTATCAATCTTTTTATTTTAAAGAAAAATTATTCCCAATAAGTTTATCAGAAAGAGTACTCTACCCTTAATTTCATCAAATTAAATTGTGGATGATAATTAAGATTTTTTTGATTTAGTAATCACCAATGCTGAGAGTATCTTCCCTGTAAGACATGAGATTTTCATACGATTCTGAAATGCATCACATTCATCAATTTGCATTTCAATCAAGAGAATTGGATTATGACTGATTCATACACAGTTTTAATGAGTATATTTGGACATATTATAAACACAACCCAAGCCTGACATATGAAATATTTATTTACAATAGATTATTAGATTTTATGAAAAGGCAAACTTTAATAGGAAAAATGCTAAAATATTTATAAATAGATTCCATGCATTATGAAACAAATGAATAGGGCATTGTCATTACTGAGAAAAATTGTAATTCTCCCTGGAAAATGTAAATCTCCTTGTGAATATTTTGAAGTTTTTCTTAAATGCTTGTTGTTTTCTTTTAAACTGGCCTTCTTCTCTGAAAATATTTAGTGCTGGAAAAATGTTGGAATTAAATTTGACTGCCTGAAGGAAAAGTAATGTGTTGAGCAAGGAGTGCGTCAAAAACTTAAATTTGTTCTTCAAGAAAAGTAATTTTAAAGCTAACATGGCCACTTGGACTGAGAGAAACGTAATTAAAGGTAGGGTTCAGTCTGAAGTTAAAAAAAGGGATCATTTGATTATTTTTTTATACAATTCTTCTTTTCTCTAGGCAGAAACATTTTATTAAATAAAAATTCAGCACCATCGATACTGCAATGAATAAAAAACACATTGCTTCAATGGGAATTCCACTTGAATTATATTGCGTTATTTTTATTTTTTTCCAACTCAAATTTGCTATTGGCAATTCATTTTAATTGGCCGTATAAAAATATTAAATATTTTACTCCAATAAAGAGCAGCGGACAAATTAAAAAAGGTACAAAATTTGTTGATCATCCTTCAACATTGATAAATATGCACAACTTACACAACCAAGGATGTGCTGTTACCTAATACAAAAATCAGGGCATCAGGAATACTCAACATTAAGGACAGACGGCAAAACCTTGGGTTGGGTTGTAGTGTTAAATGCAAGAGGTAACTTTGACAGTCTGGCACAAGCAATTTCTGAGGAGACTTTGTCTTCATGCCTGTTGAAATATTTCAAACTGGATGCAGGTTACAAATCATTTTTTGTGCGCAGGTGTTGTGTGAACACCATGACAGCCAGCGGCAATGCCCGACATTGCGTCAGTGTGTCTATTCACAACGAAGATGAACCTCACTTGCAGCCTTTGCAGCAGAACTAAGGACTTCTATGTTACGTACATTAGACTTGATGGACATCTTAGGGCAAGTTTGACTGTTGAATAGAGGCTGACAAATGGTCAATTACTCTTTGACAATGTACATCCTCCATACATGAACTCGAACAACCATAAAAAAAAGTAAGTGCAACTTTAGGATGGACATTGGTCTGAACGGATCATTCTCAAGGAGCAGCCATCTTGGTTTTTTAATACACAAGTCTATGAGAATCAAAATGAGGCCCATATCATAGACTGGCGCCTTTCAAACTGTGATTTTGTTTCATGGTGACTGTCGAACATAGGTCAGGAACTAGACTAAAGCCAAAAGCACTAAACATGGCCAAAGCATGAAATAGATCAATAGGAGGGCTTCTTGACTGCTGATAATACCCAACCAAAGGTTTCACAGTCCTTCCTTACATAGTACATGTATGTGAACTGTCTGTAATGGCATTGTACCACAGAACCCATACAGTACCAGGAGATCCAGAAACCTCCACACACTGTACATGCAGTGTTTTCTTAAATTCATGGAATTCTACCAACCTGTGATAATTTCTAGAAATAAACTATCATGCACTATATATGAAGGCTTTTTTGACTGAAATTTGTTAGACTGAGAGAAGCCGCAACCATGCCACACCGATAGCAGTGAGAAGCAAAATAAAGCCCAGGGTATCCCGGAAGGTGAACAACATGCTCTGAAGGAGGGTGGGGTGATGATACAGAAAACACAAAGCCTTGCGGTGTAAAGAAAATAGGAAGGGAAAGAAAGGATGAAAGTATGGAAGAGCATAGTATACAAAGAATATGGTAATCTATAATTGATTATAAAGATCCCTTTGTTTTCTTTCAATTTGTAAATGTTTTATTGAACCAAAGGGTAGAATGTACACAAGGCAAACAATATATAAAATAAGAAAGGGAACAGAAAAACTAAGAATTAATCTTGCGGTGGCACAAAAAAACTACAGGAAAAAACCTGAACATTCCAAGCCTACTTAAGATACCTTTGTCAATTAAACAGATTTATTTTCCTGTGGCCTTAATAGTTTTTCCCTCCAATTTCCATTATCCGAGTGGTTCCATAATTTTGTTTTGACCCAGGTGAAATTGAATAGTGCACTTTTTATCAAGTTGCGAAACGACCGACTCGCATGAATTGGACGGCACTGAATGAGACAAAAATATCCCTCCAGGATTCTTTGTGATATTGTAAACAAATCACGTGTGGTGCCCATCGGCTTTTTTTTTTGAGAATTATCAGGTTACATTTCACTGTGCAGCATTGCTGGGTCTTTGACTGAAACATTTTCATCACTGAAACAATTTTCTAAGAGTATTCTTGAGGTACTGCCAAAACAAGGACTGATTATTTTTGTTCAAGAACCATGTACTCAATTTCTCCTATACTAACTTAATGCTAACATCAGTATCATACTGTATAACTGGTAATTTTCGCGCAACATTTATTTTCGCGCTTTTCACGTAACGATTAGACAGCGCGAATTTAAAAACACGCGAATTTATTACCCGCCCGGTGGGAAAGCCCTCTGCCCTAATTACTAGTATAGCCATGACCCCATGACCTTGTACCTGCCTGAAACAAAGAGTCGGCGACCCGTTCTAATAAGTATAAGCATACGCGTACTATAAGCATACGCGTACATTACTAGTACTAGTTAACGTTTGTGATCACTGCACGTGTATATAAGCATTGTGCATAGCGCCGATGCAACGTGCACGACTTCGGCACTATAATTAGGTCACCTTTTGAAGTGGTAAAATACGTGTCAACCACATCGTGTGCATTGTACTACAAGTCAAATATTTACCGTGCGCGAAAGCAACAACCCGCGAATGTGTCAGTAGGGTGGCTGAGCGCGAAAAATTACTCGCGCGAAAATTACCAGTTATACAGTAATTGCCACCCTCCCCCACAATTTGTTTGTTTACCCAAGCACCAAAATGGAATCTTATTTTGTACACATTCAATGAACACAAAGATACAATTGCGTGTCTCTGGTGAGGATTTGTTTAAATAATTGTACTGACGCAGCTGAAGCAGTATAATGAAGGCAGCCAAAAAATAACAAACATAACTGCAGGATGCTTTGTAGTATCATTTGACTCAATTTTTACAGAATTTTATCTTTACTTAGTAAAAATGTTTCTACAGCTAGCCTAAAAGTAAAATTTGCAAAATCATGTGGAAAAGGGTAAAGGGTTATGACAAAGGAATGTATTCAATACCTATCACATGGCAGCCATCTTTGTCTAGTTCTATAAAGGTCAAAGTTGCTTCACTCTGAGCAACATTGATTTGTACACTAAAGCGTCAAGAAACCAAGGTGGCCGCCATATGATGAAGGCAAGGGTGGGGGTTAAGGTGCGGGTTAAGGTGCGGGTTAAGGTGCATCATTGTGACATTAGTATTGCCGCTGGTTAGTCTTGTTTTAGTAGTTGAAGTAGGGGTAAGACATGCAATGAAGGAAGACTTTTGAATAAAAAAAATGTTATGACAAGTTAACTGAAACTCAGCTTTCAATTTTTTAAGAATTTGTTTAACGGAAATGTACAAATAACATAAATGATGGATGTATAATGAAATTGTTCACCTGGACAACAATGTTACCTTACCTTATTTTTCATTGTAATCCGTACGCTGCCGTCTTCAATGAAATAGCACCCATCAGCTTCATCACCCTGGGGCAAATTACAAACATGAGACATGCTTAGTGCAAAAGCTGTTATGCATCCTGCCGTTTCATCAATACTTCAGGGTTTTTATTGGAGCTGTTTAAAGGGGCATTGATTGTGAGGCTGGAATGCCAGGTACAGTGACGCAGACTTCCAAGGCCAATTGTCCCAGATGAATTGCAGACTTTTCATCATCATGGAAACACTTCATATCGAACAGCGAAAAAGGTGGCCAAGTACCAGTGTTATACCCTTAAAATATTACCGGCCAGTCAAGCCAGTAATTTGAAAGTATCACCTGCCTGACGGCAAATTTACCTGCCCCTGGCAGTCAGGCAGATATAAGGTCCCTTCTTGTTTATAATATCAAAAACTCAATTACTTGTCACAGTTTAAAGATATATATCACCTGTGTTTGGGCCAATTTGATGGTAAAAATAGATTGAAATGTTGAATTGCTATTTTTCTGGGGTTAAGGAAGTTATAAGCTTTCATTTGAGACATTGAACGAAAAAATCCATCAAGGATTAGAACCAGTAAATTACATACTCAAATTAATAAAATGATATTTTAATCCTCAGCTTGCATGAGGGTGTGTGCAGTCTTCCGATTGGCCAGCCGGGCATTTTAAATATCACATTTATACAGTTTCCAACATCCAAATTTCAGTATTTTTTTTGTTCATTTAATAACGATATTATCTTTCAAAATATTTCCACTTTTAAATTCTATTTTGGGGGTTTCTTGAGCCAAACACAAGATATATATATATATATCTTTAAACTGGTTCCACATAGCATTGTCAGTGGCATTCCATTTTTCAATACTTTTTTTTTCCCGTCGAGGTGTTACCATGAGTTACTTACGCAGAAAGTTTCATTGTCACCCAAGGGTTTCCGATCAAGGCCTATTTATATACTGATTGGGAGAAAAGGGATTCAATCAGGGGGAAAATATCTCCCAAACAGGAAAGTATAGTTGATATCATAAGCATTACTTACCTGTGCGATAATACATTCTCCTTCTTGAAATTTTTTAGTTACTAATGCATCGGCAAGATTCATTCTCTCATAGGACTGAACAGGAACAACAACAACAAAAAAAGGATAAAATTAGTGTATGATGCCTTGAATAATTAATGTCTGATTTTGGCACTTAATAAAATACATCAAACATCCCTTGAAAAAAATTTTTGTCAGAAGAGTAAAAAAAAAATTCCCAAATAATTAATATCTCAATTTGTACACAGAACTGTATCAAACTTATGAATACAAAATCTGTGTTTGCCGATCACATACATTTTCACTATTTCTTGTTAACCCTAAACCCCTACCTAGGTATTTCACAGACACCCTTCTAAGAGCAGAAAACAGCGATAACAAAAAAGAGTGCAGACTGCTCAATGCAACAAGATCCACCAGATAGTACAATATCTGTTGCATCTTGTTGCATTAAGCATGATTAGCGTTCAATTTAATGTAATAAGCCGAAGATTTTGCAGGTTTAATTTATTTTTTTAATTTATTTATTTTATTATTTTTTTAAAGGTGGTATTGTTTTATATTGTTTTAATGGGGTGTTTGGAATTTTGGCTAGCTGAAGTTTTTATCTTTTAGACTTTTCAATTTTGATATTTGATCAGAAAGCCAACTCAGCCTTTCAACAGTCCTGCTTGGGTTCTCTCAAATCCAGGCTGACATTTCAGCAAGTAATAGGGTGTCGTCTTACCTCTAATGATTTCAGCATTGAGACGCTCTCAAGTAGTGTCTCGTACATCTTGCGTTTCTTGGCGGCGTTCTTCAGCACTATCCTCCGGAACGACAATCGATCCTGCATAGGGGGCGGGAGAAAGTTAAGAAGAGATGCATTAATCATGGCGTGTTGTCCCCGTTTCATCTGATCTGGTACACAGCCTTGTTGAGGGTTCTCAATGATTGCATTCAGGTATAGATATCATAGCTTGATTTCACTTTAACTAACAATCCGTTGCCGGGTTTGCGATGAGCACTTCTACAGGGCACTGATGTAATCTGTTGGCAATTTCACTAAACTCAATCAAACAATAGATAATTTGATGGTTGCCATAGAAACAGTGCAATCATGGATACATGCTTTGATCCATACAGGTGTTCCTATGTTGTGTTACCCTGGTCAGGCGAATTATCACCCACTGAAAAACACAATTTTATAAAATGCTTAAATATGAGTGATTTATCATACATGTAGCTGGTTTTTTTTTTATGCTCACGTTTACTACATTGTCACTTATAAATAAAAATAAAACGATGCTGGGAAAGCACAGAGTATGCTTACTTTCTTTGAATCAAGATACACATTAAGCAACCAAACTTATTATGTTCAGATTTTGTGTATTCAGTGCTAAATAGAATCTTTATAGTTTGTCACAAACTGAGAATTAATTTTCATAATTTTGTATAGTTTTGTCACAAACTGAGAATTAATTTTCATAATTTTTTGGGAAACCCAATATTCAAATTGAGCAGAAATTTTCACATGCACATGATTAATTGTTTACCTAAAGTTTATGCATACCATAGCAACTGTAAGGGTCATGAATAACAATCAAGAAGATTTACACAGATATAAATGAATGAATAATATAAATAATCTGCATCATGTAGATAGATATATGTCAAGAGTGACCCTTGTGTTGAATAATAAATGTATATAATCTGCATAATTTAAATCTTACCAGAGCCCATAGAGACCCTTGTGTTGAATAATAAATGTATATAATCTGCATAATTTAAATCTTACCAGAGCCCATAGTGACCCTTGTGTTGAATAATAAATGTATATAATCTGCATAATTTAAATCTTACCAGAGCCCATAGTGACCCTTGTGTTGAATAATAAATGTATATAATCTGCATAATTTAAATCTTACCAGAGCCCATAGAGACCCTTGTGTTGAATAATAAATGTATATAATCTGCATAATTTAAATCTTACCAGAGCCCATAGAGACCCTTGTGTTGTGGAAACAATTGTCGCTGCCCTGGGTGTGTTGTACATCAAAGCTAGCTCTCCAAAGCTACCCGTGTTGTTGTAAGCGCCTACTTTGTTTCCATTGACAAAGATGTCATACATACCACTGCAGACAGGGGGAAAAATAAATAATCATAATTTGTTACCTTCTGTGCAAAGACTTTTATTTCACGTTTTATCGATAATTGAAATAACATCTGAAGAGGTTTAATATTATTGTTGCCATCTTAAAACCAAGTACATTTTTAATAATAATTCCCTTAGGCCAAACAAAAGAATTCTCCAGTTTCTGGTTTCCACGCATGTCGCCTCAGACCTGCACATCAGCATTTTTAATTTACTTTTTGTTTTTTGCTATGAAACGGTGTCCAATTGCAGCCAAAATTGCTGGATCGATTGGAATTCTGCCATGCTGTGTTTTAAACAAGTTTTCCCACATAGGGGTATGAAGGTCTGTCCAAATTGTGAGCCCTCTCTAAGCCACCGTACTTTGTATATGGTGAATTTGGTCTTGTTGGCCTTAGTTACTATTCAGATTATTACCAATGGTGTAAGACCCCTAAGGCCTATGATTTTGTGTATTCAGTGCTGAATAAAATCTTTATAATTTTAGTCAGAAACTGAAAATTAATTGTCAAAATATTTTGGAAACACAATATGCAAACTGAGCAGAAATTTCCTCTTCAGATTATTATCAATGGTATAAGACCCCTTGGGCCTATGAAATGCCATTTTTCTGTAGATTTCACAAAACTGCCATGCTTTTTTGATATATTATCAAAACACCTACAGATTGGCAATTAAAATGAGTGATATCTTCCTGGATATCGAGTTGTGCATGATATTTTCAAGTTACAAAATGCATATTTCAAAGGCCCTTTAATGCACTCTATTATGACTGCAAAATGTCAAACCACAATCAATAACAGATGGGTACCACAAGCAGCTTCTGTGCTCTATCTTTTCTTAATTAGAAAACATTCCTCACACTCTGTGCACACAGCATAACAAACTACAGCCATGGAGATGATTGATGGGCTTTCAGGGCCATTCCTTGTATTAAAAATCTCTTCTGTCTCTGATAGGTCTTAGTCTCAGCACCTGATTCTGGGAGGATACTCAGAGGAATCCACTTTGGATTCTGTGTCATGGGGAATAAAATACACTGATCAGTGAGCCAGGCACGTATTGACATGTGCGTTACCATATGCATTTACAGCATATTACCTACACCATGCATATTTATGTTTTGAAGACCGTGCCACCACCTGTTTACATGATGTCCTCCAATGACACATTATGTTCAATTCGTATTCGCCAAATTTTGGGATAATTTGATAAGACATCCTGAATATATGCCCTATTAAAATCCTAACTTAAAAAAAAAAAATTAAAAAATGCCAGATTGGCTTGAAGGATCTGAGTTTTTGTTGCAGGGCAGTCCTCAGAAATTTGAAAGCCCCAGGCCTGGTAACTAAGTGGTATTTCTACAAGCGCTATTTAAGAATCCATTCTTATAATTATGGCCTGCTGGGAGGGAGAGCAGCATTTTCTAAAATTTAGTTTATGTTTACAAATGCTGTAGAAAAAGAACTTTCCAATAATAAAATGCATCTGATGCTTGGGTGGACTTACATAAAATTGAGAACATTTGTCAGATTTGTTTTTATTAGTGTGAATTTGGGAGGATTTCATTCAAAATTTAGATATTTTGATATGATGAATATTATTCCCATCCTGTTTGAAATCGGAATGAAATTTTTACAAAAAAGATTTGAATAAATTTAATAAATTGCTGAGTTTGTAAGGACATACTATACTGAACAGCAAAAGAAACGCAAGTCCGAGGACAGCAAAAGAAACGCAAGTCCGAGGTCTTGTCAAGTTTTCAAACAGAAGACAAACCATTTTGATTCTAATCACTCATTTAATGAAAAATGCTTTCAATTTGTGAGCTGAAAGTGACTGTTGAATGTGAAAATCTTGCAGTGCAATTTCAACAGTCACTTTCAGCTCACAAATTGAAAGCATTTTTCATTAAATGAGTGATTAGAATCAAAATGGTTTGTCTTCTGTTTGAAAACTTGACAAGACCTCGGACTTGCGTTTCTTTTGCTGTCCTCGGACTTGCGTTTCTTTTGCTGTTCAGTATATTTAATGGGAATAGGACATAAGGACAAATGATTGATTTCTGCAGTCAATAAAAAGAGAAGATATAGCCAGGTGGTTTTGTTCTGTTTCTGGGAAGTACACAGAGGTATGGGGGTGTCTTACCTGTCAATGACGTAGAAATTGTCTCCGTCATCATCCTGGTCAATGATGTGATCTCCAGATTGGGTCTATAGCAACACAGAGAATCAAATACATAAATTAAAAAGTATAATGGATTGCATTTGAAGTACATTTTTAGGAGTGATGTAATGATGACCTTTTGAGAGAATTAAAGGTAAAATGGTATAGGATTTGTAATTTTTATTTTTATTTTTTTCACATGTTAATGTGAAACTTCCTTGTTGTTAATTTGATGATGGTATTTATCTTTCCTAGATAGTTTTGTCTTAGGGGCTGTCACTTTTAAGAAAAGTGAAATGAACGTTCAGTTCAAAAATAGGAAAGAGTATTCTTTCCTAAATTCCATGTTAGAACAAAAACAAAACTGAATGCATTTTCACTATTTTCTTGTGAAAAAAATACAATGAAATAAGCTGTAACTTTCACAGATTGGTTGTTGGCATAGCCATATTTTTAATACAATGATCATTTTGAATAGCAAATGTTAAATATTTTGTGTAGCATTTTACTATTCGATACTTGTTCACTGTAAATTCACTCAGTATTTTCTTCCAATTATAAACATAAAAGGTCATATTAAAGGTGTACTCTTGAGATCATGCACTATGGGCCAATTTCATAGAGATGCTAAACAGAAATTGGAGTACCATGGTCGAGCGGTTTAGTGCATCGGATTTGTGTTCTGATGGCTGAGTCGTCAGAATGTGGGTTCGAATCCATGGTGCTTGTGTCCTTGAGCAAGACACTTTACCATAATTGCTTCTCTCCACCCAGGGGTAAATGGGTACCTGTGAGGGCAGAGTTGGTTGTTGTGTTTGATTAGCCCTACATGCACTGTAATGGCAGCAATTGAGCTGTATACTCCCCAGGGAGCTGAGATGGTTTCAGGAATGATTTATGCGCCTGATGAGCAGGGGTAATAATATAATGCGCCTGATGAGCAGGGGTAATAATATAATGCGCCTTGAGCACCAGTTTGGTGGATACGTGCGCTTATAAGTCCACATTATTATTATTATTATAAATTTATGCTAAGCAAACATTTTGCTAAACATGGTTTGACAGTCTACCAGTCAAAGTACCCACATTTTGTAAGAAAGTTTGGCCGGTAACCAGTTCAATCTGCTTAGCAAATGCAATGCTACAAGTTTTAGCAATTTTGTCTGCTTAGCAGCTCCGTGAGATCAGTCCCTGAGCTGTTCTTGGTCCCTGGACCTGATTCAGTCTGTTTACATTGCAAACCAGATGTCATGTTAATTTCCTGCTCATTATAAACTGATACAACCGGAAATATCCCAAATTATGCACTTTCAGAACAGCAACAATTTGTCATCTCATCACAGGATGTGACATTTCTGACCAATGTTGTCATTTTTAGTAGAGAGATATAGAATTTTTTCTTTTATTTTTCCAATTCAATGATTTCTGTGATTTGGTTTGTTTTTTCAGTATTGTTTTATTACGTTTGTTTAATATTAATTATTGTTATCTTTTATATTTAATATAAAAACAATAGACACTGGTGGAGTACCATGACCGAGTGGTAACGGATCTGTGTTCCGATGACTGTGTCATCAGAATGTGGGTTCAGAACATTGTATGCTGTTTGAACATGAACTATGTAACATTGTGTGCTTACCCGCTTTTCAAACATAGCATCTAACACTTCTTGCATTTGTTCCTGCAAACAAAAGAAAATATGAAATAATGGTGCCATTAGTTTGGTCATTGAAGGCATACATATATACATGTATCTCTTGATTCTATAAAGGGTAAATACATTTACAGACTTTTTATCAAAGTGTACATTGGCTGAAAGAGGATATCTAAGCAAATATCAATAAGGAAACTGAACAACATAAATCAACCAAAGGTACAATATCATAAAAAGGCATTTTGTCTGATCTTCTTTTGTCTTGACTTCTGAGAAGCCAAAGATCCACTGGGCTGAAACAAATGGTGCTGATATTTTTGGTGTTATTGTTTTACACAATTGTTGCCCAACACTTTGGTGATATTTTTTACTGAAGATGGAAGGCGATTGTTTTAAATGTTTGTTTTCTGAATTTGATACAAAAGGAGTTCGGACAGAAGCCTGACACAACAGCTGCAGGGATTATGTTAATCTGATTAGTAGGTGCTGATAATGGTCAACATACAGTATATGGCCGCGTTTACACTAGATCCGGCAAGGGCGATCAACGGAGGATCAGATCCTGCAAGGGCGATCAAACTGATCGCGGACGCGTTCACACTTGAGTCTGATCGTGCATTGATCCCCCTAGCCCGACCGTCGGTTCAACGGAAGTTCCACACTGCTCGTGTGACAGGTCAACTGAGCAAGGTCATTGATTGTGCGCACACGCAGGCACGCGCGTTGCCGGGTGATGCATGTCCAAAAACATGCCAGCTCCCCTCCGACCACATTCGACCCGTACAACAGCAGCAGCTTGCCATCGTACAAGAAATAACGTAAACAACCACCAACAACACTAAACCTTAAGTGTACTATAATACTGCGACAGAAAATACAAAATATGGATATACAAAATGATTTTCAAATACTAATGAAAACCGTGGTATTATGAAAAAAAAAGCGAAAGCCTGATGAGAAAACTGGTCGATACATAGAGGTAGAAATGGTCGAAGCATGTGGTTAAATCACGCCGCAGTTGTTGCATGCAGAACAGGGATGCAAATGCCAAGTACCATTCAAATCGTGTAATGTTCTTTTGTGCACAGAAATGCTGTGTTACGTGTTGGAACCAGTGTAATAAGGGGACGCTCTCATTGCATAACCAACACTGGTTGTTTACAAGCTTCGCGGTTTATTTTTTCAACTCGCTCCAGTCTGTTTGATTAGACCGGAAGTCGGTGGGTCAAATTGCGGGGTCTGATCCTGCGTTGCGTTCACACTACGTTTTGATCCACCTTGCAGGATCAGATCCTCCTTTGATCCCGCAATAAAGGGGGATCAAAAAGGAGGATCAGATCCTGATCGCTCTTGCGTTCACACTAGCTGTTGATCGCCCTTTGATCGCCCTTGCAGGATCTGATCCTCCTTTGATCGCCCTTGCCGGATCAAGTGTGAACGCGGGATCAAAGGAGGATCTGATCCTGCAAGGTGGATCAAAAACGTAGTGTGAACGCAACGCAGGATCAGACCCCGCAATTTGACCCACCGACTTCCGGTCTAATCAAACAGACTGGAGCGCGAGTTGAAAAAAATAAACCGAAGCTTGTAAACAACCAGTGTTGGTTATGCAATGAGAGCGTCCCCTTATTACACTGGTTCCAACACGTAACACAGCATTTCTGTGCACAAAAGAACATTACACGATTTGAATGGTACTTGGCATTTGCATCCCTGTTCTGCATGCAACAACCGTCGTGATTTCCACATGCTTCGACCATTTCTACCTCTATGCATCGACCAGTTTCCTTCTCATCAGGCTTTCGTGTTTTTATCATAATACCACGGTTTTCATTAGTATTTGAAAATCATTTGTATATCCATATTTTGTATTTTCTGTCGCAGTATTATAGTACACTTAAGGTTTAGTGTTGTTGGTGGTTGTTCGTTATTTCTTTGCGACATGGCAAGCTGCTGCTGTACGGGGTCGAATGGCAACAACACCGCAAATAAAGCGAAACTGATCATCCATTAAAAACTGTAATTTAATGAGGAAAAATCAAACGTAAGCGGTGAAAGTGAGTCGGTCGAACTGTGTCTGTAAAATTAGCGAGCGAAGCATAAGCTAAGATGGCGGCATGCATCACCCGGCAACGCGCGTGTGCCTGCGTGTGCGCACAATCAATGACCTTGCTCAGTTGACCTGTCACACGAGCAGTGTGGAACTTCCGTTGAACCGACGGTCGGGCTAGGGGGATCAATGCACGATCAGACTCAAGTGTGAACGCGTCCGCGATCAGTTTGATCGCCCTTGCAGGATCTGATCCTCCGTTGATCGCCCTTGCCGGATCTAGTGTAAACGCGGTCTATATGTAAGTGTCAGCTGAGATATTTCTTTGATGGGGTTTAGGAGTTAATTGCAGTGACTGGGCTGAGAAATTTGATGGGAACTTGGACATGAGTGAAGGAGCTTTGCCCCATGGAGATTCTGATGCTTAAACTGAATAATTAGTCGCTCCACTCTGTTTCAGATATATTTCAAACCCTAATACTTGATGAATCTTTTTTCATTAGAATCTTAATTTGCAGAATTCATTCCCAAATTTCCTGTGTTGTGTCATAAGTAATATTTATAAAATAACTTTTTGAAAGCTAGCTGGTAATGAGAAAAATTAGCTCAGCAATTTCGTGTTAAGCAAAACAGGCTACCAGCCAATAGTTTTACATTTGGAATTAAACTTCGCCTAGTTATTAGAAAAACTTGCTTCGCAAATTTTTCTTCTCAACCAATTTTTCTGCTTAGCAGCTCTATGGAATTGGGCCCAGATCTCAGGACGAAAGATTATTCTTATTACTTATTCACATCCAGTCAACTGATAAATAAGAGAATATTTTAGATTAAAAAAAATCATGGAGTGGTGTATACTAAATTACTGCAAAGTGATGTGAGTGCAGAGTGAGTGCAAATTGTGTGGAGTACATCAATTATTCAAATGACTACAAAATTTCTCTGTACCATTTAATGCAATCCACAAACCTACATCTACAAAACCCTGTATCATCAAACTGGATTAATAATTAATGAGTCGCTTTTCCTAAATAACTGTGTATCCACAGTGTTGCTACAGTTACTGGCTGTACAGTGTATATTACCATGGGATCTCAAGCTGAATCAACAGCCGTTCTACGAACGAGTAGTATAGAGCTGTATGACCCACTTACTATACATGCAGCAATGCATTGAGGAGAATGAATTTTAATTAAACAGGAAACAGTGGTATCGATCGGCGGTGTTTTATTTCTACAGGCACCTGACTTATTAAGAGAATGCCAGTGTGCAATTTGAATATTATGGCAATTATGAATGTATGAAATTTAATTGCATTTTTATTATGAAAATTGTATAATATATGTGACATGTTCCCACGACATGAGCATAAAGTCACTCTATATTTTACAAATGAAATTATTAGAAAGTATGACTTTTTGTACAGATTGTGTGCACCGCAAGTGTTTGGTACCATTGGAAAGCTCTTTTTCTACAAAATTCGGAAAAGCAGACAAATGCAATTTTGAATAATGTATACTTTGCATTCATTTTGTGTCACACACATGACATACCACTATTACACATATACACTGCAAAAGCATTTGTAAACAATTACAACAGAAACTGCTCAGTTAACTGGTTTTTTTAAAATTATTATTATTGGGACAATAACTGGAGGAATGAATTATGAGAGAAATTGGAAACAACAAATCTGGTCAGGTCCAGTCAAGTGGGTCAGATGAGGAGAGTCATCAATAAAGGTTTTGTTAGAGGGAAGGTACAGCATTGGTCATGATGGCCAAACTACTTCTGTGAGTATGCTTTGAATACTCTCTCTTGAATCGAGATATATACATTACACAACCAACCTCTCAGCCAGCTGATTATGTTGTGTCTTTAATGAGAAAATAGTAAAAATGTATTCAGATTTATGGTATTCATTTAGGGAAGAGTACTCTTTCCTAAATTTCAAACTGGAAGTTTTTTTCACTTTTCTTCAAAATGACAGCACCTCAGACAACTATACCATCATCAAATTTACATTAAAATTCAACCATTTGGTTTGGTTATGTTTGAATTACCAATCCTTTACTTTACAATGTACCTTGAACAAGAAACTGACCAGTCAGTTTCTAGCTCAATATGTTTTTTCAGCTTCGAAACAGTTCAAACCCTCGAAACACCACTAAAAAAAAATAATAATAATTGATCACCTAATATTGTGAGATGTTTTTCATCATCACCCACCTTTACAACAAACATTCTGGGGAAAGGTTAAAAAAATGCCCCTGAAAAAAAGAGATAAACTATTATATGTAGGCCTATGCAATTTTTGCTTTTGTTTGAATATAAAACAAAACAGTGTGCGTTGTTTCTGAAAATGATGGAGTGCCATGGTCGAGCGGTTTAGTGCATCGGATTTGTGTTCTGATGGCTGAGTCGTCAGAATGTGGGTTCGAATCCCGACCGCGACCGTGGTGCTTGTGTCCTCGAGCAAGACACTTTACCATAATTGCTTCTCTCAACCCAGGAGTAAATGGGTACCTGTCAGGGCAGAGTTGGTTGTTGTGTTTGATTAGCCCATATGTGCCGAAATGGCAGCAATTGAGCTGTATACTCCCCAGGGAGCTGAGATGGTTTCAGGAATGATTTATGCGCCTGATGAGCAGGGGTAATAATGTATAGCGCTGTGATAGCTCGTGTAAGAGCGCTTTAAAAATGGCTCCATTATTATTACTATTAAAATATTTAGCAACAATACATTAACCTTTAGAAAATAATCATCATGGGCAAATAAAAAACCTTTTTCCTGTCAAATCCCTAAAGAAAATATTTATTTACTTAATTGTTGAGGAGGGGGAAGGAAGGAGATGGTTTCATCCAATTTATTTAAATGCTGTAAACATTTGCAGGACTTGATGTTTTGATTCTAGCAGAGTATTCTTCAAAAGCAAATATCTTGGAATTGCTTGTGGCTTTGGAAACAGCTATATTGTTTACTCAACATTTCTTAGGGTGGTTTGCTCTTGCCTGTGGTTGTCAGGAGACAACGAGTTGCTCTGAAAACATGCAGTGCCGTTTCATTTTTTAAATGAATGTACACCATGCACAAAACATTTCTGGTTTATTTGAGAGATTTGAGTTTATATTCCTATTGCACATGTTTTATCACTATTACACCAGACGTTTTTTCCATTGGAATATTGCTATCAGAATATTGAAAAGATAACAAATACCATTGTATGACATATGTCCCCAAATAATTGTCCGAAGAGTGGTTTTACAGAAAAACATGTCTCGAAATGAAGCTATTGTGGGTCCCATCATAAATTCATTTGGACACATTTCAAAGTAGCTGTTTTTCTTTTTAAAAGAAATTAGCAAAAATTATCGGTAAAACATTGAAAAGCACAGGCAATACATCTTTGCATCTCTACGGCAAAATGACATGAGTACAAATATTGTCGAATATACATACATGTACGTGCCACATGTGCTGTCCCATCCACTTAAGAAAAATACTAATAACATTAATGGGTTTCATGGGTTTGTTTGTCATTATGTAAATTTAAAGAGTATTGAAATTACGAATCACAGTATTTTTGTATAAATGGTTGCAAACGAATAACATGTTGAGCATCCAGCTATCATTACTTACATGTACATGTACATGTATGCTGGGTATGTTACAAGGGGAAATTTGTATGTACAGTGATGCGTGCCTAATAAATCAATTAAATTCAACGACATTTAATTAATATTGACATATAGTGGTCAGACTATATGTGTTGTACTTTAGCATCCAGACGGCTATACTCTGACATTCAGGGATGTGGATATTAAGGTGCGAAATAAAGACATTTAACTACGCTAGCCCCAGGTTGTCCTCAAGTCAATTTGGTTGCCCACAAAATTTGGTGCAATAATTTTGTTTCCAGACACGGCAATCATTGAAGCAATTAGGTAACCATTGTCAATTCACCAGGTTGCTCCAGTGAATTTTAGGCTGCCCTGAGCAACCGAGGAACCATTAATTGTGCACCCTGAATGTTATCATAGACAGTTATGTGCACCTCTGCACTAAACTCTACATACAATGTAAGAAGACATTTTTTCAATCAAATTGCTTTGAAAATTGAAGGAATTCAAGTTATCCATACATGCACAAATACATCATACATATGTACCGTAATTTCCTGCGTATAAGACGCTCGGTGTATAAGGCGCATTACCCCAGAATCGGGGGAATGTGATTAAAGTGTCAACGTACAAGGCGCACCGCCGTATAAGGCGCACCATGACCGCTGACAGAGGCCAGCTGGGTGCCACTCATTGTCGGTACATCGCCACAAAGGGGTCATTGTGTTGCGCCACTCCCTGAACTGATGGTCTGTGTGCCACAATAAAAACTATTCAATTGGACGAAGGCCGAGTTTAGTGTTTAGCAGAAAATGTTCCCAGAAAAATGTAGCCCTGTCGATCCAATTGTATTGATTTTTTAATCGGTTAGCTAACGTGCGTGGGGCTAGAGATCGGATTGGTTTCAGAAGTATAATTCTCAATATAGTTTGTTTCAAATGAACTATAGCCATCAACAAACACAAATTCGTATAATTATCGTGTCATGTGCAATGCATCGGAAACGATGTTATTGGTATACACGTTAAATTATTTGCTTACCTCCATGCTTGCATAAACAAGCCATTTTCGCGACGTGATCGCGAGTCGCATCCCGCTCATTTCATTTATAAAAGTGGCAACCATAAATTGTCCAATAAGCATGCAAAACGTGCGTGCACGTGCTTCTCTCCATTACTCAGCCGGATTCCCCTTAATATGCAACTTTCCCAACAAACCTTGTTCCCACGTTTACCTGAAGGTCTCGAATGTGGATTCAAGACCCATGGGGACGAGCTTGGTCATGACCTGCAGGGACACGTGGGCGATGATGACATCATAATTCCAGTGCGGTCCAATCAGGTGCCGGAAAGACTGGCCACACACTGCCCGATGGCTTATTTTTTCCCGTACCACACGCTGAGTTGAATGCATGATAAGTGTGTGCCAACAACAGTTGTGGTACGCCTTTGTCGGTAAGCACGGCCACACAGTAAGGTGAATTGTATGCATGATTGGCATGTGCCAACAACAGTTGTGGTACGGCTTTGTCGGAAAGCAAGGCAACGCAATAAGGTGAAATGAATGCATGATACATGTGCGAACGACCTTCATTGGAAAACACGGCCGCTTTGTTAGGTTGAGGTCCACCGAAAGTTACACAAGCGGTAATCATCACTTTGATCTCAAGCGACACCAGATAAGGCGCACCGTTAGATAAGACACAGTGACGTTTTCGTACCTTTGAAAGTCAGATAAGCCGCGTCTTATACGCAGGAAATTACGGTAATTACCTTTTCTAATGCTCTGAATAGGAGGATGTTTTTAACAGATGCTGCTAGCCTCGCTCTTTGCTCATCCGACTTGGGAAAGACAACCTGCGTACGTAAAATGAAAAGACCATGAAATAATATAAAAACATGTCTAAGGGACCTGACCAATCAAGAATGTGGGTTTTTTTTAAATGTATTATTTTAAAAAAAATTGTTTTTCTGCTATGAAACGATGTCCAATTGCAGCCAGAATTGCTGGATAGATTGGAATTCTGCTGTCCTGTGTTTTAAATAACTTTTTCACATAAGGGTATGAACATTTGCCCGATTTGTGAGGCCTCTCTTGGCCACCATACTTTGTATATGGGGAATTTGGTCCCCGCGTATGTTTCACGTATTTCCCTATTGGCCCCCCCAAAAAAAGATTACCAAAAAAAAAAAAACAAAACAAAAACGTGTCACCGCACCGATTTTCAAGCCGACCAATGACCAGAAACCGGAGACTTTTTTTTTGCCTGTTATCTGCTTAACAGTCCCCGGTGCTAACCCACAAGGAATGGTACTCTATTGATCTACATATGTACCTCATAGGTTATGTAAGGCTGTGTCTTACCCATTGGGATTTTAACTCAGGTCTTGTGATTGTGAGTCAAGTGCTTAACAACAGAATTTTATATCAGATATGTGAATTACCAAGAAAAGCATGAAATATAATAATATCAAAAAATCGATTTAAACTTTTGAGCTCAACACATTTTCTCGTTTACGACACAATGAAATAAGCTGAAATTTTGACATGTTGGTCTTTATACTAAAGTATGGATGCATTTACAGACGTTTTACCAAAAGTGTTTTCATGGCTTCAAATATATATAATCTATGGACTTTTGTATGACATCATATAAAATGGGATGTCATGTGACCCTGTAAATGACCTTTTACCTTTGGTTCATTGTCACCTTCATCATCAGCTTCAGGGTCATACCGCTCTGCACATACTATAAATGACAAAGAGAAAACCATTGGCACATATATGCAAAACAGTAGGTTAAATTGCAGTATTGTTATTAGTTTGCGATGACACCAGACTAGTATAGTGTCCTCGATAGGGGAAAATGCTGTCCTCTATTGACCAGTGCGAGAAATTATTAATTAATTTCCCAATTTGATTCTCATAACAGTTAAGGGATGGTACAACACTGGTATTTGGAAACGTACTGCACCATCACCACAATCACCATTTTCTGCAGTGTATCATTTATATAGTTATATGAAGTACTCATCATGAGTGTGATTTGACAAAAGTAACAAATCCTGAAAAATGGGTAGCGGGCCTGGGTCTCCCCTTGGTTTAGAGGACAGAGACTCCATATCCCCACAAACAAGAAATTAGAGGTTTGGACACAATACAGGCTACTTCTTTCTTTCCTTGGTGGCTACTTCTCTTCTTTCAGGAATTATGAGGCAAAGGGAGATTTATAGAAAATCTGGAAAAATCCTGAGAAATCACAGGCCTGACTCATGCACATTTATGTACATGTAAGCTTACCCATGAAGTGCTTATTTAAGCACAGAATGTTATGCTATAGGTAATACAGTCTTTTAAGCTTATGGTAAGCAGTGCCATGAAATTTCACAAAGTCATTTGTAGGCACTGGTTCCAAGGACTGTACCATTTCTGGCTACAAATCGTTCTTCATGTATTTATTTTATACTCCCTGACTTTTCCCATAAACATGTAAACAGATCTTCAAAACCGCTGAAAAAGATAAAATCAGCACCCCTAAAAACTGATATTTTACAGCAAGTATTTGCCAAAGTGGAAAACAAATCCAGGTAGATCCAGCTTTACGTCTGTGGCAAGGCCATTTTACTCAGAAGATAGTGCTGGTGATGATAATCAATGGGGAGGTGGATCAGGGGAAAGAAAATCAATACCGTGGATTCGCCCTCATGACATTCCCGCACGAGGGTATTATAATCCCCCCAGCGCTGCGGACGCCATAAGAATGGACAGAATCAATACGAGTGTGCCACCAAGCATATCTAATCTATATCTGCCTCTGAGTATATGCCTCACTGCCTGGACTTCACCAAGAGGTCTGGGCTTCAAAATAACACATTCATGTGTAGTACCACCTGCTGTTCAGCTCCAGTCTACTCAAATCATTGGGAGGGATCATCATGAATGAGCAGTGAAGATGATGTCACTGTCAGCGTTTCTGTCACAAACTTTTGTTGAAGTGACAAAGATAAACGCCAGGGGTTTTCTCTTGTGCGCCTAAGTCTTTGTGAGATGCACAATAAAATATCGATGACAAATGCTAAGCTGTTAAAATGGCACCAATGGAGTTTGACATTTATTGTGTGTGTGTGTGTGTCTCAAATAGGGTTTTGTTATGTTTGTCTCATCAATATTATGGTAAAGTGGCTTAGACATTAGGACATTTGACGGTTTAGAGGGATAATATCGTCACAATCCGAGCTGACTTTCAACAGGGCATGGAATCGGTGCCCTGAAAATTCTGGCTCATTTATGCAGCAGCAATGGTATTTAATGACCTTATTATGTTAGGTATTTTTTTCAGTCACTGAGTTAATCTGAAACTACTACTGACTCCGATTCCATGCCCTGTTGATCGTGACGGTATTGTCCCTTTAAGGGACACAAATGCATCCTTTTACGAGAATGAAGAGATATTTGTCTACATGTACACACTTGTCCCGTTTTCTCAAAAATGACATGTCAGAAGGGATAACTTCTCAGGATGTTTGGTACCATTAACCCTCCTATGGTTTGACGTTTCAAAACCTTTCAAAATCTGCTTACGGGCCAAAATGGCTATCAATTATTATGAACCCTTTAAAACCCTCCAGAATTTGTTGCTACTGAACAACCACACCTTTCAATACCCTTTGAAAGGTATTGAAACATTTCAACACCAGTTTGTTCAGAGAGTTGTTACACCTTTCGAAACCTTTCATAGGTCCCTTTTGTCAGACAGTTTTCTCACCTTTCAAAACCCTTCAGTACAGCAAACTTGAAAGGTTTTGAAAGGTCTGACAATTCTATGGCAACTGCACTGTATATAGGAGGGTTAACATCTTACAACCAAGTAAGATCGAAGATAATCATTTTCTGGGTAAATGGTGCCATAATAATAAAATAATTTCCCAACTGCATCGACATCTTCATAAGATCAAAATTCCATGTTAGAATGTGATGTTCGTGTTTGCTAATTGAAACATATGCATGCTATTTCACTATTTCTTGTGAACGGCAGACATACCCGTGTATGTGCGCGCTAAAAATCTTTATTATTATTATTATTATTATGTATGTGTATTAAGCTGAAACTTTCCTGGGTTGTTTGTTTACCTGTACTTTAAAGAAAGTAAGTATATCCGTAAAATCAGTAAAGTCAACATTACCAATGGTGTACCTTTCCCGAAATGTACATGTACATCTTGATTCAAAGAAGGTAAGCATACCCATACAAGCAGTTGAGTCAACATCACCAATGTTGTTCCCTATCTTTGCTTCAACTAACACCAACTACAAGTAACACTGAAAAGAATTTTCTCCATTTCAACTGCAAGGCCAAAATCCTCACTCTTGTTGCAAGTCCCATTAAAGGTGTGCATTTGGATTAAGGATTATGTCCACTTTAGAGTGCCTTTTTATGGCCAAATTGGTTTCACGTGTTCAACGGCAAATATACTCAAGGAATTATATATCGAAGAAGTTATACCACAAGCCATAGGATCTGTTCTTCCCTGTTTTTCAACATAGCATTTCACTATACATACATGTGTGTAACACCATGGAGGAAGGAAACCTTCCTCCATGGTAACACCCACAAAATGGAGGTTTGCTGCACACTGTCCTTGTACATGTACCTACTACAAAACAAAAACATAGAAATACAAAAAGACAGCAGAGTGAAGTGAGACTCACCTGATTTTCTTCTTGAGAATCTGTTTCTTGGAAGTTCTGCAGGGGGAGAATCAGGAAAAGAAATAGTCGCCATTAACATTAGCTACTACTATTGACTTAATAGCAACCCACTCCTCATAGTCTTATCGTCACTTTGTTTTTGCAATCAATACATAATGCATCGGCGACAGTGATGGCAAGACAGTAATAATGACGGACGAATATTGTTTTTAGGTTATAGCTTTAACAGCGGATGTATAGTCCTGACTGGGCACGATCGAAGACTTGTTCTCCTTTTTCCCTGGCTGAGTGTAGATAGTAATGATAGATTGATGTTAATATGATGCTGGGAGCTTTTATTCTTAAATAGATAGTAGGCTATGAGTGATTTAGCAAATAGTTTTGAAATCTTTTGATGATACAAGTGAATGCATTGTTTCTTGCCTCTAAGGAAGATTTAACAGAATACAAAATATAATCTTTAGTTTTTCAAACTGATGGCATAACAGATGAAAAAGTATGTCCAGTGTTGTTATCTGTCAATGCAGTGTCTTCTGCGCAAGAATATTCCGAAGATGCAAATACTAATTTTGAAGATTGCATCAAGAATGGCGAGGTCTCCAAAGATATCAGACCTCACTGTGCATGCTGATGGCAAGGCTGGTACAATCAGGCGATGGAAAAATCGTTTTGGTATTAAAGCCTCTAAAAAATGAAACTGTCAAACGTGGGTGTAGGCTGCCGCGCTGTGCAAGCAACAGCAGAATTGTAGTGATATTATTATGGTAAAGTTGTCCTGAGAGACTGAATGGCCTTGAGCGTGTCTAGCCTCAATGTTCCCAGGCAAAAGAAAAAGATGTTCAAATAGCCTTGAACATTCCCATTGCTGAAATAGTAATGGGTCTTGATGGCTCAGGAAATTAAAACCGGCTACTACAGAAGAGTGTCACTTTCTTAAGCCCTCTCCATAAGGGAAACCGGTTGCAAAAGTGATGAAAGATGCAAATATTATCATTATTTGGATGGCTCGGGATGATCCCACAAGTATTTGCCTCCGCGTTAACGCGGCTGAGAATAATGCCAAGTCTCTCCGGTGACAAACACGGAGTAGATGCCGCCAATTTTCAGCATTAATATGGTAATCGTGACATTTGCCGAGAGGATCTTGAACCCAAAAGAAGTACAGGTGAAGCAACTCCTAATTGTATTCCGTTGAATCACGGTATAAAAATCATTGTACATGTATGCGTTCTTCCATGTCCCCCTGGCTTTGATAATACACTCACCATCAATATCCACCGTGAAATTTGATGTCTTGGGGCCATAACTCACAGATTAATATCGTCATGTCTATTCAAATGTAATTTTTTTGTCTCCAAGTTTTGAATTTAGTGTTTATATTTGGATGATGAACAAGAATACAAAATCAGATGGAATTTAGTTGAACCTAAGTAAGTACGTTCGAGAAGCTATTTTGGAGGTTTATGTACACATGCATGGTTTTCTTAATGAGATCAAATTTTGTTAAATCCATGAATTCTGAGCTTGCAAAATGATAGCTTTCTTTGTTTTGCTTCATATACGCAATCATATACATAATACACTCTCTATGTGTACAGGTATTTTGCTGTTTCCTTCATACAGACCGGTTACACATTTATTTGTAAGAAACCTTTTTGAACTTTCTACTTTAGAGGTGTGTACATGTCCTATAACTTAAGTTACTGTAAATTTTTTACACAAATGTTTGGGCAAACTATACGTGTACAAGACTATTAAACCCTTCTGTGACTGCAAGGGTCAAAATCAGTCAAAATGTTGATATGTACTTGCCAAGGTATATCTAGTGCACTTCAAAGTCGAACACTGTCAAACTTTATGTGTTGTTATTACATTTACAGGTCAAAATGAGTCGACCATTTTTGACTGGAAAAAGCATTGTTGTGTATTGTTGAGGGTGATCAAAACGACTGGAAAAACCAGTCAAAAAAGACCCTGTGGGCACATTTGGGTAACAGTCAAAACAGACAGTTGATTGATTTTGACCTGTCCACTATAGCTACTTGCCACTAAAGTTCAGCTAAAGTAGGAGGGTTTTCTAACAAAGCCAATAGACCTTTTTCTTGTTGCAGCCATCTTTGCCCGATTCCCTGTATGCAAATACAATGTAGCACTGATTCTCAAAACAACATGCAAAAAGGAACCCGCCTATTTTCCTTCTAGTCTCACTTTGGACTTGAGGAATTGTATTGGAGAAAAACAAGATGGCTGCACCATGATAACAGTCTTGCTGCGTTAGTCTTGACTCCTGAACTAAGAAGGTACAATATGCTAACTCAAGCTGGAAGAAAACTTACGTGCAAGTGTAGAATGAGATATTAGTAATAAACACGAGAAACACAATGTGAATGAAATGAAGCATATAATTATAAAGCCATATATCTTAATCACATAATACAGAGCTGCCTATTAGAGCAAGATATTTGTTGGAATGGGATCATGTTGCATGACTCTGTCTGCAAAGAGCAAGCAGATTTCTCATTTGAAAGAAGTGCCCCCAAAATTTTCCGAAGAAGATTTCCGAAGAATACGGGAGCAATGGGTGACCCATATATTAATCACTTCCAATTGCCCAACATGCAGTGACCTCTACAAGGACAGGAAGGATAAAGGTCGAGAAAGGTCAGAGGTCAACTTGAGGTCTGTAGGATTTAAACTGCTGGAGGATGTATTTGACAATTTTGTACTACACTGCAACAGGATGTCTATGGCATGTCAAAATAATTTGTAAGTGCTTTGTTTGTTAAAGATTTTTACATGCCGTGTTATTTACTTACAAATGCAATGTCACTATAATGGGGTCCATACAAAATAACAGTTAACTTATCTACCCTGTGCGAATCCTAACCCTACATGCAGCACTGAAAATGCACTTAGTTTACAGAGTCAAGGGCACTTCACGGCACATACAGTAACAAAAATACATGTACATAAAGGTACTACAAAAGGTCCGTACATGTCCGTTATAATTAGGCAACGTCAATCCCACAGTTTGATGCCAATGCATACCATGGGGTTGGTTATAATGTTGTGTACAACTAAATGTAAAAAATAATAGTTAAAATGTAAAAACACAAACAAAAATTGAATTAAATAAAAGATAACCTGGCATTTGGGGAAAATCAGGTTAATTTACAAACCCTCCATTGTAGTTGTGTCCATTATATAAAGTAGTGTTGTACTACATGTGTAATAAGTTTCCGGCTGTAGATACAGAAAGTTATTCATTATAAGCATGCTTATGCCTAGATCATTGTGACTTGCCATTATTTGGCTGTCTGCCTTTGCCTTTTATTGGATTATATACAACTGTATGTTGTTATCTGTACATAAGGCTATCTTGATTAGAAATCATAGCTTTCAACCCACAGAGACATGCGAGTACGCAGCAGACATTGTTTAGCCACAATTTTGTGCAGGCTGTTATGTAAATCGCACAGAGACCATCAATATCCTTCTGGATATTATGTACAGCTGTATGTTCCAGATTATACATGCACAAGATTTTAAATGCAAATGAAGTTAAGTAGGGGAAGTAATGTGCAGATGTATCCTTATTAACAAAGGGTTTCCCGATAGCGGCCAATTTGAGAGAATAGGGTATACATTGTACTGATACATGTATGTCATATATCTCCCAACTGAGATTGCAATATCTCCAATACTGAGATCTACTGTATGTAACATGTACATGTATGGTTGATAAAGACGAGTTTTGTTTTTCCACACAAACCAAAATCTCTGTCAAGTTTAATAATTTTTCAATGGATTTTTCTGTAATTATGCTAAATCTTCAGAACTATGTTGTTAAGTTTGAATATTCTAACATGAGTAACCCTTTAAGGCAGGAATGTGTTTTTCGCCTGTTCTTGAAGAAACATAATGCCACGAATGTTCTTCTGTTCTGAAGCCACTTCCCATCCTATTTGATGCAGGAATTAAAAGATAACAGCTGCCAACAGGCCCCGCTTCTCTGATAAGCCATGACTTGCTCTCACAAAATGCGAAATAAATCATTTTTCATGTCAGATTTGATAACAAACAAGAAAACAATTCAGCGTAGATGTAACTTGGGATTACAGAGTGTGTACATAACTTTGTTCTTGTTTCAAAATGAGGAAGTTGTTTGGCTGGGTTTGCGGGCAAGACAATTTTATTCCCGTAATCGCAACTAAAACATCTAAAATACACTAGTTATACACCAATACACAAGGCATTGTGTACAAAAATGAACTTTGTAATAAATTGTCTCTAAATTGGCCAATATACATGTAACTTGATCATAGTTCATCTTTTTCCTTGATCAGCATATGTATTCAATTTTAAATCAAAATTTCTGTAGTAGACCTACATGTACACACATGCACTGTTCAGATGAACCAGCATGATAACACCTTGAAGAGTTATGGTCAAAGGCTGTTGAACCATGGAGGAAGGAAGCCTTCCTCCATGGTTGAACTACCAATGGCCATAAAAGACAACCCTGCTAATCAGGTCAGTGTTTGTACTGTCAATATTTATCATGCTCATCCAACGAAATAATAACAAGGGTCAGCAGATAGCATACAAACAAAGGAAACTCCCAGTATCCTTAGAGGTTCCAACCCACTGACCATGTAGTGTATTAATAGGGGTAAAATAAGTACTGTACATAAATGTAGAGCTCTCTTCAAAAATTTGGAGCAGCATTCTTGCTGACAGATTTTTAATGAGTATGATTTAAAATGTGCAGTGCACATTTATTGCCGAGTGCATATAGTGTACATAGATCTAAGGGAACTTGACTGCATTAGTCAAAAGGCAAATAAGTCTCATGTCAAATTGTGATCATTTGCCAAACATGTAACAATCTCTTAGGACTTGTAATGTTGTCTCACCACCGGTTCCTCTCAGAACCAACAATTATTACAACTCCTAAAAGATTGTTACATGGTGCTTCTGTACATGTACCACAAACCTAACTCCTACTGTACATGTACTTCCACCATGCAAAGCTTCAAATCCTCCAAATATAGAGTGTATAATTGGCTTTAAGATGATTTGCAAGAAGAAAAGTGGATACACTGTGGTACACCATGTATCACCGTACATGTGGTTTTATAGACGGTACACTGTGCTACACCATTTCACTGTACATGTGGTTTTATTGACTGTGTAGGGCTAGCAGCGAGATGGTCCAATAAATTAAGATAATTTTTACTCAATTATATGCATACACGACACACACGTACACACACGTTTATATGCCCAAGAAAAGATAGAAAGTACACTACGAATGTATGTATACGGTGAGGCCAAGGGCACTTCTCTTTTCCATCAATCAACAGGTGTTTTTGCTATGTAAATACATACATGTGTACAATATAATGTATGCATTTTTTGTTTTAAGATGGGAAAAATATTAACTTAAAGGGGGACTGACATCCTTTATTGTGTGTGTACTTAAGGCGTTTTGTAATAAAATATTGTTTTTGAGACCCACCTGTGTCTATTTAATCATTGATTTATGAGTACAAGTATTTTAAAACAATGTTTGAAGTGTTTGGTGGAAGCTTCATTTGCATAAGATATGTGACGTAAGGTCGGGAAGATCCGATGTGTACATGATGTACATATACATACAAACGTTTCACACACGTAGCGTCGATTTCATTTCTTCCGTGATTTTTGTTTCCGGAACTAATAAAATGCCGGAAGATGTGTTTCTGCAGGATGCAGCAACACCACCAAAGACGGTGTTAGCCTTCATCTGTTCCCAAGTGACACAAAAATCGCCGTATTTGGACGAGCAAAGTTCGACTGACAAGAGTAAAGTGGTCAGGTCCATCGGCTCACATAGTTTTGTGCAGCGATCATTTTGAGCCGAGTTTTGAGCCGAATTTCTCTTCCCGACATGACGTCACGAACAGCTCCTCCGTGCAGGGCGTAAAAGTGGGGGGCATTTTTACAATGGAAAATAACACTCTCAAAAACAATAAAAACACAAAACAAACATTTTATTGATCTTTTACTGATATAAAAGAATAAAACGATCACATATTTAACTGTTTGATTTAAATCCATGTCAGTCCCCCTTTAAATATCAAGTACAGTACATGTACATATCATACTACATACTGTGTACTAAACAATCCGCAACTGAATCACAATAAAAGAAGTTTACACTATTTACCAAATTTGCTTATTGATCCCACACTGCCTGGAAAAACTTGGGCAACACCAACATGCATGTATAAATATCATTAATGACAAGACACACGATGCTAAATTAATTAAGGTTGTGAGAGATATGTAAAATCATTTGTATTTTACACGCATCATGCACTCAAAAAATCTGATTGATCAAGAGGAGATTTTGATTGACAGCCATCGATTGGTCAATTCTTCTTCCATGAAAGAAGATGATGTTGAAAATCATACATAAACTCGATTCAAAACTTATGTCACTGTTTTCCATTATGATTCTTCTATGACTGCAAGGGTCAAAATCAGTCAAAATGTTGATATACATGCCAAGGTATATCTAGTGCACTTAAAAGTTGGACACTGTCAAACCTTACGTGTAGTAAGTGCATTTACAAGTCAAAATGAGTTGACTGTTATTGACTGGTAAAATCTTGTATTGTTGAGGGTGGTCAAAATGACAGTCAAAACCAGTACAAATGTCCCTGTGTACACAGTTGGTTCAATAGTTTAAAAAAAACAGTCAGTTGATTGATTTTGACCACTGTAGCTACTTGCCACAAACGTTCAGCTATAGGAGGGTTAATCACTTGGAAATCACTCAGTCAGTGATATGTAAGACACAAAATGCACGTCTTTCACCATTTTAAAATATATACTGACACAGAGTGCAGAGTTTTTGCATACAGCAGACCTGTGTTACAATAATTTATGCTACTCTTACCGGGTGACGATTCTGCGGATCCACCACTCCCTTCAGGAGAATGGCTCATATTCTTGTGTATTAATAATTCACAGGCTGGCACTACACACAAGGTTCTCTGTGTGCGCTATATACAGTGTCTCGCTACACTCAGTTCGTATAGATCTGTTGAATGCAGGCCAGCAAATATTATGCCGTTCACTGTACACTCCTGATGTAGAATACACCAATTACATGAGTAGGATAGTAATTAATCTAGCTGACTCAATAATCTCAATCCTTATCGTGTTGTTTGTGTATTCTAGAGATCATGCATACAAATACACGCCTACCGAATCTGTTACCATAATTTAGAAAGACTCCCTAGTTCGACTCATACATTCACAAACAGTGACCATGGCACACACAAGCACCTTACTTTTTTACATAGAGCAATTTTCACAGCTTTTATCTGCGCTGTGGCAACTTGAGGCAGGGAAGACTCTAATTTGCTGCTTCCCTTTACACATGTATTAAAGTTGCCAAGATTCTTTTAAAAGGATTTTTTTTGGGGTGGGGGGGATGTGAGTAAGTGATTCAATGTGTAACCCTTTTTCAAATCAGCTACAAGTCTTGCTCTCTGAGCAGATGATTGTTCCTGACCTGATTTCTGTAAATTTGCATAAATGTGATAACAGATATTATGATATTTGTTGACAAAAGCTATAACTCTGCAATGGTATACGCATGCAATTGGTTTGATTTTAGAGTTTTGTAAAATGATATTCTGTTTTGTGCTTGTTTAGATTCCCACAAAGGAGTTTTACCAATTGTAGTGTAATCTGGTTATAAAATCAATGTTTGTGATTTTAGACAAGACTCGGAAAATCAAATTATGAATGGATACAAATATACAGACCAATACATACATAATTACGATTAATTTCTGTATGCAATTTCTTTTCATTCTGGGGTTGAATCTCCTCTATATGAAATGATCTAGATTCTTGTAATGCAATCTGCTTGTTGCTCAATTAGTTTGACCCTGATATGCAGTTTTGTTCCCATTTTCCACAAAGGGGGCGGCCATGCATTAACCCTAACTCCCTAGACAACAAAGGCAGTTGGAGGATTTTGAAGGATTTTTATTGTTCAGTAACAATGCTTAGGGAGTTAGGGTTAAAGTAATTGCTCAACCACTCTTGCAGTCATTCACTGACCAACATATGACAGATTAACACAGGTCTACAAAATGCAGGATTATTTGTGTCCAGTGTCCACTCTGCGAATGCTGATTATAGTCACTTGTTATTCAGTCTAATCACACAAATTAACCCCATTTCTTCAATTTAATAGCTCTGAATCTCTTCTATGACTCATGGGACTACAAATGCCTTGGTACTGATGTGATTAGGATCTTTATTGGACAACCACTGCTTGCCAAGACATTCATTGATGTAATCTTGTTCTGTTATTGTAGAGGAAACTCTGTCAGTCTGTCCATATATCCTTTATCTATGGTTTGTCCATAGAGCAAGGTCCCTGCTCTGTGGTCTGTTGCATGTTTTTTCTTACAGTCAAAATGTCAACTGACCATGAGTCCATTTACATGCACAGCAATAAAATGGGGAAGGACATGCCCCTTTGCTCCACCTGGATCCACCAATGGCACTGCTCCCATCCATGAAAACGTTTGTGCCTTGTCTTAGATCCAACAAAATAAGGGCTTAGACTCGGGGAAAAATTTATTATAAATCTCAGTTAAATTATTTTAAAAACATTTATAGAAGTATTTCATATCAAAATGTTTCAGGCAGAAGTATATATTTGTGTATACTGTATGTAATGCCGATTTTGAAATTTATACAAAACTTGAATTTTGAACAGAAAATCTTGAATAATTTTGCAATATTATAACTTATAACTTTTTTATAAGTAGATCTTGAATAATTTAGATATTTTAAGCAAATCTCGAAACTGTCATTACCCGGTTCCATTTTTCGTTTCCAATTACCCGTAAACGACGGTTGAAAATTTTTACTGAACAAGTCTCTGATTTTTTGTTAACAATTGTTGTGAGGGGAATGGGGATGCGGGAAATTATTGCAGTAAATCCACATTTATTATGACTCTAATAAAACAAGAGAAAATTGCGTTCATATTGGTTATTTTATACATTTGGAAGTATTTACATATTTTTACAAAATTGTTTACAGGTACCAGGGTATCCAAAGATTGCCAATTTTGGGTATCCGGTTCCCAAAATAACCGAAAACACACAGCCTTAGGATACAAGCAAAATCGTTCACAGGCTAATTGCCTACACTAGATACATATACTGGCCTTACGAGTATAAAGCCGGAAGTAATACAATTTGATAACAGGCACTTGCCACTTATTTATATAATGCAGTCACTGATTTCTTTGAATTATACTAACTGGTTAGCATGAATAAAGGGTCTGTTGATGTCTATTATTGTGACCCTTGATTCATGCTATACAGTCAGTTCATGTAAGTCACAGGATTAATACCACTATAAATAAATGAATGTAACTGTAAGGCCATATGTGGTTGAATACACATTGTTTAATTCCACAAACTAATAAAATGTTTTCCTTAAATCTTAAACCTTAAATCTCTCCCATTGCTTTGGGCCTTTGACAAAGTTAGTGGGGGGGGGGTAGGCCTACAAAAGGTTCAATGTTGGTAATTATTAGATCATCAAATTAACAAATTCGCATCTTAAAAAGCCTACTTAGTACTTAGTAAGTTAGTGTCAAGTTGGCCTGAGAAATGATTCCGTCTGAACAAAAGCAAAAGTTAAATTTCCATTTTTTGTAGTTTCCACAAAAACATGAGCAACTATTCACATGTTTAGTTTTATTATTTCTTGAATGGCTCATATTCTTTACTGTGTCATTTTTATTAAAGTAAAATAATTAGGCAAACATTCCCCCCTGTGCTGCTGGTTTAGTTTATAAGTTGTTTGAAGCAGCCACTGCCAGGGCAGGCCCTTTGCAGTCTTTTAATGATTCGATACAGTTGAGAAAAGTGTATGGAAAATTTATGTGAAATACTAGTACAAAGGCTTTATTGGAGTGTAATCTCTTGAATTTAAAGATAATTGTCTGTAAAAGTGTAAACATTACATTGTTCAAGAGTCACGGATTTCTGTTCGCTCCACTCAAATGTTAAGTCAGAATTTTAAAAAGTCGTTTACGGGTAATTGGAACCGAAAAATGGAACCGGGTAATGACAGTTTCGGTCGGGTATCCGGATACCGTAGGCTACTTTTTTCCACCATTTCCTTTCAATTTCAATTACCAACAACAACAACAAACCTGGTGGCTCATCTTCAATATCTGAATCTACATCTGCAGGCTCCGAGAACTTCACCCCCCTCTTTCCTTTACTACCGCTCTCAAGTTCCTGCAGCTTGCCGAAATGCGAGGCCGCGAATTCGACCAAATCGTCCGGTCTCTCACGCAGGACTGCCACGGTGAAGTCCTGCAGCAAGTCCGTCAACCCAGATGGTATCTCGATGCTCATTTTAGACGCCGGTCGAATGTTAAAAACAGAGGCGAATTTGCAGTAAACGCACTGTCAGTTCCTGAAGTTATGGTTCCCTGGAAAGCTCTGTTCTTTGGTCAATAAACCGTTAAACTTTCCATTCGTAAATCGACGACATTTTCATCAAATATTGCAACTATTCAACATGTTGAGAAACCACCAGCCGGTAAAGCATACGTAATTTTCATGCACGTTTCCGTATGCATAATGTATGTATGTACAATCGGTACATCATATGATACATACGTACAAAAGGCGTTGTTAACGTGTTGTGTGTGTGACGTGTGTGTGTGTAGTGTCTGTCCAGACAATTTTCCATGATATGCAAATTTTGACACGAGCCATTCTGACGTAACAGATAACCTTTTAAATGTTGTAACATTCGACTACGGCGTGCGGCAAGGCCGGGGCAATAATGTCAAATTATTTAGGATTTTCCCATTTTTGACAGCGTGTCATACATAGTGGCACTTATTTCGTACATTTAGTTGAACAAGTTTTTATTCCAGCTGCTCCCCCTCCTCGGTCTCACAATAGGGTGATGATGTAATTACATGTGTTGCTTAGCAACATTTAACTGACTTGACAACTTCTTAATGAAGACAAAATAAGGGAGAATATAAGAACATGTGGAAATTTACAATCTCTGACACAAATTCACTTGGGCCGCAGGCTCATTAGCTAGAGGGATATTTTCCTCCAGACGCCCCCTGATTATTACTCGTTATATCCGTTTATTTTATTTATTTATTTTTATATTTATTTGTTATCTTATGACAATAGATTTATGAACACTGGACATGGCCGTCCAGAGTGCCGTTGAGACAAAAGTCATAAAATTGTCATAAAAAGATGTTCCCTTAAACATTCACAGTTCGCTTTGCAGTTTTGTGTAAATTCAAACGTAACAAAATGTAAAAACATGCATTGCTACTGCACACTAAATAATACATTGACATACGAAACCCCCCCCCCCCCCCGTTGATAAATGTTGTTATAAATAGAACAATAATTAAGAAATGTTAATGTTTTAGAGGCTTGTGAGATGCATGTATGCATTCAGCTTGAAAATGTTTATTTTTAAGGTTGAGTATAGGATTGGTAATTCAAAAATAACCATATGGCCGAATTCTGATGTTAAACTTATTTGCTGTCATTTTTAAGAAAAGTGAAATAATTGAAATCACCTTGAATTTAAGAGGGTACTTTTCCCTTCATTCCACGTTAGAAAAAATACACAAGGTCTGAATGCATTTTCGTGAACGATGCAACGTAATAATGCTGATGCTTTCACATGTTGATATTTGATGTATATCTTGATTTAAAAAATAATAAGCATACTCGTAGAAGCAGATTTACCATCATTTTACTAATTTGTACTTGTACCCAATTCCGTTTTTTAATAAACAACAGAGGGCGGTATTATCAAATTATGCAGTCTTGTTGACTTCTAGCCTCTTCTCGTTCACGTGTATATCATGTACCGCGCTGCCCGTGTGGAGCGCGCGGGAGATTGACTCTACTACACAGGGCACGAAAACTGCGAGATTATGCCATGTTTTCACTCTTACGCTCAAGCTTTAATCATGCTCAGAGGAGAAGTAAACCTCTCAAAACACGATTCATTTCAAAGTTCAAACATCATAATCTTGCAGTTTTCGTAGAGTATCATCCATCGAGAGTAGCACTACGTCATTGGAGTGGTCGATTGTGTGACACCACAGTGAATAATTCATTAAACTCTAGACCATGGACCCTATACTCGAACGTGTAAAGATGATCCATAATTCTATACTGAGGTGATGCCGAGTATTCATTAATATTCATTATATATTTACACACACAGTGCATTGCTTTCATTTATACTTTCAAGTTTATCTTTAACAAGTATGTGTGGGGAGAACATCCAAATTAAATTTCATTTCCGATGTTATTTTTTATTAACATTTTTTCTCTTCCATTACTCTGTAGCCACTAACATGGATAACATTCCAACTACACTCCTAAACCTCGCTATGGGACCCCCAATCCATAATGCAAATGTATAATTGTCTTTTCTCTTCTTTCTTTGCAAGACAAATTGGGGATTTTTAATAGTCAAAATGTTAAGCCCCAATTTGACGCCTAAATAAGTGTGAGGTTCCTTGAGGTTCCTTTGGCTACCATACACATGGGCGGATCCAGAACATTTTAGGGGGGCTGAGAATCAAAAACAATTATTTTTCAGTACTACAAAAATTACAATGAAATAATCTAAAGGGAGAGAAAAACAAAGCACACTGTGGGAATGGGAGTGCGTTCTCCCCTCCCCTCCACCTCTCTCTCTCTTTTTCTCTCCTTTAAAAAAAATAAATAATAATTTAAACGATTTTAGGGGGGGCTACAGATCCCCGCCTGGATCCGCCAATGATACATGCCACCCCCCACTCCATTTTACCAAACGTCTGGATTCGTCACTGCACCGACACACTTTATAAATTATATAAAACAGTAATTTCTGGCCAACTGACTGATATACGTGACTCGGGCCCGTAGACGCGTACCACCTACTTTCCACTGCATACAATGCTGACTAATGGGCCGACTCGACTCATCTTCTGATGACAAAATTAACCTTGTTTCTCTCTGTCTGCGCCTGCCTCATCACTGATCTCTATAAATAATAGTATGATACTGTCAGTATAATAGAGATCAGTGTGTCTCATGCGTGCGAGTTGACGCCCTCACGCGGTGGAAATTTGTTTAAAGGGCTGCTAGGAGGGATGGGTGACATGTTTGTCAGCCCATAGAATAGTCTAACAGACGATATATCTTTAATGTTTACTTTCTACACACTGAGTCTGATATAACACTAATATAACCATGGAGGAAGGAAAACAGAACATAGTGAACCACATTCTTCAACGATAAATAACAAAACATTGGCCCAATTTCATAGAGTTGCAAAGCAGAAAATATTACTCAGCAACGGTTTTGCTGAGAACCCGCCAGAAGCAATATACATTACGTGACAATTTGACTGGAAACCTATTTTGCTATGCGTATCTTTTTTGTGCTCAGCAAACTTGTGTGTTTGGCAAGTCTATGAAATTGGCCCCTGGGTACGGTCGACTGTTAGCTAGATCGCACAAGCGCATACTTACGGTTGTCGATATTATGTGACACAGTCACTCTGGAAAAACATAATCAAATACCCTGTCTATATCTGCATACTGCCAAATATGGTCATCAATATACCATACAAAGAAAACAACACTGGTGTAGGCTTAATGTTGGCAAAACTTTGAATCCTTAAACAAGCAGCCTGTGACAATTTCAGCTCAATGTGGGGTCTAAGCCATGAGAACAGTGTGCAAAGACATTATTTTTATCCTTGTTATTTTATATAAAACACTTGGAGAAAAATGTTGCCATTTAATAACGTTTTGAAAGTGTACATATTTTTCGTGTTATCTCTGAAATTAGATCACTTCGGGCAGAATCATTCGTATATTATATACATTTACCAACTTCACATGGCCGAGCGGTCTAGCTTACCGGATTCAAGTTCTGGTGTTAGCAACAGAATGTGGGTTCGAATCACGGCCGTGACACTTGTGTCCTTGAGCAATACACTTAATCATAATTGCTTCTCTCCACCCAGGGGTTAAATGGGTACCTGTGAAGGCAGAGTTGGTTTGCTCTATATGCGCTAGAAATGGCAGCAATTGAGCTGTATACTCCCCAGGGAGCTGAGATGGTTTCAGGAATGATTTATGAGCCTTACGAGCCTTATGAGCAGGGATAATAATATAATGCGCCTTGAGCACCACTTAGTTGGTGGATACGTGCGCTATATAAATCCACACATTATTATTATTATTATTATTATTATGATTATTATTATGATTATTATTATTATTATTATTATTATTATTATTATTATTAAAGTTATCTTAAAGATATTAATTCGGTAATGTTGCAATAATCAGGTAACAACCAATGCTTGTACCTTCCCATTAACTTGACTCTGTTACTAAACATCACATGCGTTTTCTTTCCATCAAGCGACATCGATCCACATAACCGCCGTTCGTGCCGTTGCACTAATCCTCCAGATTTTTCGCGCGTTTTTCTCGTTGACTCGATTATCTGACGTTAATAAGATAGTCCTCTGGTTTCATATACTTCCCACAATGTGTCACGGCCCATTAACATCGACAGCCGTTCGCGAATTGCCGTTATGTCTTGTCAAAATGAAATTTGTGTACACACATATATAATAAAACCCACGGAAATCAACCCATCAAGTTAAAAGACTGTTGTTCAAACGACATAGTAAAAGGTATATTTTATTTTTCCATTTTATCTTCTGTGTCTTTATGATTGACTTTTGAAAATATTCCCATCCATTCGAAAGAAAACCATCCCAAACCAGAGTTAGAGTACGCATAGTAAATACTCGTGTAAATTAATTGTCTGTACTCGTACGGCTACTACAGTACTCATGAAAAAGTAGGTCCACTCGGCTAGAACTCGTAGAGTTGGAGTACTATTCTCGACAAATTATTCTGAAGAAGAAAAACTTTTGATTACCCCAATTCTTTGATTACATAACCCTCAAAACGTAAACAACAGTCGTTGTGGGCATACACTGTTAGTGGAGTGGCAAACGAAATATGATTCTATGCATATAGATACACTTCATTATTCGGTGTGTGCAGACTACGTTTAAATTCTTTCTCCAAATTATAATTAGGCCTAATCTTAAATGCAGAGACTTTTGGTAAATAAAATGCATGTGAATGCATCCATTTTTTAGGAAACAAGAGATTAAAAAAGTGAGTGTTTCGGCTTATTTTATATAGTATCGTTAACAAGGAAATTTTGGAAGTACATTTAGATTGTTCGTTTTCAGGTAAACAATTCTTATTTCACAAGCCCTTTATAAGGGGCAGTATCGCCATGATTAGAGCAAACTTTCAACAGGGTATGGAATCGATGTCCTAGTTTAAGATGAACACAGTGACTGAAAATCACTGACTCATTTCTACAGCATTTACGGTAATACGACCTTATCATATTATTTTCAGTCACTGAGATAATCTAAAACAAGCACTCCGATTCCATGTCCTATCGTGACGATACTGCCCCTTTAAATGTAAAGCATGGTCTAAAACGTGATAAATCAAACGGATGGCTATTTATTAGGTTGACATGCATTACAATCTATATAGGAACGTGATGTAAAGATCAGTGTTATGTACAAGAAAATTGTGTGAATGGAATGAGGTCCGCGAAATAAATGCACGAAAGAGTTCAAGGGAAGGTAAAACATTGGTATTGTTGGCAACGTTGCTTCTATAGGTATGGGAGTTAAGATAAACATTGAACAAAAATAATAAAATCTGTGGAAGGTTTAGGTTATCACCATTCTGTCGTTCACGAGACTAGTATAGTGAAAATGCATTCAGATTTTGTGTATTCATTTTAATGTGGAATGTTTAGGAAATAGTACTAAATTCCTTAATTTCCTAAATTACAACTGGAAATTATTTAACTTTTCTTATTATTTCACTTATCCTTTCTTTCTTTGAATTAAGATGGTCATGTCATGACCGTATTGTCACGATCAACAGGGCATGGAATCAGAGTGCTAGTTTTAGATTAAGTCAGTGACTGAAAATATTACCCCACATAATAATGTCATATTACCGTTCCTGCTGCATAAATGAGCCAGTAATTTTCAGTCACCGTGTTCATCTTAAACTAGGACACCGATTCCATGCCCTGTTGAAAGTCTCAGTGCTCTGGTCATGGCGATATTAAACACTCAACCTGTCAAAGCCGTTCAGCTTATTATGTTGTGTCGTTATCGAACAAAATAATGAAAATGCATTCAGGCGGTATGTTTTTTTGAGATGACCAAAAATACAGGGGCTTGAATAGTCTTGTATGTTTATTAGTTCTGGGTTTTCGCTGTATCTTTAATTAAGCGACATCGAAATTCGCCGTCCCTTCTACTGGCTAAGCGAAGGTTTCATGTTACCAAATAGGGATTGGGAGGACCATGGAGGACCGATGCAATATTGGCCTACCGGTACATCTAGAGGGCTCCGTGAACCAAAATGTTGACCTCGTTCAAAAATCCTATATTACGGGACGCTGTTTACCCGAGTCCCTCTCTCAGTACAGGTATTGTTACTCGGGTTTTTGGCGGCAAAATAAAACAGCCGGCAGCTCGAGATGTGCTGATTGCAATCCGATATGACTAGTGATGATTTATCGTGCACATCTGAACGCTCGACCATCCGTATATAATTATAAAACATAAAAAATACCCGGTGTACCGTGCTCTCTAAGCACTTATCAAACCGTGAATTACGACTGCACGGGAGTGCACGCACAAGGATAAAATTCCTGATCTGTGAAAAAATGTTAAACAACCGTAAATTTGTAGACTGAAAAATCAAGATAAGGACCGGTAAATGTCGGATCTGAAATAGAATTCTTTTAGCAGATTTGATTAGATTGTACGAATAAAAATGCAGTAATGGCTGAATATGCAGGCTGACACCATTTTGAACAAATGTCTTTGCACATAATACATAGACAGGCAAATTAGAATCACTACTTATAATATATAGGCCAACCGTTCTTTGAAAGTTTTTTATCTGTTCAATAAAGGTCTAGCATAACAGGCTATGTGAGAACATGCACAAAATAATGTTAACGTTACACCTGATATATGAACAAATTTTTGAAAACGGAAGGAACAGATTTGTAATGTTGGCAAAACTACTTCAACGAGTATGCTTACTCCTTCTGAATCAAGAAAAAAAAAACATGGATCCCGGGTCTGCCATAAATCTTCCTTTTGCCACCAGGTCACAGATCATATGATATTTAATTTTTGGCACAATCTGTTGACTAAATACGGCTGACTTTTTATCAACTCATATTCTCGTCCACAAAACCGTTGCCCAATAATATCAGAAAAATCTACAAGGGAGAAGCCATCTTTATTTTTCTTCTACACAATCAACATGATCAAACCGAGGCAGGAATTAGGATAGGCTGGCTCCTTTCTATGTATATTAGGATTCAGTGCTATAATCGTATTTGAGTAAACAGGAATACTGACAAAGATGACCGCGGCGCGAAGATCCAATTGCCATTACAATCCCAGTATTGTAGCAATGATATTCTGACTGATGACTCACAGCAAATTGAAGGTTTCAAAATCTCAATTACATTTAATCTATTTGAAAAATCCATCAAATCTGATTAGACTTTCTGAAATTCCAAGAATTCAAAGAATTGTATAATGAAAAAATAGCATAGAATACAATCTACAAGCATCAAAAGCAACGAAGGAAAGGTCTATACTGTATTATCATGGGGCTTAATTACACTTTTTTTATTTGCAATATAAATACTGTCTTTTGACTCTTGAACGAACGAGTGGAATTCGACCGGGGTCTAAGAGTTCACTGCTCGGTGTTGAAACCTCGAAACACGGTTTCAGCTCGGACTATGGGCTCTGGTCAGCCATGGATCAACCTTCTAATTACATAATCTCGGCCTGTGGGGCAGTTGGTTTTTTGAACCCAGGTGGTTCGATCAATTTCAATTAGCGTTTACTTGGGATGCGATCCACCACAGAAAATGCACGGTCTTTAAACCGAGAAAGAGATAATCTAAAAAAAAAATCGAAGGGATTATTAAAAAACGTCGACGTGTCCAGAGGGGCATGACTGGCGGTGCTTTCGGCGTCGATACCGGCTTTGTGCGCTTTCCTGCCGGCGGGATTGAGGCGAAGTGCGCACTGGGATGTGTTCTCCTTTCACGATGATCCAGCTCAAATTTATGAGATTTATCGTTTCAGCTTAGCCAGGGGTGGTATTTGTAACATAATAGGTCTCATGTTGGAATTATGGCCCATGTTGACAATTCCATCAATAATTTCGAGATTTGTAGTAGGCCTAAGTTGCAGGCATTTATATAGAATGTCTACGAAAACGGCACTGTAAAACAAAGCCACTATTGGAAAGTCACTATTGAAAAAAAAAACACACCATAATTGTGTAATGTTGACGATGTTATCAAATATCCCTTGAAATATTTCTGTCGCAGGTGCTATCGGTTTAGTAAAAAATTAGTGATGAATTTCTGTCATCCAAGGACTGAAATTCCACCGTTGGAATGAACGAACAATCTGAATGCATTTTCACAGTTATTTCGTCAACGACACAATGAAATAAGTTGAAACTTTCACATGTTAGTTTCTGTGCATATTATAGGCCTAAAATTATTTACTAGTTTTAAAGATAGGGCACATACTCTGCACCTTCTGTACGTAAAACATAAATTACTAATCACAGTTTTATATTTAATAAATTACTTGGTTTAAGGATACTCTCTCCCTCTCTCTCTTTTTAAAGACAAAACGTAATGATCTGAAATTTCACAGGTCAATGTGAAAGTTAAATAAGAAAATCACATACATGAGGAACCACTATATAGCAGGTGAATGGTGCAGAAGTGTGACATCACGTTCTCATGGCGGTCGGGTTCTACACATTCTTTGTTTGTTTTTTTGTTCTATGACGCAACATTTACAAAATTGTGATTCCCTTATAATTACTAAAAGATAATTTTCCTTAAAACTTTTGCTTCAACAGAACTGATAGCACAGGTGTTCGGTCGCAAACAATAATTTTGAATGGCGAGCTGTTTTGTTGTTCGATTAAGGTTCATTAGTCAGTTACTCTGTCATTAAACCATTTTTTCGATGCTTCATCATTTTGAAAGTGAATAAATTCTCTCATCCTCGCCCAAGAAACATCATCAACCGAATACAATACATTCTGACCATGAAGTACATGGTCAGAATAGAAGTTAGAGCTCAATCAGCGACTAACTCACGCTCAGTGTTACACCTGACCTACTTGTATAAACCTGACCACGCGATAGCCACGCGACGACAATGATAATCACATTCTTGGAGTGAACCTAATGGCCCGTGTTAAAAGAGTTATTAGGAAGGAATTACTTAAAGGTCCAAACTGCCTCTAAATCCCATGGAAATGTGGACTGCCCTAGTGGTATTTAAAGTTATCTTAGATTAATGAAATTCTTGCGTCGGATTGTAAACATTGATTTGATTTTGATTTGATTTGCCTTACACCGAAAAGCACTCAGTGCTCACACATCGTCGGTGTAATGACAAAAACCAAAATGTCTTTAGGACTGATGTGATCTGTGTGGACAAGACATATGGAGAAACTAACCACTAACGTTTTTCTATGGTGGCACTTGAGGGCCATCAAAGACTTGATCATGCCGTGAATATACTGACGTCAATATCCACGACTTAGCCTCCAAAATACTGACGTCAATAAGTAAGGCATTGATGTCCCTCCAGGGCCACCATAGCCTCCGTTAGCGTCAATATTCAAGTCTTTGATGCATCTAGCTCTCCAGGGCCATCATACTTTTCTGTGAAAATTGTGGAGTGCTATCAAATGCTGTCGACCACCTACGATCGAAATTTGAAGAAGATGCTCTCTACAATCATGTCAGCACGTCAGACAGTTGAGTACCACTAGTATTTACTGCCCACTTTCAGTGTCAAATCACGCCCATGATCAAATGCCAAACCACAGAAAGGTGACCACACGATCGCTACAAAGTAATGGACTACATCGCTGGACAAAATTATCATGGGACAACTTGAAGGTCATGCACATTGTGCCATAAACATTTCTTGTTTTCGCGTAAACAACATGGTACGTTGGACAATAGCAACAAACAACATTAAAATTCTCATGGAACACTGAACACGTGCCTATTTATATAGGAATATGTAATCTCTGTCAAGGCTCAAATATATTGTCATGGGGAATAGGGAAGGGGGAGTTGTGAAGTCAAGTAAACGATCAGTGCGCAGTCAAAACGGTCTATGGTCCGTAATTAGCGGTACCCAGGTTGTGAATTCCCTTTAAAATTAATAACATTCCTCCGTTCCTTACAGCCGTATTTTCATTAAAACACATTCAAAACAACATCAATTAAATTGTTGAACATAGGCCTGCATGAAAAAAATGATTTTTCCCCCCCAACCATAAAGCGTAAACGCAAATAGAAATCACATTAGGAGATGAATTAATTGGAAAGCAAAACTGACGCTAACCAACTATGATTGTTTGCTCGCCGTCCAAAGTCCATTACCGTTGAGGAAAGTAATTCTGGGAATATGACATCCGAGATGAGATTTTAAGTATGCAAACATGCGCCCAAAGGTATACAATACTGGTTATATTGGCAAAACTGAGAGGGTCTTTACTTTCATTGAATCAAGATATACATTAAACAACCAACATGTAAAAGCTTCCATTGCTTCGTTAACGAGAAAACGGTGAAATGAATGCATTCAGATTTGTTGACTTCCCTTCATGCGAAATTTAGAAATTCAGAAATTCAAACAGGAAATTATTTCACTTTTCATTAAAGTGACATCATCAGCTATAACTATACGTTTCACACTATACAAGTTGGCCATTCAGTTATTGTGTTTATTACCATTCCTATACACCACGTACCTTATTTATTGTATACAAATCAGAATGCAATATTCAATGTGCAAAATTTACAAAAATCCATTACTGCATTGTCTCCATATTAACCCAAGATTTTCTACAACAAATATCTCAGTAACAGAAACGAAGAAATATGGAATGCCTTCAATGACACACTTTGTGAAACATTTCACACCAAATGCATTTTGTAAACCTTTCTCAAGCACGAGACAAATGCTCAAACAATGTTTGTTTTTTACCGTCGTGTGAAAAAAGCCACGAGTATGTTTTGTCGTTAACGTGTAAACAATAATTTCAACCCGCAAACACAAACTTCGTATGCATAACGTAGAATGTTGATCTTATTAAGATGGAAATTCAGTTGGGAAAAAATTGTTTTGATTTTCTAAAACGGACAGCACCTCAATATTTCAAGAGATTGTGTGTATACCTTCATAAAGTTTACACTGAATACTGAAATATAAAACTGTGATCATATGATTTTGAGAATAGAAATATTCTATTAAATAAGAAATAATAAAAGTGCATGCATTTAATTTTGTTACATCAATGAAAGTCATTTCTATACAAGGGTCATTTCCAAACAAGGGTCATTTCCAAAAGCAGATTTCTTTGAAAAATGTATTTGAAGGAGAAAACATTGATTTTGCCAACTTTTCAGCCTCTTATTAGTATAAGGGACTTGTTTGAAAAATTGCAAAAATATTATTTTAAAAAACACCGAATTTTTTCATGTTTTTCATGTTTGAATGTTATTTAAGAATTATGCAAAACTGCAGCCGCGATTGTACACAGACGTACCGGTATATGGGCAAATAAATGAGTCTAAAACAAATATATGCCTATTATTCAACACTGCCAATATGCTTCATTTGTGTGCATAACATTTCTGAAATCATGATTTATTTATGATGTATTGCATATGGAATTGCATAAATAAATTCATTCTTTGTACTTTTACATGTTATCTAGAATTATAATTACAATTAGCTGGGACACTAACCCCCAATGATTGAGTGGGGGCGCGGGGGTTTGTATGACATGAAAGCGTTCCATCAAATGTGACCAAGATTGTAGATATACTATTGTACGAATATAATTATTCAAGATTGTAGATATACTATTGTACGAATATCTTTTGTTTTAGTATTATTACATTTTTCTTAATTATATACTCAGAGCATAAACTACATTTTTCCATAGCAATGTACAACTACCACCACCACAACAACACCACAACATTAAGAACAACAGCAGCAGCATACAACAGAAACACTGCAACAGCAGCTGCAGAAACAACACTGCAACAACAGCAACAGCAGCAGAAACAACAATGCAACAGCAGCAGCAGAATTGCACCAACAACAACAGCAGCAGAAACAACACTGCAACAACAGCAACAGCAGCAGAAACAACACTGCAACAACAGCAGAATGTAGGAGAAACAATACTACAACAACAGTGGCAGCAGCAGCAGAAACAACACTAACAGCAGCAGCAGAAATAACACTGCAACAACAACAGTAGCAGCACAAACAACACTCCAACAACAACAGCAGCATGCAGCATAAACAACACTACAACAACAGCAGTGGCAGAAACAACACTACAACAACAGTGGCAGCAGCAGCAGAAGCAGCACTGCAACAACAGCAACAGCAGCAGAAACAACACTGCAACAACAGCAGCATGTAGCAGAAACAATACTATACAACAACAGTGGCAGCAGCAGCAGAAGCAACACTGCAACAACAGCAACAGCAGCAGACACAACACTGCAACAACAGCAGCATGTAGCAGAAACAATACTACAACAACAGTGGCAGCAACAGCAGAAACAACACTGCAACAACAGCAGCAGCAGAAACAACATCAGCAGCAGAAACAACATCAGCAGCAGAAACAACAACAGCAGTAGAAACAACAACAGCAGCAGAAACAACACTGCAACAACGACAGCAGAAACAACACTGCAAAACAACAGTAGCAGCACAAACAACACTCCAACAACAGCAGCATGCAGCAGAAACAATACTACAACAGTGGCAGCAGCAGCAGAAACAACACTGCAACAATAGCAACATGCAGCAGAAACAACACTACAACAACAACAGTGGCAGCAGCAGCAGAAACAACATCAGCAGCAGAAACAACATCAGCAGCAGAAACAACAACAGCAGCAGAAACAACATCAGCAGCAGAAACAACATCGGCAGCTGCAAAAACAACGGAAGCCCAACTAGGGGTGTCAAAGTACTTTCAAGAGTAACTCAAAAAATCGATGCATCCTTCCGACAACAATAAAGCCCTACTGCAAATAAAACAGTGTCATATAATCGACTGCAGTTTGCAGTTATTGATGACAATAACAGAGTCCTGTGACAACTATAAGCCGGCCAGTCATGTGTCAATATTTACAGGGGCACCTATCGGTGCAAGAACCCCTTTCCGTTCCTTGTTGTGAACGAGACAAAAATATGCAGTACCATGGAGCAAGGACCCGTAGGCCCTATAGTAGTACCAATAAATAATATCTAGGCATTTTGCCCAGATACTCAGCGGCGTAGCCAGGACTTTTTCAGTGGGGGGGGGGGGGTGGGGGTGGGGGGCACAGGGGAGGCATTGCTTTTCAGTGGGGGGGCCCAGGGGTATGGGTTTTTTCCCTTTTCTTTTTCTTTTCTGTTTTTGGGGCACTATGAGGATTTTTCGTGGGGGGCACCTGGGGGAGGCACTGGAAATTTGTGGGGGGGCACGTTCCCCCCCCAGGCCCCCCCCCCCTCCCCGTGGCTACGCCGCTGCAGATACTAATAATGAAATTGGGTTACCGTACTCGCATGTTTATGTCGAGTATCCGACGAAATACGGTCAAACCAAACAACAGCATTACATGCACGGGGAACCAATATATGAATACCGGTACATTAAGTAGGTCGATCAATTATCTTAGAAAGATAATCGAATTTCTCTGACGTGGGGAAATATTACATACCTATAAGCCGTAGTAAGGGGGAATAATGCATACATTTTGCCTCTATAAAGATTTTAATTTAAGACTTATTAGGAATAATAAAAATAATAAATACAAATTCTAACGAATAATTTTGCATCACGGTTAACTCTTAAGTATACGCCTAGGGCCTATATGACTGAATTGTTTTGAATGTTATGCAATATGGGATCATGTATTGGTCCAGGGAAATTAAACGGACAGTATAATCGTCACGATCAAGAGGGCATGGGACTTAGTTAACTTAGTGTCTGAAAATAAACCCCACACGATAAGGTCATATTACCGATGCTGCCGATATTGCCCCAGTAAAATGATGTTTACTTCATTACGTGTTTTTGTATTAAAACATATATAAATTATATATAATTAGGTAAGCCTTACCGGGTACATCATGTATAACGTCATATTTCTATAAAGATGTAGCCATATTTGATAAAATTCTTTGCAATATACAATTTAAATTCACTGATCAAATTGGAATGATATTCACGTGTAAGAAATGTCTACCCACAGTGTTTTCGTGTTTTGTGTAATTTATTTCAGTCAGGCTGTTACATCACTACAGAGAAGCGTGCTAACACATGTAGTAATATGAGTATTAGGCTATATCATGTTTACATGTTTACACTGGTGGGAGTGTCCTCCAGAGAGTACCAGAGCGATTTCATGGCAGGCAGCATGATGTGTGCATGTTTATATGTGCAGTTTTTACATGTTTAAAGGGAGTGTACTATTGATAAAATTCCTATAAATTCTTCCATATTCTGTACAGTGTACAGAGATAAGTATAACTAGAGCTCAATTGTATTCGTGAACGAATACCCAGCTGTTTCGCTATTTTTTATCATATTAACTTCCACTTTGAGCCGTGAGGACTTTTGAAATGTTATGACATCATTGAATGGATTGTGATACAAATAATTAGCTACAAGATGACACAAAGATTGTCAGTTATAAGCATTAGTTGTAAAGCTCAAATAAATGTCAAATTTTGAAGCATGTACTATCATTTACATGCACTGCTTACTTCTGGTGACAGTGCATGTTTTGTTTGTATCCCTATAATGTCACCATTCAACACCGGATGCAAAATATATACAACTGATGAATTGTTTAGTTGCATAATACATATGCAGGTTAACTAAAATGTAATGTCCAGTAGGTTTATTACTTCAATGTTACAGACTTCCACAAAATACCATACTTTCTAGAGTACCTTCTTTTTATATTTGTACAGTTGGGATTATGGAGACTGTCAGTTTTAGTCGAAAGACCCAGTTGGGCATGAGAGTGCACTACCTACATGAGGGTTAACATGTTTTGCATCATGTGCGAGTAGTTCTCAGTGATAGTATAGACAATGTGCCCTCTGACGTCACACCTAAACCAAAACATTATGTTTCTGCCCTGCGGTATACGCGCGCATCATGTTTTTGAATAAATTTGGTTTGGGAGTGAAGTCGCAGGTCATGTTGCATTGCTATATTTGAACTTCTGGTTTCGACCGGAAGCAAACGTCACAATAAGGTCATATTTGCACGAATTGTCAAGTGGGTAACGACCTACAATATGGCTCAAAGATCATAATTATACCTATTGTGGTTCAAAAGTTATACATTTTTAAATAGTTTTTCAATATTAATATTTAACTTAGCGTAACTTCACATCTGATGACGTCATAATGACGTAATTTGTTTTGATATTTAAGTTGATTCATAAGCTACAATATGAAATATCATTTGTGGTAATGTGACATTGGCAAGTGTACAAGTGAAAATAACTTCTTTTTAAACCTGTCGCTAGAGGGCGCTCTTGCATATGATGACGTCATCAAACCTACTATCCAAAAGAGTACACCCTACTGATGATTACATACACAGAAATCATAGCATTATTTTTTATCATATTGGCTGTAGAGCTCTTTAAACTTGAACTTCCGGTTTGGACCAGAAGCTAAGGTCAAAATGGGGTCATATCTGTGCACGAAATACGGAGTGGCTAACGACCTACAATATGCCACATAGATGAAATTGATAGCATATGTGGTTCAGGAGTTATTCATTTTTTAAATGTTTTGTCATTATTAATCTTTGATTTAGTTTAACTTGACACCTGATGACGTGATGATGACGTAATTTATTTTAATATTTAAGTTTATTCATAAGCTACAATATGACATATCATTTGTGGTAATGTGTCATTGGCAAGTGTACAAGTGAAAATAACGTCTTTTTAAACCTGTCGCTAGAGGGCGCTCTTGCATATGATGACGTCATCAAACCTACTATCCAAAAGAGTACACCCTACTGATGATTACATACACAGAAATCATAGCATTATTCTTTATCATATTGGCTGTAGAGCTCTTTAAACTTGAACTTCCGGTTTGGACCGGAAGCTAAGGTCAAAATGGGGTCATATCTGTGCACGAAATACGGAGTGGATAACGACCTACAATATGCCACATAGATGAAATTGATAGCATATGTGGTTCAGGAGTTATTAATTTTTTAATGTTTTTCATTATTAATCTTTGATTTAGTGTAACTTGACACCTGATGACGTAATTATGACGTCATTGCAATATGCACACTATTGCACTATTGCCTTTGGTCCCCTTAAGTTTCATTGCAATCGCATTTATGGAACACTGCAAAAAGGCGTTCAGAATGAAACATGTGTTATTGCAATGCACTTCCGGTACGGAAAGCGCTGAAAAAGAAAAAAAAAAGGAAAAAAAAAAACTTTAACAAAAACAATAGCTGTTTCGCTGCGCTTCGCTGCGAAACAGCTAAAAACCTACACGTGAATATTCCGGCTTATTTCGTTGTGTGGTTTACGAGAAATAGCGAAAATGTGTTCAACTTTGTTTGTGTGCATTCTAATGTGGTAAATTATCGCGCTGAGTGATATTTTTTCATTTGTAAATTTTCAACATACTTTATCACGTTGTCTCGATAAAGACAGCATTACGATCCTAAAACATAGTAAGCTTTTACATAATAATTCGGGCATAGTGTACAACATCTTTAACATCAAGTATAAAAGTTAAAAATGTGCAGATTCTGTTGACATCTCCTAAAAAATATCAGATGTTTGTGGTTCTTGTCTGTGCTAACTGTACAGCTTTTGCCCAGCCGCCTCGATTTGACCTTGGGCTCTTTTTGTAAACAAATGCCATGTATCACATCTTGTACAGGCCTGTACATTAATTAAAATATTCATATAAGGTACGAGCACCGTTACAATAATTGACGTAAAACGAATTGAATAAAAATGATAAAAGAAGAATAAAATTGCTGTAACACTAGCGAAGCAAATTGCTTCCGTTTATAGTACAGTTCATAATTCGACCACTGTAATGCAATTAATTTCAATGCGTTGTCAAGTTACAGCATGGCCAGTAATGTGCAAGGTATTGGACAAAAATAAAATGTTGGCGATCATTTTTTGTTCATCTCTTTTGTTTGTAGCAAAGGATGCATTCTTTGATCAAAGCAAGTAACCTTCTGATATGTCTATAGCAGACGAATTATTAAAGAGGCACACACTTACCTATGGGGATGTTCGTGCATGCCATAACTCCACCGGCGGCCGTCATGGTGTGTGGGTTCCCCGCTTTAAAACGATAATTCTCCCGTTGGTTCGTGCGTTCGTGAAAGTGTTCTCGATGTCAATGCGGGCCTGCCATTCTCAAATTTAAAAATGTTTCCAGTTTTAGTGTTCTGATGCGGAGTGTCCCAGCTACCGAGAACACGTTGCCATTATCCGACTACAAGGGTTGACGCGGTGTTTCACTGTCATTCCTCGATCGTACAGCCAAAATATGCTGAGTGATGTTGATTACAATGATGCGTTGAAGACATCTTCGGTTTCGCGCTGTTCATTAAAAATCGAAGCCCTCAAGGCGAATGGAGTGAGGTCGACGCAGGGTAACGTAGGTGACGTCATAGTATTTCAGGGGCTGCCACGCTCAAACACGCACAGCACCCGCATTACATACCGCATACACTTCCCTCAAGATATGGAATATTTGATTTGAAAATTAAATACATTTTTGTGGGTGAGATGGGTGACTACATTCATACCTAACGGGGGATGAAGAAATACGTATTTCAACCAAATGTGGTTTCACCTGAATTATTTAGTTTATTTTTTCACGGTGTGTGTTATAATATTAGTCTCATCACAAACGTTATTCAAAAGAGAAATCAAGGCTATTTCAAATTTGAGAGTTCCGAAACGGAATTAATTAGTCGAATATTATCCCCAACACACTTTCATCAACAAATTATTCCGATGCCGATGTGAAATACCCCGAGAATTATGAAAACTGACGCATTCTCACATTTTATTCTTTATGCAATCATCAATATACGTCACACATCGGTACTTACAAGTTTTTGTTACTTGTTTTGAATTAATTTCCGCAATAACCACTTAATAATACATAAAATACCTTTTTTTGGTTAATTTTGAAAGAAATTTACGCAGTAACAACTTAATAGTACAACTGAACAATGAGCAAATGAATTACAATCAATATGCACAGAAGTTACCTAGGCCTATACAAAGGTAAAAACAGTTCACTTATCGTAATTCTCAATTGTATTAACAGAAGTCTAGTACCTATACGTAATATACTTCTGGAACTAATCATTGTGGGTTTTAACTTGAAGGTAAGGTGGGCCATGTAGGATTGGTCATTCAAAAATAACAAAAATGCTTCAGTTATATAGATTGGTGAAATTCTTGCGTCGGGAGATAAACAATTGATTTAATTTTGCCCTACACCGACGTGTGTATAGCACTGTATGCTCAGTGCTTTCCGAGTGTCTGTGAAAAAAACTACACAGGCGACTCGGGCGGGATTGGAACCCACGACCTCCTGCTTACTAGTGCAGACGTCATAACCTCTCGACCACCGAGTTCAGTTATAATGTACTGCTGTCGAATGGTGAACTATGAATTATCAGTATGAATTTTAGAAAGAGTCCTTATTTCCACATTATAATAAATGCAATAGATTTGTATACATCATCACTGTTTTCTCATGAACGACATTACGTAATAAGCCCAAACTTCCACAGGTCGTTTTTCAATGTAAGCATTCTCGTAAAAGCACTGTTGCCAACCCAACTAATGATGACTTTCCCATTAACTACGGGAAGTTCTATTGGATCATCAAAAGCCTATCGTTCAGTCAAATACAATTTAAAGGGCACAGCCAGACCATAACTATTCACGTTGCGTATCCCCGTTCCGAAAGCCGTAACTTCACTAAAAAACCTCCCCAATAAATCAGCTGTAAGCCTACCACCACACAAAATACATATTGAAGGCGCGTGTGGAGATTCCGCGACAAGGTAATTGCATTAGCCTTACACATCGCCTGGCAAATTGATTACATTAAGGCGTGCGTTAAAATCCCTTTAGCGCCCGAGTCGGCCCTGCCAATTTTTATTGAATCCTGATCTAATTTCAGGCAGTTTTTTTGTTGTTGTCGCAAGGCACTTCTTGAGTCTTTCCGACCGGGGTGTTTTCCACTGGGTCTAAAGGTGAATTTCATATCTTTATCTGCTGAGTGGACGGCTTGAAAGTAACATGATTTTGCCACTTCATGTCAATCTATGTAGTAACATTATACATTATGGTTATTAGGCCTATACACTTTGATACTGTTAGCGGGGGTAGAGCTCAAGTGTACATTATGATTACATGTTCAAACCAGCACTAAGTATCGTATTATAAATTTGGTCTATTATGGCATACCCGCGAGAGGGAATATGGCCGCCCCGAGAGAAACTATTACCGTATGCTGGGGACAGTGTCGTAACTATAATAAGGGGCGGCGACAACCGAGTTCTTTACACAGAATTCATAGCCCCATGAAAAAACTGTACAAAAGTGCCTCAGGTGCCCCTACCAATTCACCCCTCCCCCATCCATGTTCCCTCCACTAAACCAACTCATAACGAACACAGCTAGCTGCCTAACGGTTAATGAATCTGTGGAAAAAAGAGGAAAGGCAAATTATGAGGGGAAAAAAGATGGAACTCTGATAATGTTGCAGTTTTTGGACGTGCCTGTAGATATTCTGAATCCAATATTAATGGATTGTCTGGATTTTGTTTCAAGTGGCAGCCCTCCCCCCCCCCTCCCCACACACACATACCCGTCCTCCCCCTCCCCGACCGGGTCACAGTATTGCACCGAACGAAAAGTCGATGTGAAGTAACACTACAGTGGTCGCTTCACCGATCGGTTGAACACCTCGACTTATCACAGCAGAGGTAATAATAATAATAATAATAATAATAATAAAGATTTTTAGCGCGCACATATCCACCCTGCTGGGCGCTCAAGGCGCGGAAACAAAGAAAAACATGAATTACAAACAATATACAATGATAGCATAGGGGGAAAAAAATTAAAAATTAAAATAAAACAAAAGGTACATGACAGATGTGGAAGAGACCAGACTATAGCGTCAGCGGCGTAGCCACGGGGCGCCTGGAGGAGCACGTGTTCCCCCCACAAATTCCCAGTTCCCCCCACAAATTCCCAGTTCCCCCCACGAAAAATCCCGATAGTGCCCCAAAAAAAGAAAAGAAAAAGAAAATGGAAAAAACTCATACCCCCTGGGCCCCCCACTGAAAAGCAATGCCCCCTGTTCCCCCCACTGAAAAAGTCCTGGCTACGCCACTGTATAGCGTCAACATTAACTGAGGCACCTCAAAGTCGGCTTAGGACACGAGCGTGGGCCGTACGTAATCTGATCATATGGCTAGTATAGCGATTGATGACCATTTCTAAGTTATTTTTAATCCAAGATTAATGTCATTTCTCAAAGCAAAATTTCGTCGGGTCAGAGCAGAAAGGACTTATAAGATCTATACATGCAATGTGTGAGCAGAAAGAACTTATAAGGCCTATAAATTACGTGCAATTTCATGATGTTAAGAAAACTTAATTATTTGGATTTATGTTTAATTTAACAATGGTAGTACTCACAATTTATATTTAGCACTCAAGACCCATTATCTTGTACTTAATTAGGTAATTACACATAATTAATCTTATAAGACCTTTTGTCATTAAACAATAAAATTGTCATCAAGTGTGTATAAGTCCTTACTGCTCTGAGCAGACGATTTGTATGTGCCCCTAGATAAACGTAAGGGACATTTCAAGGAAGAGCGCGTTTCCTTAAAGAGCAAGGTACAAAGATTAGTAATTTTGGCAAAACTGCTTCTTTGAGTAGGCCTGTTTCTTTATAATTATATACTACTCAAAACAATTTAGGGAACACCGGAATAATCTCAGTTAAAGCAAGATAATTTATTTCAGATAAACACAATGTTTCACAGAATTGATGAGAAACAACTGCACTATGAAACAGATGATAAAGGATGCATGTAGTGATTACACATTTCATGACATGACTACTGAAACAGAGAGGGGATTGCAAATGAAAATCCCGGTTCATGGAACATTTCAAACCTATTTGATGTTAAAAATCCGGTGTTCCCTAAATTGTTTTGAGTATAGTATATATACATGAAGAGTTTCATAGCAAAACGTGATAAACGCCATATTTAAAACTTTTGTACCAACACCACTCAGACATCGTTCACAGGTAGGCAAACACAAGTTCCAACTCAGTTTTTAACAAAATGCGATATAACCACTATATAAACTCAATCATTATACACGTTTTATTCCAAACCGCGATAAACACCACGCCAGCTTCTCTGCAATATTCTTTTTCTCAAAACAGCTCAAATGGATAGCGTTTTACTATGACTCTTCACGTTAATATGGGAAAGTGTTACAAAAACACTTAATTTACCAACTTCACATCAAGTTAGCTTTTGGATGGTAATTAATTAGGCAATTTTGTAATTAGTAATTACCAATTGTACCTTCCATTTAAAGAAGGTACAACATTGGTAATGTTGGCAAAACTGCTTCTAAGAGTATGCTTAGGCCTACTCTCTTTGAATCAAGATATACATAAGGGAAGGTACAACATTGGTAATGTTGGCAAAACTGCTTCTATGAGTATGCTTTCTCTCTTTGAATCAAGATATACATAAGGGAAGGTACAGCATTGGTAATGTTGGCAAAACTGCTTCTATGAGTATGCTTACTCTCTTTGAATCAAGATATACATAAGGGAAGGTACAGCATTGGTAATGTTGGCAAAACTGCTTCTATGAGTATGCTTACTCTCATTGAATCAAGATATACATAAGGGAAGGTACAGCATTGGAAATGTTGGCAAAACTGCCTCTATGAGTATGCTTACTCTCTTTGAATCAAGATATACATAAGGGAAGGTACAGCATTGGTAATGTTGGCAAAACTGCCTCTATGAGTATGCTTACTCTCTTTGAATCAAGATATACATAAGGGAAGGTACAGCATTGGTAATGTTGGCAAAACAGCTTCTATGAGTATGATTACTTTTATTTAAGATATACATTAAACAACCAACCTGTGAAAGCTTACGACAAACAAATGTGAAAAAAAATGTGAACAAAATTCAGATTGTGTGTCAGTTTCATTATGATGGGCCTACTCTTTCCTAAATTGCAAATTATTTAAATATAAATTTAAAGTGACAGCACCTTATTTTTGACCCCGATGTGCAAAAAGCTGCTCGTGTGTGTGCGAGCGCAATCGTTAAAACCGTTCGGGAACTGCATGACCACAAAATTAATCAGCAGTCAAATAGTTTTGCGGTTAGGCGGATGAAATGTAATGGTTTCGCTAAAAGAAGATAAACAACGAATTGAAAACAAATAAGATCAAAGCATTTATGTAAAGATGTATCGCACGTGTTTTTTCACTTGCAATTTGTTTATAAGTTAGACAAGAAAACAAATAATTTGTAATGAGATGTTTTACAAAATAAATATCAGAAACTTGGTTGGTTTAACAGTACAAGTGCACAAATGCAGTGATGACGGGACAACATTTTAGAAAATTAGGCCTATATGACAAAATAGCCTACGTTACTTTCTTCATGATGAATTGTTTCTCCTGCAACACAAATTAATTTAATATTTATATTTACTGATGGCATTGTTATGTTGTTTACTTTTCTTACTTTTCTTTTTACAATCTGTCATAATCCACCTGTATAAATATTTATAACTTGTAAAATTATTTTTGATTTATTCATGGGGAGATGGTGTCTAGTTGATCTGCGGGAGCGAGGTAACGGTAAATAAGTCGGCCAATGGATTGGAATTGACTTATTCTCAGGGGGTGATAAAGACGGATTTGAGGATTTGATGACAAGCGAGTGTTGAACTTTAACAAGACCAATCAGTTTGTGTTAATTCGTCATGTTTACATTTGTTCTCAACGGATAAAAACATTCAACTTCGAGTGTTGATGTACCGGTAGGCTTAGAATCACAGAAATGAACGAAATGATTGGAATAAACAAAGGTATCCCATCTGTCGGAATACCTCAGGCCTATTCTATATTGTTACAATTGTACACATATTTTGTTTTCATTTATATTATTTTTTCTAAGTTAGGCCTATGGTAAAATTTCATCGGATTTTGTTGCCTGTTTTTTCTTTGCTTTTAACGGCGGCCATTTAGTAACACAAGTGCTATAGGCCTATTTGTGCTGTTCCATCTACATGTTATCACAATTTTTGTTGTGATTTGCTATTTTTTTTTTCAAACTTGGAACGGCATAAATTGTCTTTACTTTTAAAAAGCAGTCAACCAAATCTGGTGAAAGTATTACAGACCATAGCAAACATTGGTCATCATATTTTTGACAAATAATTGTGGATAATTTGGTCGTTTTTGTGTTCTGGAAGAACAAAAGTATTTTGGAACACCCCATAATGCTTGAAATAAAATGAAAATAAAATCAAAAGTCAACACAGAATGTTTATAACCCAAAGCCCACAAACAATTTCAACAGCAACAGCAAGGACAGGTCGCGCCGCGCTATAGTTTCAACTGCTGGTTTCAACAGTTCCTTAATCTAATAACTGTAACTTAAAATCACAGCAGATCAAGCTCGCTTGTCCAGTCACGCAAGAAAATTTCCGTATTTTTCGGACCGTTTGTTTTCCAATTAATTCGGAACTTCCGAAGGCCTAGGGTCTCCATAAATTATCGGCACAGACCTATAGGCCACGAGCAATTTCATAGAGATACCGGTAACTGTTTCTTAGCAAATATTTTGCTAAATATTAAAAAAACAGTCTACCAGTCAAAATACACATTTTGTATTGACAGTTTGGCTGGTCGCTAACAAAATCTGCTAATTGTTTATGTTAGGCAAATATTTTCGCCAAGCCTTATAAGAAAATCGACTACCAGCCAAAAATCACTTACATTTTGCACGGGAAAGTTTAGCTGGTGACCAACCTGCTAAGAAAAATGAACGTAGCCCCTGGTCTTATGGATGCATTATCGCGTGTTCCTATTTTTATTTTTATTTTTGGAATGGCAAAGAAAAACATCCTATAGGCCTACAGCCTTTTATCACAACTGCATCTATTTATGTCCGGTTCCCTGACTTGCATATAAAAACATTCTTAAAGTCACCTACTATTGACACGAGCCTCGTTCCGATTCCCATTTTTAAAAAAAAATTAAAAAAAATAAAAATGTCTTTGTTTAATTGCTCAATGTTCAATCCCTAAATGCTTGAATCATGATGTGAACGATTTAGTGTCATAGGCTCAGCTGTATTAAAATATCCAGGAACATAATCTCACCAGCTAACAAACTTTGAAATGTTCCGGGCCTGCTTAAGCCGACATGGCTTTCTAAAAGACACACCGTAAATCAACACCTCATCTAAAGAAATTTGCTTTAATAGGCTTTGAAAGCCTACTTAATTCCTTGGCGATAATATTTCCAGTGGGGAAATCCAATAAAACTTGATCTATGGAAGCAAGACTGTCCATGAAAAACATCAGGTTTTGTTCCGACATGGTATCTTCTGTGAATATTGTCACGGGACATCCGAAAGATGATCGACATGAAATCAGATGAGAGATTCGGTATGTGGAATACAATATCTGGGCCAAATAACGGCAAATAATCTGTGCATATCATAACGAGTTGGTTTTAGGAATGATTTATGAGCCTTATGAGCAGGGATAATAATATAATGCGCCTTGAGCACCACTTAGTTGGTGGATACGTGCGCTATATAAATCCACACATTATTATTATTATTATTATTGGTCATTCAAACGGTCGAATTATATGTGAAACTTACATAGTATAAAGCTGATGATGGCATCAGTCGCGTTAGATATAATTTGAGGTTGTTACTTTTAGTTAAATAAATTCTGGTTTGAATTTAGAAAATGGTTTCTTTCTTACATTCTACACAAAATAGAACACAAAAACATGAATTCATTTCCCTTATTTTCTTCTTAATGACTCGACTTAGTAAGCCAAGAGTTGTTTAATGTAAATATTTAATGTACTGCCAGCCATGAAAACAGAATGCTGCCCTCTATTGACCAAAGTGAGAAACAAGTTTTCCTAAATAAAATGATCGCTGAAGCAAATTGGCTGTGTATGAACATCGACTGCTCAATACACAATTTATTATCATTACCATATCAATCAGCAGTAATCAACAAACATGCGCCCTCAACAGCTTATGCACAGAGTGGATATTATAAGTGAGACAAGCAAGAGGGAGTTTAAACTAGATATATTCTAGCAAGTTTTATTTCCAGACTGCACATATTTGTAGAGATGAAATCCAATAAACCGTACGATTTAACTTGATTTTAAGCAAACAATGCCAAAAATTCAAGAAATTAATTTTTCTATCCATTCAAGTTGGAAATCCTGTATGGATCCTTATTTTTCCATAAATTTTGTTTAAAACCTGTACAGTAATATTTTCCTAGTAGAGTAAATTTTCAAAAAATTCTTTAAAAAAAATTGACATGGATACAGAATAATTCAGTATTAAATGAATTTTTTATAAATTAATTTTGGGTCAAATAAAGGACCATATGGACCTTACAGGTACCCATTTATACTCCTGGGTGAAGAAGCAATTACAGTTGAATGTCTTGCTCAAGGACACAAGTACCATGGTTTCAGCTGGGATTCGATTCCACATTCCGACAACTCTGCCATCAGAACACAAGTCTGATGCACTAGACAGCTCAGCCATGACACTCAATTTTGTGAAACATCTCATTTGAAACTATTTTACTTTCTTTTTTGTTTACATTACAAGGAAAATATAAATTTACCCAAAAAACAACATTGCCAGTGAAATAATGAAAAATATGGCATATATGAATCTTTAAACCTGGAGAATTGTTGTGCATGCAACAGCCATCTAGTAATTTAAAACAAATACAAAACAGTCCATCTGCTGTTTCATGGGCTATTTCCTGCTTTATAGACTCCTAAATGAGCAGCTGAACCGAACATAAAACAGCCAACTAAAACTTCTATACACAACACATAAAAGACACATTACAACAGCCGTTTCATGAGCTCATTTCCCAGAGTTACCGGCATTTGCTCGTAAGACAGCACCTGGGCTAGGATATGGTCGCATCTGAAACAAGGGCCCGCTGGCTGTCGTGTCCACACCCGTCTTGGCCTCATTTGTCTTGGGTAGTCCAGAGGACCAGTTACCTCTGAAAAAAAATTTGAGGAATTGGACATTTTCAGTATTTTCTTGTTCACTCACATTTTTAATTTGATATCTGGCAACTTAATTTTGGAAGGTTTAAAGTGGCTTTATTAACCTTAAATTCCTAGGCATTTTGGCTAGAAACATCCCAAATCCTCCAAAGTCCATCAACATGCAGTAAAAAGGTACCCTAATTGATGGACTTTGATGGAATTGGTACAGTAGCAAATGCAAAACATCCATGGCTTGGCTTGGCTATACAGTCCTGAATCCAACAAAAGCAGCCGGTGGAGTTTGACACACGTGGCTACGTGTTCTATTCGTTGGGCTATACTGTGGAATACTGAATCCATTAAAATCAGGCAAAACCAGAAGGATTTTTGGAGGATTTGGGGTAGTTAGGGATAATGTAAACTACATTTGGAGAAACCCCAAAGCCAGTCAAGAAAATATTCAACCTGTATGGTGTAGAATTGGTAATTAAAACAATTTCGATTGTTAAATTGTAATGAGAAATATACATGTACTTGGTGTAAACGTTGATGATGGTATCAATCTTCCATAGAAATAATTTTGTCTGAGGTGTCGTTGCTTTTAAAAACTGAATTAATTTCTAGTTTGAATTTAGGAATGAGTAGTCTAGCTAATGCGATTGGTCAGCATTTATTAATGTGAACAGGCCCTCGTCACGATGCGGCCGTCTGTCAGATTCCCTGCATGCAAATTATACAATTAGAGCACTGATTTTCAATAGATAAATGGGGCCAGACTATTTTCCTTCAAGCCTCGGTTTGGACACGGATTTGTATGACCGCCGTGGGATAAAATATCAGTCATTACCTCGGGGTATCAGAATAGCTACTTGGATCCATAGGGTCGAGTTCATCGTCCTTTTTCCTTCGTTGTCTGTGAGAATCTAGTGAACAAAAATACCAAACATCTGTAATAGCCTATTTAACAAAAGTATAAATAATCATGAAAAATGGGTAGCGGGCATCCCCCTGAACCTCCTGGATGTTTAATTTGAGGATTTACCGACTCCACATCCCCACAAATAAGAAACTTGAGGTTTGGACACAATACAGGCTACTTATTTCTTTCATTGGTGGCTACTTTTTAAGAAAATTTGAGGCAAAGGGAGATTTGTAAAAAAAATATTAAAAAAATAATTAAAAAAATAAAATAAAAAAACTGAAATCCTGAGAAATCACAAGCCTGGTATCAATGTGAAAACACCTTACTCTGCAATCTTATGTGATGTAACATTGATATCTACTACACTGACCGATCATGTGTGTTTAGTCTGGGAAATCCAAATTTAAATACGCACTTGCCACTGATAAGAGTCCGACACCAGACACATATCAAAGGTTACATACACATTGTTTCTTCAAGCAGATTATTTCACATTTCATTTGTAATTCCTACCTCTGTCTTCTCTGTGTGGTCTTTGATATGGTGACGGTCTGTCAGTGTGTTTATGAAGCTCAGTACCAGGTCTCATTGGACCAATCTGATCCAATAAACCAGAAATAGAAAATGATTAAGGATATTAGTGTGGTTGGCGATCTACCTGGGACCTATTTCTTAGAGCTGCTTAGCAGAGAAATTTGCTAAGCAAATATTTTTGCTAAGCAATTATAAAACAGACTACCAGCCGAAAAGCATACATTTACATATGAAATGACCAAATCCCTACACGTGGGGGCACTCAAAATGTGACAATTCAAAGTGAAGAAACCAAGGAGAAAGATTGTCAAAACTGTTAAATGATATGGATTTATGAATCCACTTTAAGGCTGAAATTGAATTTAGTTTAGGGAGGAGGGCCAAAGTCATGATACAGCCAAGCCTTTGAGAAGCCCACCAGGCCTGGCCTATCTGGCCTCCTAATCTGTCTTTTGTGAGTCCTAATCCTGTAACAATACAGTACCCGCCAATCAACATAACCTGGAGGGCCTAGCCAAGCCAAGTAGAGCTCGTTATACCGGCTGCAGTTGTGAACAAAAGACAGCGGAGGTGTCAAGTCTTCGTTAACAATAAGAGCTATTTGAGATCTATTCATTAGTAAAGTGTCTTGTGTTCAGATAGGGGATTATATAAGCCTTTATGACTGGTCCTAACTTAGCTTGGCTGTACCACAACTTTGGCCCTACTCCCTTAACTGTGAATCTTTCGCCAATGTTTGCCTTTGAAATCACAAATCAATTTGCGTTCTGTTTTAGCCTTCATGGTTGTGACAAGATAAGGGATGAATCATACGGTAGTATTCTTATCTTACCGAGGGTGCACCATGTCTCTCTAATGGGTTCCTTGCCTCTGTGCCGGGCGGTAACGGTTGAGGTTGCATCTTGGCTTTGCGTTCTTGGCCTTCATTCAGCTTGGAGGCAGGAAGTGTGACTTGAGCCTTGGGGTCTGATAAATTGGAAATGAGGGAAAAGATTTGAGACATTGAATGCACTGACTGACAATGCAGTGACCACCAACATTTATCACTTAGAAGCGATTCCATCAATATGTTGATCATTCGATACTCATGGTATGCAATTGTTAAAAACAAATTATATTACTATGTCTATTACCTACAACAGGCATGTGAGTGGGCAGTGAAAAAAAGAGGAATTTTTTTTGTTACCTGGCAAGCGCGGTGCGGAAACCCGGAAACTTGCAGTCCTCGAGTATTTTGCCATCTAGAAGCTCTGAGGTGCATTTTGAGCTTTTTATTACCACTTTCTAAGACAAAATTCTTTATTTTTTTTAATGGTGTTATCCCCTTTTTCTTTTGTAAAATTCTAAGTGAGGTGTTTGAACTAAGAACAATACAAAGTGAGAGGGAACACATTTTTGTCACGATCTTTGCAATATCCCAATGTTTGGAAGACTTGGAGTGAGAAGAGTGTCCCAGAAAATGTAAAAGTACACAGACAATAGTTTCTAGAAACATTGTATACATTAGTAACAAACCAAATCTTTTAATTTTGATTTATTTGCAAATGCCCTTCATTTTGTAATAAACAAGCATAACAGAAACCAAAATTTTTCAAATACTTATCTAATGTTGAGCCCCGTTCGATAAATTATGATCCCTGGTCGCCATATTTATCATCTGTACTTGTCTTTGTCTGATATCTATAGATGATTACAATTGGCAATTGAAGATTTTCTCTTTCGTCGTCGCAACTTTTCTTTATGTTTTAGTGTGGCTGAGAAAAGACAAGTCGTCCGGCGTGCGTGTGCAAATGTGAAATTTTCAGACGTGCGGCCCGATCGCGATCCGAATTAGCAGCTATATGACGGCTACGGCGCTATATGACAACAGCTACGGCTCGATCGGCACGTCATCGTGCATTGAAGCATACGCTGCCCTAGCCGCTTTTTCGGACTAGTTCACATGTTCACACACGGCCGAACCATTTACCGGGTCTAGTCCCCGACTCACATGTCAAAATCACAGCGCGATCTTAACGATGTGCAGCCCGATGCCCAGTTCCGTTTTCTCTGTGTGTAAGAAGTGTGTATGTGTTTGGATGGTATACAAGCGGAGTCTACAATCACGGCGCAGTGCTGGGAAAAACGCGGAGCCCCGAGAAAAATGCGGAACGGGGAAATAAAAAACGCAGATTTCCGCGTAAACGCGGAAATTTCACATGCCTGCTACAACAAGTGAGACAACGTCGCACAAAGATCTTGATGACAATTTTGGCTTCTAGACGCAAACAAGATGCACACTAGACACAAACTAGACACGGTTAACATGAACACATTAAACAAAATCTGATGTAGATCCTCAAATCAACGCATCCAGAGTGTTGAGACTTTGGGTGTTCACTAAAGTATGGCAGTTGTATTATGACAACATGGACCATTGAAACATTGGAGCGAAACATTCAATGGAAAAAATCAAACTCATGTATTACCTTCCGGGGAGAGCCATGACACCAAGTCCTTTTCAGAATCCCAGAAATAATAGTAACCACTGTTGAAAAGTAAAGAAAAAACCGAGTAAGTGAAAATAAAATTTTATGAGTATATTAACAGTCAACAGAACCAATGAATATTTACCATAAATATACCATGAGATAGTGGTCAATGCCTTTAAACTGTATAATTTTCTGCAGTTATTCCACTGTGGGTGGTGTTGAATGACCAATTCACTGGCAAATTGTACCGTTGGTTAACCCTTTCATTACCGATTTGTTTCAACAGGATGTCCCACTGGTTACCGAATTGTTTGCCCAGTCACGCATGAATTCACACATTATTGCACAACAGTATGCATCCATTTACAGGCACTTTTTTCTAAACTCGTTTTTCTTCATGAAGAATTTGTTGGAGAAAGATATATTCAATGAAATGATTGTTGCTTATGAAATTCCCTTTCATATGATACCAAAATCATTGGCATTGCATATATATAAAATGATCGGGTTATTTATTTTACTTCCCCTGACTTAGTGTGGCGTTCCATAGCACAAACGGCCATTGAAAGGATTGACTTGTATTATGTCTGATTTCTATAATAGCAACATGTAGGTTGGGCTATACCATTAGAAAGATAAGGAATCAGTCTTTCCAACCATATATAGCATGGGTATGGACTGCGAAGAAGGGAAAAAATACAGCTGTTTTAAAAGCTGGTCATGATACTCCCAATTAAGTGCTGTGTGTGTGGTGACCTTGGTCGACTAAAGTCGCCAATGGTAAGCAACAGGGGGTATGTGTGTTGTCGACTAAAGTCGCCAATAGTAGTGAAAGGGTTAAAACAATTTCAAAAGAAGAGTCACTTGCCTGACGTGATCTTTGACCTTGAACCAGCCTGGTGGAAGGATTTCACCGGTGGCTGGTGCGACCACCGTGTCCTCACTTGAGGGCGCCGTTTGCTGTGCGGGTGTGTCATCTGAAAAGTAGTCAACTGCTATGATTTCTTCATGGGGATCTGAAAAAGCGGAGGGAAATAAATGGAAAATTCACATAAAAACTACAAGCGGCATGCAAGAGATGGTGACAATAGTTGAAGGGAGGTGATTATTAAGGCTTACCTTGTGACACATTTTCTTCTCGTATGAGCCCTCTTTTCTTCAGCCTTGCAGCTAGTGCTGCCGGGAGAGGCATCTTCAAACTTCAATAAAGATCTAAACAACGAAAAATACACACATTTTAGACCTAGAAAAGTGAAAATTTAATCATTCATTCAATGTTGTCTTCAGCAGAGACCCATTGTTCTAGCTGGTGGATCTTGTTGCATGCATTTCACTAATTTTACTCAATCTACATACTGGTTTATTAAACCAGGGGGACAATTTCACAGCGGCTAGCACAGAAAAGTTATGCTTAGCAAAAAATATGTTACCAACCAAATGTTGCCCATTTTGTCATCTGCTTATTATAAACCACTTGCATAAGTGGCAGTAAACCGAAGCACTTTTCATTACCTGGTTTTGACATCTATTTTGGTGGAAATGTTTTTGGCAAAGATGTTTGTTACAATAGAAGCCCTTTGTCTTTGGACATTAGGGCATCCTTCAATATCCAACAGAATCATCAGGATGTTAAACAATTCAATCCTTATTGAACAAATAAGGAACTAAACTATTGTTATTTTTTTCTGCCATTTTGAAACTAACGTTAAGCGAACCAAGGAAATACTTGACTTGAGTTTGTTCAGAACAGTAACGATGTTAATTGCAGCACAACCGAACTTGCTAAAACACTCCAATGTCAAAAGCATAAAAAACTGTTTGGTACAAGTCTATAGAATGCAGGGTCATACTTATAAATTTATGTAATCCGACTTAAAAATACTTAACTGCAGTTCCTAATCCTAGGTCAAATTCAGAAAAAGGGGGGAAAATTGGCCCTGCATTCTTTAGGCCTATGTACTCCAAATGTTTCTGGTCATAATTGCGAAAACACATCCCTGGATTGAGGGAGTTTGGTCATGTTGGTGCCTCTTTGTACATAACTGACAAACTAAAGTTAGTTTATCCATGCGATCGCAAATACGATTAACGAAAGACGTTACATTCATTTGTGTGACGTTAGATACAAACGTAAACAAACCGTCTCTCACTCTCTGGCATTCGAGAACAAACCCATAATTTTTATTATGATTTCTAATCTTAATGAACCAATATTAGATTCATTAGAAAGTTCTTTACAATGATGTATATGTATATAATTATCAGTCAAAAGAAACTTACACTTAACACTACAGTTCCAGGTAGGGCCTAACGTAATCATGAATTTGTAGTTCACTATTCACGCGACGAATCACAATGTTTATAATCCATGGACTGTAAGAAGATTTTACGCATAATGTCATACCTTAAACGTTTTTCAAGTCGCTTGCTTGTTAAAATTAAATTTTCACAGAAAATGAAATAAGATTTTGCATCATTATGTACCGTTAGGAATGATACAGATTGACTGAAAAATTAGTGGTTGCCAAAAAAAATAAAAATTAAAAGTGGCGGTCGGATACGACATTCTACCCTTAGCCTAGGGAATAATAAATCAAGACATGGAGTGATTTACAGCACAAATAAATCAATGAATAACTATTCGGCCGAATCATTACCATAAAAAATCGGAATGTCGGCTTGCTCGGTCAACCCAGGGGCTCGGGAGCGGGGGTTCCAGCCCTTACCACCAGGCACCTTGTTGAACAGAGTCTAGTACTAGGTAACCCTCTGGGGAACATCACAGCCCATCAGTATAGCTCAGAGTAGGTAAACTAGGTATACCATGGAGGATTTTTTCCTCCATGGGTATACACATCAACCACGCCCAATGATCGTCCAGTCAGGTGATTAGCACAGTTCACCCTCCCGTCTTGAGGTAACCTGAAACCATTTCCTTCCTCCATGCTGAAACGAAAGAGTCCTCGGCGTGGGTGGACATTGTCATTTTATACATCCAAGCGGGACCACTTGTTAACAATAAGAACTAACCGTTACTAAGACATTGGTAGAGAAAGTTAACAATCGAAGGGTTTAACGGCTCAGTGAACAAGAGCTGGAAATAACTTAAGGGGCACAAACTGTGACCGTAACAATGGGAATTGGAAATAATCAGAATTCATCAAGGGTTTTTGAGTGCTCGAATCTTGATCCGTATTTTGTCCAATATCTGGCTCAAAAATAGGCTAACTAAAGATTAATGGCTTTTCCACTTATACTGCATGGATTTTAGTATTGCCTTGTCTGTAGAATAATAACGCATGGGGGCGCTATTTTGCACGCCCGTTAATTGTTTGTTGATGTATACCCTATGGTAAATGAGGGCGCTGTTTATTCGCCCGTTAAAATTATCACTGCCAGTGCCACGATTAAGATTCTGCATCGCATGTGGACGTAACGTTACTTGTTTTGTGGTTCTTGGTTCCTTCGTTGACCTTTCGAGAGCTCGAATTAACGTTATACGGACTACGGAAAGGACTAACGTTACTGTTGGAAGACATCACGGTACGGTAAGCGTTACCGTACAATACAGTGCATAATAAACCCTTTCACGGTAATATGCGCCATGTTTTTGACGGGGCAAAATTGTTTATTTCGAACGCTCGTTGCCGTCTGCGACCCAGCGCTCGAACTTCACGTACATTCCAGACGCGTGCGTGAAGTTCGAGCGCTGGGTCGCAGACGGCAACGAATGTTCGAAATAAACAATTGCCGTCCATGCATATTACCGTGAAATTTATTACTGCTGTTGGGTAAAAAAAAATCCAAGTTAGTGTCGGTATCCATTCATACTCGTCATAGTCATACTCATACTGTTTTATTAAATTTATTGGAATAATGACTAATGATTTAGCAAGTCCGAATGCCTCTTCCCCTCACACTGTCACAGTCACAGTCACAGTCACAGTCACAGTCACAGTCTCCTCCTTTAACAATGTATGAGATTGTTGCTGTGAGAATGATGGTTAGCATTCTAGGCATCTAGCTCCATGTAGTAAATAGTAGTATAGCCCCGGCATTAGCTAGGATGATCCTATCTTTATGTTATTCACATAAGCACTAGGATACAGAGACAGAGTGTACAAAAAAACGTATATTGCATGTTTCACGAAAAAATAAACACATTGCACTGTAACAGTAGCTGTGGTGACCGCAGCCCTACAAGTACAACCTGACTTTTGCAACTTCTGTCATTAACTACCGTCCGTTAATGACAGAAGTTACTAAAACTCGGGTCAGTAGTCATGGTAGTAGGGCTGCGGTCACCACAGTGTGCCACAGGCACAGCTAACACCTTAAATAGGCCTACTAATGTATCTATACTGTATTGTTATTACGTTTATGCCTTTGATAATAAAAAATACTGAAACTTACACTGTGTTTGTGACCAATTCTTGCAGTGTTTTGGACTTCTCTGCAGTATGATTCTGTCCACACGATGTGATTCAGGAATTTACACCTACTGTCCCATCCGCTTTCACAGTCATCCTGCAATTACTGGAGCGGAGCGGAGCGGTAAACAGCGCCCCCACCCGACATAACCTTCAACCTTTTGCAATACAAACCTATGGCTGTTTCAGTTTTATTGCATATATTGCATGGCAGAAATGGTTTATTTTCAATAAAATTGCGAGCAAAATCCCTGATAATTTTACATGAAACTGCAAAGGACCAAATGTGAAATGAAAAATGATATCAATGGTTGCAAAGAAAACATTAATTTCATCAATTAAAGACTGCATTTCTGCCTGGAATATATTCAATGAAACCAAAACAGCCGTAAGTTTGTATTTCAAAAGGTTGAAGGTTGAGTCGGGCGGGGGTGCTGTTTGCCGCTCCGCTCCAGTTTTGCACAATGACCGTTTAAGCGGATGAGACAGTAGGTGTAAATACGTGAATCACATCGTGCGGACAGAATCAAACCGCAGAGAAGACCAAAACAAGGCAAGAATTGGTCAAAAACAGTGTCAGTTTGAATATTTTTTTATTATCAAAGGTTTCTTTTTAGGTTATATACCAATGGTGTCAGGCCCCTTTTAAAAGATCAAAAGTAAATAATCTCAATTAAATTTCTTGGTGTGCAGGTCTGTGTTCATGGAATGAGTCTTGAGAGTTTATTCGTCATATGAATCACTCGTAAACTGTTCATCCATCCTCCCTTCCGCCAAGATGGTCGACTCTCGGTCCCCGCCCAGTGGGCTAGTCATTTCGCTCTGCCTGGTCATTAATCTCAGCTCGTCCATCATGATCGTCTTCCTCAACAAGTGGATCTACGTCCATCATGGCTTCCCCAACATGTCGCTGACGTGCATCCACTTCTTCATGACGTCCTTGGGGCTATGGGTCTGCCAGCGTTGTGGCATCTTCAACCCCAAGAGCCTGCCGTTCCGCAGCATGCTGCCGCTCAGCCTGACTTTCTGCGGCTTCGTGGTCTTCACCAATCTCTCTCTGCAGAACAATACGGTCGGCACGTACCAGCTAGCCAAGGCCATGACCACACCGTGCATCCTTATGATTCAGACACTGTTTTACGACAAGACGTATTCCACTAAGATTAAGCTCACACTGGTAAGTAAAATCTTAATAGCAGGGATTGCCAATGATTTCACAAACGCTGCCATTAAAATCAGGCTTGTGATTTCTCATAATTTTAGGATTTTTTTTGCCTCAAAATTGCCTTGAAAGAAGAGAAGTAGCCACCGAGGAAAGAAAGACGTAGTCTGTATTGTGTCCAAAACTCTATTTTCTTATTTGTGGGGATGTGGATAGTCTGTAAATCCTCCAAAATTAAACATCCAGGAGGTTCAGGCACTGATGACTCTTTTCTGACAGCACCTCAAACCAGGGTTCTTCCCATGGTGGTCGGTGCCGGAAACCCTGACCGGCACTCGGGATCCTGTGACCACCACTGGCAAAAATATAGTTTTTTTCCCGACCACCACTCATTTTCCAACTTGCCTATTTCCTTTCACAGATTATCAATAAAAGATGACAGATGTTGTCTTTACCAATAAAAATACTTTCTGTATAGGATATACAGAATAGCTTGAAATAATGCCCCCTATTCTGTGTTAAAGGATTCCAATCTGAGACACAAGTACGTCCAGACATGCAATGCCCCGCTTTTCTTTTCTTGTTTCCGGCACTAAAAACCCTGTCAGCACGATTATTTATAGACTTTACTTTATGTATAAGATTATAACACTATGAGGTTTACACCATTCAAATGATTATTTTTTTGTTAACAATTACATTCCTTATCTATAAAAGCTCATTGCCATGAAAGATCTATATTCATTTACAATTTTGTGTTTATTTCCACAGATTCCAATAACGTTAGGTGTTATAACCAACTCCTGTTATGATGTCAAATTCAATGTTGTAGGAACAGTGTATGCTGTGTTGGGTTTTTTAGTTACGTCACTTTACCAAGTGGTAAGCATGGACAAAATGTAAAAAAATTATGGGGTTTTCTTCATTTGTGAAATTGGTTGTTGAAAATATGTATTCCCTTTATAATCTGAACATGGCTATTTTTTTTCTTTCAGAAAGAAAAAAAATACAGTAAAAGTTTCACAATTAATATCAGAAGTATGATTATGAAGCAATAACCCTCCTACTATTGATGACCTTTAGTGGAAAGTTGCTGTAGTGGTCAAAACCAGTCAACTGCCTATTTTGGCTGTTGACCCAAATGTGCACACAGGGGCATTTTTGACTGGTTTTTACTGTCATTTTGACCACCCTGAACAATACCAGACAATGCTTTTACCAGTCAAAAACAGTCGACTCATTTTGACCTGTAAATGTACTTACTACACGTAAGGTTTGACAGTGTTTGACTTTTAAGTGCACTAGATATACCTTAGGAAGTATTTCAACATTTTGACTGATTTTGACCCTTGTAGTAGTAGGAGGGATAAAGTGGAAATATTCCACTAAAAGAGAATGTAAACATTAACGCTAACCTTACAAAATCCTCCAAAATCCTCTTTGCTAAAGTGAAGGATTTTGAAGGATTGAGGTCACATGCTACATGCTATTTGCTAAAGTGAAGGATTTTGGAGGATTGAGGTTATAGACATACTTGCCTTTCCATGGTACATGTACATCCATGTTTGTTGTAGTGATTGCTAGGTTAGTGCTTGGGTCAGTGGACACTGTTTAATGCTCCATGCGTGCAGGGAGGGTCCCTGGCCATGTACATGTATCACAGATTAGAAACACATGTGTGCATACATGTCATGTGCTTGCTTTACTACTGAAGGATTTTGGAGGATTCAGGTTATGTGTAAGCAAATGGGTCTTGGGAGTTAGGGTTAAATTATTTTTAGTTTGGAATTCAGAAATAAGTTTTACTTTGTACTCATTTTTATATTCCATGCTGTACAAGACTAATGTATTTTCTCATTCATTTTTAGTGGGTAGGCAGCAAACAGAAAGAATTCCAAGTAAACTCCATGCAGCTGTTATATTACCAGGCGCCATTGTCTGCCTGTATACTAGCGATAGTCGTTCCTTTCTTTGAACCCATCGTGGGAGAACACGGGATATTTAGTATGTGGCCACCAAACGCAGTAGTAAGTATGAAAGCCAGTAAAAGTGCCTGTAAAATGCATCCATACTTTGTAAGAATTAAGAGAAATGTACAGAAACCAACCTGTGAAAGTTTGTTTGTTTCAGCGAGAAATAGTGAAAATTTATTCAGATTGTAATTATTCAAAGGAGCATTCGCAGACGGTCATAGTTTTTTTTCCCCCACCTTTAAACCTGTATACGCTTTGTGTAAAATATCTATAAATGCATCAAAAGATGTATAAAAACAACATGTGAAAGTTTCAGCATCATTAACCCTAACCCACTAGCTATTTTGGCAAAGAACCTTCCTGAATCCGCCAAAGTCCAACACCATTCACAAACACTACCACCCAACTGTTGGACTTAGATGAAATTGGGACACCAGGCCCCATGTAAAGTGTCCCTGTCTGGGCTATACAGTACTGAGACCCTGAAAATACAACACCATGCAGTAATACTACCACCCAACTGTTGGACTTTGCTGGAATTGGGACACCCGGCCCCATGTAAAGTATCCCTGTCTGGGCTATACAGTACTGAGTTCATCAAAATCCAACAAACCCTGCTGTTGAATGGGTTGGGGTGGTTGGGGTGGTTGGGGTTAATGAGAAAATAGTGAAAATTCGAATGGATTTAATGTTTGTGGAAGACATAAATTCATTTGCCAAATAATTGTTATAGTACCTTAGACAGAAATACTTGTTATTGTATTGAATTGTATGGAGGTTTTGATTTGCAATGATGGTTTATTAGACATACTGTATTAACCCTAACCCTCCAAAACCTTCTTTGCTAAAGTGAAGGATTTTGAAAGATTGAGGTTACATGCTTCATGCTCTTTGCTAAAGTGAAGGATTTTGAAAGATTGAGGTTACATGCTACATGCTCTTTGCTAAAGTGAAGGATTTTGAAGGATTGAGGTTATTAGGCATACTTGCCTTTCCATGGTACATGTACATCCATGTTTGTTGTAGTGATTGCAAGGTCAGTACTTGGGTCAGTGGACACTATTTATTGCTCCATGCATGCAGGGAGGGTCCCTGGCCATGTACATGTATTACAGATTAGAAACACATGTGTGCATACATGTCATGTGCTTGCTTTACTACTGAAGGATTTGGAGGATTCAGGTTATGTGTAAGCAAATGGGCCTAGGGAGTTAGGAAGGGTTCAGGTTATGTGTAAGTAAATGGGCCAAGGGAGTTAGGAAGGATTCAGGTTATGTGTAAGTAAATGGGCCTAGGGAGTTAGGGTTAAATGCCTGCAACTTAATACAAATCTCCGTAGCATTGAGCAAAATTTGTTTGTAGACAGTGGGTATAAATGTCAATGATTTCATCATGATAATTGTGATGGTAGCATGTAAGTGTAATGTTTGCTGAGTTCCGGCCTTGTGTTGTTCTAAGAAACTTATACCTGCACATATCTGAATTTTGGTTTTTATTGCTAATTAGTGGTGCACTCAATCGTTAACCCTCTTACTATAGCTGCACTTTAGTGGCAAGTTGCTATAGAGCAGAGCTGCCAACTCTTCCGGATTCTGCGGAAGACTTCCGTATTTGACGGTAATTTACTTACTTAAAATATATGCAAGGAGGCCTCTCCTTTTGGTGCCAAAAGGAGAGGCCTCCTTGCATATATTTTAAGTAAGTAAATTACCGTCAAATACGTGAAGTCTTCCGCAGAATCCGGAAGAGTTGGCAGCTCTGTATAGAGGTCAAAATCAGTCAACTGCCTGGCATTTTTGACTGGTTTTTACTGTCATTTTGACCACCCTGAACAATACCAGACAATGCTTTTACCAGTCAAAAACGGTCGACTCATTTTGACCTGTAAATATACTTACTACACGTAAGGTTTGACAGTGTTTGACTTTTAAGTGCACTAGATATATACCTTGGTAAGTATATCAACATTCTGACTGATTTTGACCGTTGTAGTAGTAGGAGGGTTAATTTGTAGATACACATACATTTAAAGGGAAGGTACAGCATTGGTAATGTTGGCAAAACTGCTTCTCTGAGTATGCTTAACTCTCTTTGAATCAAGATATACATAAGGGAAGGTACAGCATTGGTAATGCTGGCAAAACTGCTTCTCTGAGTATGCTTAACTCTCTTTGAATCAAGATATACATAAGGGAAGGTACAGCATTGGTAATGTTGGCAAAACTGCTTCTCTGAGTATGCTTAACTCTCTTTGAATCAAGATATACATAAGGGAAGGTACAGCATTGGTAATGTTGGCAAAACTGCTTCTCTGAGTATGCTTAACTCTCTTTGAATCAAGATATACATAAGGGAAGGTACAGCATTGGTAATGTTGGCAAAACTGCTTCTCTGAGTATGCTTTACTCTCTTCGAATCATGATATACATACATGTAAGGGAAGGTACAACATTGGTAATGTTGGCAAAACTGCTTCTCTGAGTATGCTTAACTCTCTTTGAATCAAGATATACATAAGGGAAGGTACAGCATTGGTAATGTTGGCAAAACTGCTTCTCTGAGTATGCTTACCTCTCTTTGAATCAAGATATACATAAGGGAAGGTACAGCATTGGTAATGCTGGCAAAACTGCTTCTCTGAGTATGCTCTACTCTCTTCGAATCATGATATACATACATGTAAGGGAAGGTACAACATTGGTAATGTTGGCAAAACTGCTTCTCTGAGTATGCTTTACTCTCTTTGAATCAAGATATACATAAGGGAAGGTACAACATTGGTAATGTTGGCAAAACTGCTTCTCTGAGTACGCTTTCCTCTCTTCGAATCATGATATACATAAGGGAAGGTACAACATTGGTAATGTTGGCAAAACTGCTTCTATGAGTATGCTTACTCTCTTTGAATCAAGATATACATAAGGGAAGGTACAACATTGGTAATGTTGGCTAAACTGCTTCTCTGAGTATGCTTTGCTCTCTTCGAATCATGATATACATAAGGGAAGGTACAACATTGGTAATGTTGGCAAAACTGCTTCTATGAGTATGCTTACTCTCTTTGAATCAAGATATACGTAAGGGAAGGTACAACATTGGTAATGTTGGCAAAACTGCTTCTCTGAGTATGCTTTACTCTCTTCGAATCATGATATACATAAGGGAAGGTACAACATTGGTAATGTTGGCAAAACTGCTTCTATGAGTATGCTTACTCTCTTTGAATCAAGATATACATTGAAGAAAAGGTACAACATTGGTAATGTTGGCAAAACTGCTTCTATGAGTATGCTTACTCTCTTTGAATCAAGATATACATAAGGGAAGGTACAACATTGGTAATGTTGGCAAAACTGCTTCTATGAGTATGCTTACTCTCTTTGAATCAAGATAAAGCTTAAGAAAATAGTGACATGTATAGTGAAAATAGTTAAAATGTACATCGCAAACAGGTTCCTCTTTCATTTTTGAAGATTTAAGATTTCATGGATGTAGCAAGTTTGAGGTTGCAATGTCTGTTGTGTCGGAATAATAATTATAGCACAATCTAAGATTCAGTTGTTGGTAAGGGCAACTAGTTAATTTTGCACCCTGTTCATTGTTGGGGTGTTACACTGTCATGTCTACAACGTATCAAGTTTCAATACAGAGGTTTCACAAGACACCACCTTGACTAGCAAAATTCTTAACATGGCTTCTCGTGCAAACACTGTGTCAAGCAGTTAGTGCATCACTGACCAATGATATGCACGTAATTTTATAAACATACATGGCACATGCTCATATTCCATTTACGTATGTAGGTTTTTGCCTTGCTAAATTTTCTCTTTTTCACTGTTTATTTTCATTTCAGTGTCTTGTCCTAGCCTCAGCTTGCGTCGCCTTCTCAGTCAATTTATCAATATACTGGATTATTGGTAACACATCGCCAGTAACGTATCCTTTTGGGGGGAAAAAATGTATATACCGAAAGCAACCTGTGAAAGTTTCAGCTCATTTCATTGTGTCAATAATAAGAAAATAGTGAAAATGCAAATTTTGATCAGCGAACATGAACTTTTCATTCATTCTTATGTGGAAAAGTGATCACGATCCATTTTATATTTATGATACATTTCTCAAGATGTTTGGTAACCATCACCAACTTCACATCAAGTAAGTTTTTAGTTTATAATTCAGTCATTGTGTAGTGGGAGTAACTACCCAAGGTGTACACTCCATATTTAACAATCTGTGCTGTTTGACTGACAAGCTGTCGTCGTTTACTCAAAAGAATTAATTGATAAACCTAGTCAAATTCCCTTTATGTTTGTTTATTATTCGACCAAATCAGACATAATACAGCATGCAATTACTTTTTTATTTATTTATTTTTTCATAAATACAAATTTCAAATGAAGGAGAATGAGATTTTTTGTGTTGTAATTTTTGTAATAAAAAGAAACCTAATCCCAAAACGTCTGTCCTGTTTTCTTTAACCCACTATCGATGTTCAGCTACAACATGGTCGGCCATCTGAAGTTCTGCCTGACGCTGCTCGGCGGTTTCTTGCTGTTCGGCGACATCCTGCAGTTCAACCAACTCATTGGGGTTTTGTTGACGTTGAGCGGGATCATCGCCTACACACACTTCAAGGTCAAGGAACAAGAAGCCAGTGAACTGCATTCTAAACCTTAGTGAGTACACAGCTTTATCTCTGCACTTGTATGCATTCTTGTTCCCAAGTTACCAAGAGGGTCGTTACATTCTATACAAACCTCCGACATCACCCATATCTAAAACTTGTGTTGTTCTGTGGAACTGCAGTCAAATCCTTGCACTTAAATGCATTAATATAAAAACATTTCAAACACACTTTTTTTTTCTGAATTGCTGAACCACTGAATCAAGTTTGACCGAATCACAGCCAGAACTGTAACAATTACTTGAGGTGTAATTTGATCAACAAATGGTTTTCCAACTGGGAAATTTGAAGTTCTACATGTATGTGTGTACTCCACCTGCATAATGTGGCCAACTTTATAATGGTCCAAATGACGAACCCATTGAGGCCACCTGTCTATTGTGGCCACCTATCTGTTTGTTGTCACCTGTCTATTGTGGCCACATATCTATTGTGGCCACCTATCTGTTTGTTGTCACCTGTCAGTTGTGGCAACCTATTCATTGTGGCCACTGGTCCATTGTGCCAATCTGTTAATTGTGGCCACCTGTCCTTAATGGCCATCTGTCTATTGTGGTCACCTGTCAGTTGTGGCCACCTGTCCACTATGACCACTTGTCCACTATGACCACCTGTCCACTACGACCACCTGTCCACTACGACCACCTGTCCACTACGACCACCTGTCCACTACGACCGCCCTTCCTGACTACTTATCAGTGCCTGTTCATTGTAGCCACCTGTCCATTGTGAGCCCCCTGTCCGCTGTGACGACCTGTCCTTTGTGGCCAGAGCTTTAAATTCAATTACTCTACAAATGTAGTTACATTGTTCATCAGGAGCTGATTTTTTTTCCTTTGAATTTGTTTCCACTTTGCCAGTTCGACACGTGCTTAAACACATTTAAACACCGGGACCAAAATAAGTTAATATCAACTTTGACAGGTGATGTTATCAAAATGGTAACCTATTATTTAATTTCATTAACGGTATAATGTAAACATTAACAAATGCGGCCCAATAACATCATTCTTTCAACCCTCATTCCAGTATAAAACATCAAAAAGGCCATATGTGTTCTTGGAAAGCTTAATGTAGGTAACAAATTTGGGAACCAGGGATATTGCTGACATTTTTCATTGCTGTACGTGTATGTCATGAGGAGAAACATTGTTGGTGGTGGGTGATTTTTCTGCATGTGGGGTTTGGTAACTCTCAAAGGGATTGTCCAACTTTCTTTTGGCCTTTTTTGACACAATATTACACACAAATGTTCAAATCGTTTAAGACCTTCTCCCCTCCCAAGATTCTCTTACAACTTGTTTGACAACTCATCATTTCAATTAGTATGCTCTGATCGTCTTCAAGAGATTCTCGGGAGCACACTGATCGAAACGCATCAGAGAGGTTACACAGTGATATCTGTAGCTTTGCATGGTGAAAAGGATAAGTAAAGACTGTTTGCGGCGACACCGTCTCCCAGAGTCTGGCATTCTCCTGAAGACGATCAGAGCATACTGATCAAAACGGCGAGTTGTAACCACCAGTTCTTTTCAGAACTAATCACTACTCAATTTGAAATTTTCACATGGTATCAACAGTCTTTAATTAACACAGTGCTACCACAGACCAACATTAGATTAGACAATTTTGCTGTGTGATTCAATATGCATGTCTGCCCTGCTGCCCCCGTGTTTATTTTGAAACACTTGATAAAAATGAAATGTCAAAGAAAATATGGATAACCTCTAGTTGGCTTGCTCACTTGTTTGATAAACTATTAGATAAGGCTCTGTTGGTTACCATCCAAAATTCCATACAAAATGTGTACATGGCTGGTAGTCCATTTAATAATGCTTAGCGGAAATATTTGCTCATCAAATCTGCTTAGCCTCTCTGTGAAATTGGCCCTGGTACGAGTGAAGCATGAATTGCTCTTTTGGACATGTCTTGCACCCTGACTATTGCTATCTTTGTTTCCTATAATTAAACTAATGGTCAGGAGTCAATTTCATAGAGCTGCTAAGCAGATATTAATCAGTTTAATATATTTCCAAATTTTGGTAGTTAGAATGTGTGCATAGCTGCCAGCTTGTATTATTGCTTGTGATTGGCTTACTCATACAGTACTTATATGCCTACTAAACATATTCGCTTAGCAACATTCTATGCCAATACTTGAAAGTACTCTGCCAATACTTGAAAGTACTCTGCCAATACTTGAAAGTACTCTGCCAATACTTGAAAGTACTCTGCCAATACTTGAAAGTACTCTGCCAATACTTGAAAGTACTCTGCCAATACTTGAAAGTACTCTGCCAATACTTGAAAGTACTCTGCCAATACTTGAAAGTACTCTGCCAAGTACTTTCTGTTGTCCTTCATTAACCCTAACCTTTCAAAATCCTCTCAAATCCTCTTTGCTAAAGTGAAGGATTTTGAAGGATTTTGAAGGATTGAGGTTACATGCTACATGCTCTTTGCTAAAGTGAAGGATTTTGGAGGATTGGGGTTATTAGGCATACTTGCCTTTTCCATGGTACATGTACATCCATGTTTGTTGTAGTCAATGCTTGGGTCAGTGTACACTGTTTATTGCTCCATGCATGCAGGGAGGGTCCCTGGCAATGTACATGTATCACAGATTAGAAACACATGTGTACATACATGTCATGTGCTTGCTTTACTACTGAAGGATTTGAGGATTCAGGTTATGTGTAAGCAAATGGGCCTAGGGAGTTAGGGTTAATGTGGGCTATGTATTGCAGTGAACTTGGCGTTTACACTGATGATGATGGTGAACCCTAAGGTCACCATGAGGAAGGGATGTGTATCCCAAGGTTATACTAGATAGACAACCTGATCATGGAAAAAAACATGTTGACTCGAGGGATTCAAACCCACAACCTACTGCTTACTTATGCAACCTCTTAACCATCAAGCTTGCTTGATGACAATTGCCTGGCTAGATTGCTATATCCACTCAGTGCATGCTGTAGCCCTCTAGGGGTGACCATTAACCCAGTGTCTTAGTGATAGTAGTACACTTTGGCATCAAGTGAGCATTTTGTGTACACTTTATGTGCATAGGGATAAGTACATGTACATGTACATTGGATGCGTACACAAATCAACTACATAATATGGATATCGTTTCGGTTTGCGGTAACACCATGTGTTTATCTCAACTAACGTGAAGCTGAGGTACAGGTTCTGAAAAGAACCGTATCGTACAACTCGTATCTCAACCTTCGTTAAGTGAGAAAGGTTCAAGGGAGAACCAATTTCGGCAACTCGTTTTTCTCTACTGTCGCTATGAGAAATATGGTTCAGGGAGAACCATGGGGACTTCACGGGTTAATATGGTTCAGGAGAACCATGGGGACTTCACGGGTTATTCTCAACGTTTCGATTAGCCTGCTCTAATCTTCTTCAGGAGAATGAAGAGGTTTGCCGATGCAACTCCTTAAGTAGTATTTGCTGGGATTATGTGTAGAATGGGAAGTGTTCCGATTGGTGCTACTGTTGTGTGATGTGTTGTGATTGGTTGCCACCGTGGCATTGTTCTTGTTGTGTGTGTTTCCTGCTGTGTGTGAGTTGCCTGCTCGCTGAGGTGTATCAGTTGACAGTGGGGTGTGGGTGGATGGTAAACACATGGTGTTACCGCAAACCGAAACGATATCGATATTCCACCATGCAAAGCCTCAAAACTTATACATAATATGGTGTATAAAAACTGGTAAATATTTAAATTTCTACATATGGTGTCGCTTCATAGGACCGGTGATGAATTATTCCTGCAACAGGTCATGTCCGGTGCCGATAACCCAAAAAGGACCCTCTCATAAGTCCCTTTAGTCTTACCCTTTCTTGGGTTTGTTTTTTGCATCGAATCCCTGGCAGAACTTTCTAGTTAACCCCCTGCTGTCATCCAAAAGCTTGCCATTTGTTTAAAACCGTAAGAGTCTTTTTTAAAATATTTTTTAATAAAGACAATGTTCTCTCTGTCTCTCACTCTCTGTAGATCACCCCCTTGTAGCTGTGTAGCCTCTTCCGTATCTGTTTCTGACTTCAGTGTATTCCCCAGTCGACAGGGTCTTTCTATTGTCCTTTGGGGGGGGGGGTAATTTTAGTAAACAGTACTGAGTAAAATTCTCTTTGGTTTTCCATCTTCAGTCCATTTTTGTTTTCGTCAAGAACACACCTTGGCTTCTTCTGCGTCTACATAAACTAGTCACTGCTTACTTGCTCTGTTTCACGTAGTTTGAAAAGTTACTTTGCACAATTTAGTTGGACAATGGTTGTTTTTGTTGGGGAAGGGGTAGTGTCACCTATCACTTAGACATTTAATTTTTGACCGTTAAAGTCATGATTTGGTATGACCATGGAAGTCAAAATCATTATAAAATAGCAAAATTTGGTAAGAAATTATGATGCAGTATTACATTTGCAAGTTTTGTATCAAATACAATAAAACCAGTTTTTATATTTATATCTATAATTCTATACTAACATCTGCACCACTGAAATGTTAGAAATGTACTCATTCCTAATAGCTTTTAGTTTTACATGATTATTACATAATCATAAATATTGCAATTATCTATCTGAAAAAAAGTTTATTTTGGTAATGGATTTAATCTATAAAAAATTAAAATTGTAATTTTATTTCATTCTGAATGAATAAAACATGAGCTGTAATAAATTTGAATGCCTGAATATTATATGTGTATTTGTTTGTAAATATCGTAAAGGCCCCTAGCTGAATAATTAAATAGAACGTGTAAATATAATGTTTAAAATGTTGTATCTTCCTTATAAATATTTTCTTCTTTCTGATCAAGTAAACCTATTCATAATGCTCATCCTGAAATATGTCACTGACCATGACGTAATGCTGTCCTAGTGTTACATAATGTTCTTAATATAGTAGTCGTGGTGAGCTATACTTTCCCACCAACCAGTCCACATGAATTGTCCAAATCCCCCATATGTGGGGCTCTCAGAAAGTGACAATCCCCAAGGTGGGAAACAATCAAAAAGAAGTTTGTCAAAACTTGTTTACATGACTAAAATCCCCACCCTTGGGATTTAATCATTGTCACAAAATCCCCCAGATCAGACTTAGGGATGAGGTCAAACCTAGGGATCAGGTCAGACCTCTAATGCCTTCACATGAATCTTCTAAAACCTGAAATCTTCTGAAAGCAAAGAATACTCTCATGTTCAATCCAATTCTGTGAGGTACTCTTTTGGGTGTTTGGCTCCCTGTTCACATGCCCATCATTGTGTCCGTCTCTAAAGCCAATACTGTGAGGTATTATTCTAGTTTCTTCCCTGGTACTGCCTCAGTTTGGAATTCATCATTAAGACCTATATCGTGCTTCTCACCATCTATAATCTTCCTCAGTTTGAAAGAAATGTCAGTAGATTTGTATCTTCTCTTTAACTCCACAATGAGTGGCCATTATGACAGGTGACCTTCGTAACATATTGCTTTTCAAAACCAGATGAACATATGATGGGTCAATTTCTTTAAGTTGAAGGTGGAGTCAGGTACAAAATTCAATTGGTTAACTTGCATCAGCGAGACACCTGAAAGCATAATCTCTTCACGTGGATCTTCTGAAACCATTTTTGTTTGCCGTTTTATTTCCTTTCCTCAGTGTGAATGAGGGTGACAAATCGGTAGAGGACGGGCTGAGCAGTGTACAAGTTGTCAAGAGCGGGCCGTTAACATAGGTTTGTTTATCATGCACACGCGATGTCATCTGCAGCTGTTTGTGACCAAGGTTTCAACACAACCAAGATGGACCCAGGGCAGAGGTGACGGGGATTTGGGGGCATGTTCTCCTCTTCAGTGGGGTGCCTGGGTTCCCTTGATGGGGTGCAGTAATAAGTCGTCCCAATTGGGTGCACGTTGACCCCCCTTTGAGAAACGGCAATTCCGCGCAAAGTACAACTTGTTATACAGTCTTCCAATTTGTTAAAATATAATTCATCTATGTTTTGGTCATGTTTCTTCCCCCCCCCAACCCTGGTTCCACCATTGGTGGTATATCTTCACTTGACTTCCTGAAAGGGGAAAAGTGGGGTGGGGATTTAGGATGGTACTCTTTATAAATTTGTCAATTTTTTAAGGAAAGGTACAGTATTGGTCACTACTAAAGTATACAGGAATTATATTGTTGATTTTTGTAAAACATAAAGACAAACAAAAATCATGACAGTTTATTTCTGAAAAACGTGACCACATATTGTGATGAAGCTTTCACAAGTTAGTTATTTTTGTGTGTATTTCTTCCATATTAGAAGGTTGAAACACAAAAACAACAATTTCCAGAAAAGTTTCAGCAAAATAGGAGAAAAAAGGCAATATATTATTAAAGCCATTATACACGATTGGTAATCTCATAACCCATAATTGGGCAAAAAAAAAAGTTTCTGCATTTTTAATTTTCTTATCTTTTTTTGCTAAGAAACGATGTCCAATTGCAGTCAAAATTGCTGGATAAATTTCAGTTTTAAATGACTTTTTTACATAGGGCTATGAACGTTTGCCCAATTTGTGAGGCTTCTCTTAGCCACTGCACTTTGTATATGGGAAATTTGGTCCCTGCGTCTAGTGTATCACGTATTTACATGTAGCCAAAAAAAAAAAGTGTCACCGCACCGATTTTGAAGCCGACCTATGACCAAAAACCAGACTTTTTTTTGCCTTGAATTCATACAAATTACCTGGTGTAAAAGTTTAAGATGGTATCAAACCCTGAAATCTTGTCAGTTTGAAGTACTATTATAGTACAATTTTTAAAATAATTTTCCAACTGAATTTTTAAATACAAACAAAATTTATGTATTTTTTTACTTATCACGATACAATGAAATAAAATTTCTACATATTGGTTTTTATTCATAAATATCTTGATACTTACAAAGTATGGATGCATTTATGGACATTTTACCAAAAGTATATTGGCTTTATTATTTTATTCTAACTATAAAACCTAACCCACCTTCAGTTTAATATTTTTACTTTTATAATTTCTTTTATATTTGTATGGGTTTTTAATGATAATATGAACAAATTTGAGATTCAATGAAATTGTAGTTTCCAATTTAGTCGATCAAGATTTGATATTTATTTGTGGTATTCAATTTACAATATTTTTAAGAAAAGGTATATATTTGTAATAACTATAAATTTATTTAATTTGCTTCAGAAGGCACTTTTTTTATTTTTAGAACACATAAGTGTATAATGTTTTTTGTATCGAAAGGTAAAAGGCACAGCAAGTTGTTTGCACAACTTGAAATATTTAGCACATTTGATTAGTTTAGTTTATTTTATACTCGTTTTTACTTATTTTTACTATTTTACTGACAGGGAAAATCAATGGAAGGTTGGAGTTGGAAATGAAGATTTTGATAAAAAATAATTAACACATTGTGTGTGATTTTGTTTTTAGAAATATTGTTTATATAATGCGAAGAACAATAGTTTATTGTTAATTTAATCAATAACAAGTTTCTGTAATTTGTTTAATGCAGAATGTAGAGAAGTTTATTTATTCGTATTTTATATTTTTATGCAAGTAGATATGACTTTTGTGAAGGTACTGTTACAGCTTTTTTGGTAAATGTATCTCAAAAATGCTGCTAATTCTGATTTGATAGTACTCTTAAAATATTGACTGCGTCTTAATGAGGTGATTCCTGAAGAGTTTTATCAGAGTTTTCCCAAGTCAAGTCAGAAGAAATTATTTTCTTACTAACTGTTTGTATTCTTAAGGAGAATCGTCATTGTCATGTTGTTGAAAGTATACCTCTGGGAGGTAATTAATATCACCTATCAACCCTCAAACCATGGTACATGTATGTCTCATCAAGTTGACATAACTGACACTGGCTTCCGGTTCGGCTTCTCATCATGTACAAAAGTCTCCATGGTCTGGTATCAGCATATCTCCAGCAATTGATCCAGAAATATGAACATCACAGAAATCTTCAGCCTAGCTCAGTCTCTGCTTACCTGTCCATCTTCATCCACTTGCTGCAATAAACAACCACCTAAATATCAAGGACCCTAGAACTTTTTAAGATTGCTTTTACTATTATTATTTTTCTTCTGTCTCTGTATTAGCACATTGGAACTCTGTGAAATGAATATATGTTGTATATACATGTAAGCATGGCTTAGTATTATTATGTATAATTTTAGAGGGTAACCTTTTCATATGTATCAGCCTGATTTGCCAGTGATCTCTATAGGAAAAAAAAAGACTACAAATAAATACACTGATTACAATCTCACTTCACCACCGTAGTTAAATATTTTATTTTAGGATATAACTTTTACTTTTCTTATGTGTAAAATACATTTTTGCAACATTTCAACCCGTGGAAGCCATTATACATTGTTGGTATTCTCATAAAACTTACTTGGTGTAAAGTTGATGATGGTATCAAGCATTGGTTGTAATCTCTCTGTCTTCGAGTGCTATCATTTGAGTACAATTAAACAAATGTGCAAATGATTTTTTTTTTTCCCTCCGGAGATTCCATGTTGGAATGATAAGTATGCTTGTTAACGATCAGTGATCTCTATAATTCTGACTGGATAGAGGATCTTGCACTTTCATTGCATCCACTGAATACCATGTTACCACTCTCATAAACCACTCCGTCAACTTTCCACAATTAAGTTTTTAGATAATAATTTGTTAATTTGATAATTACCAATGGTGTACCTTCTTTTTAAAGCTATTTTTGTGTTGTTTAAATGTGTAAGGATTCAATCAAATGATACCTGAACATGTAGGGCTACTATTAACTATTAAGCCTCTTCCAAATGCTGGCTTTTGAAGCCCAAAAATGATAGAATTAGTTTGTGTTTCGTGAGTTCAGTTTGATGTAAAATGAATATTTTCAGTGTTGTGTTCACTGCATTGTGCTGCATGTTACAATGGTGGGATGTTTCAGCAGTGGCTTTCAGAGAAATGAAATGGTCCATCATTACTGTAGTTACGCTTCTTGTAACAGCCCCATAATTTTCAGCCCAGCCACTAAATTGTTCATTGCAAGGTATGCAATGAAACTTGTAATTTTTTACACTAGAGCATATGGTGCATATAATTCTTGATGTCTTTTGATATTTCGGAATGTTAGCACTCGAGTATAATTGTCGGCAATGCTACTGCAAAACTGCTGTTTGAATGTTCTACACTCATGCAATGAGTCCTTAATTTTCAATATTCCTAGTTTATTTCTCTGGCTGTTCATCATCAAGCTCCAAGTCATCAGACGAGGGCGCTTCTTGTTGGTTTGGTGTCTGCATTTCCTGAATCAAAAAACAAAACAAAGTAAAATTGTGCCTTTTAAGTTAAGTTTCATTTGAATGATTGTCAAAGCGCCCTCTTTTGACTATATAATGCCATGGTCTGGGTCATGCTGAAATTGAGTATATTTTCTTTCTTGAATACTGTTCTGGCAGTAAAGGGAAAAACAAGACTCCATATTGATTCATTTTGTCCCTTGAAAAGTGTAACTACATCAGCTTTTCTCCATGGAGCAATGGTTTCACTTGGTTTCACTTGGATAAATCAACCCAAAAAGTGAGCTTTTTGTCTTTTGACATGTAATTTTCCATTTTGTTTTTAAGTGGACAATACATTGAATTGACCTACTAAGATCACGTAACCCTGGAAAGCATGACCAAACTAATGTGGGTAGCAACCATTGTCAGGGATGGGTGTAACCCTATTGGCTGATCCATGCTATTTGATTGACAGGCCGGATTGTTATATAGTTCTTACCATTCTGAGAAAGTCTGCTAGTTTATTGGCGTCCATACCCGTTGCTAAGTGAAGAATGTCAGTTGGGATGCGGTAACTAAGATACTGACTTGGTTGGATGCCCTCGGAGTTACGGACAAAACGGAACGTCTCCTAACAAAAGAGTATTATAAAAGGGGATTTTTGTAAACACCCGTCTAGATACAGCTATGATTTGATAATGTTCAGTTGGAAGAAACCAGCTAATTTTACCCTAAAAAAGGCAATGACTTTAAGGGAAGGTACAGCATTGGTAATGTTGGCAAAACTGCTTCTATGAGTATGCTTACTCTCTTTGAATCAATATATACATAAGGGAAGGTACAACATTGGTAATGTTGACAAAACTGCTTCTATGAGTATGCTTACTCTCTTTGAATCAATATATACATAAGGGAAGGTACAGCATTGGTAATGTTGGCAAAACTGCTTCTATGAGTATGCTTACTCTCTTTGAATCAATATATACATAAGGGAAGGTACAGCATTGGTAATGTTGGCAAAACTGCTTCTATGAGTATGCTTACTCTCTTTGAATCAATATATACATAAGGGAAGGTACAGCATTGGTAATGTTGGCAAAACTGCTTCTATGAGTATGCTTACTCTCTTTGAATCAAGATATACATAAGGGAAGGTACAGCATTGGTAATGTTGGCAAAACTGCTTCTATGAGTATGCTTACTCTCTTTGAATCAAGATAGACATTAAACAACCAACCCATGTACATGTCATCTTCTTATATTGTTCACAAGAAAATAGTGAATGTTGCATTCATTCTAATGTGGAATTCAAAGGTGATATTATTTAACTTTTCTTAATAATGACAACATCTCAGAGAAACAATTCTAGAGAAATGGAAGTAAGTTTTACATTAAAAAATCAACAATTTTTGTAAAAGTATGTGCGTCTGACATACATATTTTACATGCAGTTAAATAGTTTAAATGCATGTTGAGCGTGTAAACACTTTTAATTAAAGCACATGTGTTTGTTGCTATGACAATTTATTTTTACTAAGTTCAGCTCAATTGAATAAACACTTTTGGGAGACCACCAGCCCTAGGACTTGATGGCCTTGTTGGTAGAATCCCTGACGAGTAACCTGGAGGGCATGGGTTCAAATTCCGCTTCAGTACAATTTTCTTTGTTCGCCCCAACATACATACATACATACATCAGTAATACCATCAGTCATTTGCAGACTTTTCTGGGACAAGATCAACCACAATCTTGATCATGCCTTTTACAGTTTGCTACCAAGACAATTTCTATACAGCTGTGTCTCATCAATATATTTACAGTGGTCTTGTATGACGGTAGACTTCAACGTCACCGGAGCTTTTCCTAGTTTTGTTTGTGGTGAGTCTTTGAAACAGATAATTTCTGTCTTTGAAAGACTTACTTACCCATGACTGGCTTTCAGGACTTGTGACATCGAGATTGTTCAATTCCGTCCAGTTGAATAACAAAGGGTCTGTGACCTCACCAAAGGGGTTAAAGTCTATGAGGAGAAACTTCCTCTGTTAGGGCGAAAAATACAAAATTAGTATTGTCTGCTTTCTTCTCTTTCGCTATTTATGTCTGGAAAGTTGGTCAGTTTAATGATCTGTGGATGGTCTAGGAATGCATAGGTAAAACTACTTCTTTAGTAGCAAGATGTTCTCTAGGATTTTTTTTATATCTGAGAAAAAAAATGTTTAATTATAGAAAATTCTTGAAAATGTAAGATGGCAGTTGGTCCGTTGTTACTTTAAAATTTTAATATGGTGTCTTGAAGATGATACAAAATTCATATTGAGAACTTAATCCCACAGAATTACAAAAACATTTTGAACAAATTTTACCTTATCTTGTCGAAAGACATCATACACATCTGTTAGGAAATAACAATTTTTTTGAATTAACGTCTTGAAATGAGAATATAACACAATATTTATAATTGATTAAATTCCTAAAGGGGAACGTTTGACACATTCAACTGGAAACACAGACTGTTCTCATCAATGAATACATGCTATTCTCACTGAGAAGAGGCAGTGTTCCTAGAGAAATATTCTATAAAGATTTCTCTATCCTGTTGGCAAGTGTGACGTAATTCCAACATAAACCACGCCCATTTCTGCTTAAAGAATCGCTTTTGAAGGTTAAAATCAAGGAATTTAGGTTAAATTACACACAACAGTATGCTAGTTTTGGAACCGGAAGTCGCGAAAAGAATACACATACTACCGATGTGCGTGTATTACGTATCAACTTACGAACAGGATTAACATTAACATTAGCACTGAGCATACAGTGCTATACACACGTCGGTGTAGGGCAAAATTAAATCAATTGTTTATCTCCCGACGCAAGAATTTCACCAATCTATATATAGGATTAACATGAATGTATGCCAACCAAATGAAACAGGACTGTTCTTAGATGTTTTGAGGAGACTTGACTACAAGTACAGAAAAATGTTCCTGAGTACGAGTTTCAGTATTCAAAGTCTGGTTTTAGGTGCTTTCCTTATCTTTAAATATTTCACTTACAGTCTTGGTCTGGGAAGTTCCCTGCGACGTGTCTGTCATGGAATTCCTCGATCTCGTCCTGAATTTGATCGGCCAAGGAGACAAGATCGGGGAAGAAGTTTGTGTGGTCTCGCTGAGAAATTCCTGAAAAAAAAGGAGAAAAGCTCATACTTAAAGCAATGCTATTTAAATAAATGTCAAATGTCATTCTCTAATTAGGCAAATTATGCTTCTCAAAAAGCACAAATATTAAGTTTTACATACAACTTACTTGGTGTAAATTTGATGATGATATCAAACATCCCTTACTGTCTGGGGTGATATTTTAAGAAATTATGTCATTCTCCAATTTTGTTTGCTTAAATTACGCAGGGACAATATATACATCATCTTGATACAGAACAATACCATACTTATGTGTACTTATCTCTGGTGGTTACATACCAATGATATCATCATTCTTGACGAATACTCTGAACTCTGTAGCTTCTGAAATGTCACACCATCTTCTCAAAATAAGCTGCAAACAGAGTTGGGAGAATAGAACGGTTTGACAATGATGTCACTAACACTTGCTTCTGTGACCAACATGTTGTTGTGTTTGCCCGGAGTAAAATGTCATGAACTGGGTTACAGTAGACTGGCACACTTGGTGTAATTCATAGGTTTCTGAAACTACACGTTTACTTTTCGTGCAGTATTTGTTCAAAATTGCAGTCTATTTTGCGCATATTATTGCAAATAGCACTGTTCACCAATGACGTCTAAATTGCTGCTTCTGCCATTACACACACAAAATTTGTCTGAAGTCAATCTATTTTGGTTTTTAGAAATTCAACAAGTTGGTGAACAACACAACTGCGATCAATGCTATGTAATAGTTCCCTTGTGTGGGCACTTACAATACTGCACAGGTTGGGGCATGTCATATTTTAGAAGCTAGGGGTTGTGAAAAGGATTTCTCAAGGGGGGGGGGGGGGTGATAATTTGACCACAATTCCTTGTTAGGTATAATACCTCGTATTGCACATCATCTTGAAGGCCTTCCTCGCAATCCGCACAGTGTTCAAATCTACAAGACAAATGTAAAAACATCATGCTGAAATCACGCGATTTCTGAAATTGTTCATGTTTTTCACATTATTAGGGCAAAAGATTTCTGAGATGAGAGCGCTTGTGTTTGTGGGGAAACAAAAACACTTTAAGAGTAAGGGTTTAAAGTGATTCAACATTTTCTTGTGTTGTTTAAATTTGGCCAATCATTAGCAGTCAATCAGAATCTCTTATTGACAAATCAGATTTTTGAACCACTGCATGCCATTAACTCCAACAAAGTTGATAAGCACATGCCATTTTGTACATGTTTTATAACATGCATTTCAAAGCTATTGAAAAGAGTTTTTGGTACTGTGAGATCATGGTTGAAATAAGAGTCTTTTGGGGGTAATCCTCAAAATATTTTGAGGGTTTTACTTTTAAAAAAACATTTCTTGGGTATTAAAAATTGATATGATACTGTGAGATCATGCAGGATATGAGAGGGCTAGTATTTATAGAAGTAAAAGATAAATTATTTTGAGGATCAAAATTCAAATGTGATATAATTTTATAAACCCCCCTTACGGTAATGTCAGATCATGTGTGATGAAGTCGGAACTCTTCAGAAGTAGGAAGATATCGTTGGGACATACACACTGCAGGGTATTACCACATGCAATCCATGTAGCATCCTGAAAAAAAGGAATAAATAATATCGGTTAAGTTTTTTTTAGAAGAATACATCTAGGCCTTGAACTTCATGGAGGCAGAGAAGGCAACAGCCTCCATGTCCCCAGTCTTTGCCTCGGTGCCTCTTGAAATCTTCCCAAAGACATTTTCATTTTCTAACGAAAGTGCCCCCTTACCAAGGAGAAAATCCCTGGCCTCTACAAGAACAAAATTCAACGCCTGTACATCAATTTGGCCTGTCAATCAAAAACCTATATTGACCAATAGGGTAACACTATCCTGTTGGTAAGTGTGACGTAATTTTAACATTAACCACGCCCACTTCATCAAAAGCCCATTGGAAATGCATTGACCACCCTTTTCTTTAAGGTTTTACGTAATAAATTAGAAAGCTCTGGACTTGCCTTTAACGCATGTGTTGTAAATACTCAAATTCTGCCTCAAGAATCGCTTTTGAACGTTAAAATTACACAACGGTATGCCAGCTTTGAAACCGGAAGTAGTGAAAAGAATGCGCGTACTACCAATGCATATTACATATCGACTTACACACAGGATACCTGACAACCATTTACATCAGACAAGCTGTCCGTGGTTATGAGATCTTTTAATCTACTTTCAGGTGAAGAAAATCAAACTTTTGCCCGTTTGTTTATGGTGAAACCCCTGCTTCATGGTGAACCACTGATATTGCAATACATGTCTGTCAAACACTATGTATCCACATGGCGTTTTGAGAAAGCCATTCTGATAAAACGTGGAATGAACTTGACTTCAAACAAGACTTATTCTTGATCTATAATGTTTGTGGTGTCACGCTATGCTCTAAGACTGTACAGTGCTAACAGATTTCTTGCAGACGTCTTGAGGCAAGACTAAGCACATGAGGCAAGACTAAGTTTTCAAGACTACTATTAGGGTGGGCGGGGACTAAGGTCAACTCTGAGCCTATGTAGTTCAACCTTTTTTTTAAGATTTTAGATTTCAAAGTAACATGAGCTCCACATATCTTACCCTTGGGGAGCTTCACATATCTTACCCTTGGGGAGCTCCACATATCTTACCCTTGGGGAGCTCCACATATCTTACCCTTGGGGAGCTCCACATATCTTACCCTTGGGGAGCTCCACATCTTTTACCCTTGGGGAGCTCCACATATCTTACCCTTGGGGAGCTCCAGTTGAGCTTGGGGAAAACCCTGCCACCAAGATCCTGAATTGCGGCCTTGATGGACTCCTCCAGACCTGGGAAGGAGGGCGTCTTACTTTGTTCCTCACCCTCTGTGTGGTCTATGATGTCACTGGGCTCGTCTGTGGGACTGAGGTTGTAAAACAAAATAAGTGTGTGGAAGATTGCAGAAAAAGTGGATTTCAAAATTGGCAGTGAAAATACGTTCATCTGTACATTTGCTAGGGTAATTTCGCTAAAGAGGGGTCAGGCAATCTCAATCCTATGTACATTGGAGGACTTACGATTGCCTACGTACCACTGGGAGTACACTGGGTGACAATGACCCCTTTAGCAGTAACTTCCTATGTATGCATGGTACCCGTACCCGTACCCGTACCCGTACCCGTACCCGTACCCGTACCCGTACCCGTACCCCTCCCCCTCCTCCTCCTCTATGGGCCTGGTGGAGGAATGTTCTAAGTTTTTGTTTCTTACCTTATGGGGAGATATATTCCATCTGCATCCAAATAAGTGAGAAATTCTTTGGGGAGTGGCAGCACCTGGCTGAAATGACAAATTCAAATCAATAAGTTTGTTAACCCACATATAGTTGGATCCCTCAAAACCCTATTAAAAACGAATGGGTTTGAGAATAGGAGGGTGAAAATATAAATTTGATTTTCAATCTATTACTAGATGTGCAATTTATTTGTGGGATTTAAACCAGCAACCTCGGGTTCAGCATTTTGGTTCTCAACCTAACAGGGTCATTGATTCGTATCCTTACACTGTAGTTCCTCTGTGGGAAGGCTATCCCCCCAAATCCCCCATCTTGGGCTTCCATTTGAGTGGCACCCCCAATGTTCCTCCACCCAACCTATGTGATTGACAAGCCAGATTAGTGTAACTTCTCACCTATCGATAGTGATGTGTTTGAAGATCGGGTACCAGGCAGAGAAGCTGCAGTTAAGAACATGTTGTTTCTTCATGACTGATTCTGATGATGAAATCGTTTTATAGGGTTCTATGCTAGGGTTACCAACTATGGAATAAAAAGAGTAAACATAAATAAAGATTTTGAACAATATGAGAACAATACAAAATTATGACAGTGATGTTGCTCCAAAGATAATACTCAAAGGTGATGATGAGGATGATGGTGATTGATGATAATGGTGATAATGATAATGGTGATAATGATAATGGTGATAGTCATGATAGTGATGAGGATGATGGTGATGAGGATGAATAATAATGTCAATGAAGATGATGATGATGATATTAAAGATGCAAGTGATGATTGATGATGATGATGATGGCAATAGTGATGATGGTGATAATGATGATGGTGATGGTAAAGATAGTGATGATGGTTGATGATGATAGTGATAATGATGATGGTAAAGATGGTGATGATGACTGATGATTGATGATGACTGATGACTGATGATTGATGATGACTGATGATTGATGATGATGATGGTCATGATGGTGATAATGATTGATGTTGATAATGATGGTGATGATGGTAAAGATAGTGATGAGGTGATGATGATTGGTGATGATGATTGATGATGATGGTGATTAAAGATGATGATGTGTCCTGTATGTTTAACATTACAAATAAACACTTTTATTTTGTCTATCAAACAAAAAACTTAACGTTAGGTCAGGAGATCACAACTTGACTAAACAATTGATTGTCCAATTGATCCACCGAAAACTAAAGTAATATCGAATACCTGCAAACAGATGGATGATTCTGTCTCGCTCTTAATCTAGCCCTGGCTAATTGCAGTCTCAATCGTCGTCTAACTTATGTAGCACACGTGGGTATGTTAATATGTCTGTGTTTCGGGTGGCATCTGTCATAAATATACCCCTACATGTCATTCACCGGCGCCTAGAGCCTGCACATATTTATTGAAGAGCGCCCTCAATTGGCATGTTTTGCTTCTTGCATCTCGCTAGCAAACTCGATATTATCGTTTAAGACCATGGCAGAATGGCCGCTAGACATGTCTTACCATCTGCTGCCGTTTCGCAGAAGGAATACCCAGAACTGGATGACGAAATTTTCTACCCCTACCCGGAGAAGGTGAGGACTAGCCCAGCTGGTGACTCTGGCCGCTCGGCTGGTGCTGCAGAATGGGTAGAATTGCCGCTAGAGTCGGACCCATTTCCACAAACTACCGACCATATTGAACCATTGTTGAATAGCATCAGTCTCAATCATGATGGCCATGATGTTGATGATAATAACACAGAATTGCTTGGGTTCGACGGTAGCGATTCTGAAGCTGGTGTTCACTCACTTAGTGGGGCCGGGACTAGTGGGGTAGGCGGGCGGGTCCGAGTGAGTACCCTCTCCCTGGATAGCCGTGAAAGCGACAACAGCGTGTCCCCGACCAGCCCGACAAAAGGGGGAACATTACGACGGGACTCTTCAATATTGGATGGGCTCTTGTGTGAGATTTACGACAGATGCCAATTAAACTCAAGGTACAGCATTGACAGTGATGGCTTCACAGAGTATTCGAGTAACTCTGAGGGGGCGTACCTCAGTAGTAAAGGAGACAGTTTTCAAGAGTCGACACGACTACCCAAAGCACTAATTAATACCAAAAGTAAGTTGCGTTTATAACATTAAATAAGTAGGATAGGCCTACTAGTACTAATAAATGTACTTTAATTTTTTGTCCGTGGTACACTGTACACTGTAGCCATGTACAGTGTATATTGTCACTTTTCACAACAATTAAAAGTTCATTGTTTAGTTTCAGGCCATTTTTCCATCTTAATCAAACTTTACTACGATAATATGTTGTTAATACCTGGCCAAAATTGTATTCATTCGTTCCCAAAGCCCACCTAAAATGTTATGGTGCTATGAAAATCTGTGATACGTGTCAATATTTGTTTAGAAAAGTGGCAGTTGTATTATACATTCTTTCTGAAAATGTCAACAAAACATTGTGAGGCAGATTTCTACTGAGCCCACAACTTTGGTTGCCACAAAAGTTCAGTCACCCATAGATCACACATCTTCATCGACATGGCATTTTCATAAAGTTTAAATTATTTGTTTTAATATCAGTTTGTTTCAGTTATCACTAGTTTTGTTTTGTGGGGTGAATACATGTAGTTGAAAATAAATTATGGATATTACATATTTTAGAAAATATAGGCCTAATAAAGATAAAATTGTTTTTATTAATGAACAACTTTCATGTATTTAAATTAAAAAGTTATGAAAAAAATAATTATGAGAGTTTTTCAACTGGAAAAATAACATTTATTTCAAATTGTCAGGTCAGGTTAAATCACACAGGCCATTTGAGGATTAATATTTAATAATAATAATTAATAATTTCGTTGACATGGCCTTTTGATTAATTATCTACCACACAGTTTTTGTCAATTTGTTTGATAACATTTATTTTTAACAATGTTCAAAGCAGTTTTGGGTCCCAGTTTGGCAACTCATTTAAATTGTGGACATCCACAGCTCTCATTGTAGGGTTTTCAGTTTGTACGTGCTTGACCGAAGCCCTCCACACACACAGCGCATTGCCCGCAACAAAAAACATCAACATTTTAAATCAAAAAATTCTATTACTTTTACCTGTTTAAATCTTACATGTAATAGCTCATTGGAAAGCTTATAGTCTCAGCTATCCAACAATGTACATAAAATAGCAATCGGAAGTACGTGCGAAAGGCTAGGTTTTTATGAATGAACCACTCTCGTCCCGCCCAGCCTTTCGTGAAGTGTTCTGAGATCGGGCGTATTCGGCCCGTAAAATTTGCCGCGCTCTGCTGAGGGCATCCACTTCGGAGCTGTCTCCGTGCCCGAGTACATTGTGATTGACATGAAAACGGGTTTCCCTATAGAGTCAAAGGGCTCCTTTACATACCCATGCTTGCTCGATCTCCACAGCTACTCTACAACCGAAGTTATGAAGAGATAAAAAATTAAACACCGTTTTTCAAGGTGAAATTTTTAAGTTGAAAGGTAAGAGCGATGTCTGAATGAATTTTACACCTCTTTTCTATCATATGTGAAAGTTTTGAGCCGTAGATGTGTTTAGTTTTGAGCGGAGAGTGTATTTTTTACACCCTTTCAAAAGCTCTTATGAGGGAAACGAGCACGAACGCTGTGCGTGTGTATCACGGTGTGTGTAGGCTGATTCAACGGTTTTGTTGCCATTAGGGATGTACACAGTGTATGGACAGTCGGGCTTCATCGAATGCTGTATACTTGATTAAATAAAACGACTCATCCGATTTTCTTGATTTAAAAACCTTTGTATTTCTTTCATCAAGACCTTTAATTTGATATAAATATTGAGCATATTGGTTCAGGAATAATTTTTCACCTGAAAACCCTACTAATTGTGTGCACATGATTTGAGAGTTTGGCTAACCTGCCTTTAGGGTATTATGGGATAAGCGCTCAATGCAGCTTGCTAGTTCCAGGTCAATATACATGTAGGACGCAAACTACATTATGAAGATTATGACTTGGCTACAGCAAAGAGTTGCATTGTGTTGGTGTGCTTACAGCTCAGTACACACGAAATTGCATGTCAGTCTATGGAATACAACGTCATGAATGGTACAAATCTATTATTATTGTAGTACTAGGTTATTGGATTTATAGGTTATGCCTGGCTCACTTTGTGAATGTAACAAGCTTCTGGTTACGGTTCACTGTGCCCTGTTATAGACTGAAGTACATTATTTCTGAGGTCCTTCATACTGTATGATCCAATCCAACATAAGAACAGTCCATATCCCTATACTGAAATAATGCACAGTTTATACTGCAGTAGATGTTATTGTTGTTTTTTATGTGATTCTTAGAGCTCCTTTATTGCTAATCTCAAAAAACATCAATGTAGGGTGCGAAATTAAGAGTTGCCCAGTTGCCTAGGGCAATCAAATACCACTTTTACCAGTTTCCAGTTTGATTTTGAAAATTCTGAATCAAGATAGACTGTATCATTCATGGAATGGTCAGTCTGAGATTGCAAATTTGTATTTTCTAGCACTAAGTTTCTTGGTCAACCAAATTTGCTGGGGGCACCCTGTGAATTTTCTTTATTTCACATCCTCAAATTACAAATCTACATGTAAATTGGTATAAAGTTGATGATGATATCAAACATCTCTTGAAATATTTCTGTCTAAGGTGCTACATGTATATAATTTTAGTACAATTAAAGCATTCGCAATTATATTAACTTTTTGTGGGATTATGGAATGTATACATATGTGTATAGTTTATAATATATTTACACAGTTTGAGTTAACTGACCTAATAAAATGAATGCTTATAATTTATTTTACCAAGTTCACAACAACAATGGTGATGGAAGAAAGCAAACCATAATGTGTGCTAAGTCATTCAAATCATTCATCATCTTGTTTAATAGCAGATGACTGACCTTGTATGTTGAGGGTGCTGGGAATTTGAGTAGCAAACAGTTTTACCTACCCATATTCCCAGCACACTCAACCTAAAGAGCCACTCACCTGCTGAACTATGTGTGAGACGAGTGTATGCACTTTCTGCAAAGAGCTTTCCATTGACACACACACATTGTGCATACACTGTGACAATGATATAAGTTGACATTAGATATAATGTAGTCAAATTTGCATGGATGTGGTATAGAAAAGAATAATCCTTGTAATCCCAACTGATCTTCAATATACATGTATAGTTCTAGTGAATCCTTGATGATATATAGTGCACAAGATTAATGCAAAATCCACTTATCATAAATTATATACGTGTACATCCATCCCATGTATACATACAGGTAGCAGGGAAGGTAGATGTGCGGTATTGTTATTTTGTAATGTACATGTACATAAAATACGTGTACATTAATTTCAACCCACTAGCCTTTCTACACATGGAGGCCACTCCGATCTACTAAATTCTGTTCTTTATGCTATGGTCCCACAGGAATATTTCGATCTTTCTGTCGAAATATATTTCGATTCCTGTTTTTTTTTGTTATTTTTAATAATTTCGTCAAAATCTCGTATAAATATCGACAAAATATCTGTTTTCCGTGAGGAAATTTTTATTTTTGTATTTTCTCGACAATTTCGAATCATTTTCGATTTTATTTCGACGACTTTCGACTGTTTAGATCATTTCGACTGGCATATCGACAAAATTCGACTGTTTAGATTGATTTCGATTTTTTTTTCGAATAATTTTCGATTGTTTTAAAAAATTTGGACAAATGTTCCGATTTATTTCGACTGTAACGATTGTTTAGACTATTTAGAGAGTTCAGATTTATTTCGACTGGTTTTCGAACTTTTAGACTGTTAAGACTATTTCGATTTCATTTTCGATAGTTTCGATAAAATGTCGACAAAATTTCGATAAATTTGATCGAAACTTTATCGAAAAATATTGGTCAGGTTTAATAATTTTCGATTAATGATTTTATTTTTCGACAAATATCGACACTTTCGATTTTTTTAGACTCTTTAGACTATTTCGACTTTTCTCGAGAAAATTTTGTAAAAAATCTAAAATCTTGACGAAACACGATCTAGAGAGTCGAAATCTCTGTGGGACCATAGCATTAGCAACCTTCGGTACATACATGTACAAGCCTGCTGTCCTTTCCAAGTAATCTTACAAAATCAACTGTGTCACCCAAGGCCACTGTAAATGTTTGAACATAATAGTATGGCCTGCAATGTATCGATGGGAGACCGCTTTACCCTGTAATCTCAGTGGTGTGACAGTGCACAGTTCGGGTAACCATAGGAGGCCACTGGCAACAGCTAATGGCTTGGAGTGGCCTGAATGGGTTGTTTCAAAAATTGCACTGATTGTAGGAGGGCTAGTTTTCAAGAAATACATCACATACTAACCTGTGAAAGTTTCATCACAATAGATCTATGCTCATTTTTTTGAGAAAATTGTTGAGAGTTGTTTATGTTTTACGCATTATAATTCCTGGTTTCTCTTACATGTAGATGAATGCACTTCAGACGAAATAAATGGTCAGAATGATTGTTACATGCATGTGTACCATTTATACTGTACATGTACAGTACATGATGGAAGCTTGGGCGATATTGATTTTTTTCATCCACGATATATCAGCAAACATATATTGCGATTTTCGATAGTATCGCGATTATTTTTTCATTCATGCATGATTGCTTTAGAGCCGAAAACCACAGGTATGTACCCCTCTACAACCGTCACAATAAATTGCAAATTCGTTTGCAGAGCGTGTATGTACTTTTGAAGTAGTTCGCTTTTGTTTCTCACTTTCACACAAAACTAAAAAGACTGTTCTAATTTTGTTTCCATGGAATTTCTGACTTGACTCACAATGTCGATTTTTTTTATAATCGTGATATATATTTTTAATCGCGATTTGCCGATATCTCAATAACTTAAAAAGGTTCTCGATATCGTAATCGAATAAAAAAGGTATTGCGATATTCGATATTATCGTGTTATCGCCCATGCTTAACATGATGTACACCAAATTTGATTTATAATCTAGTAAATTCTGTTTAATGTATGGAAGTAGAATACAGTGGTGAGGATCTGTATACCTAAGTGAACTGTACAAGTTTACTCTAAACAAAGTGAACATTTATGAGGGGTGATTCCATGTTTACTCACATTACAATTTTGAGGTTTTGGGCCCACGCTTAATGACATAATTTATGTTTCAGTCATCAGTAAGGAAATTATAATTATTACTAAACAAGGAGCATAATGTAAGTTCATCTTTGAATCAATCTTGGGCCAATTTCATAGAGTTGCTAATGCTATGGTCCCACAGAGATTTCGACTCTCTAGATCGTGTTTCGTCAAGATTTTAGATTTTTTACACAATTTTCTCGAGAAAAGTCGAAATAGTCTAAAGAGTCTAAAAAAATCGAAACTGTCGATATTTGTCGAGATTTGTAGAGATTTGTCGAAAAAAAAAATCATTAATCGAAAATTATTAAACCTGACCAATATTTTTCGATAAAGTTTCTATCAAATTTATTGAAATTTTGTCGACATTTTATCGAAACTATCGAAAATGAAATCGAAATAGTCTTAACAGTCTAAAAGTTCGAAAACCAGTCGAAATAAAAATGAACTCTCTAAATAGTCTAAACAATCGTTACAGTCGAAATAAATCGGAACATTTGTCCAAATTTTTTAAAACAATCGAAAATTATTCGAAAAAAAATCGAAATCAATCTAAACAGTCTAAACAGTCGAATTTTGTCGGAATGCCAGTCGAAATGATCTACATGTAAACAGTCGAAAGTCGTCGAAATAAAATCGAAAATGAATCGAAATTGTCGAGAAAATACAAAAATAAAAATTTCCTCACGGAAAACAGATATTTTGTCGATATTTATACGAGATTTTGACGAAATTAAAAAAAGAAAAAAAAAAACAGGAATCGAAATATATTTCGACAGAAAGATCGAAATATTCCTGTGGGACCATAGCATAAGCAGAGAAGTTTACTAAACAAATATTTTTGACTACCCGCCAAAATACGTATATATTTTGTATGAAAATTTGATGGTTACCAAAGAAATTCGCTAAACAAATTTTTCTGGTAAGCAGTTCTATGAAATTGGCCCCAGGGACATTATTTTATGAATAATGATTTAAAAACTCATTTTCTGCATTGGGGGTTTTTATTGAAGCTTTGTCAGTGAAGGGTATCTGTAGGTTGAATGGGTTGAAATGATTCAACCATGCTGTACACACCCCCATTGCCTGCCTTGATTGCAATTTAAATGTTTTGATTGCATTCAGCTTGTATTGCGTTGGTAGCAATAAAGCATTATTGACATGTGATGATGTATATTCATTACATAACTGGTTTCTGAAATTACAGGCCTCATTCTTGTAGGGGCAAGGCCAGTTTTACATTGAAATTTGACCATTTAAATATTTTTATCATATGTTAGCAGGGGTCGAAATTAACTTTATGGTAGCTCACAGGACTAGTTATGTCAAAATTATACTAATCCTTCAAATTTGTTAGTAGTCCTGAAAAGGGTGAAAACGTGGAGTCCATATTTTGTACTTGTATACAACTTACAAGTATAGTTTATTTTGTTATTTCATTTTTTTCACAAGCCCATCGGACTATCCAAACCCTAGCAGCTAGTAGTCCCGCTGCTAAAACCACTAGCCTTGGACAAGCAGACTAGTGTTAATTTCAATCCCTGGTTAGTATTTTTTGGCTGACGTTGTGTTTATCAACACAATTGCTTCATTCATGGTTTTTTTCATTCATGTTATGTACATACACATAATGTAGTTTAATAATACAGGTATCACCATATGTTACTCTTTACCATGCGTTGTTGTCTCTTTTGTTTCATAAATCTATAAATCTGAACCAACCCACGTACATATTTTGCTCGTCTGTACAGATGTCGGTAATCATGAAAGGGCCAATGTCTTGTTTCCATGTACTTGTACATGTAATTAGTGTAGCATTGTACAACAACTGGAATGGTACCAGACTCGAACAGAAACAACAATCCGTAACATCTTGGCTTTAGTATCATTTCCTTGAATTGTATAAAAGGCCATACATTTGATAAAAATACACATTGGTTATCGTTCTTGCTTGATTGAGCCTGACTTGATTAAAAAAATTACTAATTTATTATTTTTTTAAATTTCGCCTATTGACGAAATATTACATGTACAATGTAAAGTGTGTAAATCTGCAATCATTTATGTGTATATTTATTGGGGGAACCAATGTTGTACCTTCCCTTTAAAGAAGTAGACATCAACTTTTGAATATCGGTAAAAAAAAATGTAAATTAAAAAATTCCATAAAATGTAATTGACTGATTTCACAGGAATCACACAGTTTAGAATGACATAAAACTAAAATTTTAGTGTTTTTTTAATCTATCTGTAATAATAGTTATAATCTACATTATCTTTTGGCTAGATTTTCAGTTGAAATAAACCATAAATAAAGATTTTGCAATTCAAACATTTGTTACTTTTTAAATCACTTGTAGGATAATGTGAACTGCACTAGTAAATATCCTTTGAGAAATGTTCATCTCTACTTCATAAAAAAAGAGTAACAAATTAAAGTGTATTTTTGGTCACGAAACACTAGGTTTAAGTCATTTACATTTGTACCATCAACATTTTAATGAATTTTCCATACACTTCACTTCACCATATTTATTACACTGTAGAAAATATGTGTAGTAAATGTTACATTCTAATAATTATGCTGGTACGTGTATGTTATACACACTGTATATGTGCAGTAGTGGTGTGTACATGTATGCAATATAAATCTCTGCATAAAGCCATGTAGAAAACAAAGAATCGGTGACTGTTCTATCAATCAAACAAAACAAAATCAAGGTGGAAAAGTTCCCAACACCCCTTTTACCCAAACAAGAACACATGTAGTCTCATTTTGTGAGAAAAGTGGCAGTTAGCAATTTGCCGGTTGGGGATATTTGTTTCCGTTTTGATCCGTGGTAAATAGGAGATGGGGACATGTTCACTTAACTATATTATTGGATCAATTAATGTTCTGGTTATTGACAACCACCGTTTTCCGTAGTACACTGTCGTTTCATTAAAAAAACAACGCACGGCAATCATTGAAGAAAACCGTATTAAAACGTTTGATGTAGAATATTGGTACTAATGAAATAGAGTTACTAGGTATCAATCATCTATCTGAAGTGCTTCCATTTTAGAGAAAGGAATTTAAACAAAAAAATTGGCTGATAACCTAAAACTTTATCGTAAATGATTTTGTCTGCTTAGCAACTCTATGAAATTGGCCCAAGGTCTAAGATTTGAGGCTTTGCATGGTGGAATATCGATACCATTTCGGTTTGCGGTAACACCATTTGTTTATCTCAACTATCGTGAAGCTGAGGTACAGGTTCTGAAAAGAACCTTATTGCACAACTTGTATCTCAACTGTCGCTAAGTGAGAATGGTTCAAGGGAGAACCAATGTCGGGCAACTCGTTTTTCTCTACTGTCGCTAAGTGAGAAATATGGTTCAGGGAGAACCAGCGGACTTCACGGGTTACTCTCCGGGCAACTCGTTTCTCAACTATCGCTAAGTGAGAAATATGATTCAGGAAGAACGATGGGGCCTTCATGGGTTATTCTCTTGAACCATTCTCACTTAGCGACAGTTGAGATGCGAGTTGTGCGATGAGGTTCTTTTTAGAACCTGTACCTCAGCTTCGCAATGGTTGAGATAAACACATGGTGTTACCGCAAACCGAAATGATAACTATATAGTCGGTTAGCCTTTTGTTTTGATCGGCCTATTCATGGCTTTACCATACAACTTACAATTAGGTTATCCCCTCTTTTCAAACAATCTTCCCCCACACATTCCTGAGTTCTTTGACATGTGAAAACTTTATCAGTAGCTCGGAGTTGCCTTTCTTTTGGTAGTCCTGATCTGTGTGGGCAGTGAGTTGTTTGTGGGTAAATTGAAAATGGGCTATTCAGGAATCCCTTTTGGATTGTTAGAGATTAACTGGGAGTGGGATGGGCAAGCATGACTTGTGCAGTTGTAGTTTTCTTGGTTTTTCAAAGTTGGGAGATTGATTTTCAGTTTGTGTCTGTAATTGATGAACCCATGACAAGCACAGAAGATTTTAGGCACTCTGAAGGTACAGTAGCTAGACTTTTTCTTTCTTACAGTTAAAGTTACTTCCAATACATGAAATACATAATGAGTACTTTTTTGTGTTTAACCCTCCTATAAAAATTGCAGTTTTGGGCCTAGAAACTGCACCTTTCAAAACCTGTCAGCCGGAGGGTTTTGAAAGGTTATGTAGTTGCTTCACTATGCACCACACTACACTGGCCGGTTTTGAAAGGTGGTGTAGATACACTACCATATGTACATACTATACATAGTTTGTGTACATAACTGTTTACTGTTAGTCACTGCACATTTCAAATCCCTTTGGCAAGTAATAGACTGATAGATGTGTATATCTTAGGGATTACTGTTTATGTACAGGGTAGCTTCTGAAAGGATTTGACAGTTGGATGAACTTTATTGAGGATTACTTAGCTTTACTTTAAGACTTAGTGCCAATACCTGTCAAAACCTTCCAACATGTTTTGGCATGTAGGTGTACTTAGCTTACTTTATGACTTAGTATCAGCACCTTTCAAAACCCTCTAAACCCTCCAAACCCTCCAAAGGGCTTTGGCATGTGGATGTACTTACTATACAAGTGTTATGACATGCATTGGCATGTTAATGCTGTGGGCCCTATGCTTATTACACAATGCAAATTTGGCAGGTTTTGGCATGTACAGTAACAGGAGTGTTAATGTTCACAATGTACAAATTTGTGTGTATTGTACATTTTGTACGTATTGCACATACATATGTATACATACAGTATGTACATAGTATGTAGTGCAGCTGAAGGGGTCGTGCACACATGAACTGAATAAACTTACATGTACTTATACTGTGGAGTGTTGTGTCCAAGCAGTCTCAATGCATTGGATTTAAGTTCTGGTGGCTGAGTCGTCGGGATGTGGGTTCGAATCTTACCCAAGCCAGTTACAGTATGGGGACCTGTGAGGGTAGAGACAGTAATTGTCTCATAGATAAGCTGATGAGCACTTAACAGGCTGTCAGGGCTGTTAGTGTAGAGGTCGAGAATGATCCAGGAATAATTTAAAGTACATGTAGCCTTATGATGGGCATAATGTGGAGTGTTGTGGCCGAGCGGTCTAGCTTACCGGACTCAAGTTCTGGTGTTAGCAGCAGAATGTGGGTTCGAATCCCGGCCGTGACACTTGTGTCCTTGAGCAAGACACTTAACCATAATTGCTTCTGTCCACCCAGGGGTTAAATGGGTACCTGTGAGGGTAGAGTTGGTTGATTAGCCCTATATGCGCTGTAATGGCAGCAATTGAGCTGTATACTCCCCAGGGAGCTGAGATGGTTTCAGGAATGATTTATGAGCCTTGTGAGCCTTATGAGCAGGGGTAATAATATAATGCGCCTTGAGCACCACTTAGTTGGTGGATACGTGCACTATATAAGTCCACACATTATTATTATTATTATTAATGATAATGAGCATCACATCATGATTGAGTTGACACAATACGAATCCACTATCAGTACTATGATTCTTGAGTGTACTTAAAGGGACAATATCGTCACGATCAACAGGGCATGGAATTCGGTCGATTCACAACTCAGTGCGCCGCCAGCGGCAAGCCGGGAAAGGCCAATTTCAAACTTTCAGGGTCGACATCGCGTCTATCGCGTTGTATTAGATGGTGGTCAGTACAGCAGTATGGATTTCGCGAATGCGGTGGATGAGTTAAATCAATTTTTGACTAATCGGGGAATACCTTGTGCGGGAAAGAAGAGAGAAGAGTTGATAGATTTAGCGGAGAAGGGGTGTAAGAAGTACAGTCGATGCATTGGCGATACCCGCTTCCGGTTTTGCGATGTCGACTTTTCCCCATGATGCACTGCGTAATTTGGCCTTTTCCCGGCTTGCCGCTGGCGGCGCCCTTGTTGTGAATCGACCGAATTGAAGTGCTAGTTTTAGATTAACTCAGTGACTGCCATAATACCTCCACATGATAAGGTCATAATTTGTATTACCGATGCTGCTGCTTAAATGAACTAGTAATTATCAGTCACTGTGTTCATCTTAAACTAGGACACTGAGTCTGTAAATCCTCTCAAATTAAACATCCAGGAGGTTCAGGGGATTTGTCCTCTAGACCAAAGGGAGACACAGGCTCGCTACCCATTTTTCAGGATTTTTTACTTCTGTCAAATCACACACCTGCAATTGATACAGATAGAACAACAATATATCTTCTTCTCCAGCCTCGTCATAATATTACAGATTACCAGATCACCAAAACACATTGAATAACAAGTTTTGTATTACTGTGGTCACAGGTAACAGTGAGCTACGGGACATGGTTCGTGATCTGCAGCACAGTGTGGCCGTTCTCTCCAGCCGTCTGATTAAGCAGTTGAAGAGACGGGACCGCTACCTCGCCAAGCTCAACAAGAACCAGGATGTCTTGACAGCCGTCCTCCAGGCCGTGTCGCAGAAAAGACGTAAGATTCATCAGTTGGAGTCTTATGAGACAGTAGGTGGCAGCAAACATACCAGTCCTTTTATGTTGTTCTCGTTATCACACGCATGCTCAGAACTATTTGTGAATAATGGAAAAGAACCGGCAAGTCTGCTGCCACCTACTGTCGTATAAAGTCTGCATTACACTTGCAGCAAATAATCTAGTTGCCCCATCCACTAACTGGATCTCAGGTTGCATTCCTGTCAATTTGGTTGCCCACAAAACATACAAAACTTGGTACAATTTGTTCCCCTCTGAGATAGCAAACTTTGCTGCTTCATATTAGCTACATCCATGAATGATATTTCCTATCTTGGTTAAGAAATTCATAGTTTGTTTTCAAATCTTCAAAGACGCACCATAATACATGTAAGTACATTTACTTACAACAACAAAAATCTGTTTGAGCTACAACATAAATGTATATAAAATACTTACATACTGTACAACTTGTATTTGAATTGACAAAAATGAGGTTGCCCAACCGGAACTGTTTATATATTCACCAGGTTGCCTCAGGGAATTTAAGGTTACCCCAGGCAACCCTAAATTTCATACCTATTATTATAAGGGTTGGTTTTGAAACAAAACATTTTTTTATCAAACTTTTTTTCAGTAAATTGTTTTCAGGAACATGTGTATTAAGTTACAGGTAACCAACAGAAAATCACCTTTGATAGAAATTACACTGAACAAGATTAATGATTCTAATTAACCGCCCACATTGATGTTTTAATTTGATGTTTCTACATGACCACAAGTTCTTTTTGAGAAAAGTTGTTGATTAGCTAGTTGGACACTCCACAAGAACAGTTTATGTAGATTTTCAAACATGATCCTCTATGAATGCACAGCATGTACTGTGTATAAGTGATGTTTATTGTACACTGTATGTCATCAGTATAATGTAAACCATCATTTAATAACCTCTTAGTTCACTGAGGCCTACGTGTCTAATGCTTCCGTGCTTCAATGAACAGTTGTGCTTGACACACATCTGCATGAATTACACATACAGTACTCAAAAGAGGTGGGTTCATTTATATTCAGGAGCTACATTACATGTACATAGTATATTTTACACTATAAAACACCTGTCTATGGAAAATAGCTGAAACGTATACTAAATGTACACACATGCTTGTTTATGTAAACTGAGAACCTCCTATTGCCTTTGTTGTTGCACTTTTTAGGCATCCCTCATTTGATTTGTACACATTTTCAAACTGAGGACATTTGCAAACCAAAATCACCAACACATATATACATTTTAATTTGTACACTCAATGGTACCATACATGCATGTCAAAAATTCATGTCACTGGCTGTACAGAAAATGCATACCCTGGGCAAATGTTTTGAAATTTTCCTTTACATCTGTTAGTTGTCGCCTCTCCCCCCTTGGGTGGATCAGGGGGTTTAATCAGAGTTCAGGTCACCCTTCTGTAGAAATTGTTTGATTTTTTTGCCAAGTACAGTGTACACTTTCATGAATTCCAGGATCGGTCCCAGATGCTGTCCCCTCAACCCTCCCCCCTCCCCATAATACCTGAGGTCTGACCTGGGGATTTGGTCATGTGGAAATATTTTGTGCATAATTTTGAAAATTATGTAGTATTATTATAATATACATGTATGGAGATATGGACAATGTATGTGTCAATTTGTACAGAGGTGGGAACAATAATTGGTACATTTAGGCATGCAAAGTAAAAATCACGTTTTGTCCAGTTTTTTTAAAGTATTTTTATATTTGTTCAATGCCTTTATTTATATTTTCATTGATGCAGCTATACATATGTGTCTTCATAGACTTCTTCGCATTATATACCACAATGTGCACACACAAGCTGATTAGCAGAATGCATGCTGGTCTAGTTTATGATCAAACCTGACCTTACCTCCCCGATATTGTCTATTAACCCTAACCTTCCCAAAATCCCCCAAAATCTTCTTTGCTAAAGTGAAGGATTTTGAAGGATTGAGGTTACATGCTACATGCTCTTTGCTAAAGTGAAGGATTTTGGAGGATTGAGGTTATTAGGCATACTTGCCTTTCCATGGTACATGTACATCCAGGTTTGTTGTAATGATTGCAAGGTCAGTGCTTGGGTCAGTGGACACTGTTTAATTGCTCCATGCATGCAGGGAGGGTCCCTGGCCATGTACATGTACATGTATCACAGATTAGAAACACTTGTGTGCATGCATGCCATGTGCTTGCTTTACTACTGAAGGATTTTGGAAGATTCAGGTTATGTGTAAGCAAATGGGCCTAGGGAGTTTGGGTTAATGTTACATCCATACTAAACAACAGTTACATAGCCATAGACATGCTTTTCTTCTCATTTTTGTGTTCAGTTTTATTAAGCAGCTTCGCAAATCAAATGAAAATCTTTCAAGTTTTAGCAGTGTCCTCAAATTGTATTGATCTTTACCTTGCCTCCTCTCTTCTCTATATACTTGGTAATACATGCAGGTGTGGATGCCAGACTGAAATTCAGCATTGAACCCCTTCCAGGAAAAAGAGCTTTCCGTCAGGTAAGACCAGCTCATCCGCAGACAATTCTATTGCATTTGCTTAGCCAAATAAAAAAATTCCAGACAGACAACCGGCCAAAGTCTGTACATTTTGCGTACAAGATTAGTTTGTAACTGACAAAACCTGCCAAGTAATGTTTGTCTGCTTTTAAAACTCAGCATTGAACCCTTGACAGTTAAAAGAGCCTTCTGACAGGCCAACCCTGCTTATCATCAGCCAATTTAATTTACTTTGCTTAGCCAAAAAATAAAATTGCAAAACAATTTTATAGTCCGACAACCAGCCAGTCTGTACTGTTGCGTATATTGATTGCCAACAAAACATGCTTAGCAAATTGTCCTCAAAGTAAGCCTGCTCATCATGCAGGGGCCACCTTCGTTGAGTTTGCTTAACCAAGCAAAATTAAAATAAATTGGTAAGTAATAAACAGTCAACCAGCCAAATTGTTGCACATTTTGCATGCATGAATTGGCTGGTAACCAACCAAATTTGTTTAATTTGCCTAACTGCACAGTATGGTCATTAACACAAAACCAGTCCTAATCAATAAACACCATCCAAGGCCTCGCATCTTAAAATTTTTTCTGCTAATCATATTCAAACCTATAATAGGAGATTAAAAAGTAATACTTAACATTAATGTTCTTATAAAGTGCACACATCCCCCCCTTTGAACTACATGTTATTACTGGGTTAACTGTGGACCTGAGGCCTTTCAAAATAATACCAGACAACCATCTTAGCTCCCTGGAGAGTATACGTGCATCTTCAGTCTGTTAGCTGCAACTTTATTCACGCCAAGAACTAATGTAGCATAAACCATCTCTGCTGCACATATTGCATTAGCTCCTTGGAGGAGAAAAGCTGTTGTACTGGCGTGCCCACTTGCACAGTTTGACGCATGCGGTTTTGCTGAAAGTACTTTTCACACAGGTGATACAGATTTGATAAATTGAGTGCAATTGAAACCCCTATATTGGTAATCTTAAACAAACACAGACATTTACATGAAGTAAATAAGTTAATGTAAAGTTGATGATGGTATCAAACATCCCTTGAAATCTTTCTGTCTGAGGTATTTTCATGAAAGTACAATTAATCAATTTTTTTTGGCAAATTAACTTTTTAAACAATCATGCGTTATTACTCTTTTCAATGTATAAATGAAGTAAATTAGTTTCAATTAAGTCATTTCGAATTAATTGACCGGGAGTTATTTAATAAATAAATGAATTTATGACGGAGCATAATAAATCCATTTATTGGTCAAATAATGAGACCTAAGGACAGTGTGTTGTTCATTTGATTCCTGAAATATCTGTAAGTAAATTTGTAAGTAATTTACTTTCTCTAGTCAAGGAAAATGGAAGTATGCTGATTTAAAACTAAATTGCAAGTGAAATAGCGAAAAATATGGAATATGAATCTTGAAATCCTATTTCAATTCTGCTTTTCCAAAAATGAAAGATTTAAAAAAAAATTTCAACCCTCTCAGTGGTACGACGCTTTGCGGGCTGTGGCTCGACTACCCACAGGGCTCCCTCAGGAGTTCCGCAAGTCAGTCTGGTTATGTCTAGCCAATCGGCACATCAAGCATCTCAAACTGGACTGGCGTAAGACAGTGAGGTTTACGTTCAACGACCGGAGTAACCCTGACGACGACACCCTTGGAGTACAGATTGTCAAGGTGCGTACACTGACTGATCTTATTGGATGGAATTCAGATTGATCTTATGAAAACAAATTGATTCATCCCTCCTTCTCTCTTAGGCAATTGTCTACCAAATTTCTGCACTGGTCAAAAACAGTCAACTGATTTGTTTTGACTGCTCGACCACCTCACACACGAGGAGGTAATTTTTTGGTCTAGCTGACTGGTTTTGACCTGTCTGGTGATATGCCTTTTCATCTGTAATTAGTCGTTTTTGACCTTTCTAGTGATTAAAGGGACAGTATCAGGGCAGACTTTCAATAGGGCATGGAATTGGTGTCCTAGTTTTAAGATGAACAAAGTGACTGAAAATTACTGGCTCATTTGTGTAGCAGCAATGGTAATATGACCTCATCATGTGGGATTATTATTTCCAGTCACTGAGTTAATCTAAAACTAGCATTCTGATTCCATGCCCTGTTGATCATGATGATATTGTCCCTTTAAGGCATGGCATGGCCGGTGCAGGACATTCATTAACTTGTATGTTGGAAAGACCAATTGACTGCTGCATGATTTGAAGGTGAAGATTCTGTACAAGTTTTAAGATTTTTTAAAAGTTAACGAGCCTTGATTTTTTGTGTGTGCAGGATTTGCATCGTACTGGCTGCAGTGGGTTCTGCGGCCAAGAAGCTGAGGATGATCGAGTTGTACTTAAGAGGGTTCTTCTGGCTTATGCCCGCTGGAACAAGGCCGTCGGGTACTGCCAAGGGTTCAACGTTCTCGCTGCATTCATCCTAGAAGTCATGGAAAGAGTAGAGGACGATGCTTTGAAGGTATCAAAACAAGAATATCAAGGATAGACTATTACACAAATATCTGCTGCATCTTGATTTAGCTAGCGATCATCATTCATATTTCCTGTACGGTATGGTGTGGTTTGTAATCGAACAATCTACATAGTTGCATCATTAAAACCCTCCTACTGTTTGACCATTTGAAACCATTCAAAATTTCCACTTTCAAAAATGGCCATTGGTTTTGTACACACATGGTGATACCATTTGAAAAGTGTTGGTAGCAAGCTTTACTACCATTCAAATCCATTCAAATGGTTTTTGAATAGTGGATACACTACACCTTGGTGTGTTTCCATAGCCGAATGGTTTCAAATGGTGAATGTACTACATAGTGGCTTATAAATCATTTAAATCGTTTTGAATGGTGGATACACTACACCTTGGTGTGTTTCACAAAACGAATGGTTTCAAGTGGTGCATCAACTTGTCTGAAAAAGGCACCAGAAGTAGGAGGGTTAAATTTTAAATCATGTTTAACTGTTGTTCAGTGTGGTTGTAACATTGATAGACAATATCTGGGGAGGTGAGGTCAGTTTTGCAGTAATTTGATCGTTAGCTAGACCAGCATGCATTGCGCAAATCAGCTTGCACTTGCATGGTATTGTGGTATTTGTAATGTAGTCTAGGATACTTATTAGTGTATTAGTATTTTATAGTCATGAGTAGTTTTGATTAAATGCCTCTTCCACAACCTTTATGAATGCCATTCTTCAGGAGAATAAGCTTCCACAGGCATCAATACACCATGTCAATCAAACAGCATGGATTAACACTAACCCCCTAGGTATTCTGGCTAGGAACCTTCCTCAATCCTCCAAAATCCATCAGTGCACTTTTGGAAACATGCCCTTATCTTCAAAATGCACCATACATTTTTGTTGATCATTCATATTTAGCGCTTATGGCCAGTACTTCTTGCCAGGTAGTAATTTTGTCCCATTTGAAGAGGTGAACATACCAGTTTCCAACAGTGCTGAATCTTTTCAAAAAAGTGCCCCTTGGAAGATTTTGCAGGATTTGGGGGTGGTTAGGGTTAAGGGCTTAACCCTAACTCCCTAAGCATTGTTACTGAACAATAAAAATCCTTCAAAATCCTCCAACTGCTTTTGTTGTCTAGGGAGTTAGGGTTAATAAAACCATGGAGCACTGCTTTATCAACTGAGAGTCTTACACTTAGCTCATCGAGTTTCATACATTTCATTATTCTTATGTTTGCATTTTTGAAGAAGCAACATTATCACTGATTTATACATCATTTCTCATTCAGTTTTCAACAGAACAAAATGTTGAGTGTTTCTTTAAAGCATACATGTACATATGAATGTAACCAAAGAACCATGCTTGAATATTTTGATTAAATACTATTTTCCCAGCGCACCTGAAGATGTTTTTTTGACATTCAAATCACTAGTTCGCTGGAGACATCCTCATAAGAGTATTGATCTAAGTACTCCCTTGCCTGTTTTGATTCATACTTATTTTTACATGAAATCTTCTTGAAGTTGTTTTTCTTTAACTTTTCAATGGTTTTGTTTTTACATGTAGTCTACCTGAAGATATTTTTTCTCATAATTTTCAACTTCTTGTTGATTTAAAGCCTGACAGTATTTTAAAAACATCAGAAAATATGTCCCAAAAAAAATGTGATTAAAGTTTTACCTGGAATTTATATGTATGTATAAAATGTCAGGTAAAACTGGTGATTGTACTAAACATCCCTTGAAATCTTTCTGCCTGAAGAGGGTTTTTTTCAGTAAAATTAGTCAAAATGTAATAAAATTGTAAATAAAAATTTTAAAGGAAGATTAAAGGTACCGTGAACAATTTTGACATTGACCAGTGTGAGAATTGTAAATTAACTTTTTGTACTTTTTTCAGAAATAAGTGTCCATTTGAGCAGAAGATTACACACTTTGTTTTCTAACCACATTACTTGTTTGTTCAAGTACATGTACAAGTATAGGCTGTAATATTCAAATAATTTTCTTTCGGTTTTCCCCCAATCAGGTGATGATATTCCTGATTGACCACGTTCTGCCAGACAGTTACTTCGCCAATAACTTGAGGGCGCTCTCTGTGGACATGGCGGTCTTCCGCGAGCTGCTGCGTTTCAAGCTGCCAGAGTTGGCCCAGCATCTGGACAAACTACAGAAGACCGCTAACGATGGCATGTCAGGTAGATTAAACATTCATCACGTGGTACCGTACTGCATATTTCTGTATGTTTAACATGTGATGAGTGAGAATGGTATCTTTGAGTAGAGGAGCTTAACCCTAACCTTCCCAAATCCTCCAAAATCCTCTTTGCTAAAGTGAAGGATTTTTAAGGATTGAGGTTACATGCTACATGCTACATGCTACATGCTCTTTGCTAAAGTGAAGGATTTTGGAGGATAGAGGTTATTAGGCATACTTGCCTTTCCATGGTACATGTACATCCATGTTTGTTGGAGTGATTGCAAGGTCAGTGGTTGGGTCAGTGGACACTGTTTATTGCTCCATGCATGCAGGGAGGGTCCCTGGCCATGTACATGTATCACAGATTAGAAACACATGTGTGTATACATGTCATGTGCTTGCTTTACTACTGAAGGATTTTGGAGGATTCAGATTATGTGTAAGCAAATGGGCCTAGGGAGTTAGGAAGGATTCAGGTTATGTGTAAGCAAGTGGGCCTAGGGAGTTAGGAAGGATTCAGGTTATGTGTAAGCAAGTGGGCCTAGGGAGTTAGGAAGGATTCAGGTTATGTGTAAGCAAGTGGGCCTAGGGAGTTAGGGTTAATGTGCATGTAAAGGGTGTTTGGTATTATGGCATTCCAATACATTACTCCCTTCTATAGGCTGTGTACGATTACACAGTCTCTTCATAATTCACAGGCAATTGAGAAAAAAATTACTGCACATTCTGGCTAAGCCTGAGCAAATAGTTGAATTTAATTGATTATTTGCAAACCATATTCATAATCGCAGTCTTGGAACTATTTAATTAATCGTGCCGCCAAGGATACCAAATTATTCAAATCAACTAGCTTCAGATAATCTTATCAATGTGCAAACCCTATATGATGTCACAGAAAATTTACCAATAAACTAACCCGGTCACCTCGTAAATATGTATGGGATTCTAAACTATTCATTTATTCTCTCTCTCCTCTCCCTACAGGAAGCTATGAGCCTCCCCTAACCAACGTCTTCACCATGCAATGGTTTCTCACTCTCTTTGCCACCTGTCTTCCCAAGTCCTTGGTGCTCCGTGTCTGGGACAGCATCTTCTTAGAGGGGTCAGAGATGTTGTTGAGGGTTGCCCTGGCGATATGGGCCAAGCTTGGAGAGTAAGTTGTCCCACCTGGGTTGTATAAGGGCTCATAGGTGTTGTAAACCATATAAACCCGATGGGGTGATACTTGTTTCACACTGAGGCCATATAGAACAAATAGGATCTTGATTGTCCCAATCAGGACCCCGCAATGGAAGACATCTTCTGCTTAACAGGGTCATTGTCAATCATACTATCCCAATGGGGAGATACATGAGGATACTAATTGGCCCCAATCGGGACCCTTCTTCTGCATAACGGGATAATTTCTCACCATACTATCCCAATGGGGAGATACTTGTATCCTGATCAAGCCATATGGCCCCAAGGAGGACACTTATTAGCCCCAATGGGGATATTAATTGACACTGATGGGGGACCCTTTTGCTGACAATAGCCCCATCTTTCCTATATAAGGCTCCCCTCTTCTCCCCACCCCCTTAAAAAGTTATTATTTCTAGTTTCTGGTCTGGTATGCATGTTCCTCTCCAGGCCCTTAACATAGATTAAAAGTCTTCTGACGATGCCTAGAGCAAGCTAGTCAAAATGTAGAGAAGGCCTCTACGGTTCTTATCAGAAGCGCAATCTCACTTTATAGCGATAGTTGAGACTTAAACCCAGACTCCTCACTGACTGAGCCTTGTATTTCTTACCCACAGTAAACTGATTGATATTGAGAGTGCTGATGAGTTTTATAGCACCATGGGTCTGGTGTGTAATCAGATGCTTAAAGGAGAAATCATAGAGGGAGATGAACTCATCCAGGTAATTAGAAATCAAAACATAAATAATTAATAATAAATTATTTGCAATTATTTTGTATTTTATATTTTATGTGTTTTCCTGAAGACGTTGAGAACTATCCTCGCTACCGGTTATTTTCAGAACCACATTACTTCTTCCAAGAAGAGATTATTACACATGGTGTTACCTGTAAACATAATTGTCTTACATTTGTCTTGGTCCTTATAAGACAAGATGGAGTGTTGTGGCCTAGCAGTCTAGTGCATCAGACTCAAGTTCTGATATTGTCAGAATTTGGTTAGAATCTTGGCCTGGCTGGTTACGGCGCTTGTGTCCTTGATTGAGCAAGACACTTAACCATAATAGCTTTGTCGTTCGGATGGGACGTAAAGCTGTAGGTCCCGTGTGTTGTGTAATGCATGTAAAATAACCCAGGACACTTATCGTGAAAGAGAAGGGGCTTGCCCCGATGTTTCTGGAATGGCATCAACAGGGGTAATAATGTTCATGCGCCTTGAGCGTCAAACTTGGCAGATACCGGCACAATATAAGCATCCATCATTATCATTAAGATGATATGGTTTCAGACAGAACGCTTCGATAATGAACACCACTTTAGTAGGTTTGCGATGATGAATTGTGACAAGAACCTCTCTTGAAAAACATGAGCTCCTGTAAGGGACAATATCATCATGATCAGCAGGGAATCAGAGTGCTAGTTTTAGATTAACTCAGTGATTGAAAATAATACCCACATGATAAGGTCATATAACCATATTAAATGAGCCAGTAATTTTCAGTCACTGTGTTCATCTTAAACTAGGACACCGATTCCATACCCTGTTGAAAGTCTGCTCTGATCATGGCGTTACTGTCTCTTTAACTTGATGTTTTGATCTCTGTGGTGTGATTATATCTTACTTATTGATACTTATTGGTGCAGTTTATGACCTTTGTGACCATGAACCATCGTTTTTAAACACTTCAAGTAAATATATAATTTCGATAAAATTCTGATATCGACAGACAATCTACTCCATGGCACCGTTCCCCTTCCCCCACCTCAACGAAATCCGCGAGAAGTATATGTTCAGCATCACACCCTTCTCCCCACTGGGGTCCCTCCCCGAGAAGTCGGATGGAGCTGCAGGTGGTGGAGGCATCCGCAGAGGGGGTAAGAAGGAAGGAGGCAAGAGCGACGAGGAGGTGGACATAGACGAGGACGAGATTATGCTGACTTGTTTCACCAGTTTGTTCCCGATGCCGACGTCACCATCTAAGGGGCGTCTCGAAGGAGGTGAAGTTTATCATAAAATTAATAATAATAATAAATTTAATTTTGCCCTACACCGACGTGTGTATAGCACTGCATACTCAGTGGTGTCTGAGTGTCTGTGAGTGTCTGAAAGCACTGAGTATACAGTGCTATACACACGTCGGTGTAGGGCAAAATTAAATCAGTTGTTTTATCACCCGACGCAAGAATTTCATCAACCTGTAGTAATAATAAGAAGACAGCTTTTATTAGGCATCAGAACCCCTGTACATTCTTATTACCCTAGGGACCAATTTCATTGTGATGCTTACTGAAAGTTTTCTGCAGAGAGACATAATACCTCTTGGCAATAACAGGCATTTCTACAGAGTCTGCAAGTTGTTAAAGGGAAGGTACAACATTGGTATTTGGAAGCGTTCGTTCATTTCAACCCCGTTGTTTTCAAGAAATATATCATAATAGGTGCTCTCATTTTTAAGAAAACGGCGAAAATCAGTGACATGTGTTTTCTGTTTTACAAAAAGTTGCCATCTGGCAAGCCTACGCTTATAGCACATGTCAGCAAGAAAGATGTGACGTGGCGCAATTGTATTCACAGTGGATTTGTAGTTTTGTACCGTTACATCGTTTATCTGCTAGCAATGGCGGCCAGCAATTTACCATGAATTTATCCATGCTTAACGGTTAGCAGCACCATCAAATGAAAAAAAAGCCTAGTAAGCAAAAATTAAGGTGCTTAGCTGCTCAACAGAAACTTTTGCTTAGCGAGTATTTTTGTTAAGCACTTTAAAGCAGACAACCAGCCAGTGTCAATATATACTACTCAAAACAATTTAGGGAACACCGGATTTTTAACATCAAATAGGTTTGAAATGTTCCATGAACCGGGATTTTCATTTGCAACCCCCTCTCTCTTTTAGTAGTCATGTCATGAAATGTGTAATCACTACATGCATCCTTTATCATCTGTTTCATTGTGCAGTTGTTTCTCATCAATTCTGTGAAACATTGTGTTTATCTGAAATAAATGATCTTGCTTTAACTGAGATTATTCCGGTGTTCCCTAAATTGTTTTGAGTAGTATATATTGTATGACAGTTTAGCTGGTTTCCCCAAAAAATATGCTTAGCAAAAATTTCTTCTCATCAAATAAAAAACAAAAACAGCAACTTTGATTTTAAAATAGCCATTGATTGTTGATATTAAAGGCCATTTGTAGTTCCACATTTTCATACATGAACGACCCCTTTTCTAGGCGATAAATCTGACCAATCATCAGCAAGCCCGAGTGACATCACCCGTGCCAGCCCGGGGGCCTACGGGGCGAGCACCAGTGAAGATGGGTCGGGCCAGAGGCTCGCCACGGCGATGCTGGAGAGAATGAACATGGACATCTACGCCCTGAAGAAACAATACTGGCGGATACAGAGACGACAACAACGAGCCCATGTCATCTATGGCTCTGGGAACAAGGATGATGATAGAGGTATCCATCTCAATTTGTTTTTATTTATTTCTTATTTAAGAGTGTACACCCTTTCGTAATAACCAATTTCAAATTTACTCAAATATATAAGTTTTGAGGCTTTGCATGGTGGAATATCGATATCGTTTCGGTTTGCGGTAACACCATGTGTTTATCTCAACTAACGTGAAGCTGAGGTACAGGTTCTGAAAAGAACCTTATTTGCACAACTCGTATCTCAACCTTCGTTAAGTGAGAAAGGTTCAAGGGAGAACCAATTTTGGGCAACTCGTTTTTCTCTACTGTCGCTAAGTGAGAAATATGGTTCAGGGAGAACCATGGGGACTTCGCGGGTTAATATGGTTCAGGGAGAACCATGGGGACTTCATGGGTTATTCTCAACGTTTCGATTAGCCTGCTCTAATCTTCGTCAGGAGAATGAAGAGGTTTGCCGATGTAGCTCCTTAAGTAGTATTTGCTGGGATTATGTGTAGAATGGGAAGTGTTCTGATTGGTGCCACTGTTGTGTGATGTGTTGTGATTGGTTGCCACCGTGGCATTGTTCTTGTTGTGTGTGTTCCCTGCTGTGTGTGAGTTGCCTGCTCGCTGAGGCGTGTCAGTTACTCAAATATAATTTTATAACTTTCTTCATGTGAAGCGGGCAGAAGTACTAGACATCCTAAGAAATGTTGTATGTCAATTTACAGTATGTCAATTTACAGTATGTCAATTGCATTCCCCTATTTTTGATAGTGTGTGTGTTCATTATTTTACTGGAAATTTTGAAAAAAAAATTCAAAGCCAATACTTTTAAGTGAGATAGATGACAAAACAGTTGTTGAAAGATCAATGAAACTGTAATTATGTGCTCAAAAGAATTTATGACAGGACGCCCAATGAATTAAATTTTGGGACCAATTTACTCTAAAGCCATGCTTCTAATGATTATTTTGAGTAAAATTTCTGGAAATTGCCTTCAAAAACAAGGGGGGGTGATACATTTGTAACATGTACCCCTTTTTTGTTTGTAATCCTGGATCTACCCCTATCGCAGGTTATTAGCCATCTGTTATTATCAATAATAGTTGTGCGATAAGGTTCTTTTCAGAACCCTGTACCTCACTGAGGGATAGTTAAGATAAACACATGGTGTTACCGCAAACCGAAACGATATCAATACTCCACCATACAAAGCCTTAAATCTTATATGTTAATATGTTATTGGCATATTGACATGTCCTACCAGTAAATTCTGAAAATTATTTTAGATAATATTGAGTGAAATATCCCTCAGGATTTTGTTTTATTTGTATATAGGTACATGTATACATATATTATTTTCTTAGTGATGTTATGGTTAATATATTACCTGGTACCATCGTGACACACTACATGAACATTGATTTGATATATTTATTGTGAGCTCTGTTTTCAATCTAGAGGTTAATAGATTGAAGGCAGTACATGGTGGAATATTAATGGTTTTTGCGGTCATGAACCTATCAATAAGTGATCCCTACCCTCTGTTACTACCCCCTGTTACTACCCCATATCTACCCTGGGGATTGTCACCCATGACCATATCCTGACCCACATAATTGTGTTTTTCGGTTTTTTAAAACTTGGTTTCTTGTTCTTCTTAAACCTCCTATGACTGCAAGGGTCAAAATCAGTCAAAATGTTGATATACTTGCCAAGGTATATCTAATGCACTTAAAAGTCAAACACTGTCAAACCTTGCATGTAGTAAGTATATTTACAGGTCAAAATGAATTCACCGTTTTTGACTGAAAAATAGCATTGTCATCTATCATCTATTGTTCAGAGTGGTCAAAATGACAGTAAAAACCAGTCAAAAATGCCCCTGTGTGCACATTTTGGTCAACAGTCAAAACATGCAGTTGACTGACTTTGACCTCTATAGCCACTAAAGTGCAGCTATAGTGGGAAGGTTAATATATTAATTGTTTCGTTATGGCCCCATCCATTGTTCATTGTTCATTGTTCATTGTTCATTGTTCATTGTTCATTATTTATTGCAAGGGCTAAGTGTATACATGTACATTATGTCCTTTTGATGTTGTATTTGTTAAGCATCTGGTTGTACCTGGTGTTGTCATTTCTGTACATTTTCCATGTTGTTTTGGTCGAATAAAATAATAATAATAATATCCTCACATATGGGCCTTCAAAAATGTGACAGTCCTCCCAGTGGGGAAAAACAGATTAAAACATTTTACAGGACTTGATTCAAAGTGTTTAAACCCCTATACACTAGTGGTATTCTCAAACAGCATAAAATGATCACAGGTTTGCATACAACTTTAGTTGACGATAGTATCAAACATCCCTTGAAATCTTTCTGTCTGAGCTGCTATCATTTTAGTAAAATTAGTCAAATTATTTCCCAGTGAATATTCTACTTCATGAGCAAGAATAATGAAAACGTGAATGCATTTTCATTTTTCCCCCATTTAACGATTCAACAAATTAAACTCAAAACTTTCACAGGTTGGTTTCTATGAATATCTCTTGATTCTTGATTCTTAAGTGTAGATGCATTTACATACATTTTAGTGGATATTGCCTTTAAAATACAATGCTACATCATAATTATCTTACTGATTTTGATAACACCAAGTAATTTGTATAAGTGTGTTTGTGTTATTTTATTCAGGCCGAAGACATAAAGAGCCACGGAGGACCTTTTCCACAAGTTTGGACTCCCCATCGGCAATAAACCACCTACTTATTGGAAAACATGGCAAGTCTATTATACTACTCAAAACAATTTAGGGAACAAAACAATTTAGGGAACACCGGAATAATCTCAGTTAAAGCAAGATCATTTATTTCAGATAAACACAATGTTTCACAGAATTGATGAGAAACAACTGCACAATGAAACAGATGACAAAGGATGCATGTAGTGATTACACATTTCATGACATGACTACTGAAAGAGAGGGGGGTTGCAAATGAATATCCCGGTTCATGGAACATTTCAATAACGGGTGTGACCACCTCTTGCAGTAAATCCGGTGTTCCCTAAATTGTTTTGTTCCCTAAATTGTTTTGAGTAGTATATTTCAGTACTCTTTTAAAGAACAAAAATTCTTTTATGTGTACAGGGTGCCCCCCAAAAAAACAAAAAAACAAAAAAACAAAAACAAGAACAAAATGTCCCAATCTTTTGCAAGATAATTCACAATGACGATGCCTTGAAGTTTCATCAGATTGAGTTCCCTGGTTTGAAAACAAAAGTAATCGCTGGTGCTATTTGTGCCGTTCCAAATTTGATAATGGACTTTCCCAGCACACATTGTGTTATTTTAACGGCAATTTCCAGACATTTTTTTTTTAATCACCCATTTCTAAAAATAATCATGAGAAGCAACTATTTTGTGAAATAGCTCACTTTGTGTTTCCTTATAAAAGGATATAATCAGTAGCGAAAAACATGCATCTTTAGGGCCATTATTTCATAACTAGCCTTGGTGACTCATAATGTGAGATATATTTGCAGAAATGAGAAAAAATAAAACAACTTTATGTTTTGAGAAAGAGTCTCTTCTCCTTTACAAAAGGTCTGGGCAAGAAAAATCGCAAGTCCTCCGTGAACACACCATCGAAGACCATGGACAAAAACACTCCCGCCAAAACCAAAGCAGGGGAACAGGACGATGCACACTCATCAACGGGATCAATCGATGATGGAGCTGAGACCAGGAGTGACAAACTAGAGCCTGAACTGGAGGAATCTATACAACGTGGGATTACCAGTGAGAAAGACCCCAAGGATGAGAGTGAAGAGGAAGAGGATGATGATAAAGATGCAAGCTGTGAACCACCAGTGGGACTGCTGATTGACTTTGGGAGTCCGCAGCATAAGTGCAGTGACAGGCACAACGAAAATCCTTCCAAGGATGGGACAATTCATGTCCCAGCCAAAGTCGAAATGCCAAAGCAGAACAGTTCCAGTAAAGCGGGGGGAAACGTAACAGGGGATGAACACAAAGACTCCAAGGAATCAGGTACCGAATGTAGAAAGGGTATCGGCGATGCCCGATCACAACCAGCTACTGAAACCAAAGAGACAATCAGCCCGCTTGTCCAAGAGCGTAAGTTCAACTTCGCCGTTGAGGCATACCGGCCGGACTTTGCACAGCATGCCGTCGAGGGGGCGGGTAACCCTAAAATGTATGGCCAGTCCAACGCCTACAGACCCTGGCTACTCAATGACTATCCGAACTCGGAAAGCGACGACGATGATGACGATGACGACAGCAGACAAGACTGCCAGTCCAATGGGGGAACCACACCGAATAAAACCAGCCAATCCACTGCCTATAATCCCTTCCCAACCAGACGATTGAAAAGTGAGAAAGACCGAACGCGAAGCCGACTTAAGGTCGGCTTATACAAGACTGCTGACAAGAACTCAGGTGGAAATACTAGTAATAACCGATGCATTAACCAGCAGCTCGGAAGTAATTCTCGAAGTGTAAAAACAGGAGGTAGATTCTAAATAATATATAATAAGTGCTGATAATTATTCCATGTCATAAAGCAGGAGCATTTTGATCTCCTTATATGAATGCTTGTGAGATACACCTGTAGTAGTGTTTATTATGAGCCAAGAATCAATTAAATGAGGTTGTTGGATATTTGGGGAAAACTGCACATACACATGGAAAGCCATTATATATATACACTATTGGTAATCTCGAAAAAACATAATCACAGTTTTACAAAAAAATGTTAAGTTGACGATGTATCCAACATCCCTTGAAATATTTCTGTTTCAGGCGCTATCATTTTGGTAGAATTAGTGAAATAATTTCCAGAAAGAAATGTCTGTCATCCAAAGACAGAAATTCCCTGTTGGGATGAACAGAAATATTCTGAATACATTTGCGCTATTTTCTCAATAAAAATGCAAGTAAATAAGCTGAAACTTTCACAGGTTGGTTGGTTGTACATACCTCTGGATTCTTAAAAAGTATGGATACATATGGACACAAACATTCTACCAAATGTGTGTACTGGCTTTAACCCTCATACTATTGCTGAACTTCAGTGGCAAGTACATGTAGCTATAGAGGTCAATATCAGTAAACTGCCCGTTTTGACTGTTGACCCAAATGTGCACACAGGGGCATTTTTGACTGGTTTTTACTGTCATTTTGACCACCCTGAACAATACCAGACAATGCTTTTACCAGTCAAACTCATGGTCGACTCATGTTGACCTGTAAATGTACTTAGTACACATAAAGTTTGACAGTGTTTGACATTTTAAGTGCACTAGATATACCTTGGCAAGTATATCAACATTTTGACTGACTTTGACCTTTGCAGTCACAGAAGGGTTAAACCATATAAAAGAACAAGTGATTTTCATGATAATTTAAACAATTTTGAGCAGTTTAAACTTGGAAATTCCAAAAATCTACCTGTGGTATATTGCCTAACTGAAAACAAGGCATTGTGAATTTTATACTGAATGACATTAGAGGGAAGGTAGAACATTTTTGTAAGTACAAATTTACAAGTATTATCCAAAAACTAACTTGATGTGAACATTGGTAAAGGAACCAACATTCCTAAAAATGTATTCTGTCTGAAGTGCTCAAATTATTTTATATGCCCCAAAAAATTGCAGGACGTTAACTTTTTGCTCCAAGTGTTTTCTGTACAAATATAGAAGTTTTTTTTTCACACTTTTCTCATGTCTGCACATTGAGCTGAATCTTTTACATGTTGGTTGTTTAACCCTCCTACTTCTGGTACCTTTTTCATATAAGTTGATCCACCATTTGAAACCATTCGCTTTTTTGTGGTTTTGAATGGTGAAATAACTGTACAGTATTGATTTCCCCAAATGGTTTTGAATGGTAGGTCAGCTAATACGAAACCTTGTTTGGATCTTTCCAAATGGTAGTACAGCTAATACAAAACCTTGTTTGAATACTTCTAAGTGGTGAATCAATGGACTCTCTATGCATTTGAATGGATTTGAATGGTAGTAAAGCTTGCTACCAACACTGTTCAAATGGTATCACCATGTGTGTACAAAACCAATGGGCATTTTGGTAAGTGGAAATTTTGAATGGTTTCAAATGGTCAATCAGTAGGAGGGTTAATGTATATTGATTCAGAGTTGTGTCAACATGTTTACCAATGTTGTACATTTCCCTTCAAACCAACGTTTCAACATTCCAGATATCCAGTACTACTTTAAACAAATGATCACAGCTCAATCTTAATGAGCAAGTCCCAATGCTTATTGTGTATTTAATAGGAATTTGAAATTAGATTTCTTACAGAACACTGTTGTCACAAATATCAGTGATACTACACAAAATATTTATTAAGTGTTAATTCAATAGTGTTCAATAATTGCAGTGCCAATTCAAAACAATGTGAAGAAAAAAAGGGAAAAAAATCTTGTAAAACCTTGCTCGAATATGCTATTAATTATAAAAAGAAATCTCTTTGTATTGAGAATATTGGTATGATCAACATATACCAAACAATTTTTTTAAGGGAATATGACTTAAATAACCTTGAATCTTATAAAACCTTGATTATTGTAATGAAAGTTTGTATGAAGAAGTACTAAAATAGATATCGACAAATTGTTTTTAAGAAAAGCATGGAGATTTTCTTCATAAAATTTATAAGCCAATTTAAAATATTCAGAATTGAACTGAAGTATATGTAATCTTAAAGTAGATCGCAAGTACATTTTTTTTCTTTGGCTTTTGATTGTTTTGATTGATTTTCAATTATTTAGGAAACAACGCTTTAATTGTTCAACTGGGATCACATGGGGCATACATATATTTGGTGACTAATTTTCCTTGGGTTCTTTTTGGATTCTGTTTGGATAATAAACATGTTGACTATATAACAATGCATTGTAATGCCACTATAACAAACATCATGGAGTCCACACAGTATGTTCACTATAATGATCATTTATGATAGTGATTTGCAAATTGGGAGCCAAGGGTCATGTCGGAATATCCGTATGTTTCTTACAGCAACGTTGAGCTCTATATGCATTTTGTTTTAGTTTTAAAGAGTTTTTACGTGATGCCGCCCAATGACGTGTGACTTTCAACATTTGGTTAATTTCAGCATTATTTAAACCCAAGAGAGCTCAGCTACAACTCATAAAGCTGTAACTCGTCAGCAGAAAGAAATGGCTAAGCAGCGATGTTTGCTTAGCATGTTTTGTTGTTTACCAGCCAATGTTTAACATAGTATATGATGTTTTTGGCTGGTTGTCTGATTTATCTTTCTTACCAAATATATTTGCTAAGCAAGATTTCTACTAAACAGCTCTATTTGTTTATCACAGATAGTGTGTTAAAGGGAAGGTAGAACATTTGTTTCTCAAAAAAACAAAAATTAACACAGTTTTACATAAAACTGAAATATTAAGTGTAAAGCTCATGAATATATCAAACTTCCCTTAAAAACATTGGTATTCTAAAAAAAATAAAAATAAAATAAATATATCCCAGTTTTACAAGAGTTATATTTGTTTGTAGTTTAAGTTTCATAGGATTTCCGTTATGTGCAATCAGTTAATATACATTTAGTTACCATTAAAAAATTTTTTTTTTTTATATCCATAACTATAGTGTAGAAATGCATGTAGTTGAGACCCATATTCATGAATTTTTCCTTCATTTGCAGTGTGTGTTTTCAACTTTTTCGTGGACAGCCCTGTGGAGATGGGGTCTGTTCAAAAACGTCAAATGCATCACCATTTCTATGTTTTTTATCAGGAAATTTAAATGACCTTTTCACATTTATCCATGAAGGGCCAAAAATTGTGAGCAAATTAACTTACATGTAAATACGGTAGAATTGTATATGAATAATTTGGCATAAACATTGTATGCTGTACTCTGATCAAAATCTGTTAATGTTTACATTGCTTTTCCTTGAAAGAAATTAAATGAATATTTATGAATTCCAATTGAAAGAAAAAATGTATTAAAGTAAAATTATAATGTAAAGTCACAAGTATTTCCTGTTGATGACTTAGCGAATGCTGTTAATTTGATTTTTGCCCTTTGACTGATGTATGTATGAGCACTGTATACTCGGTACTTTCCAGGTGTTTGCAGAAAAAACCCTCCACAGGTGACTTTGGGGGGAATGCGACAGGTTGGCTAGATTCCTGTATACCAACGGGTGTACTGTCATGTGCATTTATTGATGAAATTCTTGTAACGGGAGAATTTCATCAATTAGGGAGTGCTTTCGATGATCAAGAGTCAGGCATCATCATAAACCCAGTCCAGTCCATTAACCCTCCTAGTTCTGGTGCCTTGTTCAGACAAGTTGATGCACCTTGTGAAACACACCAAGGTGTTGTGTATTCACCATTTGAAGGATTTATAAGCCACTATGTAGTACACTCACCATTTGAAACCATTCGGTTATGGAAACACCAAGGTGTAGTGTATCCACCATTCAAAAACCATTTGAATGGATTTGAATGGTAGTAAAGCTTGCTACCAACACTTTTCAAATGGTATCACCATGTGTGTACAAAACCAATAGCCATTTTTGAAAGTGGAAATTTTGAATGGTTTCAAATGGTCAAACAGTAGGAGGGTTAATTAAGAGAAACAACCTGCAACTGAACAAAATAATCACGCATCAACAAAATGATTACAATGCAAACATTTATTGATATATTTTCTAAGTATTTCAGAATCTTTGGGCTGATAGGAAAGTACATGCGTTAATTAATTCAAGTACAAAATTACAAAAATATAGATAATAAGACAACAAAAGTCGAGATGCGTGATCAGACCCAACCAAAAAGGGGCAGCACAGACAAAAATAATTATGTTCAGTTTCATAAACTCCAACCTTATCTCTTGTATAGAGCAGCAATATGCGACACAAAATTTACAATTTCTTCATCAAAATTCAAGTTTTATGATTCCAAATTAGCATTACATATACACAAAAACATTTCTATTAAAAAATTATGCTATGCAAAATTATTTCTAGAAGTACACTTTTGCCATATTTTTATTGTGTTGATTATGTCATATATTCCGATCTCCACGTTGAATACTGCTAGCTGCACACACGTGCACCAGTATTGTGAGCCTATCACTATTTGCGATTAAGCCACACCCCCTAAGACAATGCCTTTATATGGAAATTAATGCAGTAATTTTGGTATGTCTTAGTTTTTTGCGAGCCGCACGTTTGATTTTTAAGTTACAGGATTTGACATTGTTTCATATACTATGTTTACGCCATTCCGCCACAATTTTACAAATTTAGGTAAAATATTGATTAAAATGTACATTATAAGCTCAAGAAAAACACAATCATCTTTAACAATAATCAAGTTGAAATTAGGTTTCTTTTTTCACTACAAATTATTATTGCAAAAGTTCAGTTAAATGATGGAGTTTGCAAACAAAAGCCATATGTATGATTAAACCAAGGCTGCTGCATGACATGAAAATAGTATGGTCCCTTGTATGTATTGGAAATCAGTGCTTGGATTGTACTTGCATACACAGGGAATCTTACAAAGATGGCTGCATCTTGACAACAGTCAGTCATGGTAGTTCTGCCTCCACTTTAAACAATGATGCGAGTGTTACTATGATGTTGTTAGCCTACGTTGTCAGCTAAGGAGGTCGACCCTAATTTCTTAAAATAGACAATTTTGTGTGTGCCCTAGTGTCTATTATACAGCTACTCCTGATGTATACTGATGATTATGTTGGTAAGTGTTGTAATTCTTTAAGGCCATAAAAAAAAGTTTCTGGTCATAGGTCGGCTTCAAAATTGGTGCGGTGATGTGCTTTTTTTTTTTTTTGCCAACCAGTGAAATACGTGGTACATGTACATGTGGTTATTAGAACCAGACCAAATTTCCCATTCACAAAAGTACATGTATGGTGACTAAGAGAGGCCTCAGAAATCTGGTAAACGTTCTTACCCATATGTGAAAAAGTCATTTAAAGCACAGCGCAGAAGAATTCCAATCAATCTTGCAAGAAAACTAAAAATGCTGAATGCGTGGGTTTGAGGCGACGCACGCTGAGACCAGAAACCGGAGACATTTTTTTTTTGCCTAAAGAAGGTCGTAGAGCCTTACGACCTTCCGGGCACATGACGAAATTTAGTTTAAGGGGAAATTGGGAAGGACTCAACTGCAATGCTCTCAATGGCACATTCATCAGTTCCGCGCCGGATGCGGAAGTACCCATTTTCCCCCCAGTTTTCCCCCCAACTGTTCTTCACGATCCAGAACTTCTCCCCCGTTTTGGGGTCGGCGCCATATCCCACCGCTAAGACGGCATGGTTTGTGATCTCAAAGGGGTTAAATCCAGGCTCGCTGTCACTCAGGGTAACGTGGTGGTAGATTCCGCCCTGGTATGCCTCGAAATCTGAATACACCTCAAATGAAACGGCAATCGGACCATTCTTAACCATCTCAATTCGCATCAGCTCATCGTTGCAACCTCCGTAGAACCCACCGACGTACTGATAGTTTGTTGCGTAGTAGCGCTGACAAGATTTACTCTTGCAGGGGGTGTCCTTTCCAACGTATGGGGTGCAGGAGTCCTCTATCAGACCGAAATCCTCTGCATATTTACCAGCGATGAGATACGGGAATCCTCCCTCGCAACCTAACAGTAAGTTAAAAAGAACATTTTCATCTTTTTCATCAGTATACAAATATTGCATGCCTCGGAGTCCAATGGGAGCCTTGATTTTATCACAAGGTAACATCTGGACTATTCCATTTCAGGAGGCTATTGCATTTCACAAGGCGAAGCTGAATACTGATAGTCATTATCAATGTAAACAAAATACATGTAACTTACTGTAAAATGTTTTGTTTTGTCTGTCGCGAGGGCTATTTATAATCACTTTATTTTGTAATAAATAGAGACCTGTAGTACAAGTGCAAAATAATTGTTATTGGCCTTACGTTTCGAACCTAGAAGGTTCTTTCTCAAAGAAAAAATGGGACAGAATGTTTTTGCACTTTTTTTTTTTTTAAAGAGTTTCATAGCAAAACGCTATATATCCATTTGAGCTGTTTTGAGAAAAAGAATATTGCAGAGAAGCTGGCGTGGCGTTTATCGCGGTTTGGAATAAAACGTCTATAATGATTGAGTTTATATAGTGGTTATATCGCATTTTGTTAAAAACTGAGTTGGAACTTGTGTTTGCCTACCTGTGAACGAGTGGTGTTGGTACAAAAGTTTTAAATATGGCTTTTATCACGTTTTGCTATGAAACTCTTCAATTGCTAAATTATTTCCAATCAAATAATTACTTTTGTTTACAATATGTACATGAACAGTACATTGCTGTTGACAATGAAAAAATGTCATTGAATTGAACTGAATGTAATTATAACACAGAAATTGAATGGGAAAACCATAAGAGTTGCAGACAACCTTGTGAGTATTCACTGCATGACACAATGTCCTGTGTGGAAAAAATGGGCTTCTTGGTGTTATTAGTGGCGATGCGTAGACGTGCCTCAATCATCGCTAAGGACCCAAAGGCGTAGCAACTTCCACACTGTCCCTGGTTCCTCACTGGTGAGACAAAGTTCTGACCGTTGACATCACGCCAGTCAAAAGCTGATGGGAGGGTGTTTGCAATTTTACTCACTTCCTCGGTGACTGGGGCCAGTCTAGGTTTCCTGAAACACAAAAGAGCAATCGCCGATTAAAATAAAAATTTAAAATGAGTGTCATCACTGGGGAATATTTATTAGAAGTTCAATTGGCAAAAGGACTAGGATAGTGAACTCTTCACTTTTAAAAATATTGTACAGGGCTTTTAATTTTTGATGTTTGTAAAGCAGAATTTGAATTGTCATTTTGTGACTTTTGTGTTTTCAAAAGTGGAATTTTGAAAAACCTTATGGTATCGAATTGTTTATTTGACAACAATATGTCACATTGGTTTAACAATGTCATCTGTCAAGCTACTGTTATTTCTTAAGAGAACAAGAAAATTCATGGATTTATGAACAAAATTGATAGCATTAGAAAAGAATTGTTTTTTGACTTAACAAATCAAGTATGAATTGTTGCATATAAGAATTTTCAACATTATTTTGGAAACAACATTTTCTCCACATATACCTGGCCAACATAGACCCCCGGCCTCCTCGTCTACGAAGCATTTCCTCAATCGTCATTTTTTCATATTCTGGGTACACTCCCGCCTTCCAAGAACTCTGTGCCGAGTTGATTTTGTTAATGAAGGCGTAGTCTGTCTTGAACAACTGCTTAGATAAATCCCTGTCAATGAAATGTCATGAAAAAATGTATGTATCACCCTCTCATTTCAAGGATCAATGTTTTTATTCCCTTTTAATATAATGGCAATAGCAACCTTTTACTAGTTTGAATAAGCAACATTTTATAATTGAACTAAACTTGGTTACAATTTTTTATGTTTTAGAAATGAACCAACAAGTTCCTAATTTTGGCAAATTTCATATTTTGTTAAAATTAAATTTCTTTTGGTAATATTACAAATAAATGCCAACACTGTTATTTCTAAAAAGAGTGATCATTTTCCCCATGTTATTAAAAGGGAAGGTACAACATTGGTAATGTTGCCAAACCTGCTTCTATGAGTACGCTTACTCTCTTTGAATCAAGATATACATATAAAGGGAAGGTACAACATTGGTAATGTTGGCAAAACTGCTTCTGTGAGTATGCTTACTCTCTTTGAATCAAGATAGACATAAGGGAAGGTACAACATTGGTAATGTTGGCAAAACTGCTTCTATGAGTATGCTTACTCTCTTTGAATCAAGATATACATAAGGGAAGGTACAACATTGGTAATGTTGGCAAAACTGCTTCTATGAGTATGCTTACTCTCTTTGAATCAAGATATACATAAGGGAAGGTACAACATTGGTAATGTTGGCAAAACTGCTTCTGTGAGTACACTTACTCTCTTTGAATCAAGATATACATAAGGGAAGGTACAACATTGGTAATGTTGGCTAAACTGCTTCTATGGGTACGCTTACTCTCTTTGAATCAAGATATACATATAAAGGGAAGGTACAACATCGGTAATGTTGGCAAAACTGCTTCTATGAGTATGCTTACTCTCTTTGAATCAAGATATACATAAGGGAAGGTACAGCATTGATTATGCCTTACTTTCTTTGCATCAAGATATATATTAAACAACCAACCTGTTTTACCTTCCCTTTAAGAGTTTTCCCAGAGCACATTATGTTCCAAAATGTTCATGTATAAAGGAAAATATATTGAACAATATGATAATGCTGAAATCATTTGTTAGCCCCTCTGTGCAGAAATCTGAGCTAAATGGCATACCTAACTGATCCTATGAATTATTATTATACTAGTATTTATAGAGTGATGGTTAGAAACTTACTTGGCAGGTTTTTGTGGGGGCACATTTGTGTGTGTGTGAACCTTTGATCCCACATAGCAAGCCCAGTCGCTGCCCACGATGTTATGAGCCCAACCGGGCTGTGTCTCATCACATACACTCCTTAAATAAATAAATATTTAAAAAAATAAATAGCAAATTAGCTGTTGCAAACTGCTTACTAACCTGAAGGACCTGTAGTATAAATGCAAAATAATTGTTATTGGCCTTACGTTTCGAACCTAGCAGGTTCTTTCTCAAAGGCAAAATGTGACAAAATACAAACAACATGTACATACATAAACCTAAAAGTAGGCTTATATTTAAAATATAAATGACATTAAAAAGACTTGATAGAATCGTAAATGAATTAAGGTTTTAAAGTACCAAGGTATTTCTTACAGAATTCTTTCCCACAGTGGACAGTATTCCAAAGGACTTTATCTTTGTATTTTGAAGTGATGTCAACCGAGATTCATTTGCCAAAATATCTTTAAAAGTGAGAGCACCTCGAGCAGATCAAATTGTTTCTCAGCATGCTTGATAACATCCCAAATTTAACACTAAAGATGTTTTTTTTTAGGTAAACATTCCTTTGTTTTGGAAATTGGCAGTAACTAAGGGATTTAAAAAAAAAACAAGATTTTGGATGAAAATTTTAGAAATGTAATCCTTGTAATGAGAAATCCTGTTGGCTTAGTGGTACTTTTTCATCACTTTTCACATGTGCTGAATGCCACTCTGTCCACAGCCAACATTTGGATTAGGTTATCAGTCCCTACTTGATCATGTAGGATTACCTCCAGACTAATCCTCTAGGGATCCCCCCACTTCTAAAACTGAAACTTCTTCGTTGCTATCTTCCAATTCAAACTTGAGCCATTATAAGGGCACACAGTAATATCAATGATCAGGCAACCTTGTTCCCAGGGTCTACCTCATTCTCACTACTAGACCCTGGTGGGAAAAGTGCTTTCTGCAATGCCGGTTTGTTACCTCATAAAATATGCACAAAACAGTTTAAATATTATTTTGAGGAAAACATTTTTTCTTTTTCTTTCTTCTTTATACTTTTATGCCTTTATGAATTTGTTCAACATATTTGGAGTGATTTTACTGAAATCATGATGATAGCCTAGTGCCATCCTCCCTACCATGGCACACACTATACTTAATGGTATCAGACTAATCACCTAATTTGCATATCAAAGATTTTGGATATTGAATTTGCCATTCCAGGGCGAAAGAGTAGTGGGTACAAGGTACACAGAAACAACTGATGATCAGGCTCCCCAGGATAATTAGAAATAACATAAATTCAAAGCAACAAGGGATTAGACTTCTGAACTTACTTAAATTTGTCACCCTTTGAGACATACTTAGAGAAAGCAAAATACTTCTTGCCATTGAGGACCACCTCAAACCCCTGATTGTAAACCATAGTCCAGAATCCCTTATGACCATACATCAAATCGACAGCCACGTCCGGAAATGTGAGGTCAATGAAGACTGAGTGGTCAACTGGTCCTGAAATAAAAATGAATATTAGGATAAGTAGACAATTGAGTAGACATTGGGAAGTAAATTGTTATTTTCTGGCTACAGTCATGAACAAATTTCACTGGTGATTTCACTTGAGTTTTTGTTTGATCCAGATTTTTTTCTTCAGTTTCTCAAAGAATACACCTATCCTGCCTGTCAATCAAACAGCAATTGTTACTACAATGGTCATGCCCTTTGCTTTTTACATACATGTGACCATACCATGACGTTTACAAAAACAAACTGGCTATTTGTAACGGCAGCCATTTAATGTATATTCCAGTGGTCAATGACCTTCACTTGGAATAGCAACAACTCCCTATGTTAGATAACTGCTATAACTAGTATAATCCTATATTGTCACTGTATTAGTTACAAAATTGCTTCTCTATAACCATTCTGAAGTTAACAAAAATTAGGGAAAGAATGTTGTATCTGACCGCCACTTTTTGAGGGTTTTTTGGAATTTTCTTTACAACCAGTTAAAAAATGATTCCATCGATTTTTGGGGGTACAGAAAGCGAAAACTATCTTTAAAATCCACTTTTATGATGGTTTTCGGACTTGATTTCCCTTCTAAAAAAATCCTCCCCTTCAGAAAGTAGAAGGATCCTATTACAGTTGCCACTGCGCATGTACAATGACCATGTTGGTCAATTATGGAGGAGTTGACAAGATCAGACTGACATGACTGAGGAAGTCATCGTATACAAAAAATGCCTGATTTTTCATGAAATATCCTGGAATAATTTGAAGTATATATGTCCATCATCATCCATATTTTCTCCACCTTACTAGGTAGGTAAGATTACATTATTGGTTATATTTAATGAGAAAAAGTGGCGGTTGGATACGACATTCTACCCAAAATTAGATATTAAACAATGTTTACAAAACAAGCTTGATTTAGTATAACATACAAAACACTAGGATCATCCTAGTTAGATCATGGAGGAAGCTTCCTCCATGGTTAGATTTAGCCTCGTCCAGACTTCTGAAATCTCGAAAAAAAAATTTTTTTTTTAAAGATTCGGTGATTAAAAAGTGTGTTGAGAGGCCACATATCGCAACTAGATTCAGCCCGGTGCTGACTTATTCACCTCAACCCTCAAGTTCAATTTCAAAGCAGTAGCCAGTACTAGGCCTACCTGGGTTTGTACAGTTGATCGTGTTATCTCCACCACCAGCACTCACTTTAAACACCCACTGACCGACAACATCCTCAAATGTGCAATTTGCTGGAGTGTCACACAAAACTACAGGCAATAAAGCTAAAAGTGGCACAAGAATTTTCAAAATCGCCATGCTTTTCAAGGCTTAAAACCAAAATCTAAAAAAGAATATGAACAAAATTATGATCCGACCGACAGTGTATTATGGTCATGGATGGTCACCTGATTCCCTAATAAGCACATGACTTGCTTACCAAACGTAAACAGATATCATACCAGGCGGCTGTTTCATTTGCCAAATATTTTAAATTAACATCGTTGTCTTTGAAAAAATAAATATAATTAAATAATTAGCCCAATGCTAAACTTCAGGTAATGCAATACACGAAATTTGGTTCTTTGAACATAATGCAATATTATTATAATTTAAAACTTCTTCAGGCTCAAACAATATGGCAGCGCCCTTGAAACTAAAATTAAAACGTGTACAAAAAATAGCAACGTGACCATAAGCTAAGTAAAAATAAATATACAATTTGTTTCCTTAACTTGAATTCAATATGAAAGGCGACAAAGGAGAAGCGGATAATTCAAGGAAAAGAAGAAAACATACAGATAAATCCTCGCCAAGCACACTTCAAAAATCGACACCCGCAACGACGGAGTCCGCCGATAAAAGCGAGGTGACTGCACCGACTGATCTGCCAACAGCAGCGGCTTCGCGGCGGAGTTTGAAAAGAGCCGCAAAACAGGAAAGGGTATATTTTACTTTTTTTTCTCTGTAAATATATAAAATACCACTGATTTTCCTTTAAATTATGATAAATCATGACAAAGAGTATAAAATGTAGTCAAGTGATTTTGTGCAATAATGAATTTGTGTACATCCTGTGAAATGTTGGCCATTTAAATAAGGTGGGGCTTATTCGCAGGGCTGCCCTGCGAATTGTGTTACACCATCTTCCTCCATGGTTACACCATCTTCCTCCATGGTTACACGTACGGCTAATTCGCAGGGCTGCCCTGCGAATTGTGTTACACGTACGGCTAATTCGCAGGGCTGCCATGCGAATTGTGTTACACGTACGGCTAATTCGCAGGGAAGCCGAAATGTTTGCAAACATACTTTGCATATGAATATTTAAACTTTGTTGGAAATGGTTTTGAATCTTTAGGCAGTCTTTTATTTGAATATTGGGCAGTCCTGCTGTCAGCAATGCAGTATACAGTATTATTCTCCTTGCTATACTGGTCTAGAAAAGTTTTAAACTTATAAAAGAATCAAATTCTTTGCCCTCCATCATGCATGTTCATTATTAAACGTAGCTAAATTAAATGTAGTATCACAATTTTCAGTTAGCCTAACGTTAGTCTACACTGTATCAACGTTAATGTTAGGCTAACCTAGGCTAGGCCCTAGGGCCGGCTAGGGCCTACACATGGGTCTATTAAATTACGCGTGCAGTGCGCATGCGCACGACTGAATCATCGAGTTTTACCGCGTTCACTGCTGTATTGCCCTAGCCCTGCGAATAATACCGGACTACATGGCAATTCGCAGGGCAGCCCTGCGAATAATCACAACGTTTAAATAATGTCGTCTGCTAGTGCTATATGGCTAAAACCATTTTATAGACTTTGTGTACTCCCAGACCACAGTGAGTAGACTTTGTGCACAAATGGTGGCAGTTTGTGTACCTTTTTTCTCTTTCCTAATAAAGGAATGGTAGGCCCACAACATTAAATTACCAGATAAACAAATTATTATCTAAAAACTATTTTTTTTAAAACTAGATTGTTGAAACGAACATAGCCTACATTACCAAACACCAGTGTTAAACCTTCCCATTAATTTATTGGGTTAGGGTTATGTATTTATTATTAGGAATGTACAATGTGCAGGTAATTTTCTACCAAATTCACAAGATTTTTGTGTCATGTTTTTAAAGATTTTTATACAAAATCACAGAAGGATTCAGTGATTATTAAAATTGATGAAAAAATGTGTTAAAATCTTCAGCTCAAAATTAAATATAATTTTTCTTTCTCAAATTTATATTTGTTTTTGCTTCATTTTCTTTCAGGAGTTAGACTCCGCTAAACCCGGTTTTCTGTCAAAATGTTTCCACGTGGGAAAGTACATAGTTCTTATATTGGTTCTGCCTGCTATACTCAACCATGCATCACTGTATCGAGAAGCTGCAGAACTAAAACCAGAAGGTATAGCAATTATTAATGCTTGAGTTCTTACATACATTTTCATTCATTTTTTGGAATGTTTGTTTCTTGGCATTCCAAAGGTCACTATTGAATTTTTGGGTCAAAATGTCAAAGGTCAAAATCATCACTCGACATCAGGGTGCAGCGGCATAGCCACAGGAGGGCCTGGGGGGCACAAGCCCCCCACAAATTTCCAGTGCCCCCCCCCCCCAGGTGCCCCCCACGAAAAATCCTCATAGTGCCCCAAAAAACAGAAAAGAAAAAGAAAAGGGAAAAACCCATACCCCTGGGGCCCCCACTGAAAAGCAATGCCCCCCTGTGCCCCCCCACTGAAAAAGTCCTGGCTACGTCGCTGTCAGGGTGTGGAAATCCATGGATTCATGAGTTTGAACAGCTTTTTCTGCAAAAAGCACAAAATTAATGTAGGGATTTATTAGACAAAATAAAACATTTGTAATAACCCAAATTAACAAATATCTGAAAGCTTACTTGGTATAATGTTGTATATTACTATTAGTCACTCTGAGATATTATTCCATCTGAAGTGGCATCTAGAGAAAGATGAAAAGGAAATATAACACTAACAGTTTCTAATTTTTATTTATGGAATAGTAGAGGGTTAAAATAAATGTTTGTTTCCAAATACCAGTGTTGTACCTTCCCTTTAAGTACCAAAAAGGCTAAATGTAACCTGACTGCAAGGGTTTGGATTTATATGGTTTTTTTGTTCATCCTCAGGTGAGCTATATGATGTAGGCTGGAATCACAAGATGCTCTTACACTGCACAGGAACAGGTGCACCAACAGGTACAAAAACATTCTGAATATTTACACCTTTCAATTTGGACTTTTCTTGTTTCTCTGTAATTCTTAAAGGGATAATATCGTCACGATCAACAGGGCATGGAATCGGAGTGTTTCTTTTAGATTAACTCAGTGACTAAAAATAATACCCACACGATAAGGTCATATTACCATTGCTAATGCATAAATGAGCCAGTACTTTTCAGTCACTGTGTTCAACTAGGTCCCTGATTCCATGCCCTGTTGAAAGTTTGCTCTGATTGTGATATTACCCCTTTAAAAGCTCCTGTCTGTAGATCTTGTGGAGTCAATATCATCACAGCATGTGTGATTGTTTTGGTGATCACTAGAATCAAGCTGGCATGTATGTGAGTCGCGTGCAGTCTGATGGAGTTAACCAGCACATAACGCATGACTCAAAATTTAGCCAGTGTGCAGTTTCTATTGCATTAAACTGACTCATGTCCTTATTAGTGTTTGCATCACACTGTCTCACACACTTATTAGTCGCTGTTTCAAGACCAAATACAAAAAGCTTTTTCAACAAAAATTACTCAATGTTAAAATTTTGTGAGTGAACCCGATACAACCATTTAGTATTAGTATAGTAATAAAGGTTTGCAACTCTTGGAACTGATGATAAATGTGTACATAGTAATGTTATACAGTCAAGCAGTGCAGGTGATCACCAAAATAGCCATGTTGCAAGTATAATGTTGGTGATCTGTGATGTAGGTGCACAATGTTTATAACTTCACTTTTTGCATGAGTGTCTCTCCTATAAAATTTACTGTACCCAGGTTTCCTGGTGGATTGCCTTGTACCCCTTAGTGAAAGTTATTTAATTTTGTCCATCTTTTTCTTGTCTTTCTAGTTGTTCTGGATGCCCCTACTGGTATGACATCAGATGTTTGGTGTTTGATCCAGCCCAGGATTGCTAAATTTACCAGAGTACGTACATGTAGGTAGACTGACCGCCTGGAAAAACCAAGAATGTTAATACCATTCTGGAATATAAGTCCTGGAACAAATTTCTAGGTTATGTTAAAAGCCAGTATACACTTGTGTTAAAATGTCTGTAAATGCATATAGAGCACAGCGTGTGTAAAATATAGTTCTCGGGTGTACCAACTGATCACCCATAATGCACTGCTTCTTTTTGAGACATTGCGCGTCAGTCTGTGAAACCCTATGTCATGTGTAACCCAAATGTCATGTGTAACCCAAATGTATTGTTCTTGGAGTACAATTCCGTGGACTTGGTTATTGCATGACTAACCCTCCTACAATCAGTGCAATTTTTGAAACAACCCATTCAGGCCTCTCCAAGCCATTAGCTGTTGCCAGTGGCCTCCTATGGTTACCCTTCTGTGCACTGTCACACCACTGAGATTGCAGGGTAAGGTGGTCTCCCATTGATACATAGCAGGCCATACTAATATGTTCAAACATTTACAGTGGCCTTGGGTGGCACACAGTTGATTTTGTAAGATTACTTGGAAAGGACAGCAGGCTTGTATGTACTGAAAGGTTGGTGAAGAACATATTGAAAATTTAGTGGATCGTAGTGGCCTCCATGTGTAGTGTGTGTAGGTTAATATTCAATTCTCTTTCCCCATGCATACACAGGTTTGTTCATATGACAGGGCTGGTCTTGGATTCAGTGAGAGAACACCGGTGGTGAGATTTCAAATTTGTATTTCAATCAACCCTTTAAGATGTACGGATCCAAATAAAATCCAATCTTATCCAATTATAATAATATTGAACGGTACTTTTCATGAGGGTAAAAAGCACCGAGAGTTAGAGAGGGAAGCAGAGACTTTTCCTCAGCAAATATTCTCACTAATTACTTCATTATAAAACAGACTACCAGCCCGGAAGTGCACACATTTTGTATGGAATTTTGGATGGTAACCAATGAAACTTGCTAATATAATTAGCAGCTCATTTTCATTATTTATACAGAATGTTTCATCAGAGACTTACAGTGTTGTAAACAAAGAGAGGGGACAACCAAGCACTGTTGAAAGGCAAGTGTACACCAAAGGGATTGTACACTATTGGTAAAAATGTCTGTAAATGCATCCGTACTTAACAAGAATCAAGAGATATGTACAGAAACCAAGTTTCAGCTCATTTCATTGTGTCATTCGTGAGCCAAAATAGCCAAAATGGATTCAGATTGTTTTTCATTCTAATGTGAAAAAGACCAAATTTACCAGAGCGGGATTTGAACCTCCAACCTCCGGGTTACTGTACCAGCACTCTACCAACTGGCTCAAATACCAATTTGTCAAATATTTCACTGTTTCTCCAAAAACGATGTTTGGTACCATCACCAACTTCACATCAAGAAAGCGTTTAGATTATAATTGGGTAATTACCAAAGGTGTACACTCACTTTACAGTTAACAGCAATTAGTCTGGATGCATGATGTCACACAGCGATGTTGATGATAGATGCTAGATAGCACCAACCATTGCTGTCACCAATGTTAGATACTTGGACCATGGTTCAAATGGTTGGTAACAAGCACAGCTGTGCATGCTATGGGTACATTCACACGTATCATCTCATTCTAGGGCAGCCCACATTAATTGGGAAACAAATTAAACGGTTGTTTATAAGTGTGCACACCAAAAATGCCACACTAGTATATCATATTGACACATGCGTAGTGGTTTCAACCCGCTTTCAGAGGGAGATTCAACAAGTTTCCCAAGACTGTGTGTGATAGCCTCAGGTAGACATAGCGCCCTCCTGCAGCATGCCGCGATGGATCGTGTATCAAAAACATACAAATACAGTCTTGAACCAAGACTAGTATAATCTATGCACAATAGTCTTGTTCGACAATGACATCACACCTGAAGGTCAAACACAGGTCAAACTTGAATAACAGTTTTTTAAAAATGTCACGCATGCTGCATGCTCTAAGAAAACTTACTCGATGTGTCCTTGTCTGTCAGTCAATTGTTGACCCATCAAAATTAGATCAAAAATCAAATTATATTTTAATTTAAAAAATATATTAAAAAAACCTTGTTTATTATTTTCCTCCCCTTTTTCAGAATGGTGGATGACCTGTATCACTTATTAAGAGTAAGCAGCGACCAGCCTCAACCATTTATTATGGTGGGGTCTGAAATTGGTTCCATAAATGCAAGGTTCTTCACTCAGATGTATGAAAGGTGAGTCAAAAATGTGTTTCAAGTCCATGCAACCAACCTGTTATTCCCATAAAATATAAAATCACTTTTGTTGGTACACAGCAATGGTTTATACCTTTTTCATGCTGCGGCCATCTTTGTCAGATTCCTTGTATGCAAGTATGATTATAGTGCTGATTCTTAATTCATGAGAGTGACCAGACTATGTTCCTTCCAGCCTCACTTTGGTCATATGGATTTGTGTGGCAGAAAAACCCAAGATGGCTGCACCGTAATAAAGGTCTAAATTAAGGGAATAAATGTTTGATTCCCAGTCTTTAACATAAGATAAAGACTGATGGGGTTGTAGCCACTGGTGATAAATGACTGAGCCTAAGGTGAGGTCCTTTATCACCTATGGCCACACCCCCAGAGGTCTTTATCCTGCAATAAGATCAAGCATCAAGCTTTTATTCTCATTCATAAATGCCCTCCTTATTTTGTTGTCAAAGTGTGGGATTTTTTGCCCCCCATAAAAGAAAAAAAAACAGAAGCTGTTTCCACCATGTCGTTTAGGATGTAATTAAGAAATGGATGTGTGACGGACAACAAATTAATGGAGAACAACGATAAGAATTAACTCTTTAACTAATTGGCTGTAAGTTAAGCAAAACAGCAGCTGGTGCAATGAAAGACTTAAAAGATCCCGCATCAACTGGTCTTAAACAAAAACAACCAGTCTAAAACAACCATTTAAGACTGGTAAAACTAACGCACTTTTTTAATAGCTTTCAACCCATCAGAATGTCTGTATTTTTGAATGCATAATTGTGCACAAATTTAAAATACTGTACAAACATTTTAATGAACATTTGTCTGAGTCTGGAATTAATTTATTGACTGACTGTTGTTTTTAACCCCCCAGTGTAGTGTCTGACTTGGTTCTAATTGATCCCCTAGCTGAAGGAATTTTTGAGCTGGACAACGGAGTATGGGGTAGTTTTTGGTAAGATCCGTTAAAAAAAATAAGGTATAGAATAACTCCAAAATAACCCAAAAATAGTTGGCTTTTATGTTGGTTTCTTTACATATCTCTAGAGTATGTGTGTGTTTAATGACATTTTACTACAAGTGTATAAATGGCTTTAAAGTATGGCTTTAATAAGACAACTGTGAGTTAACCTTGATTGGTTTCCATGCCAATTATCTGAAATATTACAAATACGGTTGACCACTCATCATAATGTGAGAGAACCTCTTTCAAAAAATGGCATTCAAATTAAACTGTCCCTATTATACAATCTGTTTAACATGTAAGCAAAAAAACAATAAAAACACAGTACAACACTGGCAAATCTCAGACAAGATATCTTCACTATTAAAGGGAATGTACAGCATTGGTTTGTTGGCAAAACTGCTTCTATGAGTATGCTTACTCTCTTTGAATCAAGATATACATAAGGGAAGGTACAACATTAGTAATGTTGGCAAAACTGCTTCTATGAGTATGCTTACTCTCTTTGAATCAAGATATACATAAGGGAAGGTACAGCATTGGTAATGTTGGCAAAACTGCTTCTATGAGTATGCTTACTCTCTTTGAATCAAGATATACATAAGGGAAGGTACAGCATTGGTAATGTTGGCAAAACTGCTTCTATGAGTATGCTTTCTCTCTTTGAATCAAGATATACATAAGGGAAGGTACAGCATTGGTAATGTTGGCAAAACTGCTTCTATGAGTATGCTTACTCTCTTTGAATCAAGATATACATAATGGAAGGTACAGCATTGGTAATGTTGGCAAAACTGCTTCTATGAGTATGCTTACTCTCTTTGAATCAAGATATACATAAGGGAAGGTACAGCATTGGTAATGTTGGCAAAACTGCTTCTATGACTATGCTTACTCTCTTTGAATCAAGATATACATAAGGGAAGGTACAGCATTGGTAATGTTGGCAAAACTGCTTCTATGAGTATGCTTACTCTCTTTGAATCAAGATATACATAAGGGAAGGTACAGCATTGGTAATGTTGGCAAAACTGCTTCTATGACTATGCTTACTCTCTTTGAATCAAGATATACATAAGGGAAGGTACAGCATTGGTAATGTTGGCAAAACTGCTTCTATGAGTATGCTTACTCTCTTTAAAGCGACATTGTGTCATTTGCAACAAAATAGTGGAAATGTATTCAGATATTTTGTATTATTCTTACGTGGCATTAAGGAAAGAATACTCAATCCTAAATTCAGACTGGAAATTATTTTACTTTTCTTAAAAATGACAGAACGTCAGGCCAAATGATTTATAAGGAAGATTGATACATCATCGTCATTACTCTGAGGACTATTGACCGTTTGGTTAATTTTGATTACCAATCCAATACCTTGCCTTTAAAGTACATTAAGATAATTCCTGATGGTTATCAAGAGCAAAGCTTGTTTAATGTTACAATTTGTTTTCTTAATATACATATTTTTTCTCCTGTATAGGTTTCAGCATCTTGTGCCTTCCTTCCAATCTCTTCAACTCTCTGCTGCTATTGGTCTATCTCGCATTGCCTTATTATTAGGTCTCATGGAACAGCCAATCACAGGCCAGGTTATACCAGAAAATGTTGTCATGAGACAGGTAAGAGTCATATTTATTGGTTAAATTTTTTCATTTTTGTACATGTAGTAAAATTATGCACCTTTCTGCTATGTACACATCATGGCCCTCGGGAAGTGTAAACTTACCTTGTGTCTTCAGATAGGACACATGGGTACACCCGAGTGTGTTTTAGCAATCATGACCAGAAACATGTTTTGGTTGTGATCATCAGTTGAGCGTTTTTGCAAGTTTGGCTTTGCTGAACAGAGTTTTTGCTTGGTTACACTTGGTTTCAAGATGGTGGATTGAAAAAGTAAGAATTGTTTTGTTCCTTACTTGTTCAAAAAGGATTGTGTGAACAAATTTATCATACAAGTTTCTTACACACTAGTAAGCCAAAATTAAAACAGCATATATTTTGAGCAATGTTGACTTTTAAGAGAACTGTCAAACCTGGTTATAAGTACTTGTTTTCATGCAGCTCTGTGAACTTGTTTCTGGTCAAGCATTTGAAGTCTGAAACAGTTTTTTGGTCATATTCTCCAAAACACCGTCTGCATTTGACAAAACGCCGCCTTCATTCATCTGACAACTATTCATTTCTAGATAAATTGCACACATACCCGAATCAGCTGTGATTCACTATCGGAGCCCTATTGCTCAACAGTGATCCAAAAGCAAAATGTGCCATCAATAGATCATGCACAGAGCAGAAACATAATGCCATGCTTGTTTACTTTCAAAGCGTCTTCACGTTTTTCCATTCAGAAAATACAAAGCACAAGAAATTGACACCTCATTGGCTAGACTCTCAGAACTTTTTCAAACTTATTTTACAAAGTTTTAATATTATTATTGTTTTATTTTTTACAGAAATATTTACTTTGTCAGCCTCGTCATTTGAGCTCCATTGTGGATGAGCATTATTTCATTAATCAGAGCTTAGCTCAGCTAAGGTATGTTACACTTATCATATATTTTTTTATTTGATAATATGGTTTCAAGAAATGTACATGAATAGGATACAAACATTTTCATAGTAAAGCAGGTGAAACATTCTGTCACATTGCTGATATTGCCATTTCAAAAGTAAATACGATGTAAAGCTTTAGATGGTGTCTAAGAAAGGTATGCAGTAGCACTCGGTAAACTCTCTCTAATCAATTGTAAAAGTGCGATAGTTCTGAGAAGAACCAGTGGTTAACAACTCAACATTTCCCTCAGTATGCTCTGATCGTCTTGAGGAGAGTATATACTGATTGATATCTTGAGTTGTTCAACTTCTCAGAACCATCACATTTTTACAACTCATTAGAGAGAACTTACTTGGTCCTTACGAAACACTTCCTCAATTATTTCCAAATTAGTCTCTGATAATAATGCAGTACTTGATAAACTGTTCCATAGTAATGTATCTCATAATAATAATAATAATAATAATAATAATAATAATATCAATATCCACCACATATCCACCAAGAAGTGCTCAAGGTGCTTTACAGTAAACAAGATATCATACAAAAGCATAACAATGCAATAGCAAATGCAATATAATACTAAACAAAAGATAAAAAAATACATATATGAATGTTAGTAGTCTTTAATACACCAATCCACATCTGTGGTCTCTAGTCTCTGATAATAATGCAATACTTGATTAACTGTTCCATAGTAATGTATGCATCTTATAAATCCACATCTGTGGTCTCTAGTCTCTGATAATAATGCAATACTTGATCAACTGTTCCATATATAGTATTGTATGCATCTCATAAATCCACATCTGTGGTCTCTAGTCTCTGATAATAATGCAATACTTGATCAACTATTCCATATATAGTAATGTATGCATCTCATAAATCCACATCTGTGGTCTCTAGTCTCTGATAATAATGCAATACTTGATCAACTGTTCCATATATATAGTAATGTATGCATCTCATAAATCCACATCTGTGGTCTCTAGACTCTGATAATAATGCAATATACTTGATCAACTGTTCCATATATAGTAATGTATGCATCTCATAAATCCACATCTGTGGTCTCTAGACTCTGATAATAATGCAATATACTTGATCAACTCTTCCATATATGTAGTAATGTATGCATCTCATAAATCCACATCTGTGGTCTCTAGACTCTGATAATAATGCAATATACTTGATCAACTGTTCCATATATAGTAATGTATGCATCTTATAAATCCACATCTGTGGTCTCTAGTCTCTGATAATAATACAATACTTGATCAACTGTTCCATAGTAATGCATCATACACCAATCCAGATTTACCCACTCTGATCATAAAGACATTGACTCAGTTTTGGTTTTCATTTCTTCTTCCATCAGAACTGCCTTTCAAGTGAAGCCATTCCCTAAATCTGTGTCTGTGACAGTTATTACTGGAAACTACTATGATGAACAACTGCCCAGCTCACTCAATAAGGTAAGAAATTGTGGATTCAAGATTTGACGGAAACATTTTTTCCAGCATACTAATTCCCCCAGTGGTGCCATCTTGTTTTACTAACATACAAATCCATATGACCAAATTGAGGCTGGAAGGAAAATATGCCTGCTCCTTTTGTGTGTTGAGAGTCAGAGGCTAAATATAAAATCATATATAGATGGCCCCAGCATGATAAAGGTGTATTCTATCCACTGAACCTTAGTTGACTGTATAGATAAAGAGTCAGACTTGTTCATTGAAGCCACTGACTCCCAATATTGCTAGTCTCTTAAACCACACATGGCAATGTAAACAGAGATAATTAACCAACTGAACGAAACTCTGATCAAGCCAACCTGATCGTATTTCAAAAAGGCATGTGCGTACCAAACCTGACAAACCTTTCAAATATTTCATGCTCATCATCATGCATATGTAGCCACTCAACAAATCCGATTGGTCAATATGGGATTTTGAATGACAACCCTTGATTTTACCATTTGGCCTCTCCATTGTATGTTTGTTCCATTTGTAAAGGTAGTAGTAAAATGGCCGTGTGGTGGCTTCATTATACACCAGTGGACTGAACCTGTAACCAATCAGTGTAAATACAGATCAGTGATTGTATTACAATTTTCAAGTGAAATGAACTTTGACCTTTTTGTTCATATAACCAGGTGTGGGCCAAAGCCCAGCAGAATCTGATGTCCAAAGCCCATGCAAATGCGAAGCATATTCTGATCAACGGTGCAGACCACCACATGTTGTATCATAACCCCAATTCAGTCGTGGAACCAGTGCGCAAGCTGGTCAAACAGTGGAGGTCACTACATAAGAATAGCACACAGGAGACGATTATAGATGATAGGAATTCAATGCCAAATGGACAGGGACGAAGTGAGAAGTCAAGATAATGACTTCATATTCATGTAGGTTAAATCATTTTATTTGCAAGGTTTTATAAGATGTTTTGTGTACATTGTGCTAAACCAACCTATGAAATTATCAAGAAAAAAAGTTTAACTTCAACAGATTGCAAATGGTATGACACAGGTATTTTCCTTAAAAGGAAATGAATAACATTGGTATTCTGGTCTGGTTTGACTATTTTTTTTTATACTTTTTACTAAAGTGACATCAGCAGGCCTGTAGCCAGGCTTGGAAGAGGGCGCATTCCATACAGTCTCTCCCCCTTCTCTGCAGCAAGACAAGCAATTCAATTCTTTTTTAGTTTTTATGTACTCTCGTTCAAAGCCAATATTTATGCCCATCCAAATACTACTGGTGCCCCCATAAGTTCCAATTTTCTGGCTACAGGTGTTTACCTTTAGACAACAATATTTGAATTAATGTTTTATACCATCATCAACTTTCCATATTTGTTATAAAACATTGATTTATTTAAATTTTTGTAATTATTTTAGTGATAGCCATTTCCCTTTAAAACAATCTTCAGATATTGTGAATACTAAGGAAGAGCACAATGAATAAATGTTTCTTAAAGAATGTATTAGATATGAATACAAGGGCTAAATACATCAGTTGGTAGAGCCCTGTATAGTTTCATCCCTAAATTGTATTTGATGTTTGAAATGACTCCTTTGGCTACAGGTATGGCCCCTGCAGCCTATAACCATAGCCAAAAATGCTTAATTCGGACATGGCCTTAGTTTCCATTGTGGTTTATTTGATGATAATGATATTATGGATTGATTGTGACAGAAATGTTGTCAGAAATTCAGTTGGTAAAATAATGGGGAAAAGGGAAATTAATCTTGTGAGTGAGTGCTCACACAGGATTTTGTTTTGTTCAGTAGACCATGTCACGCTGGTTTTCATTTGAAGCAGCCTCTGTTATAGTATCATGGGTTTCATGGGAGGCAAGAGTGTGTATATTTAGATGTACAGCTAATTGCATTTTGTATGGGTCTGACATCCTGACATCCTGACATCAATGAAATTTGACAATGGATAATGTTTGAAATATAGTGCCTTACTTAAATTCACAATGTGAAATAATGTGCTGATATATATATATATACACTCACTGGCCAAAAGTATTGCAACATGCTCAAAATAGCACTTTACAGTAACAGGTGAGATAATCATTTAATCCGATTTCATCGATCGTGTATTACATAGCAAGAACAGTAAAAAAGAACATTGACTTCAAAACAAATGCAATTTCAAAAAGTCTTAAGTAGTGTAAATAAAATAAAATAAACTAGAAATTCAGAGTTTGTGAACAAACTCAAGGTGTTCGGAAGTGACGGTAATTGATGTCCTCATCAATTGGGATCATTGTTTAAAATGTGACTTAAGATTCGTCAAATGAGTACTTGCACGCAATAAGTAACACTTAAAACATATCGCTAGAAGGCGCTGTAACGTGTGATGAGTTCCAGCAGAGATAGTTAATTGCAACTTGTCATGACTTGTATCATTGAAATTGTGTTAATTGATACCACCTTCCTCTATTTGTAAGGTGCCTGGTACTTTGTAGGATTCGCCTTGTCTTCATACTAAAATTGTAGACAGTTTATCCAAGTTTGTATGGTCATGTTTGAATGGAATGATTGTCAGTGATTTTTTGTTAACTTTAGGGAATGACATCCTCTGTGTAGTCGTAGTCATCTGGGCAAAGATAAACTAGTTGCATTGCTGCTGTACAGTTTTCAACTCGTTCAGGCAGAAATGATGCATGTTTCATATAATTTAGGAATATCTTATGTTCATGTTGCCAATATTGAGCCATCTGTGTTAGTTCTGCAGTATTTATAAGCAAATTTTCTACAACTAATTCACTCAAGTTGAAATGCTTACAACATTTGAACAGCAATTAAACATAGTTCTACATTGTGATGTCGGAATTCACTTATATCTTTCATTTGGGCAAGCTGTAATCTTGGTTCCAAGACCTTGGTGTTTTCACGTCCATAAAACCATCATACACTTATGTCATGAATCAAACATAGAGGGCGCTGTTTCAAGTTTAAGTTTGATTCGTCTAGGCAGGATCCAAAACTTGAACTTGAAACAAGAAGGTCTTGGAACCAAGACTAGGCAAGCTGCTGCACAATAGCTGTAATAAATACCATTACCAATATCCGTCCCTTCATCGTCCAGGCGGCGGTCCACATTCAGAATAATGTGAAATTATTTTAATAATTGACCTTCCAAATGTATGTTTTCAGATGATGTTGTGATTCACAACAACTTTTACAAAGAAACTACTTAGTTTTGTAAATAAGGCATGTAATACCTCTCTGCATTTTATACGGCTGCTCTCCTATCTTAGTGAACACTAACAATTTACTTCAAACAAATGTTTGAAATTACACATTAATTGTGAACAAATTTTATATTGTGCTCACCTGTATAATTTATATGTAAATTCTGTAATTTTATGCATTCATTAATTCTGTAATTTTATGCATTCATTATATTCCTTTAAAAAAAACACAAGGTCTACAAATTCTAGTTTCATTTGTTATTTAATAAATAAATAAAACGAAACATCATATAAATGTACAGTAATGGATTTATTTATTTGTTTATTTCTTTTCATTTGTCTCGTCTGTTTTCAAAAGTAAGTTGCCTTACTCATTTCAAAGAAATAGCTTTTCGGTATTGGCTTTTTCAACAGCCCTTTCCATTCGTACAAAAATGACACTGCAGTATTAAGTTAATACGATCTACGGTTTTAGAAATATTGTAGCGCATCCGTTATTGGCTTAAACGCCCAACCACACATCTATAAAATAAATTTTATCCTGCAAGAGCTTTAGCCTGTGAAACCGCAAACGTCCCCGTGAAGACCGCCAGCTGTTTTCCAGTAGATAACGATCTCAGTCTCTGCGGTTTGTAAACAATGGGCCCCAGAACCACGAGTGTCTGGTGTATGTTAAGTCAATGGGATTTTGGCCCAGAAAAGGAATTTTGAAGAAAAAAAACAAATCAAAACTTTGACCTTCCGGTACGACCGGAAGCAAATGTCAGACGATTTTGACGTTAACTTTTCAAATGTTGCCTAAGCCTTGATCTATCAGATCCCAGATTATGAACATCATAGCTTTAGTATATTTTGATATACAGTCGATAGCAAATGGTCATTTTTAAAACTTAAATGGCTTGTAATTTGATACCTGATGACGTGATCATGACGTAACTAGATTCATCTACATGATAAGGTCTTTATATGTGTGAAGTTTCAAGGTTGTGTGATATTGTTAACTTGCACTTTCGATGTAGAGAAGAGTTAAGGAGAAGAAGAAGGAGAAGTAAAAAAAAAAAAAAACGGAACAATAACAATAGTTGTTCGGCTGAAAAGCCGAACACCTAAAAAAACGGAACAATAACAATAGTTGTTCGGCTGAAAAGCCGAACACCTAATTATTGTAACACAGTTCTCCAAACTGAACTTTGGTGTGAATTTCAATGTTGCAATACTTATGGCCAGTGAGTGTATATATATATATATTTTTTTTTTTTAAGGAAAGAGTTGGCTTTAAAAAAAAGAGGATGGTTTAATGCAGTCATCTTGATCTTGGCATCGACTCGGTATTTTAGTTAGGATGGGACATTCCTGAAATCAAGTTTTGTAGCATTGGTTGAAAACAAACACACAGAACCGATGTTTCAGCTTATTATTTTGATTAAGTGACCTCTGAGAAGCACACAGGTGACCTCTGAAAATACAAAGGTCAATTGTTAGCAAATGAATGCACTCTGGAGCAATGCGAGACTTTAAAACACTTGGTGGCAGCAGAAACTATTCCATTGTTCTTGATATTTCACACATGCGCCAGAATTATATAAACAGTAGAAAAAGGACCGGTCTGCTGCCCTCTAGTGACCCCAAAGTCTACCATTGCTTGTCTACATCTTTTAACTTACTTGTAGCAAACTGAATCTGTTTGTCTGGTTCCATAACATCAAATCACCACCCACCACATTTAATTTTGAAAAGCACCAGTCTATTGTTGAGCCTCAATATGATTGAGCCACGATGTCGCTCTGTGAAAACAAATCTAGTCGTAGCTTAACTTCAATACTACAATGAAACAATTTACCACAAATTTGTTTTAACATTCAACACTTAAAATGTAATTCAAGTAAACATTATATTTATTTTTACAATGTGTTAAAAAATCAGTACATTTCAATTCCCAAAAACTGCAATATTAAAAAATAAGTGATGGGAAGCACATGTGAATATATCATCCCATATTTTAAATTGTATTTTATACTATTATCATTTCATCAAAGGCTTTATTATAAGAAATAATGCAGACATGTAAAGTCTGTACACTTTATGCGTGGAATATACTGTATGTGTGACTTTGTGTGTAATCTGATGTATACATGTATTCATTAACCCTTGCTAAAAAGCAGAACAAATATAAATTCCAATTTAGGATCAAAATGTAACATTCTGTTCTTCGCATCTTTTACAATTGTGCAGCTTTTGCGAACATTTACAAAGCTGAATGAAGCACAAAGTATCTCAAGGCAGAATTATATATAGACAGGAGGGATAATATTTGAATAATTGATTTAAGAAACAATCATTCAATGTTGACTTCTTCCAAAGTATTTGAGAATAATTCAGTTGTTTTTAAATTCATTTTTGTAACTTAATTCATAATAAATGAAGTATTTTAAATACAAATTCACGAGTAACAGATACAAATGAATTATCCATAACCATTAATATACATTAATTATTCATAAGCTATGAATACAAATGAATTATTCATAAATATCTGATACATTTTGAAATCAATCAATAACATTTTACACAACCATATGTTTCGTCACTAGTATGAAGTTATATGTTGTTAGAATATCTTTGTCTTGGATATGGCTCAATCTTCCAGTCATCTGAATTCAAAAGCAAACCTACTTTATCACTGAAGTAAATAGAGAAGGATTTAATCTTCATTTGAATCAACTGCTAAGTAACAGTTGTTTTTCAAGAAAGGGGAACTTTCAATCAATGTTATATGTATAATTACCTTTAATACTGAATAAGAATTTGTTTTTCATAAACATGTCTATTTACAAATATAATTAAATGAATAATTAGAATATATGATTGACACATGCTGTGAGGTAAACAACTGATTATATATTAAATTGTTAGTAGTTTAGTCATCTTTAACTTTGAATTTTTTATGAAATAATTTTCTTTGAATCCTGAAGGAACTAGTACTTCAACAAAAAGTGCAAGCAAAATGTTGCTTTTTAAACATTGTGAATTTATGAAACAATGTAAAATCATGAGCTATGCCAACTATCAACCGATCATCAAACATAACATCGTCTTATCTTGCCCTACCATTGGCTGATGGGGGCAGCCATTTTAACTCTTTCTTTTTACATTTGTTGTAAAAGTCAACACATTTCCCATTTTGAATATCAAAATTAAGCATCCAAAATGGCTACATAATTTGAAAAACAATGTTTGCTTATTGAATACATAACAGAAATAACATCAAATTTCAACTAACTAGAATTTAAATAAATACAAGAATATGTTGCTTAAGAAAAAACAAACATTAATAAAAGAAATATACAAGTATTATACAAATGAAATCCCTCATAATGACTGTGATCCTTTTATATGAAACTCTCAATGAACAATGCCCATACATGTCGTTGTAACAAAGCATTGTGTAACACAAAACCAGTATTCAATGCAATGGGGTTTCTATATATAACTATTCATTAACATGTACATTTCAGGATAATCTTTAAGAAATGTCTGTTAACTGTGTTAAATTTAACTGGGATAATAATAAGACTTTGTCAAACTCTTTTGTGTACTTAATTAGGCAGATTGGCTTAAATACATTTCAACCATCATTATTTTTGGCAAATAATTCAAGGCACTTTTGGAACTGGTGGTTTTCCTGATTGTAAATAAACCCTCAAATAACACATTTATTGTAATATGTACACATTGGTTCATTCTGTGTAATTTTGAAGCGAATCGGAGATTTTTTTTTTTTCGAGGTGAAAAAAACAACAAGGGGTACCCCTTGTCGTTTTTTCCAAATTTGGCCTAAAAATGACATTTTTTCAAAATGATTAATACTTGCTGGAGAGACGTAACAGAGTGCCTAGAACACATTTGTGGTAATTTGAGTGGCCTATCTTTCCAACTTTTTAAAGATTGACTACAACGGAATAATGATAAGTGCTGTGTTGCTGTTTTCGTTCGAGAAATGTGTAATGATTACTAACATATTATTATTATTAATCAATAAAACTTGTTCCTTCATGCAAAAAAAAATCAATTTGATCGGCGTTCTACGACCCAGAAAAGCCCAGTTTCACCAAAAGCCCTCAACTCATGAATAATTCATACTTCGTGTGTGACGTAGCACCCATGACGCTTTGTTACCACCCCACGCACAACAGTCGATCGTGTGTAATGTATGCATTTACCATACATGCAATGCGGAACAACAGCGGACAAGCGACATCTTCTAGACCGAAAAACAGCGAAAATGTCCGATAGCAGCGAATATTGGGAAGATCACGGTATAGATGAGGAAGAGGAGTTTCATATAGGCACTTCTGAGGATAGTGATGTCAGCTCTAGCGATGAGGGGAGCTCCCCAGACGAGAGAAGGCGAAGACGATGACGAAGAAGTCGAAGTACGTGGCGCTGAACCATACCGGTTCGAGCCACTTGCGGCGCCTGCAGTTGACCAGCCCGGTGACGGTGATCGTCAGGCCGAAGACGACGAACCAAATCCTGATGATAGACGGCTAAACACAGACTGGTAAGCCCACAAAATGATTCATGAATGAAATATACTGAATGATGCTTCGTTTGATCAATTCGTTTCTGCTGTACAAAAATAGTTGTAGGCTATACTTGACAAAAACATGAACGAACATGATGGAGACCCAAGGTACATAATGTAGTAGTACATGTACATGTGTACAATTGTACATGTGTAAAAAACATGTACAGTGGAAATTTGGGGGTAATTACTATGTCTTGCGTTTTATGATTTGTTGGCAATATTAGCCAGTATTTATGAAGACATGATGGGAAAGTAATCACTGCTCAAAATTCAAATAAAATCATGATCTTTTACCATCATGCTTTAAGCATAATTGACATTTAGTCTTTCCCTTCAAATCAAAGGTTGTAGCCCCCTGCACAATAAAAATGTTTGATCTGCCCATGGAAAATGTATTCCTTCGTGATGTACCTGTCCTTGATCAGTTCATGGGGGATGTATTTCAAGATCAATTTTTAAGTAGTGCAACCCCAATGACAAAGTTACTAAAATTATATTTTCCAAACTTGTTTTTTTTTTTAATAGGTGTTCGTGTGGACATTGTGTTATTCAGCCTTTGCTCGCAAACTGTATATGTTGCAAAGAAGTTGAGAAGACAGAGAACATGATGCGGCAGCTGGACATCAACGTAGATGATCCCAACCAGTGCCTTACCATCCATGATTGGTTTGATGCGATCTGCCTCCACCCAGGAGTGCTTGCAACAGCGTATCTTCAGTACAGAGCATACTATGGCAGAGATGCAGTTGAAGGAACGCTTGACCAGTAAGTGATTTGAGTGTTGACTGAATGTACAAAGCCAATGTACCATCAATTTCAATTAATATTTTAGAGCAATGTCAGTTTTGAATGATCTGCATATCAAGCAGATTACTTTTGATTGACCCGAATGAGCACCGGTGTTTACTTCAGAGTAACCGCACACAACTGAATATGACCTTGGTTGACCCACGTGCATCTATATCTTATTGTACATGCATTACATGTATGTAATTGTTTACTTTTGATCATGATTGCCTTTTGGTATGGTTATAGTTTTATAGCATTTCAGTTTCACATGGTGTTAACGTAAACAATATCGATACTCCACCATGCAAATCACAAATCTTATGTTTATAATTTTGTCTGATTTTTTGTTTTGTTTTACAGAAAATATCGCCATGTTGCATATCGGCAAGTGGTGAGGTGGTGTTGGGGTTATCTTGGCCGTTTCAAGCGGGTGCCACTGCCATCATGTGTAATGGACGCAATCCGCAGGACGTTCCCAAAACCTGATGGACAGTACAAAGGATTTTCGTATCCACCACTGGATTAGGCCGATTTGCTTTGTTTTATTTTTTAAATTGGTAACATTCTTCCCTAGTTATAATGATCTGGAGGGAGTTACAAATTATTTTGTGCGTTCATAAACCATGATCAATGGCAGAATCAATTACGTGTGTATTTCATTTTGTGTCTTTTCGGGGGGGGGGAGAAGTTGATTAATTTAGCACTAATGTGAAATAAACTTGTTTTATGTTGCCAACAATACACTATGGTAAAACATTACAAATTCGGTATGGCAGAAAGATGCCAAGAACTGAAAATTTTACAAGACCTTAGTACTTTCGAATAAATGACAAGACAAAATATGTATGTATTTGCAACCAACAATTGAGTTTATTTTTGAGGTTAAAATATCAAAATTAAAAAAGTTGCCTCTTGATGACGAAAACAACTTAATCAAAATCCTGTACATACTTGTTTGGAACTTGGCCATTGTTCTGTTAAACCGAACTGGAAATCCTTTGAAATTCGTTTCACACTTGCTGCTCTTTTCCCAGGAAAAACTTACAATCAGCATAACTCTACTGCTGAGCAGGTTCAGATTTTCTTCGATTAAAGCTAATTCAATTAGGTTTTTTGGCTTTGCATCACAAAAGGGAGAAGTGTGACAAAGACTAATATTGTAAATCTCATGTTGGTAAATCTCATGTACTTCTGCCTATAAAACTTAAAACTTGTTCTGAGTGTACAGTGGCAATAAATTGTAAAATACAAGAATAGAATAACAATAAATGTGTACAGGCCATGTCATTCTGTCTTCAATCAAATATTAATTAAAAAATATAAAAGACATGTATATAGCACCAAATCCATTTGAATAAAATGCTCCCAGGCCCTTTAAATATAATAAAATAACCTAAAGTAACAATAGCAAAGATTATAAAAGATTAAATACATGGGAGCCAGATAAAGTGATAAAAACAGGCAAATATCAGCAGGGGCGGATGCAGGAATTTTGGCATGAAGGTGAAATCCTTTCGTGTATTATTCACGAACTTCACCCATTCCTTTGATATCGCAGGATCCCGCGGAAATTGAAAAAAATGAGTCTCTGGATTCTTAATACTATTTCTAGTGCATCCACCAACAACACATGAAGTCGGCATTATATAACTGTTACACAACAACGTCGAAAAAAGCTTCATAAAAACTTCATGCCTCTGCTGACGCATGAAAACGCATGTATAAATAATATACACGGAAGTAACATGGCGTCTTCTGTTTACTCTCGGGTGCTCATGGGTAACGTCATCCCTTTTCGCTGGTTTACAAGTCCGCTGGTACTACATCGTGGATTTCATAGTGGATTTTCAATGGGTCTTTGTTGGGAACCAGTGCAGGGCGGGAAATTTCAAAAATCGAAGAAGCGGGGTCTAATTTTTTCGGTCAAATTGCAACAAAATTATAAAGAGAAAAACATGACCACAACAATAAATTGTTACCTGAACACAACATAAACAAGGTTCGATAGTCAATTTAATGTGAGAGTTCTTGTTGTAGTCCATCTTTAAGGGAACCAACTACATGTATACTGTGTGATAAAAGGACCCGCCATAATGAAAGGGATTGGCAAAAATGTCTTCATAAAGATGATTCAACCATACTTTCACACAAGTGTTAATAAACAAATCAATATAAGAATTTGTATAACCAAACGGTATACAATATACCGTTTTCCGAATTTTTTTTTTATAAATGTAAGCATTTCTTCTCCTTTAGTTTTTAAAAGTTTTTCTGTAATAACTAAACAATATTTATAAATGATTATGTCGCATTCAGCGTCTTGGCCAAGCGGTATAGAGCAAGAACGTGCTTGTGTGTGTGTGTTACGTGCTTGTGTGTGTGTGTTTTGTGTTTTTTCTGTGTGTTTTGTTTGTTTGTTTATTTTTTTAAAACCTTGTACGCGTTACCAGTACAAATTACCCATGGCTGTCCTTTCAGTGCAATTTTGAAGCCAATCAGAGACACCTTTTACAGGCCATTGATGAAGCTCCAATCATTTTTGTTAAATGCCAGATGACGAAATAGTCTAATCGTTAAGTTGCCAGACTTCGGTATTATCGACCCGGGTTCAAATCCCAGCGGTGCCATGACGCTTTTTCTTTTTCATTTAAAATGGTTATGCAACCACTTAAGTAGTTTAAAATTCAACTCAAAGTAACGAAAGGTATTGGTGGCGCAACCCGCTGGTGATGGGTTTGGTGCAGGAGTCCCAGGTTCGAATCCCAGGGACGGCACTATTTTATTATTAAATGATTACGCACTCACGATTCATTTAAGTAGTATTAAATTCAACTCCAAATACCAACAGGATAAATGGCGCAAGCCGTTAGTCCACTGGGCCTGTCAATTGCGGCAGTTCCAGGCTGGTACGTCCGGGTTCGAATCCTGCTCCTGACACATAGAGACATGGCAGCTGCTGGCTGCGGCAATGGCTTGGGGACCGCCATGTCTCTCCCCTTAAGGTTTGAGCGTGGAGGAAATGTACGGACGGGAGGGAATAAGGAGGGACCGGGAGGGTAGCGACCTCCCAGAAGGGTGCTATGGTGATCATCATACCGGGGTGTCTCGGACTTTGAGTCATCCGAATACCTGGTCGACACTCTGACTAACTCTCCGCACTTTTTTACAATAATAATAATTATTATTATTATTATTATTATTATTTTTTCTTTTTTTTTCCAGATACAAACATTCTGTTGCGTCTCTATTGTGTCTCTCCAACAAGTAGGAGGCATTTTAAAAAACAAATCCATTTTTAGGCCAAATTTGGCAAAAACCACGTTTTTTTCTTTCACCTCGAAAAAAGGTTCTCTGCAATTCTCTTCTAAATTACACAAAATCAACCACTCGGTCTGCAGAATAAAGCCAGTTATAGTTATAGTCTATTTGGGCCAATTTTTAATTTCACTATTTCACTCAAATTGTTCATAAAATTTGGCCTAAAAGTTGGTAAGATAGGCCACTCAAATTACCACAAATGTGTTCTAGGCACTCTGTTACGTCTCTCCGATTCGCTTCAAAATTACACAGAGGTGAAAAAAACGACAAGGGGTACCCCTTGTCGTTTTTTCCAAATTTGGCCTAAAAATGACATTTTTTCAAAATGATTAATACTTGCTGGAGAGACGTAACAGAGTGCCTAGAACACATTTGTGGTAATTTGAGTGGCCTATCTTTCCAACTTTTTAAGAAAATCAATATTTTATGAAATAATATAGGTAAAATTTCCAAATTTTAAACTTGTCCAAACAGGCTACTCGGTGGCTGTATTCTGCAGACACATCGGTTCATTCTGTGTAATTTTGAAGCCAATCGGAGACATGTTTTTTTCGAGGTGAAAAAAACGACAAGCGGTACCCCTTGTCGTTTTTTCCAAATTTGGCCTAAAAATGACATTTTTTCAAAATGATTAATACTTGCTGGAGAGACGTAACAGAGTGCCTAGAACACATTTGTGGTATTTTGAGTGGCCTATCTTTCCAACTTTTTAAGAAAATCAATATTTTATGAAATAATATAGGTAAAATTTCAAAATTTTAAACTTGTCCAAACAGGCTGTAACTCGGTGGCTGTATTCTGCAGACACATTGGTTCAATCTGTGTAATTTTGAAGCGAATCGGAGACATTTTTTTTTCGCGGTGAAAAAAACGACAAGGGGAACCCCTTGTCGTTTTTCCCAAATTTGGCCTAAAAATTACATTTTTTCAAAATGATTAATACTTGCTGGAGAGACGTAACAGAGTGCCTAGAACACATTTGTGGTAATTTGAGTGGCCTATCTTTCCAACTTTTTAAGAAAATCAATATTTTATGAAATAATATAGGTAAAATTTCAAAATTTTAAACTTGTCCAAACAGGCTGTAACTCGGTGGCTGTATTCTGCAGACACATTGGTTCATTCTGTGTAATTTTGAAGCCAATCGGAGACATTTTTTTTTTCGAGGTGAAAAAAAACGACAAGGGGAACCCCTTGTCGTTTTTACCAAATTTGGCCTAAAAATGACATTTTTTCAAAATGATTAATACTTGCTGGAGAGACGTAACAGAGTGCCTAGAACACATTTGTAGTATTTTGAGTGGCCTATCTTTCCAACTTTTTAAGAAAATCAATATTTTATGAAATAATATAGGTAAAATTTCAAAATTTTAAACTTGTCCAAACAGGCTGTAACTCGGTGGCTGTATTCTGCAGACACATTGGTTCATTCTGTGTAATTTTGAAGCCAATCGGAGACATTTTTTTCGAGGTGAAAAACGACAAGGGTACCTTGTCGTTTTTTCCAAATTTGGCCTAAAAATGACATTTTTTCAAAATGATTAATACTTGCTGGAGAGACGTAACAGAGTGCCCAGAACACATTTGTGGTAATTTGAGTGGCCTATCTTTCCAACTTTTTAAGAAAATCAATATTTTATGAAATAATATAGGTAAAATTTCAAAATTTTAAACTTGTCCAAACAGGCTGTAACTCGGTGGCTGTATTCTGCAGACACATTGGTTCATTCTGTGTAATTTTGAAGCGAATCGGAGACATTTTTGTTCGAGGTGAAAAAAAACGACAAGGGTACCCCTTGTCGTTTTTTCCAAATTTGGCCTAAAAATGACATTTTTTCAAAATGATTAATACTTGCTGGAGAGACGTAACAGAGTGCCTAGAACACATTTGTGGTAATTTGAGTGGCCTATCTTTCCAACTTTTAAGAAAATCAATATTTTATGAAATAATATAGGTAAAATTTAAAATTTTAAACTTGTCCAAACAGGCTGTAACTCGGTGGCTGTATTCTGCAGACACATTGGTTCATTCTGTGTAATTTTGAAGCCAATCGGAGACATTTTTTTCGAGGTGAAACGACAAGGTACCCTTGTCGTTTTTCCAAAATTTTGGGCCTAAAATGACATTTTTCAAAATGATTAATTCTTGCTGGAGAGACGTAACAGAGTGCCTAGAACACATTTGTGGTATTTTGAGTGGCCTATCTTTCCAACTTTTTAAGAAAATCAATATTTTATGAAATAATATAGGTAAAATTTCAAAATTTTAAACTTGTCCAAACAGGCTGTAACTCGGTGGCTGTATTCTGCAGACACATTGGTTCATTCTGTGTAATTTTGAAGCCAATCGGAGACATTTTTTTTCGAGGTGAAAAAAACGACAAGGGGTACCCCTAGTCGTTTTTTCCAAATTTGGCCTAAAAATGACATTTTTCAAAATGATTAATACTTGCTGGAGAGACGTAACAGAGTGCCTAGAACACATTTGTGGTATTTTGAGTGGCCTATCTTTCCAACTTTTTAAGAAAATCAATATTTTATGAAATAATATAGGTAAAATTTCCAAATTTTAAACTTGTCCAAACAGGCTGTAACTCGGTGGCTGTATTCTGCAGACACATTGGTTCATTCTGTGTAATTTTGAAGCCAATCGGAGACATTTTTTTTTCGAGGTGAAAATGACATTTTTTCAAAATGATTAATACTTGCTGCAGAGACGTAACAGAGTGCCTAGAACACATTTGTGGTAATTTGAGTGGCCTATCTTTCCAACTTTTTAAGAAAATCAATATTTTATGAAATAATATAGGTAAAATTTCAAAATTTTAAACTTGTCCAAACAGGCTGTAACTCGGTGGCTGTATTCTGCAGACACATTGGTTCATTCTGTGTAATTTTGAAGCCAATCGGAGACATTTTTTTTTCGAGGTGAAAAAAACGACAAGGGTACCCCTTGTCGTTTTTTCCAAATTTGGCCTAAAAATGACATTTTTTCAAAATGATTAATACTTGCTGGAGAGACGTAACAGAGTGCCTAGAACACATTTGTGGTAATTTGAGTGGCCTATCTTTCCAACTTTTTAAGAAAATCAATATTTTATGAAATAATATAGGTAAAATTTCAAAATTTTAAACTTGTCCAAACAGGCTGTAACTCGGTGGCTGTATTCTGCAGACACATTGGTTCATTCTGTGTAATTTTGAAGCCAATCGGAGACATTTTTTTTTCGAGGTGTACCCCTTGTCGTTTTTTCCAAATTTGGCCTAAAAATGACATTTTTTCAAAATGATTAATACTTGCTGGAGAGACGTAACAGAGTGCCTAGAACACATTTGTGGTATTTTGAGTGGCCTATCTTTCCAACTTTTTAAGAAAATCAATATTTTATGAAATAATATAGGTAAAATTTCAAAATTTTAAACTTGTCCAAACAGGCTGTAACTCGGTGGCTGTATTCTGCAGACACATTGGTTCATTCTGTGTAATTTTGAAGCCAATCGGAGACATTTTTTTTTCGAGGTGAAAAAAAACGACAAGGGGTACCCCTTGTCGTTTTTTCCAAATTTGGCCTAAAAATGACATTTTTTCAAAATGATTAATTCTTGCTGGAGAGACGTAACAGAGTGCCTAGAACACATTTGTGGTATTTTGAGTGACCTATCTTTCCAACTTTTTAAGAAAATCAATATTTTATGAAATAATATAGGTAAAATTTCAAAATTTTAAACTTGTCCAAACAGGCTGTAACTCGGTGGCTGTATTCTGCAGACACATCGGTTCATTCTGTGTAATTTTGAAGCCAATCGGAGACATGTTTTTTTCGAGGTGAAAAAAACGACAAGGGGTACCCCTTGTCGTTTTTTCCAAATTTGGCCTAAAAATGACATTTTTTCAAAATGATTAATACTTGCTGGAGAGACGTAACAGAGTGCCTAGAACACATTTGTGGTATTTTGAGTGGCCTATCTTTCCAACTTTTTAAGAAAATCAATATTTTATGAAATAATATAGGTAAAATTTCCAAATTTTAAACTTGTCCAAACAGGCTGTAACTCGGTGGCTGTATTCTGCAGACACATTGGTTCATTCTGTGTAATTTTGAAGCCAATCGGAGACATTTTTTTTTCGAGGTGAAAATGACATTTTTTCAAAATGATTAATACTTGCTGCAGAGACGTAACAGAGTGCCTAGAACACATTTGTGGTAATTTGAGTGGCCTATCTTTCCAACTTTTTAATTAAGAAAATCAATATTTTATGAAATAATATAGGTAAAATTTCAAAATTTTAAACTTGTCCAAACAGGCTGTAACTCGGTGGCTGTATTCTGCAGACACATTGGTTCATTCTGTGTAATTTTGAAGCCAATCGGAGATATTTTTTTTTCGAGGTGAAAAAAACGACAAGGGTACCCCTTGTCGTTTTTTACAAATTTGGCCTAAAAATGACATTTTTTCAAAATGATTAATACTTGCTGGAGAGACGTAACAGAGTGCCTAGAACACATTTGTGGAAATTTGAGTGGCCTATCTTTCCAACTTTTAAGAAAATCAATATTTTATGAAATAATATAGGTAAAATTTCAAAATTTTAAACTTGTCCAAACAGGCTGTAACTCGGTGGCTGTATTCTGCAGACACATTGGTTCATTCTGTGTAATTTTGAAGCCAATCGGAGACATTTTTTTTTCGAGGTGTACCCCTTGTCGTTTTTTCCAAATTTGGCCTAAAAATGACATTTTTTCAAAATGATTAATACTTGCTGGAGAGACGTAACAGAGTGCCTAGAACACATTTGTGGTATTTTGAGTGGCCTATCTTTCCAACTTTTTAAGAAAATCAATATTTTATGAAATAATATAGGTAAAATTTCAAAATTTTAAACTTGTCCAAACAGGCTGTAACTCGGTGGCTGTATTCTGCAGACACATTGGTTCATTCTGTGTAATTTTGAAGCCAATCGGAGACATTTTTTTTTTCGAGGTGAAAAAAACAAGGGTACCACTTGTCGTTTTTTCCAAATTTGGCCTAAAAATGACATTTTTTCAAAATGATTAATACTTGCTGGAGAGACGTAACAGAGTGCCTAGAACACATTTGTGGTAATTTGAGTGGCCTATCTTTCCAACTTTTTAAGAAAATCAATATTTTATGAAATAATATAGGTAAAATTTCCAAATTTTAAACTTGTCCAAACAGGCTACTCGGTGGCTGTATTCTGCAGACACATCGGTTCATTCTGTGTAATTTTGAAGCCAATCGGAGACATGTTTTTTTCGAGGTGAAAAAAACGACAAGGGGTACCCCTTGTCGTTTTTTCCAAATTTGGCCTAAAAATGACATTTTTTCAAAATGATTAATACTTGCTGGAGAGACGTAACAGAGTGCCTAGAACACATTTGTGGTATTTTGAGTGGCCTATCTTTCCAACTTTTTAAGAAAATCAATATTTTATGAAATAATATAGGTAAAATTTCACAATTTTAAACTTGTCCAAACAGGCTGTAACTCGGTGGCTGTATTCTGCAGACACATTGGTTCATTCTGTGTAATTTTGAAGCCAATCGGAGACATTTTTTTTTCGAGGTGAAAATGACATTTTTTCAAAATGATTAATACTTGCTGCAGAGACGTAACAGAGTGCCTAGAACACATTTGTGGTAATTTGAGTGGCCTATCTTTCCAACTTTTTAAGAAAATCAATATTTTATGAAATAATATAGGTAAAATTTCAAAATTTTAAACTTGTCCAAACAGGCTGTAACTCGGTGGCTGTATTCTGCAGACACATTGGTTCATTCTGTGTAATTTTGAAGCCAATCGGAGACATTTTTTTTTCGAGGTGAAAAAAAACGACAAGGGGTACCCCTTGTCGTTTTTACCAAATTTGGCCTAAAAATGACATTTTTTCAAAATGATTAATACTTGCTGGAGAGACGTAACAGAGTGCCTAGAACACATTTGTGGTAATTTGAGTGGCCTATCTTTCCAACTTTTTAAGAAAATCAATATTTTATGAAATAATATAGGTAAAATTTCAAAATTTTAAACTTGTCCAAACAGGCTGTAACTCGGTGGCTGTATTCTGCAGACACATTGGTTCATTCTGTGTAATTTTGAAGCCAATCGGAGACATTTTTTTTTCGAGGTGTACCCCTTGTCGTTTTTTCCAAATTTGGCCTAAAAATGACATTTTTTCAAAATGATTAATACTTGCTGGAGAGACGTAACAGAGTGCCTAGAACACATTTGTGGTATTTTGAGTGGCCTATCTTTCCAACTTTTAAGAAAATCAATATTTTATGAAATAATATAGGTAAAATTTCAAAATTTTAAACTTGTCCAAACAGGCTGTAACTCGGTGGCTGTATTCTGCAGACACATTGGTTCATTCTGTGTAATTTTGAAGCCAATAGGAGACATTTTTTTTCGAGGTGAAAAACGACAAGGGTACCTTGTCGTTTTTTCCAAATTTGCTAAAATGACATTTTTCAAAATGATTAATTCTTGCTGGAGAGACGTAACAGAGTGCCTAGAACACATTTGTGGTATTTTGAGTGACCTATCTTTCCAACTTTTTAAGAAAATCAATATTTTATGAAATAATATAGGTAAAATTTCAAAATTTTAAACTTGTCCAAACAGGCTGTAACTCGGTGGCTGTATTCTGCAGACACATTGGTTCATTCTGTGTAATTTTGAAGCCAATCGGAGACATTTTTTTTTCGAGGTGAAAAAAACGACAAGGGGTATGTATCCCTTGTCGTTTTTTCCAAATTTGGCCTAAAAATGACATTTTTTCAAAATGATTAATACTTGCTGGAGAGACGTAACAGAGTGCCTAGAACACATTTGTGGTAATTTGAGTGGCCTATCTTTCCAACTTTTTAAGAAAATCAATATTTTATGAAATAATATAGGTAAAATTTCAAAATTTTAAACTTGTCCAAACAGGCTGTAACTCGGTGGCTGTATTCTGCAGACACATTGGTTCATTCTGTGTAATTTTGAAGCCAATCGGAGACATTTTTTTTCGAGGTGAAAACGACAAGGGGTACCCCTTGTCGTTTTTTCCAAATTTGGCCTAAAAATGACATTTTTTCAAAATGATTAATACTTGCTGGAGAGACGTAACAGAGTGCCTAGAACACATTTGTGGTATTTTGAGTGGCCTATCTTTCCAACTTTTTAAGAAAATCAATATTTTATGAAATAATATAGGTAAAATTTCAAAATGTTAAACTTGTCCAAACAGGCTGTAACTCGGTGGCTGTATTCTGCAGACACATTGGTTCATTCTGTGTAATTTTGAAGCCAATCGGAGACATTTTTTTTTCGAGGTGAAAAAAACGACAAGGGTACCCCTTGTCGTTTTTTCCAAATCTGGCCTAAAAATGACATTTTTTCAATATGATTAATACTTGCTGGAGAGACGTAACAGAGTGCCTAGAACACATTTGTGGTATTTTGAGTGGCCTATCTTTCCAACTTTTTAAGAAAATCAATATTTTATGAAATAATATAGGTAAAATTTCAAAATTTTAAACTTGTCCAAACAGGCTGTAACTCGGTGGCTGTATTCTGCAGACACATTGGTTCATTCTGTGTAATTTTGAAGCCAATCGGAGACATTTTTTTTTCGAGGTGAAAAAAACGACCCTTGTCGTTTTTTCCAAATTTGGCCTAAAAATGACATTTTTTCAAAATGATTAATACTTGCTGGAGAGACGTAACAGAGTGCCTAGAACACATTTGTGGTAATTTGAGTGGCCTATCTTTCCAACTTTTTAAGAAAATCAATATTTTATGAAATAATATAGGTAAAATTTCCAAATTTTAAACTTGTCCAAACAGGCTGTAACTCGGTGGCTATATTCTGCAGACGCATTGGTTCATTCTGTGTAATTTTGAAGCCAATCGGAGACATTTTTTTTTCGAGGTGAAAAAAACGACAAGGGGCCTTGTCGTTTTTTCCAAATTTGGCCTAAAAATTACATTTTTTCAAAATGATTAATACTTGCTGGAGAGACGTAACAGAGTGCCTAGAACACATTTGTGGTAATTTGAGTGGCCTATCTTACCAACCTTTAGGCCAAATTTTATGAACAATTTGAGTGAAATAGTGAAATTAAAAATTGGCCCAAATAGACTATAACTATAACTGGCTTTATTCTGCAGACCGAGTGGTTGATTTTGTGTAATTTAGAAGAGAATTGCAGAGAACCTTTTTTCGAGGTGAAAGAAAAAAAACGTGGTTTTTGCCAAATTTGGCCTAAAAATGGATTTGTTTTTTAAAATGCCTCCTACTTGTTGGAGAGACACAATAGAGACGCAACAGAATGTTTGTATCTGGAAAAAAAATAATAATAATAATAATAAATAAATAAAAAAAAAAAAAAATAAAAATAAATAAAATAAAATAAAATAAATAAATAAATAAATAAATAATAATAATAATAATAATAATAATAATAATAATAATAATAATAATAATAATAATTATTATTGTAAAAAAGTGCGGAGAGTTAGTCAGAGTGTCGACCAGGTATTCGGATGACTCAAAGTCCGAGACACCCCGGTATGATGATCACCATAGCACCCTTCTGGGAGGTCGCTACCCTCCCGGTCCCTCCTTATTCCCTCCCGTCCGTACATTTCCTCCACGCTCAAACCTTCGGGGGAGAGACATGGCGGTCCCCAAGCCATTGCCGCAGCCAGCAGCTGCCATGTCTCTATGTGTCAGGAGCAGGATTCGAACCCGGACGTACCAGCCTGGAACTGCCTGCAATTGACAGGCCCAGTGGACGAACGGCTTGAGCCATTTATCCTGTTGGTATTTGCAGTTGAATTTAATACTACTTAAATGAATCGTGAGTGCGTAATCATTTAATAATAAAATAGTGCCGTCCCTGGGATTCGAACCTGGGACTCCTGCACCAAACCCATCACCAGCGGGTTGCGCCACCAATACCTTTCGTTACTTTGAGTTGAATTTTAAACTACTTAAGTGGTTGCATAACCATTTTAAATGAAAAAGAAAAAGCGTCATGGCACCGCTGGGATTTGAACCCGGGTCGATAATACCGAAGTCTGGCAACTTAACGATTAGACTATTTCGTCATCTGGCATTTAACAAAAATGATTGGAGCTTCATCAATGAGCCTGTAAAAGGTGTCTCTGATTGGCTTCAAAATTGCACTGAAAGGACAGCCATGGGTAATTTGTACTGGTAACGCGTACAAGGTTAAAAAAAATAAACAAACAAACAAAACACACAGAAAAAACACAAAACACACACACAGGTAAGCGTAGCTATCGTTGTGTGGACATTCCTTTGTTCTCGTGTACTTAAGGATAGGAAATTCTTAAAATCGTTCCCATTTCACACAGAAGAGTGTTTTGAGAGCGGTTTTCGTTCTATTTTTCCCTTTTAATAATATCCTTCGATTTAAGTCAAAGAACCTGCCTAGACAAATCTCTAATTTCCGAGATATTCGTACTTTTCCAAAGTCCAACAACATTGTGTGGACGTGTGTAAGTCCACACAGCGCAAACACTCCATACGTTGTGTGGACCTCTTTTGTTCTCAGGTCCACACAATGAATGGTACGCTTACTCACACACACACACACACACACACACAAGCACGTTCTTGCTCTATACCGCTTGGCCAAGACGCTGAATGCGACATAATCATTTATAAATATTGTTTAGTTATTACAGAAAAACTTTTAAAAACTAAAGGAGAAGAAATGCTTACATTTATAATTTTTTTTTCGGAAAACGGTATATTGTATACCGTTTGGTTATACAAATTCTTATATTGATTTGTTTATTAACACTTGTGTGAAAGTATGGTTGAATCATCTTTATGAAGACATTTTTGCCACACAGTATACATGTAGTTGGTTCCCTTAATCATAAAACGTCTCTTATTATTTTGGAAAATGAGGTTTTCTTTTGGTTTTCTTTTTGTTTAACCCAATCTTTCAGTTATAAACAAAAGTAGGAATTATATAATAATATCGAGACTTTCGTAACAAAAATAAGTCAACTTTGGAAAATTGGTCAGCAGCGCCCTCGGGTCAGCAGAGGAAAGTCAAGCAGAAGCTGTCTCTGCGGTAAGATTCTAAATTTGTATTTAATTTCAACAAAATTGCTAACCCCCAAAAATCAGTGTTTTAAAAGACCCACGAAATAAAGAGATAGTTAACAATAATCTGCACTTCAACATAATGCATTTTTATTGATTAATGCGAGTATAAAAGTAAATATTATAAGACGTTAATTATGTTGCTAAAAGTGGCAATATTACAATATGGTACAATACAGATGTAAACTAAACAAATAAGTTGACTAGTACATGACAGATATTTAAAATAAAATAAATGAAAGCAAATACAATCTGTACAAAAACCTTGGAACAAGACTGCAATAAAGACACATGTTACAGGAAATTGGTTCAACAAAATCCACTTATTTCCCCACTCCTAAGCCCCGCCCACCCTTCCACTCCATGTCCATTATATGGCAACTAACACAGTAACCACGAGGGAGGGGTAGCGGGATACTGTCACGCGATTTCGAAACAAAATGACAATTTTATATTACACTTTTTCACGTTTGTCCTGTGAAAAAAATAAGACTTTGTAAACCCAGTATGCTGAAAAAGGGAACACCACAAGAATGGGCACAGCATTGTCAGAATTTATATATATATATATATATATATATATTATTTTAACTTTCATTGACAACACAACTTGCCTCTGTTGAGGGTGCTGTTTTGTAAGTTGACAACATCCCTGAGAATTGTGATATTTAGTTTCTTTCACTAAGTCACATAGCCAATATAGGGCACAAACATAGTCCTACATGCTCGCTTGGATTACAGTTCCATACTTAATATTTTATGTATTGGTTTTCTTTCTCAAATTAGTTGAACCCTTTATGTTGCTGTCATTTCTGCTACTTGCGTTGACTGATAGCAAGACAGCTCATAAACTTGATTTCTTAGCTAATTGTACATAAGAAGTCTTCCCAATATGAGAAAGGATCATTTTTTAGATATTTGATATTATCACCAAAATAATGCTGTGTAATTGTTTATTTTATTTTAGTGTTATGAAATTACCGTAAATATATTTGTAGGGGCTTTTGTTGAATTGTTAAACTGAAATTGAAATAAATTTCAAGAAAAAAGAACATATAAAAAGAACACTTTGATCTTTTACTTGTATCAGAAGGCACTGTTGTCTCAAAATAATGTACATATTACACCAAATGTGTATTTTTATGAAATGGAAACATTACAAAAATACTGACGGATGTGTTCAAAGATGTTTTTGAAAAGTAGTTTATCTCTTATAACATTGTACAAGTATTGGTCGCTAGTAAGTTCACAAATTATCTTTCAGAGTAATTTTGTTAACTGCTCTCTTAAACTATCAAGTTTTATTAAAGCAGAAAATTACTAAGAAAAAAAAAAACATATATATTTTATGAGATCAACGCTGTTTTACTGCTGGAAAAAAAAAATGCTTTTAGATGACACATTTCTTAAAATAATCCCAACATTAATTTATTGTGGAGTCCCACATTATAAATTTATTTTGGCACTAAATTACACAAAAATCTCAATTCTAACAAATTAATATAAAATAAAACATTTTAAGAAAATATAAGCAAATATCAATACAGCGCTATTGTATTCAAGCTGGAGGTCTTGTTATGTAATTATGTGTTATGTGTTATAGCGCCCCCTACGACAAAACAACACTTAATCGGGAAGAACACCCTCTCCAAAACAATAGAGATATATTGATCATAGCGCCCCCTACGACAAGACATCACTTAGTTTAGAAGAACACCCTCTCCAATACAATAGAGATAGATTGATAATAGCGCCCCCTACGGCTTAGTCGAGAAAACTCCCTCTTCAATACGTAATGGTCCTCCTTCACTGTTGTTACGTAACCAATACATGTACAATAGAGATGCATTGATAATAGCGCCCCCTACGACAAGAAAACGCTTAGTCTGTAAGAACACCCTCGCCAAAACAATAGAGATAGATTGATAATAGCGCCACCTACGACAAGACAGTGCTTAGTCGGAAAGAAATCCCTCTTATCTATATAGCTATACAATAGATTATGTAATCGTTTTCCTTCACTGTTATTATATAACACGTAACAACCATTAATTGCCATTACATAACTAGATAAATTAGCCTCGATTAGTACCGTTACGTAATAGATAACTGACAGCAATTATAGCCAGTGCATTACGTAAAATAAATAGTCATTTAAATAATGAATATTATGTAATGACAACAGCTGCCTGGCCTCGAACACATTGTAACGCGTCCCAATATACGGCTCTGGCGTGCCCTATAAAAAAGCGCCCCCACTGATAGACCGCCACAGCAATACGTAAGGCTTATTCAAGGTATTTTTAAAAGAAATATTTACATTTTTAAAGTTGAAGTTAAAAACTTAAATCTTCGAACACATCTGTCAATATTTATGTTTTCATTTCATAAAATACACATTTTTGGTGCAACATGTTCATTGATTCCAAGACAACAGCGCCCCTCTTATAACAATAAAAGACCAAAATTAATTGTGGGTTTACTCTTGGCAATTTATTTCAATTTCAGTTGATACAATTCAACGAAAGCCCCTATATATATATATATATTTATAAATATATCTTTGTAATTGTATATGGTAATTTCACAACACAGAATTTATCCAAACAAATTTACATATAGAATTATGTTAATAATCAAATATCTTAAGAAACAGTATCTGCTTTCTCAAACTGAAAATCATGTTTATATGTACAAATAGCCAAGAAGATCAAGTCTTGCCATGCTGCTTGTGGATTGTGGTAATTTCAGATCAGCCATCAGTCAGCGCAAGTAGCATAAGCAACATAAGGGGTCTAATTAATTGAGAAATAAGCCAGATACATACATTGAAAAATTAACCATGGCTATTAAAGGGACAATATCGACAAGATCAACAGGGCATGGAATCGGGATGCTAGTTTTAGACTCCCTAACTCATTAAGTGAAAATAATACTCCAAATGATAAGGTCATATTCCTTTTAAAGGGACAATATCATCACGATCAACAGGGCATGGAATCAGGATGCTACTAGTTTTAGATTAAATCAATGACTGAAAATAATACTCCAAATGATAAGGTCATATTCCTTTTAAATGATGACAACATCATCACGATACTTCAAATGATAAGGTCATATTGCCACTGCTGCTACAGATTCATTCCATTTGTTTTGAAAATGGTGTTGAGCATTTTATCATCATTTAACCCAACTCATTGCCAAAATGAGTATGTTTTAATTGAAAGTGTCACAAAGTTCATTCAATTTCATCACAAACATGCAGTCGCAATGGTTTATCAAGAATTTAATTCAATTCAACTTCATTCATTTGTCACATTTTTTCTTTCAATTCTCATGCCCAGGTGTGAGATTTTAGGACAGATTCTTTTCCTATCTCATATGCCGTGTGCGTCAGGAAATTTATAATTTCACAGGTTGGTTTAGCACAATACACAATTATTTCAAATGATTTCTGAAATGCTTAAATCTCACTAAATACCCATATCATACTTGAATTCTACTTGTTGTGAAGTAATAATACAGTCTCTTCATGACTCTTAATGTCACATGAATTCCGTATTAAAGGTAGGTTACCTTTGGTAAAAGTGATGTGTATATTCATAACATTGAACAAAGGGAAGGTCATAATTTTTTTTAAATCAATTTGCCGAATTTGCGGTTAAATTTCTCCACAAATGAACCCCCCCCCCATATTACTGTTGCTGCTACATAAATGAGCCAGTAATTTTCAGTCACTGTGTTAATCTTAAACTAGCTAGGACACCGATTCCATGCCCTGTTGAAAAAGTCTGCTCTGATCGTGACGATATTCCCCTTTAAATCCACTGTTTGGTAATCAAACCTACATGCCTGCATCAAGAGACTCTGTGATATCATGGTTATTAGATATACCTGATTGAATTTGTCATGAAAGAAGAACTACCCACTCTAATGACACAAAATATTTCATTCTATCCAATTAAAATCAATCATTTAATTAATATCAGTTAGTTATTTTGTAAATAAGTGACACATTTTCAACCAATCAAAATACAGAATGTATGGTTGAGGTGTTTTAATCCTTGTCAAACTTTTGCACCCTTATGAGGCCAAAGTAATTATAAATCTATTAATAAATGCCCAAGACAATTCAGAGGGCCAGCTATTGTTAGGCATGTGAGGTGGAATTGAACCACTGTGTAGTGAAGTTTGTATTCGCATCACATGGGCTCAAGAGCTAAATTGGAATTTCAAATATGGATTTGTCAGTTTCTTAATCTGGCTTTTTAATTTTCAATCCAAATTACTTTATATTAAAATTTTTCCAAAATTAAAAGTAAAGTAAAGGTCTTTATCGCAGAATAAAGGCCTCAGGGCCATGGCCATGGGATATAAGGACCTCACCTAAGGCTCAGTCCTTATCACCCATGGCCATTATATGACCCTTCAGTCTTTATCCTGCAGTAAAGACCGCAGGACAGACTCAAGTAAATTTGAACCTCAAATTCTCTAAGATCTTCTCCCGGAATGGATCTTTAAGGACCCCTACACCTGCTGAGTTCTCTCCTAGTTACCCCCTCAGATTCCGGGTTGGGTCTCACCAGACATATGTCTCTAAGATCTTCTCCCGGAATGGATCTTTAAGGACCCCTACACCTGCTGAGTTCTCTCCTAGTTACCCCCTCAGATTCCGGGTTGGGTCTCACCAGACATATGTCTCTAAGATCTTCTCCCGGAATGGATCTTTAAGGACCCCTACACCTGCTGAGTTCTCTCCTAGTTACCCCCTCAGATTCCGGGTTGGATCTCACCAGACATATGTCTCTAAGATCTTCTACTGGAATGGATCTTTAAGGACCCCTGTACCTGCTGAGTTCTCTCCTAGTTACCCCCTCAGATTCCGGGTTGGATCTCACCAGACATATATCTCTAAGATCTTCTACTGGAATGGATCTTTAAGGACCCCTATACCTGCTGAGTTCTCTCCTAGTTACCCCCTCAGGGTCTCACCAGACATATGTCTCTAAGATCTTCTCCCGGAATGGATCTTTAAGGACCCCTACACCTGCTGAGTTCTCTCCTAGTTACCCCCTCAGGGTCTCACCAGACATATGTCTCTAAGATCTTCTACTGGAATGGATCTTTAAGGACCCCTACACCTGCTGAGTTCTCTCCTAGTTACCCCCTCAGATTCCGGGTTGGGTCTCACTAGACATATGTCTCTAAGATCTTCTACTGGAATGGATCTTTAAGGACCCCTACACCTGCTGAGTTCTCTCCTAGTTACCCCCTCAGGGTCTCACCAGACATATGTCTCTAAGATATTCTACTGGAATGGATCTTTAAGGACCCCTACACCTGCTGAGTTCTCTCCTAGTTACCCCCTCAGGGTCTCACCAGACATATATCTCTAAGATCTTCTACTGGAATGGATCTTTAAGGACCCCTACACCTGCTGAGTTCTCTCCTAGTTACCCCCTCAGGGTCTCACCAGACATATATCTCTAAGATCTTCTCCCGGAATGGATCTTTAAGGACCCCTACACCTGCTGAGTTCTCTCCTAGTTACCCCCTCAGGGTCTCACCAGACATATGTCTCTAAGATCTTCTACTGGAATGGATCTTTAAGGACCCCTACACCTGCTGAGTTCTCTCCTAGTTACCCCCTCAGATTCCGGGTTGGGTCTCACTAGACATATGTCTCTAAGATCTTCTACTGGAATGGATCTTTAAGGACCCCTACACCTGCCGAGTTCTCTCCTAGTTACCCCCTCAGGGTCTCACCAGACATATGTCTCTAAGATCTTCTACTGGAATGGATCTTTAAGGACCCCTACACCTGCTGAGTTCTCTCCTAGTTACCCCCTCAGGGTCTCACCAGACATATGTCTCTAAGATCTTCTCCCGGAATGGATCTTTAAGGACCCCTACACCTGCTGAGTTCTCTCCTAGTTACCCCCTCAGGGTCTCACCAGACATATGTCTGTAAGATCTTCTACTGGAATGGATCTTTAAGGACCCCTATACCTGCTGAGTTCTCTCCTAGTTACCCCCTCAGGGTCTCACCAGACACATGTCTGTAAGATCTTCTACTGGAATGGATCTTTAAGGACCCCTACACCTGCTGAGTTCTCTCCTAGTTACCCCCTCAGGGTCTCACCAGACATATGTCTCTAAGATCTTCTACTGGAATGGATCTTTAAGGACCCCTACACCTGCTGAGTTCTCTCCTAGTTACCCCCTCAGGGTCTCACCAGACATATGTCTCTAAGATCTTCTCCCGGAATGGATCTTTAAGGACCCCTACACCTGCTGAGTTCTCTCCTAGTTACCCCCTCAGGGTCTCACCAGACATATGTCTCTAAGATCTTCTACTGGAATGGATCTTTAAGGACCCCTACACCTGCTGAGTTCTCTCCTAGTTACCCCCTCAGGGTCTCACCAGACATATGTCTCTAAGATCTTCTACTGGAATGGATCTTTAAGGACCCCTACACCTGCTGAGTTCTCTCCTAGTTACCCCCTCAGGGTCTCACCAGACATATGTCTGTAAGATCTTCTACTGGAATGGATCTTTAAGGACCCCTATACCTGCTGAGTTCTCTCCTAGTTACCCCCTCAGGGTCTCACCAGACATATGTCTCTAAGATCTTCTACTGGAATGGATCTTTAAGGACCCCTATACCTGCTGAGTTCTCTCCTAGTTACCCCCTCAGGGTCTCACCAGACATATGTCTCTAAGATCTTCTACTGGAATGGATCTTTAAGGACCCCTATAACTGCTGAGTTCTCTCCTAGTTACCCCCTCAGGGTCTCACCAGACATATGTCTCTAAGATCTTCTACTGGAATGGATCTTTAAGGACCCCTATACCTGCTGAGTTCTCTCCTAGTTACCCCCTCAGGGTCTCACCATACATATGTCTCTAAGATCTTCTACTGGAATGGATCTTTAATTAAGGACCCCTATACCTGCTGAGTTCTCTCCTAGTTACCCCCTCAGATTCCGGGTTGGATCTCACCAGACATATGTCTCTAAGATCTTCTACTGGAATGGATCTTTAATTAAGGACCCCTATACCTGCTGAGTTCTCTCCTATTTTATACCCCTCATTAGCTCAAAGATGCTGGGTTGGGTCTCACCAGAAATGTTTATGATTTTACTGATGATATGACTATAGCTTTCTAGAGGTAGAATATATGGTAGAATACAAACACAAAGGAACTATTTCTATCATACTGATTAACACAGTGATATTATCAATTCTTCATTAGTCCTACTTTGCTACATCAGTGTTTTTGTGTGAGGTGGTTTGGATAAAATCCAACAAACACATGTGTAAACCAAAAACAAAATAGAAAAATGTGTATACTTATAAATCCTAACAAATCAGTACTATTAATGTACGACAGTATCATCGCCCGGACCACAAAGTGACGAATCTGATATTTTAGTACAAATAATTTTTTTGGGTACATTCTCATAGATAATTGTGTTATCTTTAATTTTGACAAATTTCAAACACAACTAATGTTCAACTAACCCTCTTCTGTATGTTATTACATCAATTTCATTGTTAACAAACTACCGGTATATAACAAATCAATTACTCAAAATAGGTCCAACTTCAAATGCCTTTTTTTATATGCCTCTTCCCTCTATAGGTAAAAAACTGATGTGATGATCTGTAATGGTGATGTCCTTATCTAACAAACTGTTGACCAAAGGATGCCAGGAGTTGCTGGAACTGGGAACTCAAGACAGGAGCCATCCATGTGACGATCTGTAGCAGTGATGTCCTTTATCTAACAAACTGTTGACCAAAGGATGGGCTCGATTTCACAAAGCACTAAGATTCATCTTAAGATGAGTTGTTAGTATTACCATAGTGATTTGTATTGTGACATCACACTTTGCTAAGCAATTAAGATTGATACACAGTTAAGATCAATCTTAGCTCTTTGTGAAATCGGTCCCAGGAGTTGCAGGAACAGGGAGCTCAAGACAGCAGCCATCCATGTGACGATCTGTAGCAGATAATAACAAACTGTTGAGCAAAACATTGGAATGTATAATTAGCTGTTAGAACAATTAGCTGGCAGATTTCAGATAATTGAAATGTCAGAACAATATATACTGTCTGACAAAAGTCTGGCATATTTCTGACACATTTACATTTTGTTGGACAAAATAATGGGGTGTCAGAATATTGAGTTATCTATTCTCTATTTCTGTTTTCCTAAATGCCCAAATCTCTGAATACTGGGCAAAATTGGACAAGTTGGTATAGTACACCCTCTCTTTTAGTGGAGAGGATGAGCAGAGGGCAGAGGCCTCTGTATCTGCCATTGGAAACCATGAAATGAAACATACGTGTGGTTTCCTGTGATGTCGACAAATAGGCCTAAGCAGGAAAAAGCATATTCTTGCTTTCTTTTGTTCACATTGCAACATACAAAAATAAATGATATAAAACAATTTGGAAGTTTGTACAAAAGTAAACAAATTATATGAGACAGAAGCAAATAATTATTGTACTACCTGAAGGGCGGATGTGTTTGGACCGGTTGGGTCTCAACGTGTATATTAAAAAATGTCCACATTGAATTTCATGGAAGTACCAGCAATGGCAATTTCATTTGGGTTTTTGTTTTGTTTTGGTTGTAGTTTCCCTCGATTTGGGGTTTCATTTAAGTTCATTAGTCCACGGTCCTTACTTGTCCTTACTTGCATTTTGTGTATTATTTCTGGGTGTGGAAAAGCTTCGGTTACAAGCAAGTATCTGCAATGTAATTGGCTGTGATAAGTTAATCTGGAGGGATTTGATTGGTTCTTTAATATCCCATGATGTCTCATCATCAGTTGGAAAGCAAAGGGCTCTTTCTTCAATCCTTCAAACCTACTTGTATGTATGCACACCTAAGCAAATCAGCATTGAGTGTAACAGGCTGTCTGAAGACAGATTGCATGGACCAAATCAATCATAGTTCATATGTTCAGTTGAATAAAACTTCATTAAATACTTGGTTTCTATCAGCAGAAAATCAGTCAGAAAAAACTATGGGTTCTTTCAAGTCATTCCAGCATATGGAAACTATCCGCTAACACTGGCAGCACTGATTGCTTGAAGGTTTTAAATCATACAGTCTGACACACATACACTGGTAAGTTATAGCTCTGGTATTGTAAGGAATTTTGTCACTTGCAAGTTTTCCCCTCCAGCATTTACCCCCAAACATTTGTTCCAGATCCACCCTTGATTTAGGAAATATTTACTGTAAACCAAGTTACTCATGATTATTCTGAAAAATCTTTTCCTCAAGAAAAAAAGCAATGTTTCGGTGAAAAAGAAAATATCTGTAAAATGCCATACAAATAACAAAAACATGGGCGATACTTTCCAAAAGAAAATGTTATCCCACCCTTCATCCTGGATGGAAAATTCACAAGGGTCAAGATGTCATAAGGGTCCAGTTGTCTTGTATTACGTCAATGTGTTAGGGCTATCAGATCCTGTAGTGCACTCATAAGTACAAACTTTTTTTTATTATTTTTTTTGCAAATGCATTCATTGGAACAAACTTCAGAGCTTATTGATGCAATTTTCAAACAGCTCTTAGATCAATACACATTTATAAATAAATCTGATTTGAAATCATACAATGACACCAACTTTGAAAAAGTGCTGATTCTGATGGATGGTTTTGATGAAATGATAACACCCAAGGATGACCTCAGTAAGACCTCATTTGGTTCTATCCTTAAAATGCTCAGAGTAGAATTAAACACTTACATTACTGAGATACTCAAAATGAAGCTACTGTCAAAACATTCCACTGAGTGAGTTGTGATGACACCTCATTTCAGGGGTGTGATTTGACAAAAGTAAAAAATCTTGAAAAATGGGTTGTGGACCTGGGTTTCCCTTTGGTCTAGAGGACAGAGCCCCCTGAACCTCCTGGATGTTTAATTTTGAAGGATTTACAGACTCCCCACAAACAAGAAACTAGCGGTTTGGACACAATACAGGCTACTTCTTTCTTTCCTTGGTGGCTACTTCTCATCTTTCAAGAACATTCTTGATTTGTAAAAAAAAGACATCCTGAAATCAGGAAAAATTCTGAGAAATCACAGGCCTGTGATTTTTTTATGGGGGGGGGGGGACACGGTAATAGTAATGTTTAGGTTGGGAGGAGGATCACAAATTGACATAATTATAGTACATGCATTTATATATATTTGTTTTCTTTATTTCTTGTTGGTTTTGAGGTTGAAATTCAGGTTTACTCATGGGTCAATATGATGGTATGGAACTAAGGAATCTACATAGAGGGTAGGCTCTCTGAAACTCACATAGTCTTGTTAAAGATGGACTTCAACGGAATATATTACAGTGTTTTGATGCTGTTAGGCTTACAAGAAGTGTGTAATGATTACTTCTATATGATTAAAATTCAAATAAAGTAATTTCTTAATGTAAAAAAAAATTCATTTTGATCAGCATTTCACTATCTAGAAAAGTCGTGTTTCGCAAAAAGCCCGAACTCATGAATAATTCATATCGTAGTTGTGACGTACAATCAAGGACTGGCATTCGCTGCTTATGCCCACATGTCATGAGTGTTCCCCAGCAAAGTGCATTAAAAAGCGACATGTACGAAACGAACTCCCAGTCGTACTCACTTGCCTTCTCTCGATATTTGACGCTTTCAAAGTTGGAACAGAGCCTTGCTTCAAACGATATTTGGTATCCAAACCAAAACTTTCTTTCACTTGACTGGAAGAATCTCTACAGTCGCCTCGTAAAATGGGCTGAACAAATCAACGACCATTTTGTCAACGTGAAATCCTTTCGTGTATTGTTCACGAACTTCACCCACTCCTTGGAAGCCGCGGATTCTGCGAAATCGGAAAAACTAACCTCTGGATTCTTGGTGGCACTTCTTGTACATCCACCAACAGCACATGTGCTAGGCATTATGCCGTCTTACACAAAATCGTCAAAACGGGAAAAATCATGTGTATCAGCTTGAGCAAGTAAAATCCCCATTGCCAAACACAAAGACAAAAACGGCTTCCTTTATTTATGCCCCAGATAGTACGTCACACTTACGCTGGTTTACGTGGCCGCTGGTATTTCACCGTTCATTTCGTATTGTATTTCTATGGGCCTTTGCTGGGAACCATGAAAGCGCAGCCAACGCGAAAAACCACTCGCTCAGAAATCTAAGAAGGGGGGCTATTTTTTACAATCAAAATTAAACAAAATAACGGGGAATAAAACCATCGTACTGATAATGAAATAATAACTAAACACAACATAAACAAGACTCAGGAGACGATTTAGTGTACGAGCTCTCGTTGAAGTCCATCTTTAAACTTACTAAACCTTTATTGAACAAATTTTTTGACCAAAGTGGTTGACAATGCCCAAGACAGTTTAGACAATGTGATTGGACAAAATGTAATCACATGGGGGTGTATTAACAAAATTAACAAAAATGTTTTGAACATTTCTTCTTGCTGATTTTTTTAGTTTCAATTTCTCAAATTACCTTGTACATGTACACATGGGAGTATTTGACAATTTGGAATCATATTCCTGTCACGTACAGTAAGGGCAGTTTTGTATTCTGAACAAAGATTCAATAGATTCAGGGTCACTGAAAATAAAATTAATACTCCCACACAGCTTCCATTGAATTGAAAACACCATACTGCTATATATTGACAAATTCTATAGCTGTTTACCAGTTTGGGACCATACCTGGATCTAAACTTACTCCCAGTTTAAACAGCACTCATGAAACCTTAAAGAGGGGCTCTAAGGTCAAATTTAGTTTTGTGATTTTCCAATAACTAGAGTCCCTATTAAAGTGTGAAAAATTACCAAAAAAATTAGTCTCTAACCTCACGTTAAAGTGATGTAAAATGTCATTTTATTTGATAACCTTCCTGTGTGAAATTTGTTAACATCAAAAGACAACAGTGACGTCACATTTCAAATAAATGGATCTCTACATTTTTGTACGGTGAATTTGCAGTTCATTCCTGAATCTACACAATATTTGATCAAATCGGCGTTGAAATTGACTTTTTGACAAACAAAAAATTCCTGTATGGAATGTTACAGACTCATTTACCGTAAGAAAATAGTGACGTCATGTTTCAAATATCACTCTGAAAGGGTATCAAATAAAATGATATGTTACACCACTTTAAAGTGAAGTTAGAGACTTGTAATTTTTTTCACACTTTAATAAGGACTCTATCTATTGGAAAATGAGTGCATCACAAAACTGAATTTGACCTTAGAGTGCCTCTTTAATAAATGTATACATGTATGCGAATAATGCATATATACAAATGTTGATACTTCTATGCCAAAATGCATGGCATTATATGGCAGTTCAAACCATGGTACCAATAAAAAAAATGCTGTTAGTTTATGCCAGTCATGCATTAAAGGGAAGGTGGAATAAACAGTACTGGCAGCAGCGTAGCCACGGGGGGGCCTGGGGTGGCATGTGTCCCCCCACAAATTTCCAGTGCCCCCACGAAAAATCCCCATAATGCCCCAAAAAACAGAAAAGAAAAAGAAAAGGGAAAAAACCCATATCCCCTGGGCCCCCCCCCCCCACTGAAAAGCAATGCCCCCCCTGTGCCCCCACCCCCACTGAAAAAGTCCTGGCTACGCCGCCGAGTACTGATGTGATAATAACATATAACATGAAATTTAAAGGAGTTAGTGAAGTGAAATATTCACAAAAGGTGGAAATCATGCTGGTGATGCGTAGTATTGCACAATACGTATTGTGCAATACTACATGTATCGAGGGGAAATTACCTGCAGTTCAGATCAAAAAATAGAAGATGACACAACTTATATTGAATATGATTGGTTGTGATGATGTGGATATATTTAATTGGTTCTTTGATATCACATGATGCCTGACATCAGCCACAGCATGACAAGGTAAAAGAGGCTTGGTCTTCTAAAGTAATGTTAGTCAAGCCTTTCGTGTTGATCACACCGAGTATGTTGCAGAGGTCCGGATAGCCAGGTGACATTTCATTTCTGCATAATTTACTGGATCAAATCAATTATTAAGTTCCACACATTGTTCTCACACTGGTAAGTTATGTTTTTACAAACCATAAATACTAGGGGAAGATAACCAAAGAAGTAAACTTGGCTTTTAGTACATAAATAAATAACTAATGAATTCTTATATATAAATAGCACATTTCACATAATGTCCCAATGTGCTTTACATTATTTCCCCTGGTCACTCGGCTTATATCATTTCTGTAATCTTTCTCAGCTCCATGGGGAGTATACAGCCAGCGACGGCACCAGACCTGTTAAACTGGGGGGGGGGGCAAGAGGGGGAAAGCTTAAATTTAAGGGGGCTAAACATTAGTCTTTAATATAATTTTGTACTGCTGAAAAAGCATTGACTTACCATCGGGGAAAAATTGGGGGGGGGAATTGGGGCAGGGGAAAAGAAAGTAACCGGGGGCATTTGCGAATCCAACCCCAGCTAGCCAGACAACATAACCCCACTTGCCAATCTAACCCCAGCTAGCCATATAATGTAACTCCACTTGTGAATCCAACCCCAGCTAGCCATATAACGTAACCCCACTTGTGAATCCAACCCCAGCTAGCCAGACAACATAACCCCACTTGCCAATCAACCCCAGCTAGCCATATAACGTAACCCCACTTGTGAATCCAACCCCAGCTAGCCATATAACGTAACCCCACTTGTGAATCCAACCCCAGCTAGCCATATAACGTAACCCCACTTGTGAATCCAACCCCAGCTAGCCAGACAACATAACCCCACTTGCCAATCAACCCCAGTTAGCCATATAACGTAACCCCACTTGTGAATCCAACCCCAGCTAGCCAGACAACATAACCCCACTTGCCAATCTAACCCCAGCTAGCCATATAATGTAACTCCACTTGTGAATCCAACCCCAGCTAGCCATATAACGTAACCCCACTTGTGAATCCAACCCCAGCTAGCCAGACAACATAACCCCACTTGCCAATCAACCCCAGCTAGCCATATAACGTAACCCCACTTGTGAATCCAACCCCAGCTAGCCATATAACGTAACCCCACCTGTGAATCCAACCCCAGCTAGCCAGACAACATAACCCCACTTGCCAATCAACCCCAGCTAGCCATACAACTCAACCCCACTTGCCAATCAACCCCAGCTAGCCATACAACTCAACCCCACCTGTGAATCCAACCCCAGCTAGCCATACAACTCATCCCCACCTGTGAATCCAACCCCAGCAAGCCAGACAACATAACCCCACTTGCCAATCTAACCCCAGCTAGCCATATAATGTAACTCCACTTGTGAATCCAACATCAGCTAGCCATATAAATTAACCCTACTTGCGAATCCAACCCCAGCTAGCCAGACAACATAATCCCACATGTGAATCCAACCCCAGCTAGCCAGACAACATAACCCCACTTGCCAATAACCCCATACCACCTGTGAATCCAACCCCAGCTAGCCAGACAACATAACCCCACTTGCCAATCGACCCCAGCTAGCCATACAACTCAACCCCACCTGTGAATCCAATCCCAGCTAGCCATACAACGTAACCCCACTTGCGAATCCAACCCCAGCTAGCCAGACAACATAACCCTACTTATGAATCCAGCGGGGTTCGAACAGCTGGTGGTTACGTGGCCCGGGATCAAATGCCCATTTCTGCATGACTGGATAGATTTGCATAGAAGCAAATTTATATTTTTTCTAATTTGTTCAAGTGCTCATGAATGGGTTCATTATGTTGCATAATGTTTAAACCCTGCATGTTGGCGCTCTGTTGGGCCTCCTCAAGGTTTGAATAATGTTTATTTTCTGAAAGGAGGAAAAGAATTATAAACCCACATCAAAAAAGTGGTTGTGACGGTTCACAGTTTCATTTCAGCACTGTTTAGAAATTACACAAAACATTTAACCAAAAACGAGAAGATGTATATTTAGGGATAATCTTGTTTGTTTAATGATTTATGCATATACTTGTATTTATTAAGAAGTCTTGCCAATATTTGTACCTAATTAAAAGACATTAAAAGACATCAACCATATAATTTCAACTATCAAAAACTCTGTTTTGTTTTATAGACAAAGGGCCACGAGAAACAGAGATGGAATCATTTCAAGATAATTCAACTACTCTTACTCCAACTGTAACACCAACTGCAAGTGGATTTGGATTAATTGATACATTTACTTTTATTTTTTCTGCGATCATGGTGCTGTTTTTCTTTATAATTACATGTAAGTTAATTTCTTTTTTACATATAAATGTCAAGTGATTTTTTCATCTAGAATTATTAGTATAGAACAGTGATACTTGTACACTAAAGGACCTGTAACAGAAAAGTCAAGCATTCTTCTCATTGTCATGTCTCTTAACAATTTCCCCTTTGTTTGTGTGCTTTGAAAACAACAAAACTTTTTAATGTGGTGAGTCACATGAAATAATCCCTGCCATAAAATTAGTCCCACAGTGTGCCGTTTGTGTGAACATTTTATATGGGGAGTGTAACATTGTAACGTGCAAGTCCAAAACAAATAAAATAATAAATCAACTTATTTAATTTAAATCCATTTTTTGGAAGCCCCTCATCTTTCCCTCAATTGTTCATACCATGCACTGGAACTTTTAGTTACTAAAATAAAATAATCCTTTAAAAAAAATTAATAATTCATGATCTTCCATTGCTATTCTAGCAGTCTGATGTTGAAAATTAAAACTTGAATAAGCTAAGTTCCATTCTAAATTTGTGTGCTTAACAGTTGCTCATTGTGAATCGATATGCCAAATGTTATGTTGCAGCAGAAAAAAAATGTTGCAGCAGAAAAAAAATCCTGAGATGAAAACTTTTGCATACATTTTTTGAAAACTACAAATTTACATTTAGGTATTGTCATCTTTGTCATTTGCCGAAGATGGAGACAGCGCAGATCTGTAGGTAAGAATTTACTGCTCATATTTGTTATAAATACCACTGTGCAAGATGGGTAGATGATACAAAGCACATAATTAACACAATACACTTGGTAAAAGAAAAGAAAGCTTTTTACTTCTTCAAGATTACTTGCATGATGTAGTAGTAGTAGTAGTAGTAGTAGTAGTAGTAGTAGTAGTAGTAGTAGTAGTAGTAGTAGTAGTAGTAGTAGTAGTAGTAGTAGTAGTAGTAGTAGTAGTAGTAGTAGTAGTAGTAGTAGTAGTAGTAGTAGTAGTAGTAGTAGTACCCCTGCTCATCAGGCTCATAAATCATTCCTGAAACCATCTCAGCTCCCTGTGGAGTATACAGCTCAATTGCTGGCATTTCAGCGCATATGGGCTAATCAAACACAATAACCAACTCTGCCCTCACAGGTACCCATTTACCCCTGGGTGGAGAGAAGCAATTATGGTAAAGTGTCTTGCTCAAGAACACAAGTACCCCGGTTGGGATTCGAACCCACATTCTGATGACTCAGCCATCAGAAAACAAATCCGATGCACCAATTAAACCGCTCAACCATGGTACTCCATGTCATGTATGTATTTAATTGTACTTATTAGGATGCATGACTACATGTAACTTTTCACAAGACCAACAAAAACATACGGTACAGGTTCAACTTGCAAATCTTACTAATATTATATTTCAACTGTATAGAAAGACGCTCATCTGGTGAAGAATCGATCAGCATGTTTCACATACCTACAGGTAAATTCAACAAAGAAATTCATTCCATTTTTATGTGCCAGTGTTTAAATTTTAGGTGTAATTTTTATTCCCTTTTTTCAAAATGAACATTATTTTAAGTAGGGGGCCCAACTTCATGTTCAACACGGCATGGCAAACAAGTGGGGGCATGACAATAAAGTAGGAGGTACAAATATCCCGGTGGGAAATCCTGCTAAAAGCTTGTTGCCATGATCACTGGTGGGCAATTCCACAACAAGCAGGAACCAATTATAGGTAAAACTTGTAGCTTTGCATGGTGAAGAGGATAAGTAAGACTAATTGCGGTGACACCATGTGAAATTCTCAATTGAGTAGTAATTAGTTCTGAAAAGAACTGGATGTTACAACTCGACGTTTCGATCAGTATGCTCTGATCGTCCTCAGGAGAATGTTATGACCATAGAGCAGTGACAACTTGCACTTCACACCTGCCATGATACAGTACTTCCACTGGCCCTTTTTGGAATTAGCCTTTTGGAATTTACTGATTTTGGTACATGGTTGATTTTCAAAAAGGGGGGGCACATCCCACTTTAACCCTAACCTCACTGAATACTACAAAATACTACTTGAATAAACTGCAGTATGTAGTACTTTTACTACACTGGTCTATGAGAATTGAGTAGTATTTTGTAGTACAGTGTACTGGACCCCAAATGAATGCCTAGGACGTTAGGGTTAAACACTCCCATGGATCCACCACTGCTGATTGGCCAGCAAATGGTTAATTAAATCTTCCCCTGAATCAAGCTAATTATTTACAATGAGGGATTGAGAACTGATTAAGATGTGGTCATGCATGTACTTTTTACTTATTAGGATGCATGACGACATGTAACTATTCACAAGTTCAACTTAAAAATATTACTAAAATATTATATTTCAACTGTTTCTAGGGCGACATAAAGAAAGACGCGCATCTGGTGAAGAATCGATCAGTTTTATTCAAATGACTACAGGTAAATTCAACAAAGAAATTCACTCCTTTTTATGTGACAGTGTTTAAATTTTAGGCGTAATTTTTGTTCCCTCTTTTCAAAATGAATATTATTTTAAGTAGGAGGCCCAACTACATTTTCATGCATGTACTTTTTACTTATTAGGATGCATGACGACATGTAACTATTCACAAGTTCAACTTAAAAATATTACTAAAATATTATATTTCAACTGTTTCTAGGACATAAAGAAAGACGCGCATCTGATGAAGAATCAAAAAATATTTTTCAAATACCTACAGGTAAATTCAACAAAGAAATTAATTTCCTTTTTATGTACCAAAGTTTAAATTTTTAATACGGCATGGCAAAAAAGTGAGGGCACATCAAAAAATAAAAATTTACTACTTTGTTTTGTTGCGTGATTTATCTGAAAAGTGTTGAAATGAAACTGAACAATTGGCTAAATGAATATAAAGGAAATTACAATAGGGCCAACAATTACTTAAACTTTGATACAAAAACAATATTGTAATTCATCAACATATTAAATTCATGAAATTTACATAAAATAATTCATCCAAGAATATGACCCACTCATTCATGGCAGCATATGGTCATCTGATTACTGTATGCAAATGTTGTGGTATTTTTTAATTACTGCCTGTTAAAAACTCTCTTTGTCTGGTTGCAGATTCAGCACAACATTCTGCTGAAAGGACTGAGGAGGCATTGAGAAAAAGATACAAGACCACAGGTAGCTTTGTACAGATGATCTCAAGGGTTGATGATGATATGCCCATCAAGGACATCTTTACAGAGCTAATGCTAGAAATTGTTGGTAAAGACAAGCTGAAATCATATGAGGAGATATTCGATCAAATACATGAGGATATAATAATAAACCGAATACTACTAAATGGAATAGCTGGTATTGGGAAGTCAACTCTTATTGACAAAATGGCTTATGATTGGGCAATCAGATCAAGTAGCGCACTCAGGAAGTACAAACTTGTTTTTGTCTTGAAAATGCATGCATTAAAACAAACTTCAGACCTTATTGATGCAATTTCCAATCAGCTCTTAGATGATGACATACCTACACATAAATCTGATTTGAAATCATACATTAACACCAACCCTGACAAAGTGTTGATTTTGATGGATGGTTTTGATGAATTGATGACATCTAAGGATGAACTCAGTAAGACCTCATTCGGTTCTATCCTTAAAATGCTTAATCGAAAGATAGGTAGAGAATGTTGTGTTGTTGTAACAACCCACCCCTCTCACTTTGACACATTGGTGACTAAATCACTGATTGAAAAACCTTTCACTCATGTAAAGGTTCTGGGGTTCAATGAAGAAGACATTAAGCAGTATGTGTACAGCTTTTATTCCACAGAACATGATAAGGCTGAGGAGCTTATACAGAAAATTAAATCCTCAGATGTCTTGTCTGATTTGGCAAAGACTCCAATGCTCCTGCTACTTTTGTGCACATTATGGAGACACCAAGGTACAATACCAGCAACCACGTCATGGTTGGATGCAGGGAGTCAGTCAGAGAATTTGCCATCAGTGAATTTCATCAAATCAATTGTAGATGGTGAGATATGCATTTACAGTTGGAGAAGCGATTGCCTTAATGCATTCACAGATTTTCTGACAATGGGAAGAGGAAATGCTTACCTTGCCAGAATACAGAAAGTGGAGATAAGTAAATGTAATTTGGAGAGGTTTAGCAAAGATTTAGCATATTGTATGAAACGTATGACAAATCTTTCCATTTTGAATCTGACAGCGTGTTCATTAACTGTTGTCAGTGTTGAAAACATCATATCATCATTTGAGGACACAAGAAAGTTGTCTCAACTTAACCTTTCAGGCAATACAGCTTTGGGTGGTTCAGGACAATTGTTGGTACCTCATTTACAATGTCTGAAACACCTTCAGAAGCTGGACTTGAATTCCTGTTCATTGACAAATGAAGATGTGCCACATATTGCTAAACTGGATTATATGACTGACTTACTGGAGGTTAACCTATCAGGTAATGACTTACTTAGTGACACAGCTGCATTGGAGAACTTGAAGCGCATTAAGCTAATACAGGGGCCTGGCCTCTTTTTGCGAAGTCAGAAGTGGGGAGGGGCATATTCAGACCCATAGGTTGAGGGAAGGATGGGATTCACATGGAAGTCTCTGCAGAACTTGCAACAGGCCCTCATTACAACATTAGCTTCCACCCTGACTGAAGTCTACTGCATATACCCTGTCCACATGGACTACTTCACAAATATATGAACAGGTTGCATCTCAGTCTAGCTGCTGATCACCATTCAAATTTTCCCATCCGTTACTGTATAGTTTGTTATCAAACCATCTTCATAGTTGCGTTATTTAACTGAGCACAACAACTGTTATTCAGTGTGGTTGTAACATTGATAGACAAGGATGTGAGGTCAATTTTGCAGTATTTTGTGGTTAGCTAGACCAGCATACACACATATCAGCTTTCAGGTGTGCACTGTGGTATTTGCAAAGAGGTCTATGATCTTAAGCTTTGCATGTATTATACCTTTGTTGCACAGAAAATATGTAGTGAATCAGTTTCAACCCCAAGTGGATTGTAATTTAATAGAAAAATAATCCTAAACAAAAAGCAGCCTTTGAATTTTTCAAACGGAAATGACATCCCCGAATGGCACTGACCTTATTGGTAATTTTCACATTGCCCCTCTGATTTTCTTCCCTGAAACTGAAGAAATAAAGTCAATTTACCTTTGAAGAGAGTATTATGGGAATAATTGTTATAATACATACAGTGTTGTAGTACTCTAGTATTACTTGAATACCTCTCTGACCCTCTCTGAATCTTTTCAGTGGATTTCTAACAAAATATGATCAGAAACTGTTGTCACCAAACTGTTATAATACACACAGTGTTGTAGTACTCTAGTACTACTTGAGTACTGTTTTTCAAGTACTTGTACATGTACTTGGACTTCACTGGATACCTCACAGTAGTTGACATAACAGTACTTTGTAGTTGAATAAAAGTACTGGACTACAATGCTGAATACACGAACACTTGTGCATGTATACTTTTGTATACTATGCGCAACAGAATGTTAGTGATGCACACCAGCTACATGTATTTAATAAAAAATATAATAAAAATATAAATAAGTACTAATGAGTTCAGTTTTAACAAACTGACTACAAAAACTAATTAAAGTAGGATATTTTTACTGTATAATAAAACCAACAAAGGTTTTTATACAATGAGTATAGACTTACAATTTAACGTGAAATTAAATAATAAACTATGTTTCTATTATACACACAATGTATGCAGATGATATTTTTAATATGCCATTTACATATATTTGTTTTAGTTGGAATAATATTGTTGACCAATTTGAACTTTATTTTTATGTGGAATTTTCTTAGTTTATTTACACATTTTTTATGTAATTTAGAGTCCCAAAGTCTTTTACACTTGAACTTATCTGGAAGTTCTAAGAACATTTGCTGGTTTCTCTCATATTACATTTGTTCCTATTTAAGAATATAACAGGATAACATTGGGCCATGTTGTCACATGCCTATTGTTAGACTGAGAAGAAAACTGAAATCTAGAACAGTATACATGTATTTACTCTTTTTATCATATGACAAATGTTTTTTATCATGCTAATATAAAAAGTTGTTTATATATTTTGAGTTTTTATCTCAATTCTGGATATCTTACATAGCTAAAAAAAAAAAAGGGATACTCCCTCACGCTCATCATCAGCAAGGAAGAAACACTGATTCATGGTCTGACAGTGCCAAATGATAGATAATGACATTATGTGTGTATTTGTAGCATTGGATACTGGTAGACGTAATAATAATTGTTATTTTCCTGTTAAGGACATAATGAAAAAATGTCATAAGCTGCAACTTGCATACTACCCAAATTGTACATTGGCTATACATAGCCTACTGCTAAAAGTATGTAGAGTGTGTTGTCATTTCACAGAATTCTTGTGATTTCAAGAGAATTTTGTGCCTTAATCTTTAACATGCAATAATTCTTGGATTAAAATATTATTTTAAACCTATCTGTACAGATGCAAAAGTGTCAAATTTTTCTCTTTGAAGTTATCTTTTATCTTGAAATAACACCTAAATTATAATATCCTCTTCTAGTGATTCCTAGACAGGTGCTGCAGCATCATAACATGGAGTGTGATCCCTGTCTATATAGAATGCTTTGGTTCAATTAGTGCCCACCCAAACAAAAATATTTCTGAAATAGGGAGACTGCCAACATAGGGCAATATTTATTTGGAGCATTGCCATTATCACTCCCCAACACATTAGCAAAAATTGTCAAGGAGATTTGTCGATCCCTCCCCCTTTAGTAGCCCTTATTCTCTTTCCTAGTTTTGTTTACATACCTTTGTATGATGGAAAACATTAGGTTTACTTGTGGTTGTCTGCTACATCTTGTGGGTAACTGATCGTCTTGCTTGGAAGCTGCTCCTACACATAGATTTCTTGAGCTCAATCTTTAGTCTGTCTGGAATAAAATATATGACATAAAACACAATAAAGGGGGCCACTTTCCTACCGTCACGTTAGCAGTTTTTCTAATGGTTGTAATTTTTTTTAAATATCTGAAACCACCCAAAAAGAATTTCAACATTTGAATAGACATGCATGCTTATCCTAAAGATAATTTGAGTTGATTATTACTATTATTTGTTTAATTACCCTAAAATTTCCATCAACAAATGGATGGAAAAGTGAGGTAACTTTTTCCGTCCAATTTTTATGGAAATTTGAGGGTAAAAAACAAAAAAAAATTTAAATAAAAAAAATAAATCAACTCAAATTAGTTTTGGTATAAGCCTGCATGTCCATTCACATGTTGAAACAATTTTTTGGTCAGTTTCAGGTACTTAAAAATAAATAAAAACCATTGGAAAAACTGCTAACGTGACGGATGCAAAGTGGCCCCCTTTATTGTGTTTTATGTCATATGAAATCATTTCATAAGGCCCATAAATTAAAGGTCAACACAATCTTTAAAGGCTGTGTACCTAATTCTCAAAATTAATGAAATCATGGCAGACAACAACAAAAAAACAATTTAAATACAAGCCATGCTGAAGCTGGCATTGAAAACAGAATATGTAGAGCCACTAAAATTATGAACTTCTCATGAAACATCAAACAAAATATCTATAATGACCAACTTATTAATAAGAAATGAGTAAAATGAGTTTACATCATCAATTCAATACTGTCTTCAATCACATGTAGTTTGTGATTATGAATCATTTGTTCATGACTCACACTTTCAAACTTTGTTGACCCAACAAAATAACAAATCTAAAATTAAATAAATGTTTGGCCATGAAAATTGGGTTGGATATATAACTTTTTAAAAATACATTTTTTGTAATTTCAAATGCACTACCAACATTTTGTTGACATCAGTCACTTAGTACTTGAACATCCAGAATCATATTCCAGTCATGTACTTGGTGCAATTTCCTATTGTGTTATGAACAAAGATTAAATAGATTTGTGATCCCTGGAAATAAACTTATACTCCCACACAGCTTCCATTGAATTGAAAGCACCATATTGACAAATTCTATAGCTGTTTACCAGTTTGGGACCATACATGTACCTGAATTACTAGTTGGAATTGTGCTTGTACTGTATTTGGTGAGGTAAAGCAAAGCTGATAAATTAGGCAATGTAAAGGTCAGAGAGCACGGATGTGATAATAACATATATAACATCAAATTCAATGATGGGGTTAGTGAAGTGAAATATTCACAAAAGGTGGAAATTATGCTGGTGATGCATGTGAGAGAGTATTGCACAATACGTATGATATACAGGGGGAATTACCTGCAGACCAAGTTCAGATCAAAAAATAGAAGATGACAAAACTTATTTTGAATATGATTGGTTGTGATGATTAGATGTGGATAGATTTGATTGGTTCTTTGATATCACATGATGCCTAACATCAGCCACAGCGTGACAATAAAAGAGGCTTGGTTTTCTAAAGTAATGTTAGTCAAGCCTTAGTGTTGATCACACCGGATAGATGTTGCAGAGGTTCCACACATCATAGGCTCTCTGCACTGGTAAGTTGTTTTACAAACCCTAAATACAAGGAGGACATAGCCAAAGAAGTAAACTTGTCTTTTTTCATTTCATAGATCAGCATGAAGCTTTATGTACATAAATAAATAAATATTTAATTCTTATAGCACATTTCACATAATGTCCCAATCTGCTTTACATTATTTCCCATGGTCACTGGGCTTATATCATTCCTGTAATCTTTCTCAGCTCCCTGGGGAGTATACAGCCCATTATGTGCAACCTTATTTTGTGCTGCAATAACTACATATCTGAGCTGTACCCTCACAGGTATACCCATTTATACTCCTGTGTGAAGAGAAGCAATTACAGTAAAGTGTCTTGCTCAAGCTACAAGTACCATGGTTGCGGCCATGATTCAATCCCACATTTTGATGACTCAGTGACTTGTTTCGGATGTACGGATCAAAAAAGTGAAGCTTCAACAGTCACTGGAAATACCTCAGAGACACTGATGAACCATAATTATCAAGTTCCAGCACACCTGCCTGCCCTAAAAGCTACAGTGTAGATAATCTGATTGGACACAATGTGATCATGCAGGAGTTAAGACCGGGTTTATCAAAATCTGAGCAGCATGTATACGTGTCTAACGGCTGTATTACATAAAGTCTGGCGCACTACATACGTGAAATTTAGAAATTTAGAAAATGAAATTGATACAGGCATTTATTAATGGCAATAAAAGTTTAACACATGGTCATTACCACGGGATAATGACCAGTTTGGGGGTGTGGCCACAGGCAGTAAAGAACCAAGCTAAAGTCATTATCCTGCATGTAAAGACCGCACAAAAAATTGTTATTCACTTTATGATTATTTTCATCAGATTCTATCACAATGGCATAAAGTATGAAAGAGAAAGAAGCAGTCAATAATGGAAGGAGACATCACCTAAGTGATAGACACTGGGATCAAATCAAAGCCGGTTGGTGACCATAAGAACAACCACGACTAAAGGTAATGCTTCAGACTTGACTGGCTGATGTATGGTAAACATGTATATCTGAACATTTTGAAGAACAATTCTGCTGAAAGCCATGTACTAATTCCATATAATATTGTCAGATTTTAGCTGAGAGTAAATAGTGTATCAAATATCCTGATAAATGCTATTCCCTGATATGCACTCATTTAAGAGGTACGCATTATAATGGACAATACTTGTATCCATCAAAATAAAATTTTAAAAACAAAGTTCAGTGAAATTAAGGAATACTACCCTCTGTGGACTATAGTGTGAAATAAATTATTTTAAAAATAAATCAGTTATTTCACTGATATTTCCAACAAGAAAAGTTGACCGAAGCATTGTTAAGAGTCCATATTTGACCAGTAAACAGTTTATAATGTGGTATCATAATTTCATTTATTTACTTATATCAACATGTGTAATTACTTGTTCTGATTTAAAGAAAGGTACATGTAAATTGTTTTTTCCTATTAGCAATGTCCATGTCAGGGAATGATTTTTGTACAAGCCTTGGCTTTTGAATATGCCTCAATGTTTGCTTGTCTCATATAATTTGGTTTTCTTCTCTCTTAATAATTTACTCTTTACTTTTGTATGTGTAAAAATTTCCAAATTGTTTTTCCATCATTTATTTTGTATGTTGCAATGTTGAAATTTATTTATTTATTTATTTATTTTTTGGCCAGAAATACTTTTGTGCATATGGAGTGCTAATTTTGAATAGCAAATCTTGAATTTTGATTAGTGAATTGTAGATTTTGTGAAGCATTTTTCTTTGCAATACAAGGGAAATAATTCACTAAGAATTAAACCATAAAGGAAAGGAAAATAAGAATTCACTTGATCTTAAATATTTTCTTTAAAAAAAAATCAATTGTTTTTAAAGGCCTGTCATTCTGAAAGTTCCTTGGATATAGAGCATAGAGATATCATAGAAACTGGCAGATATCTTATTCATTGGCCTATAGATGGGACAAGGTGTTTTAAAAATTCTCAACAATACTAAACAATGTTTCCAAAATACTACACTTGCAAATAATGTCAAAAAGTGTACAGACATCAATTCCCCTAGCATGACACTGTAGACACAACTGTAAAGTGTACATACCGATATATTCATGGTGGATGAGTGATTGTTTAATACAAACGGATTTTCCTTTTTCTTAAAGGTTTCCACTTCAAAGTTCTTATATATTCTGTCTTTGAAGTGCTGGCAAGAGTTGAGGAAAAATGGCTCTTCAGGCAACACCAACTGCACACACTGTGTTGTTCTTAAAATTACACAAAGCTCTAGATTCTGAAACTTTTGAAACAATGAAATATATGGTCAAAGCTGATGAATTCGGTGGTTTCCTACCTGGAGAGTTGCAGATGATAAAAACACCGAGAGACATGCTTGAGAAATTAGAGCAGAAGGGAATAACAAGAGTTGGTGATTACAGGAAGCTGAAACAACTCATGCAAAATATTGACATGATATCCCTAATTGATACCATTGAAGACACAGAAAAAGAGTTGTGCAAACAAGGTACTCAATTTGAAAACTAATTTTGGTCTTTGAAATATTGTTCAAAATTCATATTTATTTTTCTCTCCCTTTCAAATATCCATGCATTGAGTGACATGTGGACCATGCAGCGTGACATTTTCCTGGAAGGGGAGAATCAAGAACCCTGCTATTGCAGGGAAAACTGTTGATATGTTTTGCTACTAAATGATATATACAGACAAATATTATAATTAAGACATACAAACAAACAGATATAAAAAATTAAAAAACTGAAAAACAAACCCAAACACATAAGAATTTAATTTAGGTTGTCAGCTGTTCATTACATATTCATTTACAAGATTAATTACAATCAGAATTCGTTGGGAATCTGTCTTCTTTCCACACTAGGTTATAGTGTTGCATCTGGTGCTTCAGATGATGAGATGTCACCAAGTTGTAGCTACAGAATAAAAACCCACCAACCTCAAGGTACCAGCATGGGTCAATACATCACAAGGTCTCATTAATTGTCACCCAAGGGTTTCCTGATTGGGGACTACGTAAAAGAATGCGCCTTGAGCACCACTTAGTTGGTGGATACGTGCGCTATATAAGTCCACACATTATTATTATTATTATTATTGGTATCTTCATTGGGAGAATAGGGTTTCAATCAGGATAACAGTCTTCCAATCAAGATAGTAAAGTTGACATCAACCCATACTAGCACAGCTAATCTATTCAGTACAAATCTGTCAATGACTCCCAAGATTTGGCCATTTCAAACATTTCACCAATGAAAAACAATCCACACAGAAAATCACAACTTAAAAAGACAAAATAATTTACAGAACATTTGAGGGGATCACAACTTTTACATCACAAATGTTTTTCTTATATAGTGCACGAACTGTTGAGCATTAATTGTGGGTTTAGTTTTTGTAGCAGATTTAAAGACTGAAAGGGTTGAATGAAATTACACCAATCTATGGTTCTCTGTGCATAACATGTTATTAGTGGGTTTTTTTGTGTTAAAAAAAGGTTTTCAGCTGTGACTGATTTTATGAACCTTATCAAGTTCATGAATATTCACGTTAGGCCTACATGTATATGTATAATGGAAGAAAGTGAAGATTCAATCTAAACAAAAACCAATAACACAGAGTGTGATTGACAAATATTGCTCAAAACTTCTCTCCTTCCTCCTCTACACAGGTCCCATTCCTAAAAGACTACAACCTTCTGGTGATATTATCACATACACCACTCACATCCATGGAGTAACAAATAGCCCCATCACTGTGGGAACTAGTATTGGTAACACTACAAACTATGGTATGCATTTAATACAAACAGGTGAAGTTTAAAAATAAACAATCAAGTTCATGAATATTCACGTTATAATGGAGGAATGTGGAGATTCAATCTAAACAAAAACTAATAACACAGAGTGTAATTGACAAGATTGCTCAAAACTTCTCTACTTCCTCCTCTTCACAGGTTCCATTCCGAAAAGACTACGACTTTCTGGTGATAACATCACGTACACCACTGGAGCAACAAGTAACCCCATCGCTTTGGGAACTAGTACTGGTAACACTACAAACTATGGTATGTATTTAATACAAACAGGTGAAGTTGGTTTATATCTGGATCTACTCTGCAGAAGCAGATCCAGAGTTAACATTATTTGTTTAATATTGTCAGACTTGTATTTGTACTTGTATTTGAGTCCGCAAACCTCGAACCCAAGTCCGAGTCCAAGTCCCCAGTGTTGAGCCCGAATCACTTGGGTCAAGTCCGAGTCACGAGTCACGAAGGTCGAGTTTGAGTCTGAGTTATGAGTTAGATCACTTACAAAATTCAAACGAAAAAAGAAAACCTTATACATATGTCAAGGTTCAAAGTTAAGTGAAAAAATACTCGAAATATACATGTATGGGCTAGTATATCATGTTCCAAAAATATTTCTCAACATTGAATGCCTTGAAAAATCTCAAATCTTTCATGTTAATAATGTTTTCGTTTTTTATACAAATTAATGTACATCTGCACTAAGATAATGTTTCCAAAATGAACTCCATAAAATCACATTTTATATACTGAAATAGCTCACAAATGCCCATACACAGCCTCCTGAATGCAAAATGTTCAAAATGTTCATTCCATTTCTCTAGAATTGACACAAACACCATGAAAATTGAGAGACCAGTGTTTGGGGCAGTGTAATAAGTCTGGTACCCATCAATATTGTGCCTTTATTCCCACGATGTTGTATGCTGAAGCTTGGTACATAATTCATTGTAATCATTTGTAATTCATTGTAATTGTTTTTATGCGACCGGTGCGCCTGTAAGCGATTCTGATCACATTACTACAAACAGAGAAAGGAAACAGGCTATGTTACAACAGAATAGGATGCATGGTATCAATTTTATGAAACTGTTTGCATTGTTTAAATAAGTAACAAGACTTTAACACTATGTTGCAAGTAAATTCTTTATTTTGTTATTGTTATAAAACAGTGAATATTACAGGGGCATTTTGCCCTCGATTCCAAGTCACAAGTCCGAGTCATTGTTAATCATCACTTGAGTCCGAGTACGATTCACCAAAAAAGTGACTCAAGTCTGAATATTGTGAGTCGAATGAATCCTTTAATGTCCGAGTGTCAACCTAAAGTGGACTTGTCTAATTATGTAGATATCTCCATTTAGACAAGTTTGTCCTCTGTTAATTAATTTTGTGTGGACTTATCACCTTGTCCTTGTTTCAATCTGTCCAGTTGTGTCTTGTGTAAATTCATTTTTTGGGATAGTGTGGACTGTTTCAATTTGTGTTTCCTTCAGTTTTTTACTGGATTCCACTCTTAATTCTGAATAAATTCTTATCTAGTTCAATGAACTCCTTATGATCCCTCATAATTCTTAGAAATTCCTAGAAATTCTTAGAAATTATTTGTAATACATGTAATTGCAGTTAAATTCTTGTCAAACTGTCAAATTGTCTAGATATTCTTAGTACTTCCTATAGCTATTCCTGATGCATGTAATTCACTGAGCACCACCAAGATGCTACAGATAATCACTTTCTCTCTCCTCTAATTAGCTCTGTTCAATGTAAAAGTTTGACAAGCAAAACTTTACATTGACTAAATCAACAAAATAATTATTTATTTAAAAAGTGGTGTAATTTTTCTCCTTCCTTTCAAAATAAACAGTATAGGCTAAGTGGGGCCCAACTACATTTTTAAAAGTAGAAAGCACAAATATACTTTTTACATTGCATTCTGAAAAAGTGCTGGCTGATACAAAAACAATGTCTTAGTTTCACTACAGAATAAATTTATGGAATTTACATAAAATAATTCACAAAGAATTTGACCCACTCAGTCATGGCAGCATATGGTCAGCTGATTACTGTATTCAGATTTCTATTAAGGTTTTGTGGTATCTTTGGCTGCCTGTAAAACATAGTCTATTTTTGTAATCTGCAGATCCAGTCCAAGACGCTGCTGATAAGACTGAAGAGGCATTGATAACAAGATACAAGACCACAGGTAGCTACGTACAGATGATCCCATGGGTGGATGATGATAAGATGCACATCCTGGACATCTTTACAAAGCTAATGCTACAAAATGTTGGTGGTGATACAGAGAAGCTAAAATCATATGAGGATATGTTCTTCACCAAAACAAAAGAGGGTAACCTAATAAAACGAATACTTTTAAATGTAATGGCTGGTATAGCGAAGTCAACCCTTATTGACAAAATGGCTTACGATTGGGCCATCAGATCCAGCAGTGTACTAAGGAAGTACAAACTTGTTTTTGTCTTGAAAATGCATGCATTAGAACAAACTTCGGAGCTTATTGATGCAATTTCCAATCAGCTCTTAGATGATGACACACCTATAAATAAATCTGATTTGAAATCATACATTACCACCAACCCTGATAAACTGCTGGTTTTGATGGATGGTTTTGATGAATTTATGACCACCAACCTTAGTGAGACCTCATTTGGTTCTATCCTTAATATGCTGAATCGAAAGACAGGTACAGAATGTTGCGTTGTTGTAACAACCCGCCCCTCTCACTTCCACACATTGGTGAGTAAACCACTGGTTGAAAACCCTTTCACTCATGTGAAGGTTCTGGGGTTCAGTGAAGAAGATATTGAGGAGTATGTGATCAAGTTTTACTCAAGGGAACGTAATAAAGCTTTGGGGCTTACACAAAAGATTCAGTCCTCAAATGTCCTGCGTGATTTGGCAAAGAGCCCAATGCTCTTGTTGCTAATGTGTTTATTATG